>CM077644.1:161617461-162217461 GCA_039707465.1 Rhabdophis nuchalis | reverse complement strand
TGCTAAACTGAAAATCAGAAACTCAAGGTCACACAATGAATTTCCAATGTTGGATATGCAGCTGAAGCTGGATCTTCCAGGCCTAGTCTAACACCTAAATTGCTACACCACATTAGTTGGTTTCTTATGTCCCTTCCAAGTATATTTCCAGTAGAAACATAGCTATCATTACATGCTCAATTTACAGGAAATTAAGTTGCATTAATTTGTGTGGCATCCAGTGGATTTAAGTTAGATGAATTGTACGCCTAGTGATGTCCTTTTGAATCTTGTGACATCTAAAGCTTTAGTGAAGTGAAGAGGGCATTATTAATAACTGCGAGGCAGCTTTTCATTATTGATCGAAGCATGTTCATAGCCTCTAAAGTTGTTGAATGCCGTGATGCAGGGGTGGGTTTCAAAATTTTTAGCAAGGGGTTCTCTGCCTGGTTACTGGGTGGGCGTGGCCATGGTTGGTGTGGCCTAGTCAGTCTCCTGTATGGGTTTCGGAAACTTTCCAGGAGGGCGAAAATGGCCTCCCCAGGATCGGAGGACCTCAGGAGCCTGGAAATGTGCCTGTTTCTGGCCTTCCCAAACTTTTGGCAGACCCATTTTCACCCTCCCCGAGCCTAGGTGCATCCAAAATGGGCTACGTGGGGACTCCTGGGAGGGGTGGGGTGGGTGGGGCCAGCCAGGATTTGGGAGTTCTCCGAACTGCACAGAATCTCCCGAACCCCTGCGAACCCTAGCAGCCCATCCCTGCCATGATGTCAGTCTTAAGACTTAAGAGATAGTCCAGACAGGAAGTAGGCCCAGATGAACTAATTCCATTTTATTGTAAAGTTACGTTAATTGAATCTTGAAAGTCTGAATTTCTCCCCCATCCCCTTTAGAACTCAAGAAATTAGGGAATGATCCCTTTGAGCTGTTTGCCATACCACATTCCTGCTATGGACTAAGCTGTTTCGTAAGGCAAGAAAAGTCCAGAGTTCACAAGGCACAATCCAATTTTGGTGTCAATCCAAAGCTAGGCCAGAATCACAACAGAATCACAACTACCGGAAAACACACAGCTAGGAAATGAACTCATTGTTCCCAACAGCACCTCCATCTGTCTGCTGTGCAGCCTATCAAGAAGGGGGAGTAATCAGGCTGATCTTTGTTACTGTTGCCTTTTCTCTGCCCTACGTGTTCTTGGATCAAGTACAGAAGGCAGCTCCTCTCCCTCATCACTGACAGGCTGCAACTGCATGCTTTCCCTACCTGAAGCCACAGGGCTGTCCTGCTGCAGCTGTGCTTCAGGCAAATCCCACTCAGATGGCTGCTTGGAGCCATTGACCAACTCCCCTCCAGTTGTGCCTTTAATTGGTTCATCCTCCCCCGAGCTGACACCTGGAAAGGTATCTGGGGATGTGTCTGGGGGAAATCATCACACTGAGGATGTGGTGCTGGAGTCCGTACTTTCCTCTGATCCAAGGACACACAGGGTGGACAGAAAAGCGGCATAATCCTGATCAGGCAGGTTACTCGTGAAGAGGCAGGCTTGTTCATTGTGAGGGGCTGTACTGACATTGCCTATTTAATGCTGTCCAAAGAAATAGGCTTTGCTGGAATAATGTGTGCAGATTCCTTGTTCCTAGTGTTTTGAACTTTGGATTTCTGGTTTGTGCCTTATCTCGTGGATTGATTCAAGCTTTTGGAACTCTTGTTTGTCGAATGCCTTTGCTCTGGCTGTTGCTCTGGCTTCAGGGAGTGACACTGCTCTTCTTGCTGGTTCTTTACAACTCCTGGTGGAACTCAGAGGGAGCTCCTGCCATTTAAAGCTGCTGGGAACAGTTTACTTGGGCTTGGGCAGCTCAATAAGGACCATTTAACTTACCGCTATATGTGCATGTGTGAGCAGAGCAGCAGAGTCAAGCACATCATCAGTCTTGAGTCCCTTTGCGCTCACAAGAGATCTAGGCTGAGCCCACCTTGAATTCCATTGACTCTTATCTCCTGGCAATTTGCTTTGACTGTTAATAGTCCAGATTCTTGTAGAGAGCTTCAGCTTGCAATAAACCTATATATTCATTTGAACTGCCTGAACTTCTGATTTCCTGCGCTTGACAAGGTCATTCTCACATACCATTCCACATGAGGAATATAAACCCTATCATTTTAGTTACCATTTCAGGGGTTGCCACAAAGAAGAGGGAGTCAAACTATTCTTCAAAGCACCTGAGGGCAGGACAAGAAGCAATGGGAGGAAACTAATGAAGGACAGAAGCAACTTAGAACTAAGGAGAAATTTCCTGACAGTTGGAACAATTAATCAGTGGAACAGCTTGTGAATGCTCCAACACTAGAAGTTTTTAAAAAGATGTTGGATAATCATTTGTCTGAAATTGTGCAGTGTTTCTTGCTTAGGCAGGAGATTGGACTAGAAGACCTCCAAGATCCCTTCCTACTCTGTTACTCTACTCTACTCTAGTTCCTGTAATAGGTTTAGATAATTAGCCTAAGATCTATGAAAATAGACCTATTTTTAAAGAACTAAAAAAACATTTTAGCACACAGAGTTGCTATATCCTAGTTCTCCAAATATAATATATTATTTGCTAATACTGATAGTAATTGCACTAAAGGGCTGCACCTGGGAATGCCAGCTATCTGCTCTGTGGTATATTTAGTTTTAGCACTAATTCCACCAGATCTCTGAAACAGCCATAGCCAAATATTGCCAAATCTCCTTTGGAATCATGATTCAGCAAAATTAATTTGTATCTTTTTTCTTTCTTTTCTATATTAAAGAAGGGGTTGTGGAGAATTCTTAGGTGCGAGCTACAGTATAAATTATGCCTAACTTCCTTCCTGAAACCTTAGATTTACTTTCCTGAAGGAAGGGGAAGAATATTCTCCAACAAATAGCACCTGCTATTCATTGCTTTATAGTTTATTCCTCTGCTTTATTGCTTATTCATCTGCATTATAATAGCAGAGAGTTGGAAACTCAGCATATGAATGCTGACTTTTCAGAAGCTACATTTTTAGCAAAACTCATATTACTGAAGGAGTTGTACGATTAATACTTCATCTTGGAATGCTAAAAATACCCTGCAAAACAATTTGTATCGACTGCTAAAATGTGCTCAATGCTAATACTGGATTGGGGTGGCTTCTTTTTGCAGCTTTGTTTCTAAAATAAGCTCATTGCTCTTTTTGCTTGTCACTCTGCAGACAGAGAGTTCAGCTGCATCTTTGATAGTCAAGCTCGCAACAAAGAAAAGAGCTTGGAGTAACTGGGTAGAATTCAGCTCATGCCATCCCACTGACAGAAAGCTTCCTCTAGCAGAACATTGGGCTGGCAAATTTCCTTCCTCCTCCAACTTGCCTTTCTTCTATGTTCTCTCTCCCCTAAATCTACATCATGTTCAGATTTTACTTTGGGGATTTTTCTTTTCGGTATTCCTGATGGTAGGCTTAGCACTTTTTGATCCTCTTAGTTCAGATCAGAGGTGGTATTCCCCCGGTTTGGACTGGTTCACCCGAACCGGGAGCAAAAATCGCAGGTGGGCCTGCCCACCCGCCCTGACTCTATGCCGTCCTATTTAGGCACATTTTTGAGGGTGTGTGTGCATGTGTGGAAGAAACACACATGCAAGCAAAACACATACGTGGAAGGCCGGGCGCATGTGTGGTGAACTGGTGTGAAGCCAGCAGGTGTACACGGGGCGAATCGGTGGTAACAAAATATGAAACCCTGAAGAAGAAGATAGACCAAACATGGAATATTAGAGAATTCTGGTGTAATGATATTAAGATATATAATGAATCTTTTAATTTAAAATCTATAAAACGAGATTATTCATGAATAATAATGATTCTAGAAATGCACAAGAGTTATGTGTAACCAGTCGACATACTTTCCAAAGGATACAATGTAGAATGATGATCTTTCCTTTTTGTATTTTTGTTTTATTAAAAAATAAATAAATGTGTTTTTTTTTTAAAAAAGAAGGTGAAACATGTTAGAAGAACACACATTTAACCTGGTTAGGTTAGTAGATTGTTTGTTTGTTTGTTTATTCATTCAATTTCTGTGGCCGCCCAACTCAACCAAGTGACTCTGTCTAAATTTTTTAAAACAAAACAATTTAGGAGGCATGCAATAAAAACATTGACAAAAATAATGTGAAACCCACCACTGGTTCAGATAACTTTCTGAGACAACTGTGTGTGACATAAAATAGAGACCTAAGAGTCTACTACTGGCTTATTTCTTATTTCCAGGGCATCTCCACTGAATTAATATCCCATGAGTAGCTTAAATAGTAAGCCAAGCAGGGACGATACCCAAAAGATATGGGGAAAATAATTTTTGGTGCTTCAACCATATGGTTGGCCAAAGTAATTGTCCAATGCTTGAACCTGAACTCATATTAAAATGCCAATGGATGCTTACGTCTCTTACATCCTTGCAGTTGTTACTGTGAAACTCCAGAGATATGATCTTTATCTTCAGTCAATTATTTGTTTGCTTAAAGCTTCGATTCCAAAGCCACTCAACCCAAAAGCAACTCTGAGTGGCATACAAATGAAAAATAAGTATTACAATACTTTGCATTTTAAAATGCATCATAACAGGGGAGCAGATTAGCACCATAAATTAATCCAATATAGTTCATAGTTCTGGAATCCAACTCTGAAGAGCAATGCTCCCATGTTAGTTTCATTCTATTTTTAGGTTTATAAGAGCCACGCAGTGGTTACAATGCTATATTGCAGGCTACTTCTGTCAGCAGTTCAGCAGTTCAATTCTGACCAGCTCAAGGTTGATTTAGCCTTCCATCTTTCCGAGGTCAGTAAAACGAGGACCCAGATTGTTGGGGGCAATATGCTGACTGTAAACTGCTTAGAAAGGGCTGTAAAGCACTTTGAAGTGGTATATAAGTCTAAGTCAGTGGTAGTCAACCTGGTCCCTACCGCCCACTAGTGGGCGTTCCAGCTTTCATGATGGGCAGTAGGTAGGGTTTTTATCTAATACTGAAGCTTTTTCCTTTTTTAAAATTTAATTGACTTCCCTACTTTATAAATCACCATTACTGTGGAACTGGTGGTTGGTTAGAAAATTTTGATACTAACAGAGATGCAAAAATGGGCGGTAGATAGAAAAAGGTTGACTACCCCTGGTCTAAGTGCTATTGCTATATTTTCCCACTTCTTCCTTTAGAAGCGCTGGTTCTCAGTACACGATCTTTTTCATCATTTCACTGTGGCCTTTAAAGGAAGGCTTCCTGCTCCACGTCATTTTAATGCATATCTTTAGCTTCATCATAAGTTTCAGAATTAACCTGAAAATTTCTTCAGATGGCTGGATTGGGCAGACCAGAATCTTTGAAAATGATCACTGCAGCTGACTATTAGCGCTGAAGATATCTTGGTCTGGAAGTACAGGTAGTCCTCGACTTACAATGTTTCATTTAGTGACCGTTGGAAGTTACAACGGCACAGATAAAAGTGATTTATGATCATTTTTTCATACTTATGACGATTACAGCATCCCTACAGTCACAAATCAGATGCTTGGCAGCTTGCATGTATTTATAACAGTTGCAGTGTCCTGGAGGTGATCACCTTTTGTGACTTTCTAATAAGCAAAGTCCATGGCGAAGCAGCCATGTTCCTAACTTAATAACTTCAGTGATTCATTTAGCAACTGTGACAAGAAAGGTCGTAAAATGGGGAAAAACTCCTTTAAGAACTGTCTCAGCAGCATAAATTTTGGGCTCAGTTGTGGTCATAATTATAAACCAGACATCCACAACTTTAGCAATACATGGAAAAATTACAGAGAACTTTCTTTTTTTAATGAGAGAAATCAAAGTAATTTAAGCTCGACAGATTTATTAAGAAAATTAACAAGGCTAGTTTAGGATAGACATCATCCTAAACTAGAGCCTTGTTAATTTGGCATCCTTTTTACATGTTAATTTTATTTAAAAAAAATTAAGTATTGCCTTAAATTACTTTTGCCTACCACACAGCAATTTGGGGACCTCCAGAATTTAACCAACAAAAAAGCAAATCATTGATAGGTTTGTTCTCAAACTACACTTTCATTGGGAACAAGGAAAGTTTTAAATAGTTTGCTTTATTCTACAGTATTGCTTCTTGAGCTTCCCTCAGAGCACTACAAAAGAGTTATGCCACATTGATTTTCAAGTACAAGAAAATGTAAAATGCTACGGCATATTATATGCTTGGAGCACAGTCTTGCCAAAGTTTCAATCCTTACTGATTTTAAAAGTTTGAGCTTAACTCTTGCACTAAAATCAATGAGATTTAACAAGTGCCACATTTGTAAATCATATCTGATCAGCAGCCTAGGAAGGAAAATTTTAATAGTAGCCAAAGCTGTGCTAGTGTAATTGAGAGTATTCTTAACCACACAGATATGCGTGCATCAGATTTGAGCACTCCGTCGTTTCCATTCTTGTAACAAAACACGTTAATGCTTCTCTGCACGTTATCTCTTTAAAATGTTATACATCTTTCTATTACACTTATTTAAATTTAATCCCTGAAATGAAATAGAATTTATTCTGGAAGAGTATTGTGCTGTTAGGTGGTGATAATTGGGAATCGTTGCTTAGTTGCCATGTTGCTCTTTCCATTGGGCTAGTTCGTCATGGAGAAAATCTATCTTATGTGGTTGTTAGGAGCTAAAAATGACTCGATGGCACATAATCAATCAAAAGATGCCAGTCAAAAATATTTCACTTATTATCAGTTATTTTCAATACATCTGATAAGAGCTTCCTGGCTCTCGTTGTCTTTCATCTCATTGTTATAGGATGATCACGGTCCCCGCATTATTGTATAACATTGATAATTAGGACCGAAGGTATGAAATATACCTGGAGAAAATGATGGGGCTTTAGTTCATAGGAGTACAATCAAGACTGGAAGACTGGAAGAAAAAAACTGGAAGAAAAAAACTGGAAGAAAAGACTGGAAGAAAAAAACAGGATCGTAAGTTTCGGTCTGCTCCCATTTTGAAACCCTCCCAAGACATGTTTTTTGGCCTCAGATGAACAGATAGTCCTTGACTTACAACACTTAATTTAGTGACCGTTCGAAGCAGTAGTGGGTTCTTGATCCCGTTGCAACGGCTACCGTGCAACGGGGCTGAGCATCCACCACATGAATGTGCACAGCACGCACATGCGTACTTACCATCCGCGATGCTCTGTGACGCCTCCACAACGCTCCAGCTGCTCGGTGTTGTTTGCTCCATGCGCGGAAGCCCCAAACAGTTCAGATCAGGTAAGGAGTGCGGGCGGGCTGGTGACCCTCCAGAGCACTGTACCAGAAAGGTACCTATATGCCCGTACTGGGGCGTACCAGTTGTAACCCACCACTGGTTCAAAGTTACAACAGCACTGAAAAAGTGGCGTAGGACCATTTTTCACAGTTATGATCGCTGCAGCAAACCCAGGGTCACACAACTTACATTCAGACACTTAACAACTGGTTCCTATAAAGATACAAGTTTTCCCCTGGCAGTCGTGTTTGACTCTAGGGTGTGGTGCTCATTTCTGATTCACAGTCAGCATTGTCCGAAGGCGTTTCTATGATCATGCGGCCAGCATGACCAAAAGCTGTTGCCTTCCCACCAAACTGGTACCTATTTATCTACTCACATTTACATGCTTTCAAACTGCTAGGTTTGCAGGAGCTGCACCAAATAATAATAATAATAATAATAATAATAATAATAATAATAATAATAATAATAATAATAATAACAACAACAACAACAACAACAACAACAACAACAACAACAATAATAATAATTTAATTTGTAAACCGCTCTCTCTTCCCGAAGGGACTTGAGGCGGTGCACAGGGAATTAAAAATACATATATAAACACCAAACTTTATAATACAATTTAAAATGAATTAAACCTAGACCCTGCACTAAAATCCCAAACTAACTAAAACTAATACCCCTAAAAATCCCTAATAAAACAGTTTGAAATATTCAGCTAGAGGTAAATGGGTCAATTAACCCAAGCCGGCCAGGCAGAAGAAGTGAGTTTTTAGTTTTTGATGGAAGGAGCGGATGTCCGTAGTTGTTCTAATTTCAGGGGGAAGGTCGTTCCAGAGGGTCGGGCCCGCCACAGAGAAGGCCCTTCCCCGTCAATTAAAAAAATAAAATAAAACAGTGACAACCACTTCTGTAATGCTGCCAAGTAAACTATAGGTATGTGCCACACACGTCATAAGCAGTGGAGCTCAACTTCACTTACAAGTTTAAGAATGGTAATTGAGGATGTAATTGATACCTAGGATGTTGGCAACAACCTGTATCAACCTTATAGAATATCTTTTTTTTACATTATTTTAGGGAATTTCTATTTTTTAATTGTTTATATTTACTACATTTTGCAAATGTTTTCTTTGAGATGCAATATGTTGCTTTTAAGTGTTCAGACCAGGTTTATAAAGTGGCTGCTTTTCTATGGGCTGCCAGGTTGGTGCATTTTAGTGACCTTTCCTTACATAATTGGTGTTGTCTTTCATACTTTTGGATTTCTATTTTCTGTTTCTGTTACTTAGCAATTGCTAAAACAAATCCCATGTGAAAAAATATTCAAAGCCTTCTTGATTTTAATTATCACTTTATTTATTCCTGCACATTGTAGTATTTATTCATTTTCATATCTGTTTTTCCACTGTTGGAGAAACATAATTCCAGCAGCTGCTAACATTCCCACCCGGTCACATGGCCGGCAAGCCACTCCCACCCGGTCACATGGCCGGCAAGCCACTCCCACCCGGTCACATGGCCGGCAAGCCACTCCCACCCGGTCACATGGCCGGCAAGCCACTCCCACCCGGTCACATGGCCGGCAAGCCACTCCCACCCGGTCACATGGCCAGCAAGCCACTCCCACCCGGTCACATGGCTGGCAAGCCACTCCCACAAAGCAGGCCACACCCACAGAACCTGTTCCAAAAATTTTGAAACCCACCCCTGATATACATATACATATACACATACACATCCTCACATAGTTATGCATATCTACATACAAACACAAACATACATCTATTATCAGATATATGCCTATACATACACACACAAACATACATCCTTAAACATGCATAAACATGCCTATTTACATATACATGCATATACAACATACATATACACATACGCACATTCATGACAGAAAGAGAGAGAGAGACAAACACACACATTGAGAGAAAGAGGAAGAAGAGAGACTGACTGATTGATTCTGGTTATTTGTTTTTTTCATAAAAAGTTAACCATTATCAGCTGTTTAAAATGTTTAAATGGAACCAATGCATGTATTTCTCTGAAAATATCTATCAGTCTTGATGCAAAATTCATTTTAGCAGCATTAATTCTTCCCCACAGGCTTAAAGACCTTCTCATCCACTTCTCAGGATCCTCTTTCATCTGGATAATATAGTCTCCAGTTATCAACTTAACTTGATATTTTTCTATTTTCATTCTAATTATTTATGTGAAACAACTTTATACTTTATACTTTAACTCAGGGGGGAAAAAATCAGTCGGATGCAGTTGAACCCTTAGAAATATAATCTATTTTTCCTTCTTTCCCTTTTTCTAACAGGTGAATACATATAGGAGCTTCCTTTTTTTAAAAGAACAACCATGGTTAGGTACTTAAATAAGGGAAATTATGACACAGCAGATGCCCTGAGGCAAATGCATAATTATAGCATTTGCCTGATGATGTCATAGCCAATATGTCATCATTTTGGCCTCATTGCAGAAAGTTATAGATATTGCTGACAACAATCCTTTGAAATAGAGTTGGTTAAGAGATGGTGATATACACTCTTGCTAATTGTTGTGCAAACTGAACTGTCATGAGATATTTCATGGTCCTGTCCTGTCCTTTAGATTAACTATCTACCTTTATTGCCATATTTATAGTTTATTTGACATTTTGACAACTTTTGCAGACAATCATTACATGTACCTACTTTTTTATTTATATGCTGCTCTCATTCCTCATTGCTGACTCCACATGCATTTTATCATTTCGCAGAATATAAGTTTGAGATTTATTTTCTGACTCTGCACTTTTCCAAATACCACTGGTAGATCATCAGAACAGCCCAACACATTTTTTACAAAATGGGGAGAGACAGAAAGTAAAAAATTCTATAGAAGTTAGTTACCTGAATTTACGTAAACCTGAATTTACATTGGCTGGAACATTGTCCTTAACAAGCTTAATGCTTTAATAACATCAGGAACAAGTCACCAGTGACCCCTCCAGATCCTTAATCTTTGGCAATCCATAGGCCTTGCAGTTTCCATGCTGCTTCAAAATTTCATTTGGACTCCTACCACCTGAGGTTCTCACTGCTGAACATGGCTGAATTTCGACTATGAGATTTTCCAGCTGAAGTTGAAGTTCCATCCATCAGTTTTAAACACTTCCCCTGGGGGGAAAAAATAGGATTTTCGATCAGACTCCTTTCTTTGTTGTCACAGCATTGCTGGCCCTCTGACCCATCCAAAGTCTGACCCATCCAAAGTCTGACCCATCCAGAGTTGCCCAACCTTGATTTATGCTTTTCATGGTTGTCTGTTGGTCACTGTGGCATGGAGTGCATCAACTGGACTTTTCAAAATTAATATGAATTGGCAACCATTGATCATGTGACCTCATAATTTCATTCCTGCGTTTAGGGATATCTGTGAGTAGTGTTCCAAATAGAAGGGTGCAAAATTCATAATTGGTGTGAGCAACAAGAACCATGTTCTCCTAGAACTAACCCAGTCCAATATGATATTTCTTCCTTTAAAGGCCCAATTGCTTAGAAACTAACTTTCTAGGTTTCTGCCTGTCTTGCTAGGGATCTTTCTTGTTATTAAAATCTGCAGGAAGACAGTGATGATCATTGACAGAGTTAAGGAAATAGGAAGCAGTTGTCTTCTAATTTACTCCATAAGATCAGAACCTCTCTGCTTGGATTAATACTACTAATACTATTAGCTTGTAAGAGAATGATTTTTAAAATTTGCCATTTCACTTGTGGCCAGTATTTTAATGTTTTCAAATACCTCATTGCTTTTTATGGTTACATCATTTTACGTTAAGTTTGACATTTGGTGACTGGTTTTTGTTTTTTTTAAAGGAGCAAACCTAGGTGGCAGCAATTCCAGATGTGAAACAATTGCCTTAATCTGCCTTCTAAAATGTTACGCTTCCTTGATTCATTTGCAAATTGTTCTATCTAAGAAAATTGGTCTTTTCACCTACTGATTGTAAATATAGAAAGAACAGAGCAGAATGTAAAGTTAGACAGACTGTGGATTTTGTATTTATATTTGTATTTACTAGCTATACCCGGCCACGCGTTGCTGTGGCCCAGTCTGGTTAAATGGCCAACCAATCTGTGTGTAGATCTACACCTGCACACATACACACAACCACCATATAAGCCCCAACCTACTTACCTACCTACTGTATTTCTCCCTCTCTATCTATCTATCCCTCTACCTACCTACCTACTGTATTTCTTTCTTTCTCCCTCTACCTACTGTATTTCCCCCTCTCTATCCCTCTACCTACCTACCTACTGTATTTCTCCCTCTTTCTCTATTCCTCTACCTACCTACCTACCTACTGTATTTCTCGCTATCTATCTATACACCTACCTACCTACCTACCTACCTACCTACCTACCTACCTACCTATGGTATTTCTCCCTCTCTGTCTATCCCTCTACTTACCTACCTATTGTATTTCTTGCTTTCTCCCTCTACCTACCTACCTACTGTATTTCTCCCTCTCTGTCTATCCCCCTATCTACCTACCTACCTACCTACTGTATTTCTCCCTCTCTGTCTATCCCTCTACCTACCTACTGTATTTCTTTCTTTCTCCCTCTATCTACCTACCTACCTACTGTATTTCCCCCTCTCTATCGCTCTACCTACCTACCTACCGTATTTCTCACTATCTATCTATACACCTACCTACCTATGGTATTTCTCCCTGTCTATCCCTCTACTTACCTACCTATGGTATTTCTCCCTCTCTGTCTGTCCCTCTACTTACCTACCTATTGTATTTCTTGTTTTCTCCCTCTACCTACCTACCTACTGTATTTCTCCCTCTCTGTCTATCCCCCTATCTACCTACCTACCTACCAACTGTATTTCTCCCTCTCTGTCTATCCCTCTACCTACCTACTGTATTTCTTTCTTTCTCCCTCTATCTACCTACCTACCTACTGTATTTCCCCCTCTCTATCCCTCTACCTACCTACCTACCGTATTTCTCACTATCTATCTATATACCTACCTACCTATGGTATTTCTCCCTGTCTATCCCTCTACTTACCTACCTATTATATTTCTTGCTTTCTCCCTCTATCTACCTACCTACCTACTGTATTTCTCCCTCTCTATCTATCCCCCTATCCATTTACCTGCCTACCTACTGTATTTCTCCCTCTCTGTCTATCCCTCTACCTACCTATCTACTGTATTTCTCCCTATCTATCTATCCATCCCCTACCTACGTACCTATCTACCTACCTACCTACCTACTATATTTCTTCCTTTCTCCCTCTACCTACCTACCTACCTACCTACCTACCTACCTACCTACCTACCTACCTACCTACCTACTGTCTCTTTCTTTCTTTCTTTCTTTCTTTCTTTCTTTCTTTCTTTCTTTCTATCTATCTATCTATCTATCTATCTATCTATCTATCTATCTATCTATCTATCTATCTATCTATCTATCTATCTATCTATCTATCTATCTATCTATCTATCTATCTATCTATCCATCCACCCACCCACCCACCCACCCACCCACCCACCTACCTACCTACATAACTACCTTATTTCTGCCTCTCTATCTATCCCTTGGGGGTCATCTAGTCCAACTCCCTGCTAGGCAGGAAGCCCTATACCCATGATGGCGAACCTATGGCACGGGTGCCACAGGTGGCACATGGAACCATTTCTTAGGCCACTCGAGGCATTGCCCTGTCAGCTTCAGTTTGTATGTGTGCCCTGGCCAGCTGATTTAGGCCTTCTTTTGAGGCCATTTTTTGCCCTCTGGAGGTGGGGGAAGGCTGTCTTCACCCTCCCCAGGCTCCTATAAACCCTCTGGAGCCTGGGGATGACGTAAAAA
Source organism: Rhabdophis nuchalis (assembly GCA_039707465.1). Lineage (NCBI taxonomy): Eukaryota > Metazoa > Chordata > Lepidosauria > Squamata > Natricidae > Rhabdophis > Rhabdophis nuchalis. The sequence continues at coordinate 162,204,277 of CM077644.1, read as the reverse complement.
GCATGCCAAATGCAAGGGGTCATGCACATAGCATTATGAATGTGGCACACCTGTGCACATCGCCCCTGCACTCCCCCTGCTATTGGCACGTGAGCCAAAAAAGGTTAGCCATCACTGCCCTATACCATTTCAGACTAATGGCTATCCAACATCTTCTTGAAGACTTCCAGGGTTGGGGCATTCACAACTTCTGGGGGCAAGCTGTTCCACTGGTTAATTGTTCTAACTGTCAGGAAATTTCTCCTCAGTTCTAAGTTGCTTCTCTCCTTGATTAGTTTCCACCCATTGATCCTTGTTCTGCCCTCAGGTGCTTTGGAGAATAGCTTGACTCCCTCTTCTTTGTGGCAACCCCTGAGATATTGGAAGGCTGCTATCCTGTCTCCCCTAGTCCCTCTTTTATTAAACTGTATTTCTCCCTGTCTCTCTATTCCCCTATCTACCTACCTACTGTAATACAATAATACAATAGCAGAGTTGGAAGGGACCTTGGAGGTCATCTAGTCCAACCCAGCTGCTCAAGCAGGAGACCCTATGCCGTGTCAGACAAATGGTTTTCCAGTCTCTTCTTAAAAACACATCCAGTGTTGGGGCATCCATAACTTCTGGTGGCAAGATGTTCCACTGGTTAATAGTTCTCACTGCCAGGAAATTTCCCCTCAGTTCTAGGTTGCTTCTCTCCTTGATTAGTTTCCACCCATTGCTTCTTGTTCTGCCCTCAGGTGCCTTGGTGAATAGCTTGACTCCCTCTTCTTTGGGACAACCCCTGAGATATTGGAAGGCTGCTATCGTGTCTTCCCTAGTCCCTCTTTTATTAAACTGTATTTGCTGTCAGATGGGTGATTCTTTGTTACAGTTTGGTTCAGTTCGTATTAAACAGTTTAAAGCAGCTGCCTGCCTCCGTTTTTTTACCTCAGAGAACAGTCCTGAGCAGAATTTCTCTTCCCCCCCCTCTATGGGCCACCTGGGAGTTTTCTATCCTCTGTGCCTTTTTGGCCCCAAGAGGCCGCCATATGAGGCCTCTTCCAACACTGACAGTTGAAAAGCAGTTTGATGGGCGTGGCTACAGGGAAGTTAAAACACATTTCAGTGGGTACATTTTTTGTGTGTAATTTGCACACAACACAAGCGTGCTAGACACAAAATGAGTAGCTATTCTATTATCGGAAGTCCTTGGCTACATTGTGTGAAAGTTTGGTGTAAATCGGCCCAGTAGTTTTTGAGATTAGTGGATTTGTACAAACTATTTTACATTTTTATTTATATAGATTAAATTTATACAGATTTAAAATGTAGAAGAAACCATAAAGAACAGACAGAATGTGGAGTATTGGTATAGACCAGGGAGATCAAACTGGTGGTCCATGGGCCAGATGCATCACATGCAGGCCACGCCCACCCCAGCTCCACGAAGGGAAAAAAATGTCACAATAAGTCACATGACGGCAGCGTGATGTGGCGAGTTTGACACCCGCGGTATAGACCCATCTTCATAATATGAATAATATGAATGGCTTTGGACAATGCTACAACTGCAAGAGATCATTCTGCCCCATTCTTTTTCATATGGTGACCTGCTTCATCACCTGTTGTATCTGGATACTTGGTTCATCACCTGTTGCACCTGGATCACCTGGATACTTATTTGGGATAGCAGTAAAAAAGCATATATAAAGTGAAAGGAAGAGGGAGAACTAGTAGGAGAAATTTTACCACCTTCAATGACTCAATTAGGGCTAGGTCTTGAGATAAGCATCTTATAAGTATCTTACAAAAATTTTCATTGCTGAACATTATGAGAAAAACATTGTGGTTATTTTTCACTGAGTCAACAATGAACCTTCTCCTTGATTTTAGAAGAAGGTGCATGCAGGTAGCTAATTATAGAGGATGTTTGAAAATGAAGATTTTCCTTTGCTATCCTCTCCCAATCCTGCATCTGTCAAGGCTACTGAAAATGACCTACCTTCTTTTTTTTTTTGCTAACTACATGAACAACAACAAAATAAAGCAAATTGGTAATTGAAGTGAAAACTGAGTCATGTTCTGGGAATAATCTTGTATAACATATATTTGTGTATGCATTAAGTTTCGTTTTTTATTTTAAGCAGCAATGTATTTTTTGAGTCCTAGATAGTTTTGAATAAAGGAGAGAGAGAGAGAGAGAGAGAGAGAGAGGAAGAAGGAGGAGGAGGAGGAGGAGGAGAAGGAGGAGGAGAAGGAGGAGGAGGAGGAGGAGGGGGAAGAGAAGAAGGAAAGGAAGGAAAGAAGGAAGGAAGGAAGGAAGGAAGGAAGGAAGGAAGGAAGGAAGGAAGGAAGGACACACACATAGAAACCTTCTTTGAGATGCTGCATTAGAATTGGATATTTAGGTTTCTTCTATCCTAAAGCCAAATTGCTTTTACAATTATTTATCTCCTCCACTATTAAATGCTAGGGTGTGCTTGAATGACTCTCGGATTTTGTTAATTAAAAGTGAAATGTAAAGGTTCATAAATCTTGAAGCAACTAGCAGCCAATGTACATAAATTTAATTGAAATAATAAGTGAAATTATCAGCTTCTTTTTTCCCCACCTGCATTGCTCATCATAATAAATGAACTACATAGTACATACTTGACTTGAGGAATCTGACACAATAAGATTTTTTTTTAAAAAAATAAGAGCCTAAGTAGTGCTAGTAAAAATGTTGGCTGGATTCACACAAGAGGCTGGTATTAAAGGCCCTTTTAAATTCTGGATTTAAAAAAATGGATGGATTTATCCAGAGGGAGAAAGATATTTTCCAATAATTTTCCAAGAACAGGTCTTTCCTTTACGCTATCAATACATGTGAAAGGAGAAGTTTCCCCAAGATGAGTTTCCTTGACATTTAACTGAGGTGTGTGACACCAGGGAGGTTATAAGGTAAAGATAAAGGTTCCCCTCACACATATGTGCTAGTCATTCCGAATCTACGGGGTGGTGCTCATCTCCATTTCTTAGCCGAATACCAAGCGCTGTCCGAAGACGTCTCCATGGTCATGTGGCCTGCATGACTAAATGCCAAAGGTGTATGGAATGCTGTTACCTTCCCATTAAAGGTGGTCCCTATTTTTCTACTTGCATTTTTACATGCTTTTGAACTGCTAGGTTGGCAGAAGCTGGGACAAGTAATGGGAGCTCACTCTGTAACGCAGCGCTAGGAATTCGAACCTCCAAACTGCCAACCTTTCTGATCAACAAGCTCAGGGTCTTAGCCACTGAGCCACTGCGTCCCTTCAAGGAGGTTACGGATCCTTGCAAAGATTATTGTTTAATGAAAGGCAAGATTTCCATTGACTACCTCCTAACCCCACAAGTGCAAAAATGTCCTATTCCACCCCTAGGAGTTTTCCAAAATTCAGTTTCCCTTTGAATGAATTTCTAAGCAAATTCTCCTTGAATGGGATGTGGTTGAAAAAATAAAGAAGAATTTGTCAATCGCTGACTGATGGATAATGCTAATGGTTTGTACCCACTGTGTTGAGCCAAATCTGAATAAGCCAATTATTTAACATGATATATAAGCCAAACTGAAGGGACCCAGTGGCTCGGTGGCAAAGACACTGAGTTTGTTGATCAGAAAGGTTGGCAGTTCAGCGGTTTGAATCCCTTGTGCCTCATAATGGTGTGAGCTTCTGCTCCTTGTCCCAGCTTCTGCCAACCTAGCAGTTAGAAAGCACGTAAAAAATGCAAGTAGAAAAATAGGAAAAGATGTTTACAAAACTTGGGAAATGGTCATTCTTCCAGATTCTAGTTACAAATAGTGATGACAAGGCTGTGTCTCTACTGTCCTTCTCCTCTGTAGGATTCAAACTTTACACACTGAATTCTCCTTAGCTAGAACTTTTCAAAGGCTAGAGAGTTATTGGCCAGAAGTTCTCTAAGTCAGAGGTCCCCAACCTTTGCAACTTTAAGTCTGAAGGACTTCAGCTCCCAGAAGTCTGGGAGCTGAAGTCCTTCAGACTTAAAGTTGCAAAGGTTGGGGACCCCTGCTCTAAGTGACCCAGGTGGTCTCTTTGATTATGCTACACTCCTAGAAGACCAAGAATCAGAGATCAATACAGCCTCCTTCACATCAAGTGTATATGCATTTTGAATAATTAAATGATACGTCTATCTATCTTAGGCCTGTACCACTTTAGCGTGGTTTCTATATAAACAATCTTTCCTTTAATGGGATATTCTGTGCTGAAGTTCCACATAATCATAAAATAGGTGAAGCTGTGTAAAGTAAATGAAAGAGATTTTTAATAGTGTTTGAGGTGAGGCAAAACAAACCCGAATCACCATTTCATTTGACAAACTCTTTCAGGCAAATCTGTCCAGATTCAGTGTGCTTCAGTTCGCATTCTTAGGCCCATGAATGTTTTATGGCCTTTCCTGTAAAAACATTCACATCCAGAAGGAGGTAATGCAAAATTGATCCCTGTATTAAACAGCTAAGCCAAGTGGACCTACAAATATGTGTGGGAGATCGAAAAGGACTTTATAGACACAAGTATATTCATCTTTTCACCCCAAATCCAGGTCAATGGCAGTTTGTGACAGATATTTAATGCTATAATCCTCCTCCTTGATCTTTTTTAGTGTCAGTTGGCAAAATTTAGGAGGCTGGTGTCCCATACATTCCATAACATTGATGCAGACTGGAGAGGTGTCAGGTGGTCATATTCACCTTTTATGAAGCATTTCATCATAATTTCCCTTCTTGAGACATGAATGGGAACAGAACTGCCTTGTTTAAAGGCTTCGTGCATTTTATAGCCTTGGACAACCGACACAAGAAATAGAAGACTTAGCTTCATTGATTGAGTATCTGCAGAAGTTTCTTCTATCCATTGGAACTGCTAGTAGAGGCCAATATATGTTGGTTTTAGTCAGGAAATCTTACAAGGAATATTATCAGAGTGAAGATGGTGTCAAAAATGCCAAAATGGTGATTGCAACTGGACAATAAAAAGCCTGAACCTTTTTATGACCATGCAATGTTGGCACACGTACAAAAGAGTTGAGCCTTCAATTGTATGATCATGACTGCTGTCTTGAATTAAAATAATTAATATACCATTTTTGGGGAGGAAAATAACTACAAAAAAGAAAGTGAAAGAAGAAGTAATGGATAAAAGAATGAAAATAAACGGCGATTTTATAATTGTCATGAAATTTGAAGATCAATATTTTGTTAACCAATTGATTGTATAGAATTGAATACATTGTATTTTCTTTTAAAGGAAATAACTGGAAATGTCTATAGAATTCTGAGTAAGTTATTAGTTTCAACACTATCATTATTAATAAATGCACATGTGAAAAGAAAAGGAAAGAAAAAAAAGCTAATGCAAATATTAAGCTCCCTCACCAGTTCAGAGAGGTCTGGTTAATGAACAGTAGAATAAATTTTCATCTTAACAAGCTGAGAGAACAATTAGATTCTAAAGGGCAAGCAATCCAGTTGCTGAGACATCTGTAGTCTTACACATTCCCTTTCAATAAATCTTGATAAAGGAAACTCTGAGAACATCTTGCTTTCAGTTGAGGTTGGTTGCTAACAGCTTGACATTAATTTCCAAAATCATCAATGAATACAAAAATGAATACAGGACTTTTTTTGTTGATTCCTCCTCCATAATTTGCAAAGTTTTTCAGGATGGATTCCCGGTATACAGTTAGGAAACGAAAGTAGACTTTGTACTGAAAAAGAAAGTATATCTGCTTATTGTTTCTCAAGGAATATTAGCACATGTGTAGGAAAGGAAATTTGGCAGTTGTGACCCCCTAAGGGATGCTGGGCAGTTCACTGAGAAATTTTCTGGGCCACAAATAACTCCAAGGTTATAGTCAATTCATAGTTACTTCAGGGACATCATCTTACTTCTACTTAATGACGTAGATTTTATCTATTTCATTTTGTAATATCAAATTCATTTTGGAGGAAACACTATACATTATTCTAGCATAATGCTGCAAACTGTTACTATTGCCCCAGGTGAAATACTAGTAGTTTTTAGAAATTAGTCAATTAAATTACCTATAATAGGGCTGTAAAACTCCCAGCCTGCGGGCTGAATGTGCCACGCGCTGGCCATGCCCATGCTCAGTTTATCAAAGAGGGGAAGAAGTCCCAATATGCCATGTGACGCCAGCATGATGAAGTGAGTTTGACACCCCTGATCTATAACAGTACTTCTAACATCCATTCTGTTAATATATATCTACTTCTTTTTGTTTTCAGGCATGCCAATTACAAGTGGTTGAAGAAGGTTTCTCCACTGGACTAGTTTCATCAAAATGATTTTATGAGCTTTTTAAAGAAGAAAAAAACCCTCAGTACGAGTTAGTTGTTATTATGTCTTAAAAGGGAATTTGTTTAGAGTAAACTTATAATTATAAGTTGACAATTATAAAGTAAATCACAAATGCTTATTTATTTCTTTGCAACCCATTTTAAATCAATGGGACAGTTCCTTTGTTTATGGGACAAAAACTTAAATTGGGTAATAAGGAGAGATGGTATGCTGCTGGTTCGCAATGGTTTGGGGGAACCTGTTGTGGCAGTGGCACGAGACTCTACCTACCAGATGTCATCACAGACCTTCTGCACATTTGCACTCCTGCTACCAAACCAGTAGTGAACATAACAGGATACCATTACTGGTAATAAGAATAGGCCCAATTTCTTAAGATAGCTCTTTAATCAACAGTTCCATGTGTTCCTTCTAACCTATTTTTTCATCCCTAGAAATGTACCCCAGTATAGAAACAATTCTCTCCCAATACTTCATCATCTGAAGTAGGTGTTTTTCATCATTCTCTTTGGTGCTGATTTTGTAAGAAACTTTTGAAGTTAATTCCCATATCACACACACACACGTATGTGCACCTCTACACAAAATAATATAACACAGAAAAATATGTCAAAACAGAGAATGTAATATTTTCTCAGTTTCTCCTTGTAGCTATGTCTGAAGTAGCCTTGCAATCTAAGCCCATCAGCTCTCATAGTGAAACTTCTAATATGAATTGTCTGCTGTGAGGTTTATCTGATCCTCAGTAATCACTCCAAGACTGAGAAGAGGCAAACTGTTTGGGCTGTAACCTGAAAAGGCCAGAATTCAATTCACATGTTCAGGGCTTACATACTATCAGCTATCCATCAGACAATATTCAGTCACAATTCAGCGAGTCTCCTTATGTGTAAATGTTATAGCAATGTTTCTCAACCTTTGATTTTAGGATGTGTGAACTTCAACTTCCAGAAGTCTACCACCCACCATGCTGGTTAAGGAATTCTGGGAGTCAAAGTACATATATCTTAAAATTGCCAAGGTGAGAAATATTATGCTGTATAATATATGAAGATGAATGAAGATCGTCACAACAGACGCATTATTTCCTTGTGATTCTCCTTTCCAAGCCATCTCCCAATGTTTATATATTTATATATATATATATTATACAGTATATTATATTATAATTTGTAAAGGGGAGACTTTTCTATTCATTGATTTTCCCAAGATTTTTAGAACCTTAGAAAAGTAGATTAAACCATCATATTCTATATGAGCTGATAGAGAAGGACACAAAGAAGTCCAATATCAAAATAATATACAACAAGTATAAACTGAACTTTGCTTCCTCTCATATTCACAACCCAACTACCAGATATGTCCAAGAAATGAATTAGTCTTATTGCAGAGAAACTGATATAACTTTGTCAGCCAAAGCTTGCTATGCATTGCCATAACCTTAACTGCATAGTCCCTAGTTTTTGAGTATAACTCAGGAGAGGAAAATCACATTGAGATTAAGGGATTATTTTTCTATATCAGAAACCCAAGATATACAAACATATGCTATCCATATTCTTTTTTATAAATTGAGTCAATTTCAATCAAGATTCTGCAAAAAAAACCTATGAAGTTCTATGCTTAGTAAACTAAGGGAAAAGCCTTCCCTCTTTAGACAGGAATTCGCTGTTTAGTTCAATGTTGAAGATATTATGGGTAGTTAATTTATTTAAAGAGTGGCTATGTTGTTGTTTTTTTAATCAAAATCTTATTGCCTTATTCCATTTCTCTTTAAAAACTCTGAGTGGCATACAGTTGCAATAAAAATGAGCCATATAGTAAGCATTTCAATTAAGAATCCTGGAATGCAATCCTTGTTCTATATGAAAAGATCTTTAGACAACATAAATGGGACACAGTGGCTCAGTGGCTAAGAGCCTGAGCTTGTCTATCAGAAAGGTTGGCAAAGTTTCAGCGGTTCGAATCCCTACTGTCGCATATGAACAACTAGCACATATGTGCGAAGGGAATATTTACCTTTTATGACAACATGATTATTTTTTTAAAAAAGTAATGCTCCAATTAATTTAAACTGCTATGGAAGAAGTCTAGGTACACCCCTTCAGGTAGAGCTTTTCCCAGGGCACCGACTTGTATCATAGTGGAATCATTTTGTGGTATTTACTTGTGGGGAGAGAGCAGGCAATAAGTATTTCATTATCCAAACAGCACTTACTCAACATTCAGTCGCCAGAAGAAGCCATCCCCTTGTGCAATTATGCCTATTTGATCAATGGTCTTGACATTTTTATGTTTTGTGCATTACACAGGGACAAGGAAAAATCCAGTTTCAAGATTTGCCCTTTTAAGAAATTAGAAAATTAAAAATTAATCTGGCTGAGGACCGCATGCCTCCAATGAGAGACGTTTAGATGCCATCCCATCATGGTAAAGGGCAATAATACTGCTAATTCAGCTCACCAGCAGGTTCCTGCTCTTCCATAGAGACGCCACTTTTAACATTTTGATAGTACCTTGAAGTGGAAAGGTAAAGGCCTATTGAGAAATCCCAAACACAATCTTTAGCTAATAGATACAAGTGAGAGGCAGGCAATTTATTACAAGGAGTCATATGAGTAGTTATTATTTGAACATATGAGGCTATATCCAGCATCAAGTAGCATATTTCCACTTATGCAGCGGTGTATTCTTATTTTTCTCTTACCATTGTTTCCCTTCCTATCAGCTTCTCTAAAAGATTGAGGGAGTCTCAATACCCCCAGAGTTACGAATTATCCCTGACATACGCACCTTTTGCCCATGCTCTTAAAACTTTTCTTTTTCAACAAGCCGGGCTGGCGTAAATACAAATTTTATCAATCTTAATTGGGTTTATTGGTTTTTTAACTTTTATTATGGGCCTCATTATTTAATATGTTTTTAAATTGTTTTAACTTTGTATATCTGTGTTTTATTTTGGCTGTACACCGCCCTGAGTCCTTCGGGAGTAGGGCGGTATAAAAATATCGATAAACTAAACTAAACTAAAACTTGTCAATACTTTCTAGTCCAAGTTACATAATATGGCTGTGTTTTCATATTTTGGGTTTTTTTTGGAAATAATAAAGAATCATGATAATGTTCATTTCCCAGGTTATTTTTTTCAGAACTTGTGATTTTTTAAAAAATTATTATTCAAATTTATATACCGCCCTATTCTCCGTGGTAGGACTCAGGGCGGTGCACAGAAAAAGTAAAAGCCACAACACATACGTATAATATAAAATGGAATTAAATAGTAAAATCTGTGCTAAAAATAGTTAAGACCACTAAAATATTAACTTTAAAATTAAACCCTTAATCTATGCAGGCTGGCCAGATGGAAAAAAATGCGTTTTGAGCATCCGACGGAAGAGGCGTAGGTCAGTAATGGTGCGAAGATCGGGGGGCAGGTCATTCCAGAGGGCCGGACCCGCCACAGAGAAGGCCCTGGGGGCAGACGGCACCCTGAGGAGGCCCTCCCTGTGGGAGCGGACAGGTCGAAGGGAGGTGTGTGGTAACCAAACCTTACACATACGGTAGTTTCATTGGAGAAGTGGACATTTTATATCATACAGAAGCTACCTGATTTTGGTAAACTTTCACATAGGTTTTGGGCAAAGCACAACTGAAATGGATGCATCTGTAAGGAATGAAAAAATTGAGATTCATAGAGAATTTATGGAAACAGATATCGGGGAAGGTTCAGGACCACATTTTGTAGATATCAACGTCAATGCTATTGGCCACATGTTGTCGACATTTTGGGTCATGTGACAAAGTGAAAGGGGTCAAGGAAAATGGTTTTGTAGAATAGGATAAGGATACAACCTATTAATTCACGTGTGTGCTTATCATTGATTAATCACAGATATTTGGCTAAGCTGTCTCTCCCAAATAGCCTTTCTTCTAATTTTTCATATTAACAAGGACACCTCGTTCTGTTTTGTACTGGTTCAGAGCAGCACTACGGCAATGTATTTCAATCTCACTATTTTGGGGAGGGAGGGAGGGAAGGAAGGAAGGATTTCAGAGAAAAAGATTGAGGAGAGAAGCAAAAATAATGTCTGCAAAGTCTATGCCTCTCATGGAAATTGAAAACCTGAATATTGTTTTCATTCAATTTTAATACATTACAATAGCAGAGTTGGAAGGGACCTTGGAGGTCATCTAGTCCAACTCCCTGCCTAGGCAGGAAGCCCTATATCGTTTCAGACAAATGGCTATCCAACATCTTCTTAAAGACTTCCAGTGTTGGGGCATTCACAACTTCTGGAGCCAAGCTGTTCTGCTGATTAATTGTTCTAACTGTCAGGAAATTTCTCCTCAGTTCTAAGTTGCTTCTCTCCTTGATTAGTTGATTGCTTCTTGTTCTGCCCTCAGGTGCTTTGGTGAATAGTTTGACTCCCTCTTCTTTGTGGCAACCCCTGAGATATTGGAACTCTGCTATCATGTCTCCCCTAGTCCTTCTTTTTATTAAACTAGACATACCCAGTTCCTACAACCGTTCTTCATATGTTTTAGTCTCCAGTCCCCTAATCATCTTTGTTGCTCTTCTCTGCACTCGTTCTAGAGTCTCCACATCTTTTCTACATCGTGGTGACCAAAACTGAATGCAGTATTCCAAGTGTGGCCTTACCAAGGCATTATAAAGTGATATTAACACTTCGCGTGAACTTGATTCTATCTCTCTGTTTATGCAGCCTAGAACTGTGTTGGCTTTTTTGGCAGCTGCTGCACACTGCTGGCTCATATTTAAATCTACTAGGACTCCAAAATCCCTTTCACAGTTACTGCTATTGAGCAAGGTACCACCTATACTGTACCTGTGCGTTTCATTTTTGTTGCCTAAATGTAGAACCTTACTCTTTTCTCTTTTATCTTGAAGTAGTTGTCATCCATTCTATCCTTAGCAGAACTATTTATGCCGATATACCCTAACCAATTATTTTTGGTGTCCTCTGAAAACATACCATGCAATCACCTTGAATGGCAAAGGATCCAAGGAAATTGTTGTATGGACAAAAATCTTGAGAGGGAAAAGCTGTTTTTAGTACGGTGTGGGGTTGTTTTGATGTTGAAAACTTAACAGAAGTGGGAAGTCTTCAGGAAAAAAAGTATTATTTCAACAATGCACCCACAGTCCATATGCATTGCTAAATATTGTACTGAAGAAAATAGCCTTCTACTTTTCTCTTTATTTTAGTCAGCCACAATATGTTTCCAATGTGTTTGTTTTTCTGTATAAATATTCCAGGAACTCACAGTACAAATCTTATGCACATCTCTTCAGAAGTTAAGTTCCACTGAATTCAAAGGTATTTTGTCCTAAGTGAGAAAATGTTAGATTGTAGCTTTGACTGTACTATATTTTTCATCCATTCATTCATCAAATTCATACGGCCACCCATCTCACACAAGCGACTTTGGGCAGTGTATAATAACGCCAACAATTAAAACATACTACAAAACCAAATTAAAACAATGAAACACAAATAACAACAAAATTGCAAGAGAGGAATGCATCAAGGTGTTGCATGTGATGCTATCAGCATGCAGGCTCACTGTTACCAGGGAATCCCCAGGCCTGTTGAAAGAACCATGTTTTAAAGCAGGGGTCCCCAACCTTTGCAACTTTAAGTCTGAAGGACTTCAGCTTCCAGAAATCTGGGAGCTGAAGTCCTTCAGACTTAAAGTTGCAAAGGTTGGGGACCCCTGTTTTAAAGGATTTCTGGAATTTCATAAAGATTAGGGATAAGCTTGTGTGGCAGGGATAAAGTTCCAAAGGGTAGATAGTATAGCAGAAAATGTTTGCCTTCTAACTCAGGTGGAAATCCTTAACAGATAGGACCAATGTGTTGCTGGACCTGATGGGATTGGTAGGAATTTAACTAGGAATTAGTTCTGTTCAATTCAAGCATATTTACTTGCAAGAAGACACGTATCAAATTGTTTTATACATTGTTTTGTAGGAGAATCTATGATCAAGGAAAAAAAGAAAGATGTAATGATGATATAATTTACATCGCTCCTTTCCATTAGAAATTCATGGTAACCTTTATGGAAATTTCCCCTCTGAATATCCCCTCACAATGAGAACAATTAACCGATGGAATGGCTTGCCCCCAGAAGTTGTGGTTGTTCCATTGGTGAAGATTTTTTAAGAGATTGGGCATCCATCTGAAGTGGTACCTCCAAGGTCCCTTCCAACTCTGTTCTTCTGTAGATGGATTAAAATAGTGATTTTCCCTGAATCATTCAATGAACTTCATGGTTGAATTATACTAGAACCAAATTCTCCCCATTCTCAAAGCAACACTTTACTTATGTACTGGCTCTAAGAGGGCCTACCTCAATACAGGCATGTTCTAGACCAGAGGTCTCCAATCTTTGCAACTTTAAGTCTGAAGGACTTCAGCTCCCAGACTTCTCCAGCCAGCTTCAGACTTAAAGTTGCAAAGGTTGGAGACCCCTGGTCTAGACACTTTTGTTCTTTTTCCTTGGAAAAAGTAATAATAATAATAATAATAATAATAATAATAATAATAATAATAATAATAATAATAATAATAATAATAATAATTATTATTATTATTATTATTATTATTATTATTATTATTATTATTATTATTATTATTATTATTATTATTATTATTATTATTATTATTATTATTATTATTATTATTATTATTATTATTATTATTATTATTATTATTATTATTATTATTATTTTTATTTATAACCTGCTCTCTCTCCCCGAAGGGAAGTACATGAGCAGACCTACTCAAGCCATATGAGTACCATTCATACCTTGGCAATGGGTGTATGACAGTTGGAATTGCTATGCAGAGCATAATAAGTATCCTTTTTAATTAAGTGGGTCAGGGCCACCCCAACTGTGTGACAATATATATCTACAGTATATATGTAGGAAAACTCACAAATTCTCCTCTCATGGTGCAGGTGGGAGTTTTTATATTCCCCTTTCTAACCTGTGATCAATCAATTAGGCAAGAGATGGAAATGTAGAGTGTCAATGGAGAACAAGGAGGAGACTACTACCCTTTGCAGCTTTTCTTCCTATTTAATATCATCCCTGGAAACTTAGTAACAATGGATTGAATTAGGATATGCAAAGAGAACAGTGGGAACTGACATCAGTATGGAAACATCCATTGAATTTTCTTGCTACCTACTCATTGCATTTAAAGATAGAGAGAGTTGTGAACCAATTTGAGATTTTGATCATATGGATTTAGTGGAATTAGGATTGGGCAACAGCCTTTGTCACAAAGCCAGGAAATGGTCTGCCATTCCTGGATCTGTTGCTTGGCAGATTAAGTATGCATTCTTTATAAACTGCCCTCCCTCACCTAAGTTAACCTGCTGTCTTTCACCAACCACACAACCAATATCGAAGCTTTAACTTTCTGTCTAGTTTATCAGAGGGTGGACAAGGCACTACCCTGGCCTTCAGTCACTTCTGATATGAATGGTGGCCATCAGAACAACTAATCTTCCGGAAATGGCAGCCATAGCATATTATTACAGATTAGCCTGATTTGTAGGCCAATTTACTGAGAGTAGGTAGTTGGCAAACCAACAGAAGTAGATATACAGGAATCAGCGCTGAACAATGGGCTAAAGAAAAGGCGCTTATGAGCTAAAAATCAATTAATATAAAGAGACATAACAGTATTCAATAAATGTGATATCCCAATTATCTATTATTCCAGTAAATATTGCTGAAAATTTCCCTCACAGTGCAACCAAGAGAAAGCATATGAGACAAGTAATCTCTTCTTTATTTACTGATTGGAGACTATACATTTGCTTTACCTTATAGTAGGGCCGGCTGTAGTTTACATATTGCTAAAAGGAAATAATCCATTTTCTATTTCTAGAGCAGTAAATTGTTGAAGAAAAAATATCATTTCCACTCAGGGCTAATAAGATCCCATCCACAATGCTCTTTTATTTGGTTCAACGTAACTACAAAGCAAGATAGGAGAATTTAGATTGGAAGGGCCGTTTATAATGTTTCTGAAATTCCAGAACAGTACCCACAATTTTCTTTTTCTTTTAGACAAAGGAAATGTCCCATTATTATTTATTTATTTATTTTATTAAATTTCTAGACTGCCCTCTTTCCCCGAAGGGACTCGGGGCGGTGTACAGGAAAATTAAAAACATCTAAAAACATAACAATACATACATAGTTAAAATCGAATTAAATAACCCTGTTATTTAGCAGTTAGGTTAGGTTTAGCAGTTAAGTTAGGTTTAGCATCTTCCTCTATTGATTAAAACATATTTAGCTCAGCCCAATAATTTTCAGTTTGGAAGAAAGAAATATAGCAACTCTTGCCTTAAAACCAGCACAGTCTCACTGCTTGTGGATATTAATAGCTTATGAATATTATTAACCTGAATTTATGGAAGTCCTTATTGTCTGTTATCTGGCTATAGAGAATTTAGGCTGATTTAGACAATCTAAATATATTAATGATCCTCAACTCCAAGTGTCACATTTCATGTAGCTATACTGGCAGGTGCCACACACAGGAGAGATTTATCAGTTGTCTAAAGGAATCCCATAATAAATGAGGAGGAAAAGACGAAAAATAATCTTAGGAAAAAAGAAATACAATGAGGAAATGTCCCAAACAGCTCAATTAGGAACCATAGTTTTTTTTTGGAAGCGGAAAAGAAACGTGGGAAAATGGCATAGAATGAGCCTGGAAAAAGAGTTATTAGACTAAATTATGAGGAGGGAGGGAGGGAGGGAGGGAGGGAGGGAGGGAGGAAGGAAGGAAGGAAGGAAGGAAGGAAGGAAGGAAGGAAGGAAGGAAGATCACTTGGGGTCCCATGTATACATACTATTTTCTCAGTGGGTGAGGTGAACATATGGATTGATGCA
Organism: Rhabdophis nuchalis; assembly: GCA_039707465.1. Classification (NCBI taxonomy): domain Eukaryota; kingdom Metazoa; phylum Chordata; class Lepidosauria; order Squamata; family Natricidae; genus Rhabdophis; species Rhabdophis nuchalis. The sequence continues at coordinate 162,189,010 of CM077644.1, read as the reverse complement.
GCAAAAGCATTTTCTACCTTTTATGCAAAGATGCCTTTCCTTTCATCGACTCAAGACAACAAAACAATATCTTAATACCCCATTTTGTTTCAGATGTTGGCAAGCAGCCAATCCTAACTGCCTGCTATTCTTCTTCTATTGAAATGTCTGTCTGATTGAATTATTCTTTATTTACATCTGGCAGAGTGGGGCGGTTGTTATTTCTAAGTATCTGCCAGTTTGGGGATACTAATTTTTATTATCTGCAGAAGAGAATAGAAATTGCTAGCATGCTTCCTACAGAAGAGGGATCAGAGGGAAAAAATACAATATTTTTACTTTGACAGTCTGTAAAATCCCACATAATTAGCGATGCTAATGAAGTTCACAAATCATGGGGACTTCCCCCCCTTCCCAATTGCCATTTTTATTGCCACCCTTATTTAGCACTCTTAGATAACATTTCTACTTGAAGATGCTAATATTTTTAGGCCATGATATTGTGTGGGTGAGAAAAAACCCACTGAGTTGTCAGAGATGGGGCCTCATCCCCTTTCACCTTCCTTACCTCTATTTAATTTTCAACCCACTTTCCTCCAGGACTTCCCCAGGCAAATGTTATTTTTTTGCGACACACATTTTATTCCTTCTCCTTCTCAACTTCATCCCAGCCAAATACTGTGGGACAGTGATGGCTAAACTTTTTTGGCTCACGTGCCAAAAGCAGGGGGAGCGCAGGGGGGTCGTGCGTGGGCGTGCCACACCCATAATGCTATGTGCACGACCCCCTGCTTTTGGCACGCTTTTTTCGCCCTCCCCAGGCTCCAGAGGCTTTCTAGGAGCTTGGGGAGGGTGAAAACAACCTCCCCTCCCCACCTCCAGAGGCTTCACGAGCTTCCCTGAAGCCTCCAGAGGGCGAAAAACGGCCTCAAAAGAAGGCCTAAATCAGCTGGCCAGGACACACATGTACACTGCAGCTGACAGGGCAACGCCTTGCGTGCTCTAAGAAATGGTTTCGCGTGCCACCTGTGGCACCCGTGCCATAGGTTCGCCATCACTGCTGTAAGAGCTCAGCCAACCATGACAATTTTTTTTATTAGAAGGTTGACATTTTGGTCTGTGTTGAACAACAGGCACCTTAGACCAGGGGTCTCCAATCTTGCAACTTTAAGACTTGTGGACTTGAACTAACAGAGTTCCTCAGCCAGCTGGCTGAGGAATTCTGGGAGTTGAAGTCCACGAGTCCATTTAGTAAATATACTAAAAATAGATTAAACACTAAGCCTGCTCTAAAATACCTTGTAAAACCCCTAATAGAAGCAAATTAAAAAAACTATGCCAGGCCATATATTTAGCAAAAATATATTCTGCTGTGAACTTTAGTCTATCACTCCGGTATTTTTTCCTACTACATTTAAAGATTGAGCTATTGAATGTGCCATTGTGATAATTGTATAACTTTAAAAATGTTCCAGCTCCTTACATACAGAAGCAGTGATTACCAGGAACATCCTTATTTAAGACATTCTCTCTTTTTTATGTAAGAAGAAAACACTGTGTCTGCACCTCTTAGGGTTAACATGAAGAAGGAACAATAGAGACGAAAGCTTAAAAGAAAAGAGGCACGTGAGCAAATTGATAAAGGAAACTTTAATGCACTATAACATTGAAATTTATCTAAATTCAATATTGTTAAACATTCTTAAAGATCAGATGAATTATACATGAAGTATATGGATTATTTGTCCCAAGGAAACCAGGGTGACATTTCTGTCTGTCACTTGGTATGACAAGGTTAGCATGTTTTATTCAAAATTTTTAAACAGTAAAATGATTTGTATGCATTACTCTTTCTTTGAATTGTCAGAGAAAACAGAAAGAAACAGTTTGTCTATGACACAAAGTCATCTTTTGTATAAAAAAAAATTGACACAACAAGATTGTTTCCGACATCCATAAAGCTCATACTTTAGTTTTCTTCTCATCTGGGGAAAAAAGTAGCAACAGAGGAAAAAAGGTAACATAAGCAAAGAGATGGTTAAGCTATAAGAACTGCGGAGAAAAATAAAACGATCCTAGGATCCTAGGGAGAAAGAAATGCATAGAGAAAATCATAAAGTATCTTTTAATGAATTTCTCTGAGTAGTAAACATCTGTTGGAGGTTGTTTTTCCCCGTTCCATAATAAAGGTTGGGAGTCACTGAGAATCATGATGATTCCTTATGAATAAATATGAAATTCTTGAGTATATCTGCAAATTTGGGGAAAATCAGTGGATGTATTCTTTCTTCTTTACTAGAGAATATTAGATTCTTCCAAAGTGGTCACTATCTATAGCAGAGGTTCCCAAACTTGGCAACTTTAAAACTTGTGGACTTCAACTCCCAGAATTCTCCAGCCAGCATAGCTTGAAGTCCACAAGTCTTAAAGTTGCCAAGTTTGGGAACCTCAGATCTATAGCTTCCTCTTTTGAAGCAATTTCCGATCTAATGAATATTGCTTAATCATTTTCCTTTGTGGCTTATCTAAATTGAATTATAGGTCTAAATTTATGTAGCTGAAGTTGTACAAGAGGAATATCAGTTATCATCCATGAAACTTCTTTTAAACACTCCTTTTAAACGCTCCATGGCACGGGGCCTACTCCTCAGGGTGCCATCCGCCGGACAATGCTGACGGGTGGCCCCCAGGGGGAGAGCCTTCTCTGTGGCAGGGCCTGCCCTCTGGAACGACCTTTCCCCCGACCTTTGGATCATCACGGACCTACGCCTCTTCCGCCGGGCACTAAAGACACATCTATTTCAAGAGGCCGGCCTGGCTTAGTTTTAATGGATATAGTTTTAATTGATTTTAACCCTATTTAATCTAAATTTTAGCACAGACCTTAATTTAATTTATTTTTAACTGTTTTGTACTGTATTGTTTTATATTTTTATATTTCTGTGCACCGCCCTGAGTCCCCTTGGGGAGATAGGGCAATATACAAATTTGAAAAATAAATAAATAAATAAAATAAATTTGCGGGACCGCCTCCTACCACACACCTCCCTTTGGCCGATCCGCTCCCATAGGGAGGGCCTTCTCAGGGTACCGTCCACCGGACAATGCCGGCTGGCGACCCCAGGGGAAGGGCCTTCTCTGTGGCGGGCCCAGGACTCTGGAACGACCTACCCCCCGAACTTCGTACCACCACAGACCTTCGCCTCTTCCGCCGATTACTCAAGACCCATTTTTTCCATTTAGCCGGCCTCGCTTAGATCCCGAGGAAATTCCTTACAGACTTAGTCAGGGTTTTAATTTTATTAGTTTTAATTACATTTTTAGCACAGGTTATACTAACTTAATTTATATTTTAGTGTTGTGTATGTATTTATTATGGTTGTATGTTTGTATTCTTTTAAATTCCCTGTGCACCACCCTGAATCCCATTGGGGAGATAGGCATGGTATATAAATGGAATAAAATGAAATGAAATAATCAGATCTGATTGTTTATTCAAATAACCAAATAATAGTTCCATTATTACCCAGGAATGCTCTACCTGTTTCCATTGTTACATCCTCAAACTCCCACAGTTTCAGCCTTAAATTGTCTACCTTGGACCTCACCCCATTCCTAAGAAGTCCATAAAGAGGGCATGGATAAGCGTACCATCCCTGTCCTACTGTTCCCATTTATTTGTAGTAATTTCCTTTGTTCATGTCCATGTTTAACTTTAACTTTTAACTTTAATCGGATTTTTATACCGCCCTATCTCCCGAAAGGGACTCAGGGCGGTGCACAGAAAGAATAAAAAGTAATAAATACAATGATAATATAAAAGTTAAAAATACATTAAATACAATGGGTCTGCGCTAAAACTTATATTTAAAACAATTAAAATTATATTTATAATTAGGACTATCATAAAAGCTATGCTAGGCCAGCAACATGGAAAAGGTGTGTTTTTAAGGTTCGACGGAAGAGGAGAAGGTCCGTGATGATGCGGAGGTCAGGGGGCAGGTCATTCCAGAGGTCAGGGCCTGCCACAGAGAAGGGTCTCCCCCTGGGGGTCGCCGGCCAGAATTGTCCGGCCGACGGCACCCTGAGGAGGCCCTCTCTGTGGGAGCGGACAGGTCGAAGGGAGGTATGTGGTAGGAGTCTATAAGTTTATACTTTTACGTGTTATCTTGTACATGTTTGACAAACTAAATAAATAAATAAAATAAATACATTTCTGTGATTATCACTGGATGTAGCTTAGACATGGAAGACTGACTCATACATAGTGCTTAGCTACTTTAATTGTGGTTTGTTACATAATTTAGAGTGGCAGGATTCACCAATTGCTTTATGACAAAAGCAAATTTGTTACATGCTCTGTGAATCTCATCAGTATCATCCATCCATCTCTATTTGGAAACGTAATGGGTGTCAGAAAACAAGTTTTCTCATCTTCTATGGATTTTGCTTCTACGCTGCTACATATCCTAAGGAAATTTGGTCTTTTAAATAGTATGAAAGAAAAATCAAAGGAAGCAAGCCCCTCCCCCCCAAACATTTCACAATCTATCAAATGACTTCACCAGGCATTTTTAAAAGTTAGAAAGGTGGCCTTCTAATTTTCTGACTTGCCTTTGAATTTGATTTCTTTGCTGTCTCCTCCTCCTCCAATTTTAAATAAACGATGAGGTCTTCTGTTTTCATTTAAATGATAAAATATGCGGCCATAAATTTTTAGATTTATTTTAAAAAATGGTGGTTGATTCAAGCATTGTACCAGTGACTCAAAAATATATGTGATGGCTTTGAATTTTTATGTTCTGTGTGTTCCATAGCAGCTTCGCTATGCAGCAACATAAAATCATGGTACTTTGAATCAGGTGAGGGATGGAGGTGTACTAAACCGATGATGATACAAACTGATTTCTGAATTGTGAAGTGGATCTTTAAAACATGGCTCTAACTGAGGCCCATGTGCATTTGTGTAGGTTGTATTGTGTATGTTATGGTAAAGTATATTGTGTATACTTTACCAGCCTTTCAAATTTTTTTCTAATAGGTGATTGAAGAAGTTTTAGATTTTTTTATGATTTGTCTCATAGTTATTATTATTATTGTTTTTATTTTACATATTTGTATCCCGTTTCATTATTTTTTACAAATAACTCAAGGCACTAAGCATATCTAATGTATCACCCCCATCCTATTTTTTCCTATAACAGAAACCAAGTGAGGTGGGTTGGGGTGAGAGAAAGTGATTGGCTCAGTCACCCAACTGGCGTTCATGGCTACAGCAGAACTGGAACTCAAGGACTCCTGCTCTCACTTGAGAGGGTGGGATAAGAAAGCAACAGGACACGCCCACGCTCCTGCCCCATACAAATATAGTTAATAAGGCAAGTCAATAGGAATCTTACAATATTTTAAGAAGCGGCAACATAGCAATGAGAAGCATTCCCTCCTTTCCCTACAGCACCCATTACACTTGAGACGTCATATACCATATGTGGTATTATTTACTGAGGATGTCTCATCTTAAGCAGGCATAGAATTGAACAATTAATAAATGAAAATGAATAAGTCTAACCCATATTCATATATAGTTAGTACGCTACTATGATTTATGTTGATTGCTTATTTAGTATACCATGACTATCACTAAGTGTTTTATCTTATGATTTATTATGAATGTATTTTTACGATGAGCATGATCATGATTTATCACTTGTTGCTTGTATGTACACTGAGAGCTTATGCACCAGAGACAAATTCCTTTATGTCCAATCACACTTAGCCAATAAAGAATTCTATTCTATTCTATTCTATTCTATTCTCGTCTTGTCTTTGTCTAATCTCATCTGCAGCAAAAAGCAAAGATACATCAGCTTCTTACCAAAGTTCATATCCTGCTACAGGGATGCCAAGATGGCATACTAAAAAAAAACAGCAGTAACTAGAAACAATAATAATAATTTAAAAAAAACAGAACATGAGCTGGAAATCTAGAATTCTAATAAAGACTAAAGTCAACCTTGCAATCCAAGGGCAATCCAGAGGTCAACAACAAGGTAAATGTTATCATTGCAATTCATATTCTGCTCAAAATATTCCAAAATTTATTAGAAGATTGCTTAAATATAATTCCAGCATTAGTTAGAGAAAGTAAGTTTTTAAGACAGGACCTCTGTTAATCCAGTAGAATGCAAACCAAATCATCAAGAAAGGATTCCTCTATGTATAAATAGCTTTTTTTAACCACATTTTTACCCACTAAGATATTTGTTTTCTATCTGAGCATTATCCTATGGAAATTTTAATTTTTGTCCTCCTTATATTTTGCACTCAGACTTCAAATAAAGTACTATGGTTTGGTCATGTAGAGAACGAAGTCCAGAAGGAGTTTTCGGAGAACTCTGAATTCCCTGGTTCCAGGTTTGGACTTATTGAATCTAACTAATTGTTGAAATGAGTCCTTTGGCAGGTATTCTTCCAGCAAAAATTTAATAGGCCCCCATGATTGTTAAAGTGACCTTAAGTTAAATTACTAATATATTCCAAGCTTCCATACAGATGGAAACTTGGTTTCCACAACAGCTTATGAATAGTAAGTAATTCATCTGACAGGGCCTCCCTGCGGAAGAAAGACTAGAATTCTTGGCACAAGATTTGGTAGGTACCACACTTTCTTTATAGCAAAAATGTTTCCATCAACGAGACTTCCAAAATCGCAGAAAGTTGGCAAAATGACAGCTCTTGCAGCTCTAAAATTAATATTTTCAAGCCTCGGCCTATTTCTTTTTTTTTTTTTTAATTGAAAAAGTTTTTCAACAACAAATTTCCCCCCTTCTTTTTGCCCCCCCTTCCCCCAACATAAAAAAACATAAATCAGATACAAATATTATATCTTTATACCCCCCACCCCCAACATAAACTACATAAATCAGGACCACATATTATACCCTTTCCCCCCCCCCTCTTTCAACCTGGAGTATGTAAATCAAGTACCAGTATAATTCCCTCCCACACCCTCCCTAACCCTCCCCAACCTCCCCTCCCCCCCACCCCGTGACTTCCGCTATATGCAACCCTAATAATTCCAAACACAATATATGTTATTCATTCCCTTCATATTCTACCCCCTGCTGACTACCTTATTCATCTAATCTCCATCAGCTAAAAGCTACACAATTTTTTCTAGTCTGGTATTTGTTTTGTATATAATCAATCCACTTTTTCCACTCCTGTGTATAAGTCTCTTGCATCTGGTCCTTTAAAAAAGCTGAAATTTTCGCCATTTCAACAAATCCAGCCATCTTCTGCATCCATTGGTCTATAGTAGGCAAAACATCTTTCTTCCAGTGCTGGGCAACCAGCAGTCTAGCTGCTGTCACCATATAAAAAATCAGTTTTGTTTCCCCCAATGTAAAATCCCTAACCATACCCAATAAATAAGCCTCGGCCTATTTCAATACCTTCTAAATTTTTCTTGAACGGCTCTGCTTCTGGGTCAAAGTGTCAGCGTGCTGGTAAAAGATGATATCAGACAGATAACAGCAGAAATACGATATCAAAGTAATTCAGTAAGTCTACAAAATTCGTATGGGGAAAAATAGACCATGTAGCTGGAAACCCATAAATAAAATGCATTGCAATTGCTATGGCTTTTCCACTAGTCCATTGTGTCTATAAAAAGACAGTGAAAGAAAAGTGTTCATTACTGACAGTTCTGGGAGAGGCTAGGAAGTAGCAACCTTTCTCAGTGCATCCAATAAAGTGTCTGAAAAGGAGGGGGGAAATCCCTAATCCCTCCAGCTATTGATAAAAGCTTCATTAGATCAGACTGTTAGCAATTCTAGCTCTAGCAGAGTGGGCTTACCTGTGAGAGATGAAGAAATTGTACTTATTAAGCATCTTTGCTGTCTACTTTTGAAGAATCTCGTGTTTTAAAATTTATTGTAGTAGGACCAGCTTAAAAGTTTGTCACAGATATATATTTGATAACAGATAGAACACTATATGCTTTCAAAACTGAAATCTCTTATGCTTGCTTTGGCTGCAAATGGAGATAAACATTTTTTTTTCTTTTTCCAGATGTCCTTTCTGCCCTTTTCCTTTATGTGCTTTAAAAAAAAATGATACAGTTACATATGCGTATATTGAATTTTTTTCCCAAAAGGCCGTAATTTAAAACATATTCACTTTTTTTTCAAAAAAAGTGAGAATATTCAGTAAATGCATGTCTTCAGATGACTCCAAGAACTCTTTAACAGTTAAGATACTAAGTGCCTTCAATTATCTGTTAATTTACTTACTAGTGCATGAGACCCTAACATCACCCTGTGATTTAATGATCTTCTCTATTTTTTCCTTAATCTTTCAGAATTTTAATAGCAGGGTAAGACAAAGGTGCCTTAAATAATCCTGTAACTTTTTTCATTATTTTTGGGATACTCCACGTCAGCAGTTCTTAACCTTGGCAACTTTAAGGTGCTCTAAGGCAAGGATATCAAACTTGCGCCATCACAGCGGTATCACGTGATGTATCTGGACTTTCCCCCCTTCACTAAACTGGGCATGGGTGTGGCCAGCATGTGATGGCCACACCCATCACATGCTGGCCGCTAGTTTGACAGCCCTACTCTAAGAGATATTTGTGCATAGTTATGATCAGGATATTGCAAAGAAGAACATCTGGAAAACAGAGTTAAGGAAGATGTTTGAGGGCATATGCAAAACAACCTACACTGGGATTATAAAAGGTTTCAGTGTTTGCTAAATTGGAGTTTAATTCCCTTTATGTATAGCATATAGAATATTCATTGAACTCCATAAAATAAAGGTATTGAGAGTAGTTTCCATAAATTTGTGAACTCTTAACTGACACCAAGAACAAAGAAATGTTTTTCTACCTTTGTAAATGTTCAGAGCAATATATTTATTACTCTGGTTTAATAAATCAGCATTCTTTTATTTTAATACTTTATAGAGTTTGAATAAAAGGGTTGCACAACTAACTTTTAACTAACTTAAAAATGGTAACTAACCATTTTTAAATAATATTACTTTTCTGAAGATTATAAAAAAAATAGCTGTTTATGAAGCTGCATCTTCATCGGTTCAGTAAGTAACAGATACTATTAAATCAATGAAATGAAGAAAAATTCCTAAATCTGATAGCTACACTTTTGAGTTGTATTAACAAATACCTTGACACTTTTGCTCCTGCATTGTTTTAGGTTTCTTTATTCATTTATGTCAAGATTCATAATGTTGCCCAACTTAGATTTTGTGACTCTAGGCAACAGACAGCATAAATACTGATAACTATTATATGGATACTTTTATGTATAAATGTCTCCTTGCCCTGAAATAAGATTTCAGCTCATGGAACATGTCAATACGACACTTTCTTTTTTTTTATATTGAAAAAGTTTTATTGGTTTTACATTTTTTAACAGGGTAAGGTAATGGTTACAAAGAAATTTTGAGAGCATTCACGTCAGAGTCATCGGACCTTCCGAGACCTCAAAATACACATTAAAAAAGTTAATATAGAAAACATTTTCCATACCACTACAAGTTGAAAGCAAGTACATTTACCTAAATTCTCCCTTCCATGCTGTCAGACATTTACAAAAGGTCCGGATAGAAATATTATGCAAAATTGTTCAGGAAAAAATCAAGGCAAAGTTATTTTTTTGATCTAAGTCTTTTGGCTATTGTATCTTCTTTTTCTCCTCCCTGGCCCCCCGCAGGCGGAGCCGTGGCCCCCTCCGTCCCCCCTGGATCTTCCCCCAGGGCAGAGGAATGTTTTTTAAGAAAGGCTTCCGCCTCAGCAACTGTTTTAATCCTCACTCTTCCTCCTTCCCAGAACACCAGCATCCCTTCAGGTGTCATCCACTTGAACCAAATCCCGTGATCAAACAAGGTTTTAGACAAGAAGGAAAATTTCCTTCTTGAGTCTCTAATTTTTCTAGGGATCTGCTTCAAGATAGTGACCGTTTCTCGATGATAAGTTAAAGGTTTCTCTCTCTGCGCTTTCAGGATTTCCTCTCTGGTTGACCTTCTAACAAATTTCACATGTATCTCTCTAGGCACTTCATTCATCCTGGCATATGCAGAGTTAATTCTATAGGCTAGGTCAATGTCCCCCCTGATCTCATCCTTAGGTTTTTGTAAATAATCTGCTAAAATTGTACTCATAAGATCAGGTAGGCATTCACCAGAATCCTCAAGAACATTCTGAAATCTCAAAAAATATGTCATTCTTTCCATATCCATCCTAGACACACGCCCATTTATTTCCCCCACCTCATTAGAAATATTTTTAATCTCTCCCTTAGCCCCCTCCAACCCTCCTTCCAATTCTTCATTCTTCTGTATATTCTCCAACACTTGCTTCCGGGTATCCAATAGTTCCTTTTTGAAAGTACTATTTTCAGCCCTCTGGGCCTTTATTTCTGCTATCAAAGTCTGCATAGAGGTTTCAAGAGAAGCCATCCTTTGTTCCAAATTTACAAGTGCTGCTTCTTGTGCCATGGTTAAAAGTTAGAATCACTGCCACCAAGATGGCGTTTTCCGGGTGGGGCTGGTAGGGCAAATCAGGAGCTCAGTTCAGTTCAGGGCCGTGAAGTTGCAAACAATTCAGAAACCAAAAGAGACACAATTTCCCAAATCAACAAATAGTAATAACGAAGGTATTCCAAAGAAGAAATCACAAATCCATCAAGAAAATTTTTTTTTCCAAAAATCCAGAGAGAGTCCTGCTTTCAAAGAGACGCTGGAAATTTTCCTTAGTTGAAATAATCAGGCAGGGACACAGAGAAGCCACTTCCACCGCCCATCTCAGCCAGAGGGAGAAAGTAGCAAAAAAAGAATTTTTTTAAACTCAGCCAGACCTAGAAACAATGTTGCAAAAAGTCACAATCCACTTTCCCTTGTTAGAGACCGTCCGGAGTGAAAGTTTCCGCTTTCCCTTTGCAGAGAAGCCATTTTAACGTGCCGCTTAAATCCGAGGGTTTTTTTTTTAAAAATAAACACCCCCCTCCCAGTCCGTTCAGTCTGGCTGGCAGCAGGAAAAAAAAGTTTTTCAAAGACTCACTCTCTCCTCGCAGCTGAAGCCTCGGGAGTCCTTCTGACTGAGCCGATCAGCCCTCCTCATAATTGTGAATGGCGCCGTCTTCCCTGGGCGAAGGGAAAACCTCCCGCTAGCATGTTCTCCCTCACCTGAGCCGCGCCGGGAGCCGCTTCCTCCACCGCCGTGGGGGGCACGCCCCCCGACGAGCCGGCCCTACGGGAGACCCTCAAACAGAGGAGTCTCGCCCCCGTTGGGGGGCAGAAGAAGAAACAAAGCGGCGAGCGAGCGCTAGGCTCGCCCGTCGCCGCAGGAGCCGGAACCGGAAGCCAATACGACACTTTCAAATTGATATTAAAAATGCATAGTTCTCATGACAAAATATGATTCCAAAAGTCACATATTAAACCAATGGCGGAAAAGACAATTCAAGGGGGAAAGTATTGGGGTCGTGAGAAAAGGGTAAATGTAGGAGTAGGCAGGCTTGTACGGACTGTTCAAAACTTGTTGGAAGACAAACTTTGATATGGAAACTGTAGTTCCTTGGAGCAATCCCTTAGAAAGAAATGCATCCTGCCTTGTTTCTTCTCAAAGGTATCCAAGACAGACTTGACACTAGGTAAGGAATCATAGTGAACATATGAGTAAATGGAGTCCCAGTTTGTAAGGACTGTCATCCCATTGAACAGCTCTCATGTTTTATTTCCATTTCTCTACTCTTGTGCATTTTAATAATCTCATAGGAAGAACGGTTGCAGAAATTGGGTATGGCTAGTCTAGAGAAAAGAAGGACTAAGGGTGACATGATAGCAGTATTCCAGTATCTGAGAGGCTGCCACAAAGAAGAAAGGGTCTACTTATTTTCCCAAGCACCAAAATACAAGACAAGAAACAATGGATTGAAGCTAATCGAGGAAAGAAGCAACCTGGAACTAAGGAGAAACTTTCTAACAGTGAGGACAATTAACCAGTGGAACAGCTTGGTTTTAGAAGTTGTGGGCACTGTATCACTGTAGGTTTTAAGAAAAGACTGGACAGCCACTTGTCTGAAATGGTATAGGATCTCCTGCTTGAGCAGCAGGTTAGACTAGAAGACCTCCAAGGTCCCTTTCAGCTCTATTGTGATTGATCCCACAGATATAGTTGGTGGGACCCCCACCCCCACCCACCCCCACACACAGATCAACTGATGACTGTCAGGGAGTGTGATTTATGGAATAATTTGGGTGGAAAGAGAACAGAAAACCTGCTTACACTTTGCTCAGTAAATCATATGTGAGATTACTCAGTCGGATTGTGTATGTATGTAAGTGTGTATATATGTTGGGTAGAAGTTAGATACCAAACAACTTGTATTACATTAACTTGTCTGTATGAGCATAGTTATGTTGATTTGAAAAGTTGAGAGTGCAGGGCGATGCTTCTTTTGAAGAACAAGGCAGATAATATTGTTGCTTTTTGCAGAATTAATAACTGCCTTGGGAATACTCTTACATGATTCATCCATTTTCCAAGTGGGTGTATACCAGCACAGCTAAAGACATACCAGTAGTTAAAAAGGTAGCACAAATGACGGGAATTAAACCAATTTGAGCAACTTAACTGCATTATAGAACTTGTAATAGTAAGACCCCTTCATTCATAGTTTGGAGTTCAGAGTAAAAACTTGGAAGGCCACCAGCTATAGCACCATTTTCCTTCATAGTGTAAAGTAATCAAGGTGACACAACACAGATCTAAATATCTTAGATAACAAGCAGTTCCTTCTGAAAAGAATTTGTGTAAGAGAGAAATTTAATCTGCATGTACCATCTTTAAATTTTGGGCACTTAACCCAGTGCTTCTCTGCACAATTCAGTTATAATTGAATTGTACAGAGAAATATTTTACTTATAGTTGGCTCTGCAACCAAACAAGACAGACACAGACTTGGATAATTAGAACTGCAGAAAAACAATTGCTACCAACCTGCCTTCCATTGAGGACTTGTATACTGAACGAGTCAAAAAGAGAGCTGTGGAAATATCTACAGACCCCTCACATGCTGGGCATAAATTGTTTCAACTTCTACCCTCTAAAACAGGGGTCCCCAACCTTTTTTGCACCAGGGACCGGTTTCATTTTAAAGAAAATTCTGCGGACCGGCTGGCCTAGAGGAGGAGGGGGGCAGGGGGAACAGGCAGCGCATGCGCATGCGGGGGGGGAGTCGGTTCACTTGGCCGTCTAGGGCGGTGGTAAGCAAACGTATTAGTCAATAGAGCCAAATATCAACAGTACCACAACTGAAATTTCTTTTGAGAGCCAAAAGGTGTGGCCTGTTTTGTGGGAGTGGCTCAGTTGTCATGTGACACCAGTGGGCGTGGCCAACTTGGAAAATGTAGTGAAAATCACTTAACAGTCTTGCTTAGCAACCAAAATTTTGGGCTCAGTTGTGGTCATAAGTTAGTTCTTTCTCTTTCTTTCTTTCTTTCTTTCTTTCTTTCTTTCTTTCTTTCTTTCTTTCTTTCTTTCTTTCTTTCTTTCTTTCTTTCTTTCTTCCATTTCTGGCTGGTCTTTGGTCTTCTGAAGATGGTAAAAATGGATTTATGGGCACTCGTTATATATAAAGGCAGCCCATGACTCTTTGGGATGCTGGTTTGAATCCAGGAAATGACTCAGAGGATGTGATTCCTTTGAAATGACCACTGGAAGAAAAATAGATCTTTAACCTGGTTAACCAAACAGGTAGCTTGAGGTGGAATTTCAATTTCAATTTATTAAATTTATAAAGGAAATAGGAAAATAGATTTCTTCCTTTCCTTTCCTTCCTTCCATTGCCTCCCTTCTTTCCTTCCCTCCCTCCTACCCTCCATCCCTCTTTCTTTTTCTTTTTCTTTCCTTCCTTTCCTTCCTTCCTTCTTTCACCTCTCCCTTCCTCCTCCCTCCCCCTTCTTTCCACTCCCTCCCACCCTCCATTTATCTTTCTTTTTCTTTCTTTCCTTCCTTTCCTTCCTTCCTTCTTTCACCTCTCCCTTCCTCCTCCCTCCCCCTTCTTTCCTTCACTCCCTCCCACCCTCCATTTATCTTTCTTTTTCTATTTTTCTTTCTTTCTCTTTCTCTGTTTTTTTGTCTCTCTCCCTCTCTGTCTCTCCTCCCTCCAACCATCTCTGTCACTGTGTGTGTGTATGTGTGTCTGTTTCCCTCTCTCTCTATTTCTGTCTCTCTAAGTCTGCCTCTCTGTGTGTCTGCCATTGTCTCCCTCCCTCCCCCCGGGAAAGCAGCAGAGGGGTCGGCATGTTGGTTGCAGAGGTTATCCCGCAGCGGGCAGGCGAGCGAAGGACCCGAGCTGCGGCTATTCTTAAATGCCGCCAAAGCCATCCGGGCGCTGCACGCCCAGCTCCCTTCCAGCTCCGTGTGCCCCGCTGAAGCCGTCCGGGCGCTTAAGATAGCCGCAGCTTGGGTCCTTTGGCCGCCCGCTGCAGGATAACCTTCCCAGCCGACATGCCAGCCTCTCCAGAAAGCCCCGGAAAGTGCAGTGCGCCGCGGTGGCCATCGGAACGAGCTGGTGGAGGCGCGCTCGGCCATCCTCTGCCAGGGGGCTGCTCCCTCCTCCTTGCCGGCCCTGCGGCCCGGTTCCTATGAAGCTGCGGATCGGCACCGGTCCGCGGACCGGGGGTTGGGGACCCCTGCTCTAAAACAAAGGTCTAAACCAGTGGTAGTCAACCTGGTCCCTATCGCCTACTAGTGGGCATTCCAGATTTCATGGTGGGTGGTAGGGGTTTTGTCTGATACTGAAGCACTTTCCTTTTTGTAATTTAATTGACTTCCCTACTTTATAAATCACCATTACTGTGGAACCGGTGGGCGGTTAGAAAATTTTACTACTAAAAGAGATATAAAAGTGGGCAGTAGGTATAAAAAGGTTGACTACCCCTGGTTTAAACACACCAGAACCGCTAGACACAAGGACAGTTTTTCCCCCATGCCATCACTCTGCTAAACAACTAATTCCCACAACATTGTCAAACTATTTAGTAAGACTGAATTAATATTATTATTCTCATCTTTCCTATTACCTATCTCCTTTTCTACTTATGACTATAACTTTGTTGCTTGTATCTTTAGGATTTAGTTTGTTTTATTTAGTTTCCTAGTACTATTTATGTTGATTGCTTATTTAGTATCCTATGACTATCACTAAGTGTTGTATCTTATCATTTATGATGAATGTGTTTTTATGATGACTATGATCATGATTTATTACATATCTTTTATGCACAATGACAGCTTATGCACCGAAAACAAATTCCTTGTGTGCCCAACCACACTTGGCCAATAAAGAATTCGATTCTATTATAATCCGTAAAGTTATTTGCCATGTTTTCGGCTAGCTGGCAAATGAGAAAGTTGGTGCAAACGTCTAGAGACTAACAATTGTCTACCCCTTTCACACATAAGGTAAAGGTTCCCCTTGCATATATTTGCTAGTTGCTCCCGACTCTAGGGGGTGGTGCTCATCTCTGTTTCAAAGCCAAAGAGCCAGTGCTGTCCGAAGATGTCTCCGTGGTCATGTGGCCAGCATGACTCAACGCCGAAGGTGCACAGAACACTGTTACCTTCCCACCAAAGTGGTCCCTATTTTTCTACTTTCATTTTTATATGCTTTCGAACTGCTAGGTTGGCAGAAGCTGGAACAATTAATGGGAACTCACTCTATTATGTAGCACTAGGGATTTGAACTGCTCAACTGCCGACCTTTCTGATTGACAAGCTCAGCGTCTTAGCCACTGAGCCACCATGTTCCTGTTCTTTCACACATATTATGGTACTATTTATATTTATTTATATTTATATGCTTTTGAACTGCTAGGTTGGCAGAAGCTGGAACAAGTAATGGGAACTCACTCCATTATGTAGCACTAGGGATTTGAACTGTTGAGCTGCCGACCTTTCTGATTGACAAGCTCAGCGTCTTAGCCACTGAGCCACCATGTTCCTGTTCTTTCACACATATTATGGTACTATTTGTGGATAGGTGATAGGAAAACTTTTGCATCGGTCATATTGCTGAACATCAACTCCCAGCAGACCCTTTGCATAGCCTAAGATAAGGGATGCTGGGAGTTATAATTCAACAAATCAGATAGCCTTCCCCTGGTTTAGATTAAGAAGCCCTCCAAGAATATAATTAAATGCAACTAAGAAATAAAACCAGCTGACTCACTCACCCAAAAAACAAGATGGATGTTTTTCTTCTTCTTCTTCTTGAAACCAAGTTGGTCATTCTGTTCAGTAACTTTGCAGCCTTTTTATTTTCCATGGGAAAAGAGGAAGAAAATATGCTCATTTTAGCTGTCATTGTTCAGTGTTTGATTTCTTGGACATTTTGGCAGCCATTTCAGAACATCTGACTTTCTGGAGACAGAGAACATAATGCCTGTGACACTGAGTAGAAGGAAAAGCACTCAATTTTATACATCTCATACATTTCAAACCCAAGGAGACAGCAAGGTAGGCAACACAAAAATCCCCCCCCCCAAGAAAAAATGCAAAGGGGAGGAGGGGACTTTGTGTTTAATTCAGTGCTTTAAAGAGCTGTGTTGTTGGGATTGCATCAGCCTTCTCAGTTCAGTAAGCCGTTTGAGCTTTGAGTTAACTTCTTGCTATCTCTGTCCCAGAAACCAGAAAATGCATGCTATTTCATTTGTATGTTGTGGGAAAGTAGCATGGTTGTTATTTTTTTTGTTACTACACAGACATGATATAACATTTAATCCCCTTCCCCAACAATCACAAGAGGGACAATTCACAAACAGAAAAAGGCAACACATTCTTTGTGTACTTATTGATGGTGGCGTGATATGACTTCAGAGAGATGTTCTGTAGCATTCTAATGTGACCCAATGGATCACCTTGCCTGATTGTGAAATTAATTCCCACCCTGTGGGGCAGAGGTGAAGACTAAGGCTGAAGAGCAACAACAGTAACAAAAAATAATAATCTATAAAATGTGGCAGAACTGCAAAATACAAGATGTCATACCTCTGGCCAATGAACAACCTTCAGAGGAAGGAAGGAAGAAACAAGAAAAGGTATTCAGTAGAATCAGGCATGAAGAATACAAGCATCATGTGGAAATGGACTTTCTGATTTTGACCTTGGTTTGATGATTCAGATCCTCAACTAGGATTTGGTTGAGTCTACCCATGGGAGTTCTATATTGCCATGTAGGGAGTGTAGGAAGTTTGCACCCACCCCTCTCCTAGAAGAATGAAATATCCTGGGAAATACTAAAAAGGCAGAATATTGTATTTCCCTAGATGAGAAATGGAGAAACATGCTTTTAGGAAGGAAACAGCTCATTCTTAATAGCCCCCTTTGTCAATGGGCCATTAAAGCCTGACATCTACATAACAAAGATCTACCCCTTCAGGCAGAGCCATTTCATTGCTCTTTATTACACTACCCACCCAGGTTTCAATCAAATTTAGCACAGAGACAACCTAGAAAGCTAACTGTGACTTCTGACAGCAACCAATCAGAACATTCTTCCTGTCCCCAGGAAGTTCAAAGCCCAGAGAGGGCATAAAATGCAGGGACTCTCAGCATCTCTGCCCCTTTTTCTTCAAGATCTTCAAGGTACGTGATTCCCTTTTCACCCAGGAGCTCCAAGACATCTGATCCTGTCCACCATTGAACCAAACAGCCTCCATTTTCCCAGTGTCTTTTTCCCCACTTGGAACTGAACCAGTGGTGGGTTTCAAATTTTTTTAGAACCTACTCTGTAGGTGTGGCCTATTTTGTGGGCGTGGCTTGGCAGTCATGTGACAGGGTGGGAGTGGCCACCTTTTAAAATGTGGTGAAACTCATTTAACAACGCTCTTGCTTAGCAACCAAAATTTTGGACTCAATTGTGATGATAAATTCATTCTTTCTTTCTTTCTTTCTTTCTTTCTTTCTTTCTTTCTTTCTTTCTTTCTTTCTTTCTTTCTTTCTTTCTTTCTTTCTTTCTTTCTTTCTTTCTTTCCTTCCTTCCTTCCTTCCTTCCTTCCTTCCTTCCCTCCCTCCCTTCTTTCCTTTCCTTTCCTTTCCTTTCCTTCCCGTTGGGTCACTGGCAGCGGCGGGCCAGATTTACTTCCAGGTACGCCGGTGGAACCCCCTCTCACCAGTTCTCTAAATTTCACCAACCAGCTCTCGCGAGTAGGTGCGAGCCTGCAGAAACCCACCACTGAACTGAACCCAGATGGATATTTCTTCCCACAGGAGCTAAAGAGTTGAGAAAGAGTAGTTCAGGTTTTTGAAGTTTATAACTGGACAGGATTTGCAAAGAATCCGTTTTAGTAGCCAATAAAACACAGTTTTATTTCTTCAGGGCAATTAGCCTCATATCAGACATAGAGAACAATAAATTGGTTCAAAAGATAGAGCAAAGGAACAAACTATGCTCCATTGTCAGATATCTAGTCAGATTTAGAAGTAACCAAAATTAACACGGAAGCCAATACAGCTAATAGACTATCTCAGGCTGGACAAATTGCGGAACAGATTTTTGGTTTTGGTTGCATTAGAATTAGCAGGACCACATTCATCCAGTGACATGGCACTTGTTGTGATCCTGGTTATTGTATTGTCAGGCGCACTCTGTTTCAAAAGAATTACAGTTGGTTACTGAAGGCTTCTTTCACCTCATCATCATTTGTTCTGACAAGTACTTTCCTAAGAAGGCATCAAAGGTGGCTTTAAATTCTGGAGATGCAGGTTGAGTTCAGAAGTCTGTAAGGTTCAGGTCAAACCAAGGCTCAATTTAATTGCCACTGCTTCACCTGGAATGCATAAAGATATACAGGTAGTTCTCAACTTACAACAGTTCGTTTAGTGACAGTTTGACACCACAGCATCACTTTAAAAGTGGCTTCTGGCCATTTTTCACACTTACGAGTTTTGCAGCATCCCCATGGTCATGATCAAAATAGGGATTGCTAGGGATTGCTAGGGATATAATCCTAGTGTTATATATATATAAGCCATGATTGAAATTGGTATCTGTAACTTTAACTAATTCAGTGGAATGTGATTGGCTGCTGCTTCTTCAATCAGCCATAAGAGGAAGCCAGAATCAATGTTAGATTGCTGATCTTTTGAATGGAGACTCTGTATGTCGGGGTTAGATCAGCGAAAAGCGAAGAAGCAAGAATCGTGGATTGAGCAAATGTAAGCCAACTGTTTGAGTTATAGACTGTATTTTGATTCAAGACTAACTATCACTTGTTTGTGAAGAAGTAGTTTACTTTATTCTTCCACTGCAAGTAAAAGTTTACTTGTTTTTACCATCGGTGTCTGTGACTAATATTGTGAATATATAGCAACATATCTCTTGCTGCAATTCCGTTGCACATCTCTTGGTCTTCAGCGGAGATATCCTCAACAGGGATGCTTGGCAGCTGACTCATATTTATGACAGTTGCTGTGTCCTGGGGTCATGTGATTCCCTTCTGCGACCTTCTGACCAGCAAAGTCAATGGGGAAGCCAGATTCATTTAACAAATGCGTTACTAATTTAGCAATTGAAACAATTCACTTAACAAATGTGGCCAAAAAAAAGGTCACAAAATGGGGGCAAAACTCATTAAACTAATTTCTCACTTAACAGCATACATTTGGGGCTCAATTGTGCTCTTAAATTGAGGACTACCTATACCCGATGGTGGGATTCAAATTTTTTTGCTACCAGATCTGTGGCTTGGTGGATGCGGTGTGGCTTGGTTAGCATGGCAGGGGAAGGATACTGCACAATCCCCATTTCCTCCCAATCAGCTGGGACTCTAGAGGCAGAGAATAGATGGGGGCGGGGCCAAGCAGAGGTGATATTTACCGATTGTCCCAGTTTGATAGATATTCCTAGCTGATGCTGTCTTAGCTCCGGTTTTTGAAGTTTATAACTGGGCAGGATATGCAAAGAATCCAGTCTTAGTTTTGCAAGTGATGGTATTAGTATGGCAAGACAGCGATTTGATGGGAGAAGGAAGAGAAATGTTCCTTGTCAACCTCTTATTTGGACTCAAATCAGCAGTCTCACACAATCTGTAACCTTCCTGTTGATCTTTGTGCTATGTAAGTATTGTTTTATAGTAAACATTAATATTTAAATTGACTTGAATAAGCTAAATAAATACTCTGCCTCTGGCAGTGCTGAGGCAGACACTTCCAAGTCAAGAAAAGGACATGAAAGCCTTAGCAATTTTGTTTCCTTTGCCTGGTATTTTGCTTTCTCAGAAGGGCAGACACTCTCTTGAATTAACTAGTTTCACTAAAGCAACAACAACAACAACAACAGCAACAGCAACAACAACGGAAAAAACCCCACCCAAGCCATTTTTAAAAATCTGAGCATGGAATCTACAGGGCTCTCTACATGGGGCTCCCCGTGAGGTGCACCCGAAGACTACAGCTAGTTCAGAATGTGGCCGCGTGGGGAATTTTGGGAGCCTCAAGGCACTCCCACGTAACACCGCTCCTGCGCGAGCTGCACTGGCTGCCTGTGGTCTTTTGGGTGTGCTTCAAGGTGTTGATCACCATCTTTAAAGTGCTCCATGGCACGGGGCCTAGCTATTTGCGGGACCGTATCCTGCCCCATACATCCTTCTGCCCGATTCGCTCCCACAGAGAAGGACTTCTCCGGGTGCCATCCACCAGGCAGTGCCGGTTGGCAACGCCCAGGGGAAGGGCTTTCTCTGTGGTGGGCCCGACCCTCTGGAACGACCTACCCTCCGAACTTAAAATGATCACGGACCTCTGCTTCTTCTGCCAGCATCTTAAAACATACTTTTTTCATCTTGCCGGCCGGGCCTAATTCACACAACTAAGTTGAAGACTGAACGCTAAATTGTTTTATATTGGATTTTAATGGGCAAAGTTTTAAGGGATTTTAGCACAGGGAAAAGTGTATTTAATTGGCTTTTAGCAATTATTTATTACCATGTTTCATATTTTTTAACTTCCTGTGCACCGCCCCGAGTCCCTTCGGGGAGAGAGGCGCGGTTTTATAAATCTAAAAAAAATGAAAATGAAATGAAATGAAAAAATGAATCAAAAGAAAAGATGAAACTTAAAGAATACAAAGTAAATACAAAGTACAGTACTTTTAAATTTTACTTTCACAGAAAATAATCCTTAACAATAACGTTCTGGATAACATTTTTCTTTTGTGAGAAATTGGTAGAAGTACAGGAGTATGTCTTATATTATCACAGAGGTATCATTCTTTTATTTGATTTTTCTCTTTAAAAAAGCATGATTTCAATGGCAAAGAAAAAGCTCACCAACTAACCGATGATTCCCCAGACCCCCATTTTCTGCAATATTTGAAATCCATTCAAAAATTCAATTCTGTCCATGCTTAAAATCAACAGAATATGTTGAAATGGCAAACCCTTCAAAATTGTACAACGCATAGGTGTTACTAATAAAGAAATAATAAAAAACCGACCAGTTGCTCCCTGTAAAATTTGGAACAAGAAAATCTTAGCCCAAACAGAAGCATCTTATAATCATGTACTCATTTTATTTATTTAAAACATTTATATAATTGCCCATCTTCTAACCAACTCAGAGCGACTCCCAATCTAAAGTTAAAACAACATATAAAATCATATTAAAACTGTAAAACTAAACTGACTAAAACATAAAAAACATTATAAACAGCAAAGATCTGGCAGCAAGTCAAACTTTTAATGTGTAGTTATCCAATCATATTCCAGTGCTTGGGGGGAAAGTCAGATCTTCAGAGATATATGGAAAGCTAAGAGTATACACTATAGAGGCCTATTGAACTTCAGGAAGCAGAATGTTTATTTATTATGGAAAAGACATACTTCCTAAGTCTCACCAAATAACAATAAAGGACCAGGAGTATACCTACCCAATCTGATTTGGTAGGATAGACAGGGGTGGGATTCAGCCGGTTTGGAGTGGTTTGAGCGAACCTGTAGTTCTGGTGATCAGTTAGCCCTGCCCACCTGCCCCTCCTCTATTCTGTCCTATATTTCCTTTGTTGGAAGCCCAGCTGATCGGTGCGGCAGAGCGGATTGCCACATCTCAGCTATTTCACTGGGGCTGCAGGAAAAGATAAGGTTTAGTGCTGCTTTCAAATGCAATGTGTGCACATGCAATGCACGTTTGGTGCACATGCGCAAAATAAAGCTCTCTACATGGGGCTTCATTTGAGGTGCACCCGGAGGCTCCAGTTAGTACAGAACGCGGCCGCGCGGGGGATTCTGGGAGCTTCTAGATGCTCCCATGTGACACCTCTCCTGTGTGAGCTGCACTGTGGCTTTCTGGGTGCACTTCAAGGTGTTAGTAACCACCTTTAAAGCGCTCCATGGCAAGGGACCTGGCTATTTGCAAGACCGCCTCCTGCTACCTAATACCTCCAACTGACCAGTCCGCTCCCACAGAGAGGGCCTCCTCAAGGTGCTGTTGGCTAGGCAATGTTGGCTGGCGACTCCCAGAGCGAGAGCCTTCTCTGTGGCTGCTCCTGCCCTCTGGAATGACCTACCCCCTGACCTTTGCATGATCACAGACCTGCGCCTTTTCCGCCGTGCTTTGAAGACCCATTTATTTTGTACGGCCGGCCTGGTGTAGCTTTTAATTGATTTTAGAGAGGGTTTTTAGATAGGGCTTTTATCAAAATCAGGCGTACCATTTAATAGATTTTTAATTGTATTTTAATTGTTTTATATTACTGATTTTATACTAGTTGATTTTTATTGAGGCCTGTACCCACTGGGAGAAGGTGCGGTATAAAAATTCAAAAATAAATAAATAAATAAACCGGTTGTTACACCGGTTGAATCCCACCACTGGTAAGGCAGTCACACATATTGCCTGGTCTTGTGCCATTTAGGGATTTATGGTGATTAGCACCTTAATTGCACCTAGAAAGAAGCTGGAGGCCAATGCATATTGCACAACAATAATTTTACATGGGCAAACCTAGGCCCCAATTTTTGTGCATTCTGGATCAGTTGAGGTTTGCAGGGGCTCTTCAAGGGCAGTCCCATCTTGAGCACATTGCAATAATCCAAATAGGAGGTGACGAGGGCATGAGTGACCATGAGCAAGGCCTCCCAGTCCAAGAAAGGATGTAGTTGGTGCACTAGAAGAATGACGTCCATTTTACCTCGTGCTCACCATCCCCAAAATTCTGAAGATATCCATAAGAGGCAATAATAACCATATGCATCATGGGACTATTAAACAAATTAGGTGAATCTATCATTTGAGTGATGATGTAATAAGCTGCATGAGATCATTTGCATTGTTCCTCACTCTGTCCCCCAAAGAACATTTTCAGTTGTGCCTGGCTTGTTAGGATAATTAACCTGAAGTTGGGTTGACAATATATATAAGCCAGGATTCTTAAAGAGTATATGTAACTTTAAGAACTATGTGGAATCTGATTGGCTGTGCTTCCCAGCTCAATCATAAAAAGGCAGCTGAAAAAACAGTTCACCCTTTTTGCTTTCCTTTGCTTCCTGATTGCCACTGAGGAAGAAGCTGAACATGAAGACGGAAGAGAATCATTGTTTTTGACTGACTGTAAGATAACTGTGTTTTGGTGAAGGACTGTTTATTGTTAGAGGAGTTAGTATCACTGTTTGGAAGAAGTATTTTAGTTGCATCAAGAGTAAAGACTATTTATTTTTTCTACTATCAGTGTTTGATAGTTATTGTGTGGTTTAAGCAACATATCTCTTGCTGTCCGGTGTATGGCACTATTCCACCTGTTTATTTTTCAATGGGGGTGTTTTTTACCCCAACATGGCTATCAGTAGATATTCTGCTCTGGAGTAGCATCAAATCTGGATGAAACTAATATGACTTTTCCCCCAATGAACCTAAATAAAGCAATCATGGTTTTAGTTTTGGATGAGTAAATTTCAAATTCCTCCCGAACAATATATCGTTTTCAGGATACCAAGTTGGAAGAGAAATCCCAACAGATTGTGTGTGAATCATTTGTTGCTGCATCTAATATAGCCCTCTCTTAAATGTCTATGATGGTTCTTTGTGGGAAGGACAATTTCACAGTAATTTTTAAAGCCATACTGCTTGATTCATGCATGAAAATCAATAACGTGTAAAGTTCATTTAATAATAGCTGATCCTATGTGATTATTAGAAGAGGATAAACAGTATATACCAAGGGAAATCCACTGTAGGGAAGCATTTGCTTTTAAAGAAGACTGAGGTATGAAATGAGAGAAAACAGTAGGAAATGAATGTATTCATACTTGTGAGAGAAATTTCCATTCTCAACATCAAGGGTTATGAACCCCAGACTAGATAATCAGAAGGGTTAGATGTCGTTTCAACTGGTCTGTTCTAACTAATTCCACAGGATAATTCATTTGAGAATCATCTGATCACTTTAGACCAGATGAAATAATTCTGATGAAGATACAGTAGAAGTGAATCATTGATTTTCCCTTTCATTGCATTTAAGAAAGACTTCTGCAAATCAGCCCTAGTCAAGATTTGAAGGGATTGTGAATAAATTCAATTTGATGATTCAAGAGACTAAGATAAACTGATTAAATTTCAACCTCTTTGAGATTTATTTTGAACAAAAATTTCATTCAAGGGATGTGATCGAGAAGCATAAAAATGCTTGCTTCTGCTTTATTTGTTTAATTGTTTTTCACCAAGTAGGATGAAACTAGTAAGGATAATAGAGGTTCTCCTGGCAAATTTCAGGTGGACTTCACAATAAATGCACCTCTGGTTTACAAGACAAAAAGTAGAGCAGATGGCAATAGGACAGCTTTGCAACCTCAGAATTATTCAGCAAAATGTCCACAGAATAGTTGTGTTGAACCTATACAGCATGTGCCCTAGTCAAACATAGACATATCTTTCAAAAACAGTTCAAACAAATAATCTCTTGGCCTCTTTTCTCAGTCTTGGCATGGTGCTAGAAATAATCACTTATTTGCCCTTGTAGAGTGGGAAAGCTTTGCTGATTATGGAATTCCATGGAGTGACAAAAGAGTTGACATATGTAATGGGCCAATTTTTCACCTCCTCATTATTTGATTTTGGTTGGCATAGCACACTGGCAAAGGCTTGGTTGCTTGTGTTATAGCTAACTGGCAATAGTCTATATTGGCTAACATAGAAACAAACTGACATAATACATCAAGTTCTTAGTAGGTATCAACAACTAAAAAGCAAACTTTTCACAGAATCTTCTTTAATCAGATTTATTGAAAAGAGAAAGCAAAGAGTTTACAGAAATCTTAACAACTGGATAGGTTTACTATGCCATCCAATTTTTCTCTAACCTTGGTAAGTTGGAGCCAAGTTAGTGTTTTCATTCCAAAGATCCCTGATAAAAAATTAAATGAGGTAATAAAACTAGTACAAGAATTTTCTCCACATCAGAGAGCCCATTACATCACTCTATTTCTTCTCAATGTTTTAAATATTTGGAAATGAAGCTACAAGGTTATATATTGGCTTAAGAATTCTATTAGCTTCAGAATCTGTGAAGTGCTTTGAAAGACTGTGTCAGCCTCATGAGGTAAACCAGACAGGAATCGTGACTAGATGTGTTAATTCTAGTTTACTTTACTGTATTGCCACATTGACGGAATCTTGTAAGCCTGAAAGTATAATTCCCTCCCTCACCCATATCTTCTTCACTACCTAAGAAACTAGGGAGGGTCTCTTCCTCTCGCTTGATGCTATGCTCTCTCTTATCTTTTTGTTCTCTGGACACCATCACTTCATGCATTACAGGCTACAATTCCTATCATTGCCTGATTCAATTCACCACATTCAATTGTATCCTCACTGATTTCAAAATCTGCTTAGAGATCGATCAGTCAATCTGGAGCTGGAAGGGACCTTCGGGGTCTTTTAGTTCAAACCCTGCCCAAGTAGGAGACCCTATACCAGTGATGGCTAACCTTTTTTGGCTCGCGTGCCAAAAGTGGGGGGAGCTCAGGGGAGTCGTGCATGGACGTGCCACACCCATAATGCTATGTGCATGACCCCCTGCTTTTGACATGCTTTTTTTGCCCTCCCCAGGCTCCAGAGGCTTTCTAGGAGCCTGGGGAGGGTGAAAACAGCCTCCCCACCACCTGCAGAGGCTTCAGGAGCTTCCTTGAAGCCTCCAGAGGGCAAAAAACAGCCTCAAAAGAAGGCCTAAATCATCTGGCCAGCACACACATGCATGCTGGAGCTGACAGGGCAATGCCTCGCGTGCCCTAAGAAATGGTTCCGCGTGCCACTTGTGGCACCCGGGCCATAGGTTCGCCATCACTGCCCTATACCATTTCAAACAAGAGGCTGTCCAGTCTCTTCTTAAAAACCTCCAGTGATGAAGCACCCACAACTTCTGAAGACAAGCTGTTCCACTGATTAATGATCTTCACTTGTTAGAAATTTTCTCCTAAATTCCAGGTTGCTTCTCTCCTTGATTCATATCCATCCATTGTTTCTTGATGATTTGATCAATGATATCAAACATAGATAATCGGGAGATATATGATTCTTCAAATAGCCAGGCCCTATGGCCATGATGGTGAACTTATGGCATGCATGCTACAGGTGGTATGCAAAGCCCTCTCTGAAGGCACATGAGCTGTCACCCCAGCTCAGCTCCATGCACATATGTGTGTACCTCCCACCAGCCAGCTGGTTTTTGGGTCTCTGGGGCACTCTGGAGATGTGCATGCATGTGTGGGGGTGAGGCACACATGCTGGGTGATGCATGCATGTGAGGGGGCTGGACACACAGGGGGTCATGTATGCATGCACAGGAACGGGATGCTTGCATAGGAGTGTAGGGAGCGCAGGGCACACACACACATGCATGGAGGCAGGGCACATGCAAGGATTTATATATATATATATATTCTCTCTCTCCCCAAGGGGCACAGGGAAATTAAAAATACATATAAAAACTATAAACAATACAGTATTAAAAAAGAATTAAACTAAAACCCTGCGCTAAAATTCCATGTTAAAACTAATTGTGTGCATGTGTGGGGGTTGGGGCACATGGGGAGGGTCACATGTGCATTGCATTATGGGTGCGTGCGCTCATGCGCTTTCAGCACACAACAACAAAAAGGTTAGTTCTCACTGCCCTATGGCATGTTTTTATCAACCTATGCTGCTCCATTCTGGATCAGATCCAAATTTTGTGTAATCTTCAACAGCAGCCCCTGTCGATCATGTTGCAATAATCCACACACAAAGTGACCAGAGCATCACGGCTTGTTTAGAGGGCCTCTTAGTACAAAAGCAGGTACAATTGGTGCACAGATTATTCAAGGCTTTCCTAGCTACACTTGCTAGCTGCTCTTCAATTAGGAATTTAATCCATAGTTTGAAGTGCCTCTTTTGTGGGTGGTCCTTGGTAAATGGAAGCTTCTTCCTGGCGGGGAAGGCAAACACTGGTCCCAAGCCCATCCTGAAAGAAAGCAGTGACAAGCCACTGCTGAACGGTTGACACAAAAGCTTCATGAACATGCCCACGAGACATCCAGGAACCAAGATCAGCTTGAAAGAGACATCACTTTTACCTCTGCAGAGAAAGCTGATGATAGCAGCTGTGAGTGACCTTTCATTTTTTTCCAGGGAGAAAAATGGAAAATTTGTCAATATGGATGACACGAGCTCAGCATTTTTTTGCAAAGGGGCTTTAATTCTGGATAGAAATGTCGAAAAACAAGTAAGGGGAAAAAAATGACAAGAAGTGCGAGAAAGCGAGGGAGGGAAGGGGTGAAGGAGGGAGAGAGAATATTAAAAAATAACTATTCTCCAGGGCTGCTTCTATTCAAGGTTTACATGCTCAAATCATTTAAAGTGTATCAAGCTGCCTAAAGTTAGTTTGCTGCTTCTTAATTGCAATATGTGGTCTGTGACAACCATCTGCTTATGATGCCACTTTGTCTCCTATTCAGTAGTCATCAAATTTAAAACACTGACAGGACCAATTTCTGTGAGGTTAACAAGTTAATAGAAAAGCAGAAGCTATGTGTCTTATTAGAATCTAAGACACCGGTTGCATGTATGTATCTACACGAACAAAGGCAGAACATTTACATCACTGAAACTACAGGGACTGAGAAAGAGAGAGAAAAACAGCCATCTTCTGACATATGCAAATTCGGGAAATAAAATGATTATTGCATATACAGAAACTGTGGCTGTTCTAAATGCCAATCAATATCACAGTCACTAAGTTGCAGAAATATTTCCTAGAGTCCTCCTTCAATCTATTTAATAAATGCTTCCTTGAATGGTTGCTTTTTAGCCAATTGGATTAAATATATTTAAATAAATCTGCATACTAGCCAATCCTTTCAATAGTTATCTTGGGAGTGGGAAGAATATGGGATACAATAACTTGGCATGCAGTAGTCCTAAGGCCATGAATGGTAAGTCCCCCTTCTTTGTATAACAGGTTGTAGATTTCAATCATAGAATCATAAGGATGGAAGGGACTTTGCAGGTCTTCTAGTCTAACTCCCTGCCCAAGGCAGGAGTCCTTAAACCATCTTGCAGAAATGGTTGACCAAACTTTTCTTGAAAGCCTCCCTCAATGGAGCACGCATAATTCTAGGAGGCAAGCTGTTCCATTTTTCTATTTGTTCCATTTTCATTGTCAGGAAATTCCTCCTTTTTCCAGGTTGAATCTCCTTCTGACAAACCTACCCATTACTTCTTGTCCTGCCCTCAAATGCCATGGAGAATAAATCACTATCCATATTAAAAGACATTCATGGATTTTTAATAGAATGGAATGGAATGGAATGGAATGGAATGGAATAGAATAGAATAGAATAGAATAGAATAGAATAGAATTCTTTATTGGCCAAGTGTGATTGGACACACAAGGAGTTTGTCTTTGATGCATATGCTCTCTTTGTCAAGAATCATAAGGTACAACACTTAATGATAGTCATAGGGTACAAATAAGCAATCAGGAAACAATCAATATCAATGTAAACCATAGGGATACAAGCAACAAAGTTACAGTCATGCAGTCATAATTGGGAGGAGATGGGTGATAGGAATGATGAGAAGACTAATATGTGTGTGCGTGTATGCACATGCATATTTATATATCCTGTGGGTTTGACCGACCAACCAGACATTGCAGTAGTAGAGTAAGACCAGAACATACTGTGTTGGTGATAGATGTGGTACCAAGTGACAGCAACATCAGGAAGTAGGAATATGAGAACCTGAAGGGCCTGAAGGAAGAACTAGAGAGGATGAGGAAAGTTAAGGTCTAATTTGTCCCAGTGTTGATAAGAACAACTCAGGGTTATGACTACTAAGCTCAGAAGACACACTCCAACGGCCTGGCATGATCTTACTCGAACACTGTACTGCTTTTATTTACGAAAGTTTTAATTCAGGGGTTTTAATATGGGTTTTAGCGCAGGGTGGGTTAATTTAATTTAGTTTTAAGAATGTTTTATTTTTGTATATTTGTATATTTATATTTTATATTCCCTGTGTGCCGCCCCGAGTCCCTATGTGGTGAGATGGGTGCGGCTTATAAATTTGAATAATAACAACAACAACAACAACAACAACAACAACAACAACAACAGATCCCAAAAGGACATCAGGGTTTTCTGATCAGAAGAGTGCAACAGATAGGATCCTACTCAGAACCCTCAAAATCCAAGACCTCTGACAGAGGGCCCAAGATTGAAGAAGATACATATACTCATATGAGTGAGAAGGGATAGATAGATAGATAGATAGATAGATAGATAGATAGATAGATAGATAGATAGATAGATAGATAGATAGATAGATAGATAGATATAAATAGACACACACATGCAAACTATTTCATAGGATGAGTGATACGTAAGATGTCTCAGACAAAACACTTTTTCTTACTTAGATTTTAATGTTCTGACAAAAGCCAGAATGGATCATTTTCACCTTTATTTTGTTACCACCATAACTGATTTAGTAGTTTTTTCCCCCTCTAGAGCACGGGTGTCAAACTCACAGCATCACGTTGCCATTTTGTGATATTTTTCCCATTCATGCACACAGTCCATGGGCCACCAGTCTAACACTCCTGTTCTAAAGCAAATCTAAAACTCCATATTTGTTTGCTTCACTGTTCACCAAAATTTCAGCTATTAGCATTGTTCTGGGGAATTTCCATAATCATATATGTTGAGTCTGTCATTATTTTCAGTGTTGTGCTGTGTTGTGCTGTTCCATGGTGTGTGTGTGTTTCTGTGTGTCTGTGTGTGTATGCAATGAGTTCACCATTCAGATAATGTGATTTGATAAATTTAGAGAAATTATATTGTTTTCTTACAAAAGTACATTTTGAAATTACTCGGTGTGTAGTTAGCATGGTATCAATATGCACTAAAATTCCAATGCAAACCATTTTTTGTTACTGCATAATATAAATCTGAACTGTTAAAAAGTACCATGATAGTATAAACTTTGATCACCCTGTGCTTAGCACAAAAAAAAAATACTGGCAAAAACAGTTTCATCCTAAGGAAAAATCTTCACGTTCAGATAAATGAAATAAAATCACGATTCTTTGTGTTGCTTGCTAAGGAATGAATTAAGGGCAGAATGCCTTACCTCTCTGATAAAAGTCAAGGAGTATAAGTCTGATCAAGGAAAATCAATTTGGTTTTTAATCAGTCAAAGTAAAGACATTTGCTTTGCATTAAGTACATTTGCCTGTTTGGCTCAAAGCTAGAGAGAAAAGATTAAACACAAATGCTAAAGGGCAAGCCTGCAATCTTTAAAAGTTGTCTCTCTGTGTGTGTATCTATTCTTTAGAATTTCCCACCCTAAATAAATACAGAGAACATAGGGTCACAGCCGAACAAATGAGAATATGCTGGGAATCCAGGATTGAACGGAGAGTCTCCGTTTGGCTTCTTGAGAAAAAAGAAGAACCAATACAGTAATTGAGTCGTACGTTTGGTTAGCGCAGTGTGTAGATGTGTAGACTTCAATCTCCAGAAAGCCCCAGACAGCACACATGTCCCAAAGGTGCTTTTTCAGGAGTCAACTGGGCTTTCTTATTTTATCTTTGAAGACATTTCGCTTCTCATCCAAGAAGCTTAAACATAAGAACATAAGAATAGCCTTGCTGGAACAGGCCACAGCCCATCTGGTCCAGCATTCTGTCTCACACAGTGGCTCACCATTTGCTTCAGGGTCTTCCCAAGCAGATGTCTTCACCTGCTTATGATTCCCTGCAAATGGCTTTGAGAGATATCCTGCCTATCTCTCCAACCCGGAGGGTATCCTTAGGCATCCATCATGATAGCCATTGATACCCTTGTTCTCCATGAACTCGTCTAATCCTTTCTTAAAGATGTCGAGGCTGACAGCTGTCACCACTTCTTCTGGCAGGGAGTTCCATAGACCAGTGATCCTCTGGGTGAAAAAGTACTTCCTCTTATTTGTTTGAGGTCTAGCTATCAAAAGTTTCATGGAGTGCCCCCTAGAGCTGCTTCTTCAGCTCTTGCCTGGATGGTGGGGAATGGAAGGGTTTATATTCCTTGCAGACAGCTGGTTGTTTGCATTCTTTTTTAGAGACTCGTTGTGGACATTTGGAGGTTTGTCTGTGTCCTATAGGTCAGGGGTCTCCAACCTTTGCAACTTTAAACTTTGCAACTTTCTTGTTTAATTTGTTTTTATTATATTTATTGTACCCGAGGTTTTTATGTTTTATGATTGCCTGTTCACCACCCTGAGTCCCACAAGGGAGATAGGGCGGTATATAAATTTGAATAAAGTGAAAGTGAAAGTTTAAGTCTGAAGGACTTCAGCTCCCAGAATTCTCCAGCCAGCTTTGCTGGCTGGAGAATTCTGGGAGCTGAAGTCCTTCAGACTTAAAGTTGCAAAGGTTGGAGACCCCTGCTATAGGTTACCTGAGTAGTGCAGACAGGTGTAGAGCCTTCTTGGCTGCAGGATGCTTTCAGCCCTGTGTCCCTTCACTGTTGAAGACAGGCACAGGCTGTTGGGGATGAGCCTGTGTTGTCCGCATCTCAAACTGAAGGGCAGATGGTTCCTGTAGCCTGCAGTTTTTCTGGAAATCCATTCATACTCCCACATCACTCGAAGGGTGTCCATCCCAAAATGCATAACGAAGTTTCTATGGAGATTCTCCATAGATATAAATATAAATTAGGGGTGAAATACTACCAGTTTGGACCGGTTCGCCAAAACCAGTAGTAAAAATGCTATTTACGATGATCAGCTGTGACGTGCGATATATATTAGCTAGAGTTGTCAGATCTCCTGCCTTCTAGCTAATTTAAATTGTGCATCACAGTTGATTGTTGGAAATCAAAGGTCCTGCGCATGTGCAGAGGTGGTGTATGCACACACATTTGCAAATCAGTAGTGAAGGTAAGTTGATTTCATCCCTGATATAAATCCTTCCATTCCCCACCACCCTGTTAGAGCTAAGGAAACTTCTTGGAAGAGAAGTGAAATGTCTTCAAAGAAAAACAAGAAAGTCCAGTTGTCTTCTGGAAAAGCACCATTGGGACCACCATGACCTGGATGACTGAGAACCTCCATAGATATCAGCCAGCATACATGTTAAAATTGTCAAGATTGAGAAATTCTGGGTTAGTCTATATCAGCAAAAATATCAGATTGGCTTTTCGAAAACAACAGTACCAAACTTCAGTTCTTTGCTATTTTGCTCCTGAATCTTATTCTTACTGATCCTGGATCAACTGACTAACCACCATTTGTTACTAAACTTCTGGAATGTCCTAAACCAGCGATGGCAAACCTTTTTAGGCTCGCATGCCATAAGGTGGGGGGGGAGCACAGGGGGGTTGTGCGTCATCATGTAAGCACCCATAATGCAATGCGTGTGCCCCTAGTGCGTATGCGCACATGACAGGCTCTCCCCCCATTTGTTACATGCTTTTTTCATCCTCCCCAGGCTCCCGAGGCTTTATAGGAGCCTGGGGAAGACGAAAAATGGCTTTAAAAATGGCTGAATCAGCTGGCCAGCATGCGCACGCACACGGGCCAGCTGACAGGGCAACGTCTTGTGTGCCCTGCCAAATGGCTCCGCGTGCCACCTCTGGCACGCGTGCCATAGGTTTGCCATCACTGTCCTAAACTATGTTTTCTTGAGCCTCCACTCAGGTGCGGACTGACTCAAACCTGCTTGCTCGTAAATGTTGCTTGGGCATGAACAGTTCACTGCCCACTAATAAACTTTAACAAAACAGCTCTGTGTTTTTGTGTAAGCTCGACAGCGTGCTAAATCCAAGGGGAACTTTATGGACATGCTATTTTAATGTTGTGGCAGGTTGCAATTTAAAAATAACAGGGCAATTCTTTTGGAGAACTTGGATGGAGGGTTTGCTGTATCTTAGATCAGGGGTCTCCAACCTTTGCAACTTTAAGTCTGAAGGACTTCAGCTCCCTTTTAAGTCCTTCAGACTTAAAGTTGCAAAGGTTAGAGACCCCTGTCTTAGATCATCCAATATTATTATATATGCATTTTTGTTATTTGAGGAGTTGAAGTTTTGTTGAGTAGCAACAAGATCAGTTAAAATACATGCGTGTATGTTTTTGTTTTTCTTAAAATACGTTTAAAGTTGGGCTAGCAGCACCAAGTACTTCAGAAATGCTTTGGGCATTTCAGTGAAGGTAACCATCTTTAATAGCTTTTAGAAAGGTTATTTCAAATATTAATTCTGTTCTCAGAACCTCATTGGTTTTTGCAGATGCTTATGCTCTTTTGAACTCTCTTATGAATAATTTTGAAACTAATGAATACTTATATTTTATTGTGAGGCTAGAAGGGCGCCCATTCTTTATCAATCATGCAATGATGTGAAATGGACATCTCTTTCTATATTAGAACAAGCTTTTGGTTCTGTTTGGAGGACTAATTAGAAATGTTGACGGCATCTACCAATACATGCACTTGGTTTCTCTCCCTTTTTTTCATACGGTTAAGTAGCATGACTTAAACGTAACAACTTAATTGGGTACCATGGCATGAATATACGATTCATATTAGATTTGGTTTGGCATGCTTCTCCGTGTTCTTTTTCCCCCCTGCTGTATTTTTAAATTTTTTTCATCTATTTATTTGAAATGAGAGTTCCTCTATCTTTCGAGTAGAATTCACATTAGTAAGGATGTTTTTCATCAATATTTTTGTCTTGTCTGGATTAAACTTGCTTGTTTGCCCTAACTCTTGTCTCTTACTGATTTCAGACAACCAGGTTTTTTATACCTTGCCTGGTGCTAATAAAAGAGAGAAATGTGCAGCTATCATCAGCATACTAATGAGAGTTCACCTAAATCTACTGATGACCTTTCCCAGTATTTCATGTAGATATTCAAAAACATGGCTCTAGGGTCTTTTACACACCAAGTGACATCACTGGGTGCAAAACTTGACCTAACAGCTAATTCATTATTAATCTAGGAAAAGCTAGATGAATTATGAATTAGATGTGTGATGTATGTGTGTCTGTTCCGTTTGCTAAGTTACAAATATTAATAAAGCAATTAGAATGGATGTCTTGTTTAGAGCGGCGAGATTAAAATTGCCATCCTACTGCCATCAAGTTACAATGAAAGCAATGAGACTGTCTTCTAAATAGGCATGAATCGCGAGACAGTGTGCAGCAAGGATGAACCCAAAGTAGCAAGATTTTTTTTTTAATGGCTAAGATGAAGAAATTAAGTAAATTCAAATTGAGATGCACAACACAGTGAAAAGGAAAACCCTCAGGCATTCACAACACAGTAGTCAGCTGTTGAGAATGATTTTATGAATGATTTAAAATGACCAGATTTTAATGTTTCATTTTTGCTTCTGAAAAATCTACCTTTGTATGATTTTTTTCTTGGGATTATTAGGGGGTGGGAGCTTACATATGGGAGAGTTTACTCCTGTTTATGTATATAAAGATTTAGGCTAGGCTAGGCTAGGCTAGGCTAGGCTAGGCTAGGCTAGGCTAGGATAGGATAGGCTAGGCTAGGATAGGATAGGATAGGATAGGATAGAATTCTTTATTGGCCAAGTGTGATTGGACACACAAGGGATTTGTCTTTGGTGTATATGCTCTCAGTGTACATAAAAAGACAAGATACGTTTGTCAAGAATCATAAGGTATAATACTTAATGACAGTCATAAGGCACAAATAAGTAATCAGGAAACAATCAATATCAATATAAATCATAAGGATGCAAGCAACAAACTTACAATTATATTTCATGCAAACGATATAACTGAAGATGAAAAACTGTAGGGAGCAGTAGTAGATTTGATAGCAATGAATCTCCTCCAGGTAGTCATTTGTAAGAGTGAATGTATGAATTTAGTAACAATTTCTATAATTGTGGCAGCTCAAAATATACGTGCTGCAGGTACCCAACTTACAACAGCTCATTTAGTGACCCGTCCAAAGTTGCAATGGCACTGAAAAAAGGGATTTATGAATGTTTTTCACACTTATGACCATTGCAGCCTCCCCGCGGTCATGTGATGAAATACAGACGCTTGGCAACTGATTTGTATTTATGATGGTTGCTATATCCCAGGGTCATGTGATCACCTTTTGCAACCTTCCGAAAAACAAAGTCAATAGAGAAACCAGATTCACTTAAAAGCCATGTTACTAAATTAACAGCTGCAGTGATTTACTTAAGAAATGCAGCCAGAAAGGTCATAAAATGGGGCAAAATTCACTAAACAGTTATTTTTTGCTTAGCAACAGAAATGTGGGGCTCAATTGTGGTTGTAAGTCAAAGACTACTGTACTATGCTCCCATAACCTCTTCCTGAGTGTACTTACATTTCTCCATTTCACAAAATACGAAGGATGTCAGAAGTGATAGATTTAAATTACTTTATTGTCACTCTGAATGTATACTAATCGACATACATTAAAATGAAATTATGTTGCATACAACTCTCAAAGGGTCACCACCTCCAATATACACTACATAAACATGACAAAATACGTAAATAAATACGAAACTATGCCCATACCCACATATATTATATGACACAGAGAATCAACATAGTCTAGTTCAGATATATCTTGCGAGTTTACCAGATGGATGGTAGAGAAACAAAACTCATTCATCATCATCATTTATTCGATTTATTAACCGCCCCCTCTCCCCGAAGGGACTTGGGGCAGTGCACAGGAAATATAAAAACACAATATATCACAATAAATACATAAATACTTAAAACTATATTAAATTTACACCCTGTGCTAAAAACTACCCCATTAAAATCCCTAAAGACCAATATAAAATTTACAATAATACAATAGCAGAGTTGGAAGGGACCTTGTAGGTCTTCTAGTCCAACCCCCTGCGTGGGCAGGAACCTTATACCATTTCAGACAAATGGCTGTCTAACATCTTTTTAAAGACTTCCAAGGTTGGGGCATTCACAACTTCTGGAGGCAAGCTGTTCCAGACGTTAATTGTTCTAACTGTCAGGAAATTTCTCCTTAGTTTCTCTACTAAACAACTAAGGCTAAGTACGGTAGGTTAGGCCAGGCCAGCCTGTTGGAAAAAGTAGGTTTTTAGTTGCTGGCGGAAGGAGCGGAGGTCCGTGATAGATCTAAGTTCGGGGGGGAAGGTCGTTCCAGAGGGTCGGGCCCGCCACAGAGAAGGCCCTTCCCCTGGGCGTCACCCGCTGGCATTGCCTAATGGACGGCACCTGGAGAAGTCCCTCTCTGTGGGAGCGAATCGGCCGAAGGGATGTATGGGGTAGGATGCGATCCCGCAGATAACTGAAAACTGTTACAGCATTTGGTAGTCCTGTTAGAAATACATCGAAACCTCCTCCCAGAGCAAACTAAGAGCAAAGTGGCCAGAAATGCAGTAGAACCTGATTTAAAGAATTTTATTTTCTGAGAAAAAGAGGTGTATGGATTTACATGTATAGGCTGCAAAAATCCAAATGTCCACTTCATGGCAGCATAGGGTTTAAATCAGTGGTAGGTTCCGGATCCTAATCCAACTGGTATGGTTGGGCTGGGTCCAGTGGCATCCACGTGGACACACGCAGGGCGTGTGCACATGCACGCAGTGTGGGCATGCATTTTACTGCCTCAGCGAGCCTCTGCGATGCTTCAGCTGCTCTGCGGAGTGTTGCGCAGGCACTGTAAGCACTATGCCGTCCACGGATGCGCGAAAGCCTTAAAAGATGGATAAGGAGCTCGGGAGGGTGGGCTGTCCGGAACACTGTACCGGAATGGTATTCGGTGCTCTGGGGAGGCTCCGGTACGCTCGTACCGGGGCGTACTGCCTGCAACCCACCAATGGTTTAAATGCTTTGCATCCTTTTGCTGCCACTCTATGGTCCTCCAAGGTTTTGCAGAACGGTTGTAATAGTCCCATGGTGTATCACATTCGGAGTGATCCTTAGCAGGAGCTTGCTCAGGATGACCTAATTTAACCTGGGAATGTTATTGTGAAAACAGAAGTTGGGGGAAAAAAATATGAAACTTTCATTGTCACTGCTTCAGTACACAAATAACTGGGTTCATGGAGTTCACTGGTGTATTAAATTGAGAACTGAAATAAGAGAGTATAAAATCAGCTACTTCAAGTGAAATATGACACTTGCTTTTAAAAGGAATATTAGAATTGATACAATTGATTGTACACTTATGGTACAAGCTAGATTGCCATTGCCTTAATAAGAGTAAAATAAGGCAATTTTATTTAGGTCTATAAATAAAAAGAGTTTGGACAGGTCTCTAAAAGACATACACTATTTTGATGAACTCTTCCATACCTGGAGCTGTGCTACAGATTGCCAAACATTGTGCTCAGCAGAGAAAATTCTTTCTATATCTACAAGACTTAACTTTTATATTTAAATATTTTAAACATTAAAATAGCTGTAATTAGTTTTAATTAATTAATTCTTAGTAAAATTGTTACTTAGTAAAAGGAGCCTTATTCATTTCAAAATAATGTTTAAGCGTGGTCTTTCCTAAGTCAACGAAGAAGCAGGCCTGACATTATGACATAATTGAAATTTTAGTTTTATTTTATTCCATTTTTAAATTTAATTATCATTATTAATTACTTTAAGTAATCATTCATTTACAAAATCATTCTATCCTGAGCTAAACTTCCTGAACCTTAAAAAAAACAAAAAACCTCTGTCACTATAGAGAATTCATATCACTATTTGGGACACTTAATTTTTAAATGCACAGAAATACAATTTAATTAAATAGGTTATCTGCAGTGTTATTTAATTAAATATGTGAAGAAAAAACATAAGATTTTCCAGCTAATGGGTTGAAATTATCTAACTGCAATTTTTAATAGAAGAAATACCTTAAGTAAAACGTACTTAGGTTTAAGAATTCACTTGGGTACCATTCCTGATAAGAGAATTTTTTTAACAAATAAGTTTTTAATATCATTCCCCATACAGCGGATTTTCCTAGCCTGCATTTCAGCCAACTCTCTAACAACAGTTGTGACTTATTTATTTGTATTTAACAAGGACATTTCTATGGCTATCCAATTCACTCATGGTGACTCCAGGCAGCTTACAAAGGTAAAACCCAAAATACGAAGCCCAATTAACACCTGGTGTCAACATTCAGACAAACCACCCGATGAGCTTTGAATCATCCTGGGATCTTCATGCCCGCTGACCAAATCATATCTTTAAGGCCTTTTTTAAATATTATGAAGGTGAGGACTAGCCACGGGAATGATGCCTCACAGGCCAGGAGTTCACTAGATCAGGGTTAGGGGACCATATTTGGGCGTACCAGATACTTTGACATGCAAAAACAGCCCAGGTTCAAATCCCTCTCCTCCCTTATCATCCCTCCCTTTATTTATTTATAAACACAAATGCAACACAAAAATGGTTGCCTGCCTGGAAGGCTCCTAGAGTGGAGATGAAAGGCAAAAGGGAAGCCGTATCTCCTGATATTTGGGCATATCAGGTGCTTTGATATAACACTTACTTATTTCTTTGGCTCAGCTGATAAGGGAGGAGAGCTTGTGGCTTAATGGTTAATGCAACTGCCTAACATATAAAAACAGCCCAGGTTCAAATCCCAATAAGGGTATGGCTAGCTGATGAGAGCTAAATGGCTTGAAATAGATCTATACTGGTCCCCCTTTATTTATTTATCAGCACAAATGCAACATGTATATGTATATATAAATAAATAAATGAATAAATACATACATAAGTGTGTGTGTGTGTGTTCCAGCATAACTCTGGAACACCTCGAGCAATTTTAACCAAACTTGGTACACAGGTGACTTACTCTTTGGAAAAAAATACTGTGGGGGTAACACACCCTTAACATTGCTTGGGGATGTGTTGTGTTAATATCCTGCTGTGCCTTAAAATGGATTCTACTGTACTGCCTTAAAATGGCTTCTACTGTACTGCACAGTGGAGTTGCCATGGTAACGGCTTCACAGTACTGTACAAGGGGGCTCCCTCTGGTAAGGGGGAAAATCTAACATTAGAAATTACGTTTGGTCTGGACATTTGTGAATGTTTAATACAGGATTGGGATAAATAAATACTTAGGCAACACCAGGTTAACAGCTAGTAGTAAATAAATAAATTGATGCACAACCTGCAGTTGGGCAAAGGCCCTCCTGACCATGAAATCCACCTGCTCCTAAAGCTGAAGTTGTGACCCCAGGAGAATGCGGCAGTGCGACCCCATTCAGGACCAAAGATAGCAATTCTCCATGAATCAAAGAACCCTAAACTCAGAGCCATTCTGTCTTGCCTTGGTTCAGTTTCATCTCATTCCTCCCATCTACCCCTTAACAGCCTCCAGGCACTGCATGAGGAAGGTTAAGATGCAGCACTTTTCCTCTTTAATTAACCCTTTTCTTTCTTTCTATGGCTTATTGAGTAGTTAATGGCCCCTTTAAGATTAACCACTTTGATAGCATCCACAAATTTTTGTCGATCAAACTTATCTCCTCAAATAAATGGCATAATTTTCTGGAAGAGATTTCTAAAAAGAAAGGTTTAGAGCAAAAGATTGCCCTGGAGACAAAATAATGTGGCCCCTCTGTTTTCCAGCTATGCAGCACATGTATGAAGTCACTCTTTTAATTGGACATCTTGGCCTTGGCCCAGTCCTTCATGAAACACAACTTTGCCCAACTGCAGGTTGTGCATCAGCTTATTTATTTACTACTAGCTGTTAACTTGGCATTGCCCAAGTATTTATTTATCCCAATCCTGTATTAAACATTCACAAATGTCCAGACCAAACGTAATTTCTAATGTTAGATTTTCCCCATCACCTCCGCTGTGTGAAGCAAAGCACTTAGGGGGAACATTATCCATCATTCAAATATGTAAAGAGCCATGGTGATACAGTGGTTAGAATGCAGTACTGCAGGCTAATTTTGCTGACTGCCTGCCAGTTTGGCACTTCAATCCTGACCCGCTCAAGATTGACTCAGCCTTCCATGCTTCCGAGGCCGGTAAAATGAGAAACCAGATTGTTAGGGGCAATATGCGGACTCTGTAAACCGCTTAGAGAGGGCTGTAAAGCATTGTGAAGTGGTATATAAGTCTAAGTGCTATTGCTGTATGTCAGCCTTTCAAAATAGTTCAGACCAGGAAACCAAATTTAAGAATACTAATACCACCTTTGTTGTAAGGTTACAATAATAGACTCTTGCAGGTCCGAATGCATTTCTCTCCTCCCCTGCCTTCACTTTCTAGAAAATTAGAGAGGGTGCCTTCTGATATGCTTTCTCCATCCCCATTCCTACTGTGGACTCAGGTTACTCTTATCAGACCATTGACTAGGCTATGACTCCTCATTTTATCGCTCAAGGCTATTCTCCCAGCCCACTACAAAATAGGCTGAAAAATCCTAGCCAGAACATTTGACACAAATTTGATCTTGTTCTGACCTAGGCTTCCCAAGAGCATGAAGCAAACTCCTGGTCCCGACAAAAACCCCGTTTATTAATTTCCTGTGAATTCTGCTCATTCACATCCAGAAAAGTCTTTCAAGGGAGGATTTACAATCACAGACCTTATCTGGCTTGGAGAGCTGACAGGATGATATCTGCAAAACCTGGCAAGGAGTCTCAGAGAGTCACACGACAATTAAGCAAACTAATTGTCTCCTGCAAGCTCCACTCCCCTTTCGCTTCTCTTTTATTTCCTTTGGGAGGGGCCATTCATCGTCCACCTGTGGCCTTACTCCTAAGTCGACCCCTGTTCTTTAGCTGTTCCCTTCATCTGGCAACTCTGCAAATGTGCACATTGGGAAAGGGCTCCAGCTGTTCATCTGCCTCACTGATGTCTGACTCTGAAGACAACTGATAAATGGCATAGGGCTCTGGCCCCCAGTCTGTCTCTGACGCAGAGCCCTCGTCAGAGCCTTCTTCAGACTCCAGGGCTGGCCCATGTCCGTCTCCAACCTCCTCACTGCCCGAATCTGCTGTCAGCTCTGCTGGTCGCTGATGGGCCACAAGAGGTCTACTGTATAATAATCACCTAATCAATCAAACAAACAAACTGATTTGGATTGCCGAAGTAAGGATTGCCACTAGATAGCAAAAACGCTACCTTTCTGCTACCAGTTAGTGGTCATCAACATTGTTGCAGACCAGATCTGGTAGCCCCATTTTAGATCAGTTGGGGGTCCTTATGGACCTTCTAATTTTTCATCCACACATTAAAGTCACTCAAAGCATTTTTAAATCAGTCAACAGATGCAATCACTTGGGCAGTACAAAAACTCCCTTCCATAGCAACTGTAACCAAGGCACCCTCTTTCAGGCCCTACACGGAGTAACAAACTAGGCCAACAGCCTGCTCAATTAGTTTATAACCTCAGTCAAAGATCACTTTGAGAACACAAACAAATAAAAATATAGCCGTCTTTTTCCCTGGCAATTGCTTACATGAACATATCAAATCTCCTTTGAAACTGAAGGGAATTTCAAATGCTGTTTGTGATATGGCATCTGATATTGCTATTCAAGTGCAATCACGGAAATGTAAACTTTTTTTTTGAAGGGCCATATCTAAAGTAACTCCTTAGTTACTGACGATTATGTAGGCAAAGATATGAAAGTCTATGGCTTTAATCAGATTTATGATCACCCTTTTATGTCCCCAAATTATATCAAGATGAACGAGAGCTCCCTCAAGAAAATAGTCTCCATATATATTATGGATATTTGGTGCTCAGGGTACATATTTAGGTAGTCCTCGACATGACTACAATTGAGCGCAAAATTTCCACTGTTAAGTAAGTGAGTGTTGTCCCATTTTATGCCCTTTCTTGCCACAGTTGTTAAGTGAATCACTGTAGAAATTAGAAACACAATTGCTAAGCAAATCCGGCTTCTCCATTGAATTTGCTTGTCAGAAGGTCACTAAAGATGATCACCTGCCTTTGGGACATTGCAACTGTCATTAATATCAGCCAGTTGTCAACCATCGAAATTGTGATCATGTGACTATGAGGATGCCTCTATGGTTGTAAATGTGAAAAACGGCCTTAAGTCACTTGTTTTTCAGTGTCCTTGTCGCTTTGAGCAATCACTAAACAAATGTTATAAGTTAAGGACTATATGTATAGCAATTCCCCTACCCATCATATTGCTTGATTCTTTGATTGATTGTGTAATGTAGGCAGCAGTTGAGACTCTCTAAATAAGCCCTTCCAGAAATGGTGTAACAACAGAAAAGGCAACTTGTGGTCACCTTTCTTGTGACCGTCAGATCGTGGTTTGAAGGCAGTGCTCCGGCCATGGTTCCCTGTCACAGGGAGAGCTTCGTCCTGTTCCTCCGAATGTGCATAGATTCTCCTTTCCAGCCAGTGTGAGCAAGAAGTGGAGACGCTGAGGGCAACCAGAGCACCAGGCCCTGTTATTTTCCATATTCTTAAAATGCTGGGGGACTATTCTATTTATCTTGATGTCAACGCAATGTCGGCACAAAGGATGAAGAGGTTTTACTTCCAAGCTCTTTTTGCGAAGGTCACAAAACACTTCAGTCCCTGAACACCCAATTACCAGGAAGTCTTACAGTTATTTTCATTTTCCTTCCTCTGAAGTTCAGCTTTTCCTCTCCTTTCCAGTTTTAAATCGTTATTATTTCTGAAGCTGGGGGGGAAAGAACTCTTGATTTGATTATGAGTAGTACAATATCATAATCTGACTCTTCTTGCTTGGAGCCACAGGTAGACAGTGTTCTACATCAAACCAAGCGCTCTGTAGCTTGTCTTTGCTTTGCTGAGGGGGAGCATCTTGGAAATGGGCTACAATTCAGCTTCATATTGATCTGAGAAAGCTTCTCATATATTGCAATGTTGCTCACCGTTGCTTATGTCTGAAGAGCATGTTTGTTTTCAGCAATGCACTGGATATTCTTCCTGACCAGTCATATCTTGGCTGACCATCTGCCAGAAATGAGCTTACTCTTGAGGAGATGGATCTGTTCTGTACAGCAGGGGTCTTTAACCTTTGCAACTTTAAGTCTGAAGGACTTCAGCTCCCAGAATTCTCCAGCCAGCAAAGCAAAGCTGGCTGGAGAATTCTGGGAGCTGAAGTCCTTCAGACTTAAAGTTGCAAAGGCTGGAGATCCCTGCTGTACAGGACCAAATGAAAGATCAAGGACACCAGAATGGCAGTTCAGCCAGGAATTAAAATTTACTCCAATGCCCACCTGGAATACATGTTCCATATCTAGTTTAACCTCAGAATTTCAAGAAAAGACTTTGGAATCGCAGGCATTTTGAATGTAGCAATGGCCGCTAGTGGTAGCAGCAAATCTTTTTTTCCCAAGTCAGCTAGCTCCAGTCCAGTGGTGGGATTCAATTTTTTTTTACTACCGGTTCTGTGGGCATGGCTTTGTGGATGTGGTGTGGCTTTGTGGCGTGACTTTGGAGGTGTGGCAGGGGAAGGATACCGCAAAATCCCCATTCCCTCCCCACTCCTAGGGGAAAGTTAGTGCACAATTGCCATTCCCTCCCCATCCCACTAACCTGCTTTCCAGCTCCATCATCCTGTTCAGGGCAACAAAAGAAGATCAGCTAGGAGGCTGGGAGACAGCAGGGCGGGGGCAGACTATTTGCTGGTTCTCCAAACTATTCAAAATTTCTGCTCCCAGTTCTCCAGAACCTGTCAGAACTGGCTGAATACCACCTCTGCTGCAGTCCTGTTAAATTAACACTGTTAATATAGTTGACAAAAGTATTGCATACCGAGGAATAATCTTAACATATTAATTATAGTTCTTGGGAATGGAACACCAAGCTTTTTACATGAAGGGCAGGTGTAATCGTCTACAAAAGTCCTGCTAGGTAAACCTTCACCGAAAACAAAATACGTCCTGCTAAGTAAGCCAAACAGCCAAGACATTTTTCCATTTCTGATCAAGTCTGCATGTCTTTCTCTAAAATATCATTTCTAGTTGGGATTGGAAAAGCCTTCTCAGCCCAGCCTTGCTTCAGCTTCATAAATATAATCAAATTGTTCAACCCTTTGCGAAAAATGCTGGTGGGTTACTAACACCAAATATCAAATTGCTTTTGAACTCACAGTACTAGGTGAGTTAAATGGTTTCATAGCTGGGCAGAAATCACATATCTTAAATAAGTTACTTACCTTCAGTAAATTTTCACACATTTTTGGCGGGCA
Organism: Rhabdophis nuchalis; assembly: GCA_039707465.1. Classification (NCBI taxonomy): domain Eukaryota; kingdom Metazoa; phylum Chordata; class Lepidosauria; order Squamata; family Natricidae; genus Rhabdophis; species Rhabdophis nuchalis. Next base: position 162,144,269 of record CM077644.1, on the reverse strand, counting down.
CGGGGCAAAATGGTGCATCTGAAAAGTTCAAGGTCATCATCTTAGTTCATAGCCATTTTGTAGGTAATCTCAGCATTCAAGTCAATAACCACAAAAGCTCATAGGTGAATGAAATGAAAATGAGGTGGCAGCAAATATCCATGTGGTCCAGTTTCTCAAAATTATTTCTTTGGAAGAGAACGGAATTACAGGCAAGAAACATGTTTATCGAAACCATGCAGGGAAAATACTACTTTGAACCGGCTTATTTTCTATTTGTGTCCTTTTGCTCTTATGGCATCTTAATATTTGTTTGCCTCTGCAGTAATCCATTGAATTGGGAGTTCTGAAAACTTGAAAGGAGAAGTTAATTTTCATGGTATGATTATGGTTCTGATTATTTAAGATGTTCACGAAGTGACTAAAAAAATATTCAAAGAAGCTTTCTCTAAGGATGCCTATTTTAGAACAGATATTCAACACAACAGATCCATTGCCTTTCCTTCTGACATATTACCATTAATATATACATGTAGCCTTTGAGTTACAACCATTTGTTTAGTGTTCATTTGAAGTTACAATGGCACTGAAAATAGTGAGTTAAAACCGTTTTCCTACACTTATGACCATTGCAAAATCCCCATGTTGTTGGTGATCAAAATTGGATACTTGGCAACTGTTTCATCTTTATGACAGTTGCAGTGTCTTGAGGTAGGTGATCACCTTAAAGATAAACTTACAAATGATTACAAAAGATTAATAAACTTACAAATGATTTTTTTTGTCAATCCGTTCAAATTCTTAAGGATAGGTTAAGGCCACTGAGTTCCAGAAAACAAGATATTCTTCACAAATCCAGTTCCTGTTTGTGAAGAATATTTCGTAAAGGTTTGACACGTAGATTTTTTTTCTTGCCTTTTGGCACTTCCAGATTATTGAATTATACGAATTGGATATCATGTTTCATGGGATAAAAAGTCTTCAGATCAATAAACCAGGGTTTCTTATTTGAATTTGGAACAGAAACCCTGCAATGAAATTTTTGTATATAATAATAATAATTTAATAATAATTTAATACTTATAAACCGCTCCCTCTCCCCACAGGGACTCGGGGCGGTGCACAGGAAGAATAAAAGACAATAAATATATACAGACATTTTTAAAAACAAATTAAACCTGAGCCTGTGCTAAAATTCCCCATAAAATTAGCTAAACTAAAATAGCATTCCCAATAATTAAATACAATAATAATAATACCCCAAAGACAGAGAGACTATCCTAGGCCGGCCAGACAAAAGAGATGTGTTTTTAATTTTAGACGGAAGGAGCGGAGGTCCGTGGTCGTCCTAATGTCGGGGGGAAGGTCGTTCCAGAGGGCTGGGCCCGCCACAGAGAGAGCCCTTCCCCTGGGCGTCGCCCGCTGACAAAGTCTAGTGGACGGCACCCGGAAAAGTCCCTCTCTGTGGGAGCGAATCGGCCGTGAGGATGTATGAGGCAGGATCCGATCCCGCAGATAGTTAGGTCCCGAGCCATGCTAGTAAGTTGCCAGCTAGTAAGTATGCCAGCTAGTAAGTTGAAAGATCTCATTTATGACTGATTACACAGGTTCCATATTTATTTATTTATGATCAGCGATGACAGGAACTTAACACTAACAGTTATTTGCTTGTTTGTTTGTGTGTGTGTGTGTGTGTGTGTGTATGTGTGTATGTATGCTGCATTTATTTATTTATTTATTTATTTATTTCCAAGACCAAGTATAAAATTTAAAATGCATAAATGATACATACATATATAAGAGAACGACATATAAAATTAGCAATTTATTGAAGGTACCAAACAGTTTCTATAAGCCGAGGCTATCTATAACATTTTGCTACTGCTTTTAAAACACCCTGCTATTGGTCATTTAATAAAAATACCTCAATCTTTTCTTATGAGTTAAGTTTGTTTGGCTCAAGAGGATGTGTATCAGTTCTCATCAGCATTGAGAATACAGTGAGTACTTTTGATGTATGTATGTAACAAACTCAACCTCTACGTTAGAGCAAATATATCCTCAAAACGTCATATGGAAATTTGGAATTATAAGCAACTGTCACTCCAGTAGGAAGAAGATCTATAAGGGCCAGGGAAAAGAGCTGTATATGTGGGGCATACAAAATCTTATACAAGTAATTGGGAAGTGTCCAAAAGGTACAGTGTAAGGAAGATGGAAAACTTTGCTTCTCTCTACTAGAATATCTAAATCCCATACCAAAATCCCAGCTTCGACCAAGTAGGGCAGGCATTGTCATTCCACACTGTCTTACATCTTGATCTATTTGTTTTTTTCAGAGAAGGCTGAGATATATGGAAGGAACTGGGCCAATCAGGTTCCAAATGATTGACTTTGCCCAAAGTCAGCTCAAAAGAGACACAGCCTAGCTGTAATCAAATGGTGGCATTTGAGGTTGAGTAAGGAATGTTACTTCGACGTGGTGGCTCAGTGGCTAAGATGCTGAGCTTATTGATCAGAAGGTTGGCAGTTAAGCAGTTCGAATCCCTAGCACCGCATAACGGAGTGAGCTCCCGTTACTTGTCCCAGCTTCTGTCAACCTAGCAGTTCGAAAGCATGTAAAAATGCAAGTAGAAAAATAGGGACCACTTTGGTGGGAAGGTAACAGCACTCCATGTGCCTTCGGCATTTAGTCATGACGGTCACTTGACCTCGGAGATGTCTTCGGACAGCACTGGCTCTTCGGGTTAGAAACGGAGATGAGCATGGCTCCTAGAGCTGGAAACGACTAGCACAAATGTGCGAGAGGAACCTTTACCTTTTATCTTTAAGGGATATTTGATATTGATCTCCTTGGCATCATGCTGCATGGATCTCAGATGTTGATTTACAAAAATGTCTCAATCCTTGAACAAATAGACACAAAATGTATTACATGTATAAAAAGCAACACAGCAAGTGGCATGCTATCTTTGAACTTAAAATGGAGAATATTAGCAATTAAGAGGGAAAGGCTGGAATATTACTAATGTACAATGTTTATAGGTTCCCTGAGAACTACATATTGTAGATGATTTTGCCTTAGGAAGCTCTACCAGTAAGGGTTACCCTTATCTGGGGAAAGTCTTGTCTTCATTTCATCAGTATTTGCAAAAGCGGCATTCTTTTCTCTTTTTCCCATTAAGAGAAATTAACACCCAGTTCTCAAAAACCGCAGATGAGGAGATGAACAGTCAGCTGCTTGGAGTATTTGATTGATTGGAAAGACAGAACAGAAATAAAATAAATGAATGAATCACAGAATTAGGGCTTAATTAAACTGAATTGCCAATTTGCTTCAAAATGCTGTTGACCTGTTACAATGGCAGTTTCCTTCCCCCATTCTTTTTTCTCCCTCCTTTAAAGAGGAGACAGTAACTCCTTCTTTCCTCTCAAAGTAAAATAAAGACCCCTCTCCAACTGTATTGGCAGGATGTACAGAGTCCTTTCCCTGTGTCCTTTCCAAGCCCTTAGATGTTATAAATAAACATCATTGTCTTTTTTTGTGCCTTTGAACCAAAGAAGGAATGCATCCTGTACATTGTTGAGTTTTTGTATATGAACGTATTAATCTGTTGGGAGAGATGAAACTTTGAGGGAGAACTATGAGATACATTAACAAATTTAAAATGGCGAGCTCAACAACCATTAGTACAAAATAATGGTTATTGTTGGGTTATTGTTGGATATCTGGTGGACTAAGGAGATAAGAAGAGACTGAATTGCTTAGAACAGGGGTCTGCAAAGTTGGCTCTTTTAAGACCGGCGGACTTCAACTCCCAGAATTCCCCAGCCAGCATAGCTGGCCGGTCTTAAAAGAGCCAACTTTGCAGACCCCTGGCTTAGAAGGTTGCATCTTTGTTTTATAAACATTAAATGTATAAATTATTCTGAAAAAAAATGCTCTGACTTTTTTAAACCTTTGGACAGTACCGTGAGACTTGATTCTGGAGCTGCAGATTTCCTGAAAGCAGTTGTTGGAAGAAATGTCCATCTGAGTTCAGTTCCAAGTGGGGAAAAGACACTGGATTCATGGAAGTTGCTTGGAAAGAAGGTTTATTGATGAACAGGATCACTTGCCTTGAAGATCTTGGGCGAAGAAAAAGGGAGGAGATGCTGAGAGCGGCTGGGTTTTATGCCCTCTTGGGGCTTTTGAATTTGAGCTTGTATTCTGATTGGTTGCCAGACTCCCATAAGGTCATACAGGGGTAACTCTGTAGGTTGTGTTTTGAGTCCCAAGCTTGGTTGAGCTTTGCTGGGTGATGTAATCGTCCCAGGTGCCATGCGGTGAGTTCTGTTGCTAGATGGGTCCTATTATGTCCTGGAGGCCATGTCTTTTGTGTTGTAGATAAGATGGCCCAGGCCTTCATGGTCCATTAACAAAGGCAGTGTGTGTGTGTGTGTGTGTGAGAGAGTTTCTGCCTACCCTTTTAGGGGAAGAATTCTGCCCTTTTAATATTTCCTAAAATATTTCATTTTTCTAGAAGAGGGGTGGGTGCTAACTTACTACACAATTAAGCTAGCTTTCTATTAAGAGTTACAAGACTATATGTGAAGGATGCCATTTGACAGGAGGGCAAGAGGTAGAATGCTAATATTCCTTGGCTCATCCACCATTTTTCCTTTGTACTCGGTCTTCCTCCTCCTGTATTGTGGCTGCAATTCACACATAACACTAAACCGTTAAAAATAAGACTGATAGTCTGGTTTGCACATGTTGTTAAGTTTTAAAGGTGGCTTCACATCAGACTCAGCTGAAACCTAACAAACCATTTATTATGGAGTATAATCCAAGCATTGGGAATTATAATGGAGGGGGAAAAAACTCACTAGGGAGAGTCTTCAAGGACGTTCTGTAGAATTGAGCACTCAACACTCAATTTACTATCTTTTTACTTTAAAACAGTTTTCTCTTGCTCTAAGTTTACACTGAACCTTTGGTCTATTCTCCAGACTACTAAATCCACCTACAAAGAACAGTTTTAAGAGTCCTTCTAGTCTAACTAAAAGAAGAAGAAATGCCCAGATGGCTTTTGAAGCAAAGTGTCTCTGTGTGTGTTATGTTGCCTAGTGAGTGTTGTGCCATCCTACTGTTTACTGACTTAATATTTGACTTTGAAATTACACACTACCAGGTAAAACTAACCAATGACAAGAATCACAGACTTGGAACTCTACATGAAATTAATAAAACCAGTAGCTGGGGAAGCTTATGGCTTTCCAAATGCGACTGAACTACAGTTGCCAGCAATTCCATCCACTATAGATTCTATTGAGCGATACTGTGAGTTATAGGTCAACAACATCTGGACGGCCACCAATTTCTTACTCATGCATTAAACCATTTAAGGAAATATAATGTGCGCTATAAGGAGACTAAATAGAAAACAAAGCAGTTAACTTTGGAAAGAATCATGGCCCACATGCCTGGTTTCTCAACAATGTGAGTCATAAAGCAGCTTTAATAAGTCCCACCATCTTCTTCAAGTTCACCCCATAATGCTTAAATAGCTAAGCCATTGTACCTTCTTAGTTGTAAAACATCCTAACATTCTAAATTGTTCATAGGTATCAGAGATCTTGGTAGAGGAAGAAGAAAAGAGAAATGTTTAAATTCTTTTGAATAAATGTTGCTGCTTCTATATTTTTTTTAAGTAAAAAGCAAAATGTATGGGAAAATGTCAAGTCATTAATCCTGCCCTAGAACAAAAATAGACAACATGTAGATCCAATTCCAATCAGCTCCAACCAGTACAATCAAGGGTGAAAGATAATGGGAATTGGTTCAACATTCAGAGAGCTCCATCTATGACTTATAGCTAGGCTACATGTACACCTAACCAAGAGAATGGATTGGTTCATTGATTAAGTTCTAGAATATTGAGGAGAGAAAATGAAGAAAATAACACTTTCCATTTTGGGAAAACAAACAAACCCAGAGGGGTTGAATTCATTTGGTGCTCTCCTGTCCATCTGACAGGATTGGTCACTCTCTGTGCCATCATGTCTGTCCAATGTCATGGTCTCATAAACAAATGTAAGCTAAAATCTGTGCAGTCAAGAACTTTGTACGGCTAAGCTTTTATCAGTCTCATGCATATAAGTTCTTTGTCTCTTTAAAAATTAACTGATTGGCAAATAGTTTCTCTGAAAACTATAGTAATCAAACCATTCAATTTACTCTTGACACCTGTTTTAATGTCTTACTTGGAGTTGCTGTGATCTAATAGCTCTTTCACCCCAGTGAAGGCCAGATTTATCCTATTTATTATTTGCTTATAGAACAGTTTGTATCATATTTTTCATTAAAACTGATCCCAGGATACTTAGGATCTACACAATTTAAGATATACACTTTGTAAGATGAAAGTATTTCTTCACAACAATCCATTCGAAAAAATATCATCCGTGCAGGAGAAAATACATCATGCCAGCTTTCATATGTCATTGAATGCTGCAAATTTAAAAATACTATATATAATGTTGTGAGGCATATGCAACTATTTGGTAGTAATGAATATAAAGATCAAAATATTATTCAGGATTCTAAATGGTTAACGCCTTATTTATAATATCAACATTGGAAGATTAGAATCCATCAATTTCCAGAAGAAATGAAAATAGGCTTTACCTTTTTTTGAAACACGGAATGCTGACGTGTTAAGATCTCACGATGTCCGAATCGGCTTATATCAGGGACTGTCTGATGAGGCAGGAAACCAAACTGGAGCGAGCTGTTTGTTTATGAGCAATTGCCACCACAGCCAGATTGCCTAAGATGAACAACATTTTGATGTTTGCCAACTGCTGACTTCAGATGGCCGCTTCCATCAATTGACGGAAGTGTTCCAAATATCAGACTTTTGGTTCCCTCTGTGCCAAAAGGACTCCCCCCACCCCACTCCACCTGAATGGCCTACCTCTTTCAAATTAAAGAAAGCTATTTCAACTCTTGGAAGGAAAAAAAAATGTGGATTTGAAGTTGATATTCATATCTTTGTGAGTGTGTCAGTTTGTGTGCATCTCTGCGTTTCACTTGCCAATGGTTTTGAGGCTCTAATCCAAGGCAAGTTTCCAGGCTATTAGCTTATGTATACAAAATGCCCAGATTCACTATTCTTTTGGATGTCATAGAAGGCAGGGGACTCTCAAAGCATCAGAAGCTTGTAGTCCTACCTGTCTGTACTTCTGTGTCAAATGCAAAGTTTTCTTTAGCAATAGGCAGATTCAACTAGGATTAATTAGGAATTGTCTCAATGTAGACAAACATTTTGATGAGTTGTTCATTAAAGGAAATTCAAAAGCTGATCTTGGCTCATCATGCTGGTGTATATATTGTGCTGGTGCCATAAACAGGGCGATTATTGTATTGTCTCCTGTTTATGTCAATATTAAACGATTTTTGTATATATGAAGCAAAATAGCAGACTTTTCAACAGTTGGTTCTGTCAAAGTCTGGCTGCAAATCTACAGAAGTTCATTTCACATCACAAGTCAGAGAATAACTTCCGGGAGAAAATTGGACTCAGATCATAATATACACTTGCTTTACATGTTATCTGTATTACTTTTTAATGTCTGAATGGCACTAATAAAATTTTAGGGACTTCATCAGGGTATAGATGTCATACATCCAATCTGGTAATGGCTCAAGCCGGCATTTCTTTCGCAGAGTTCACCCCACCAGATCTGGGCTACAGAAATCAGGACCAGTAGATGACAAAAGAGAGATAACAAAAGATACCCAGGTTTGGGAATATTTGCAAACCAGATCTGGGAGCTTCGCTTCAACAGAGATTCAAGCAATGTGCAAGGCTTCTAATCAGTGTGGCAGTTGCTTTGTTCTGCTTGGCAATGGAAATCTGTGGGCATGGTTTTATGTGCTGCGTACATAGAGAAGCAGATGTTCCCAAGGTAGGTAAGCCTCAGAGATGCAGATGACCTAAGCTCCTAATAACTGCAGACATTCGATAACTGCAAACTTTGGAATCTGCACTATTATATAGCTGCCCATCCATGTTGAATTTACCCATAAGAAACATTTGTATCTTGAAAATGTCATCCCCCCCCCCCCAAATCTTCTAGTAATGCCACTCTAATGGTAGTCAGGTTAGAGAGAGAGTAAACTTTCTGATTTTGTTAAAAAATCTAACTTGCACACCCCACACCATAATGAATAACAACCAGGAGGCTGCACATTGCTGATTTCATTGCATAGTTTAAATGGTCCTAGTTCAAAATTCATCTTCAAGTTAAGCCAATGTGATAGAATGGTCATAGAATCAGGCCAAACCAGGAAGAACTACGTTGAGGGTCAGCCTCCCCCATGGAATATCAGTAGGTGATTTAAGGCTAATCATTGCCCCTTAGCTCAGCAGCCCTCACAGGAATGTTGTGTAGGAAAATTGGAGGAGAGAATGCTATGTGAGCTGCCTTAATCTATTGCAGAAAAGGCAGGATACAAATCTAACAATTGCTCTCTTTCAGCATTGCCTTTGCCTTGTGTGTGTGGTTTTTTTAAATACAGACTTTAATAACTAGGTTATATTTCTGTTAGATACAGCAGACATGTTTTGCTTTTATATTTCCCAAGCTAGCCAAAAGGTAAAGAGAAGCAAAAGAGAGTGTGGGAATCAATAGGTGGAGATCTGTCTCTGTAGGATTGCCTCACCCTTGGAGGCCCCTGGAGGACCAGACAACATACAAGACCAACTGCTAAAGCCACACAATGTTTTCAGGAAGCACTGAAAAATGGCTCTATAATTAAAACCTTCGTCTTCACCTATTCCTGAATACATTGTGCAGCTTCAGTGGTTCATCAGTTTGAGGAAAGGAGAATGCTCTCTGCCATTTTTAGTAATGCTCTAGACCTGTGATGATGAATCTATGGCACACGTGCCCAAAGTGGCATGCAGAGCCATGTCGCCTGACATGTGCGGCATCACCCGTTCCTCTTCCGTGTTTTTGGCGGGCATGTGCGTGTGATGATCACCTGGCCTTTGTGCATGTGGCAGTGCTGGAAACTGGAAGAGCTGGTCTTCTGTTTTCCAGTGTGAGCATGCATGCCTGCCAGCTGTAACCGGAAGACCTGATTTGCTTGCGCACCAAAAACCGGAAGTTCATTTTCCAGCACGAGCATCCCCCCCCCCCCCCCACACCCGGGCAGTTCCTCTTCCTGGTCGCAGCCCAGATGAGTGCCCACACACAAAGCACATGTGCATGCACACAAAACACACACACACACATGGACACAAAGCAAGCACACACATGCTCTCTTTTTGGCACTGAGTGCCAAAAAGGTTCAGCATCACTGCTCTAGAAAGGCCATTTGTGTTTAGGGGTTGTCCTTAATTCAGACCTTCTTAACCTAGGGACTGCCTATAGTGGCAATATAGTCTTACTCTAGTTTTAAAATCACTGTTCACAGTGATTGTGTTCAACAAAATGCTGTGTTCAACTGCTGGGGTGGGAGCTAGGTAGCTAATGGCAATGCATGCTGCCTTCAGAGTCACATCCTCCTTTCACTTGCGATGGTCCAGTTATTCAGAACCCAGAACATTAGACAAAGGGTTTTTTTAAAAAAAGAAAATCTTTCTCTCTCACTCTCTCTCCTTTTTGTGAATTGTTTGCCCCTGCTTTGATAAATACATTTGCCATCTGCAGCTATTTTCCGACAAGTTTGCAAACCGCCTTCAGGCACTCTGAGTTGGTGAACTGTTTCTTTTGATTTTTAACCAGGTGACGGGGCGCCCTTGCCTTCCACTTTGGCCTATGTAATGGAATGATGGGCAGGGTTGTCAATGTATAAATCAGGAGAACAGGGGCTTTTAAAAAGAGCAAATATCAAAGCCAGACAAATTTCATGCTCGCCCATGCTTTCTCTTCAAATATAAATGCTTTTAAGAAGCAGATTTTCTTTTATTGTGAGATTTCCCCCCCCGTGCTGCATTGATTTTTTTTCCGCCCCACATTTTTATTTTATTGTTATTCCTCTTCCTTAACCTTGGAATCCTCAGAAACTTTAGAAGAAAAGAGGCTAGCCTTTCCTTTTTTTTTCCTTGTGAAAAATGCTGTAAGAGCATGAGCCCATGGGTGGCAATAATCCAGTGAATCCTTTTTGATCCTATACAGTATGCTACTGTGATATCTCTCTTGCTGTAAGAATGTCTTCATCACCACAAGTTACTTTTCTGAGTTCACACATCTGGCTAAGCCGTAAGTATGGCTCACACTTAAACAACTTAAAGAGTTGTTAACCTAATTTTGCGGAGCTTCTTCTCCGGTCATATTGTACTGCAAACTAGGGCATACAAAACCTTTGCTAGACCAGTTCTCGAATACATCTCATCTGTCTGGAATCCGCACTGTATATCGGATATTAATACAGTTGACAGAGTCCAGAGGTATTTCATAAAAAGAGTACTCCACTCCTCTACTCACAACAGAATACCCTATGCCACCAGGCTTGAAATTTTGGGCTTGAACTACACTGCCTATGGTCTGACCTAAGCGTAGTGCACAAAATTATCTGCTACAAGGTCCTACCTGTCAATGACTACTTCAGCTTCAACCTCAATAATACACGAGCAAATGATAGATACAAACTCAAGGTAAACCACTCCAAATTTGATTGCAGAAAATATGACTTCAGCAACAGAGTGGTCAATGTTTGGAATGTACTACCTGACTCTATTGTTATATCCTCAAACCCCCATAATGTTAACCTAAGACTCTCTATAGTTGACCTCACCCCATTCTTAAGAGGTCTTTAAGGGGGTGTGCATAAGCGCACCAGCATGCCTACCAACCACTGTCTCCATTTATTTGTACACATTTACTGTGTTCATATTTATGTTTATGTGTTCATATTTATGTTTATACTTATACCTGTTATCTGTTACATGTTTGACAAACATCTTTAGTTTTTCTTCTTCTACAGTTTGATGGATTTGCAATAGTCCCCTGCCTTCTATTTTTCTTGGCAGGTACAGCCTGTCGATGTTACTTTGTGGATGTAAAGCGTGGCACATATTCAAAAGTTTGCGTGTTTTCTGGTCCAAGTTTTCCAGTTCAGCCAAAGCTCAGTTGATGATTCTAGCTGAATAGCGTTTCATTAGAACTGCCCATGCATTAATGGATTTAATTATGTTTCCAGCATTCAGCTTTGATTTTAATATTTTGAGGACCCTCCTGATGTATTCCTTTTGCACTGACTCTTTGACTTTTCCATTCAAGATGTCATCTGCTTCCAATATGCCTAGGTACTTGTAACCATCACCCTTTGCTAAAGCTTTCACTATATTTCTATTTCCCAGTTCATATCATCATCATCATCATCATCATCATCATCATCATCATCATCATCATCATCATCCTGTGGTTAATCTTTGGTGAGATTCACAGCCTTTGGAGCTGGTTGGTAGCTCAACAGCTCGAGTCCTAACCAAGGACCTAGGAACGGTCAAGGTAACGTCAGAGGATATAAGCTGTTCCAAGCAGGGTGGCCCTTTGTAGAGTCAGAATGCTCAAGTCCGGCAAACCTAGAACCTCCACATAGTGAGGCAGTCCCCTAGGTATTGCTCCAAGGGCTCCAATCACAATCGGGACAACACACGACTTTCTCTTCCACAGTCGCTCAACTTCAATTTGCAAGTCCCGATATTTTGTGATTTTTTCTTGCTGCTTATTTTCAATTCGTGCATCACCAGGAATTGCAATGTCAACGAACCGTACTTTCCCCCCCCAATTATTGTTATATCAGGTGTGTTGTAGGACAAGTGCCTGTCAGTCTGAATTCTAAAGTCCCAAAAGATCTTGACTTTCTCATTCTCTAAAACTTTCTCAACCTGATGTTCCCAGTGAAAAAGTTTTATTATTATTATTATTTACTACTACTACTACTACTACTACTACTACTACTACTACTACTACTACTACTACTATTACTATTACTATTATTATTATTATTATTATTATTATTATTATTATTATTATTATTTAAAGCTGGAGATAAGGGATTCTTTTACCACTTAGAAGCCTGTTTGGATCAAGTATGAAGTAAAATGCATCAAATAAATAATAAAGAATTTTTACACTGAAATTTTCTGTATTATGGACAAACAGAGCTTTCTACTGTGAAATGTGTAGGTATAGGCAATCAATTGGAATCAGGGTTACATATTACATATATAAAGCACTCCAGTTTGTTCCTGGATGCAATTTGCAATTTACCTCGTGGACTGTGGAAACATATAGGGGAGATTTAAATTTTGTTTTGTATATTAAAAAGGTAAAGGTTCCCCTCGCACATATGTGATAGCTATTCCCAACTCTAGGCGGTTGTACTCATCTCCATTTCAAAGCCAAAGAGACAGCGCTGTCTGAAGACGTCTCCATGATCATGTGGCCAGTACAGTTAAACACCGAAGGTGGACAGAACACTGTTACCTTCCCATCAAAAGTGGTCCCTATTTTTCTACTTGCATTTTTACGTGCTTTTGAACTGCTAGGTTGGCAGAAGCTGGGACAAGTAACGGGAGCTCACTCCGTTACGCAGCACTAAGGATTCAACCCACCGAACTGCCGACCTTTCTGATTGACAAGCTCAGCATCTTAGCCACTGAGCCACCATATCCCATTTTTTATATTAGTTGATGGCAATTTGGAAAAGCCTCCTAATCAGTTCCCTGCCACTATTCTCCTCAATTAATTAATTAATTAATTAAAACTAAGCAGAAGAGTCAGAGCCACAGGAAGAGTCCATCCAGCCTATTAGCTCCCTCTTTAACAAATTCTTCTCCTACAAGAAGTGTCTTCTTAGTTACCATCAGCAGAATGACTGTGAAAGGCAATGAAAATAGATGGAGCCATGTACACCAGAAGAAGATTGCATTTCTGAAAAGAGAGGAGGGAGGAAAACACACACACACACACACACAGAGATTCTGAGGGGAAAATAGCTATTATACACACTTCAATGCTCAGTAAAATCATGAGAAAATGGGAGTTTTTGAAGCTTCTCCTCCATAGTGTACACAACATAATCATTAAAATGACCGTGCGGCGAAGAAAATAGAAATGAGCTTCATGGCTGATATTATTTATATAGCTGCATTAGTAATGCTAGATTTGCTCTTCAAGGCACCAGCCAACCTTCCTTCCTTCCTTCCTTCCTTCCTTCCTTCCTTCCTTCCTTCCTTCCTTCCTTCCTTCCTTCCTTCTTTCCTTCTTTCCCTCCCTCCCTCCTTCCCTTCCACACCCAACAGTATAAAAGAAAAGGCAATCTTATTATTCCTCACTCCAGAGGTCAGCAACGTGACAACCATGGCATTAGTGGACCCATTGACACTGTCTTTAGTACCTGCCAAGTAGTCTGCCCAAAACTGACCTTTCCAAAGTGTATTTAATGGAATCATACATAAGTAAACATAAGTAGCTATGCTATAAAGGAAAATGCCAGTCTTCAGCATTATCTTTATTTACAAGAATGCTCCTGGGCCACACAGGGACCATAGATATTCTTAGAACATTGTAGAGTATATGAGTTGGAACGGACCTCTGGGTCATCTAGTTCATTCCCCTGCTCAATGCTGGAAGTCCTCCTAAATCACCCCTCCCACTCACTCTTGTAGGCAGATTGGTTCACTTTTAACCTTTCTTCCTCTCAGAAAGGTTCTGAGCTGGTTTGGATTGGAGCAGCCTGTAAGCCTTATAAGTACCATATTTTTCAAAGTATAAGACACAGCAGAGTATAAGACGCACCAAGGTTTGAAGAGGCAAATTACAAAAGAAAGTAGGTAGGTAGATAGAGGGATAGAGAGGGAGAGGAAGAAATACAATAGGTAGGTAGATAGGTAGAGAGAGTAGGTATGTAGGTAATGTAGATAAAGGGAGAGAGAGAGAGAGAGAGAGAAATACAGTAGGGAGGGAGGGAGAGAGAGAGTAGGAAGGTTGGTAGGTAAGTAGGTAGGTAAAGAAATAGAGAGAGAGAGAAATAGAGAGAGAGAGAGAAATACAGTAGGTAGGTAGGGAAAGAGAGTGTGTATGTAGGTATATAGGTAGGTAGAAGGATAGAAGAGAAATAGAGAGAGAGAGAAATACAGTAGATAGGTAGGGAGAGAGAGTGTGTAGGTAGGTAGGTAGAAGGATAGAGGGAGAGAAATAAAGAGAGAGAAAAATACAGTAGGGAGGGAGAGTGTGTGTGTAGGTAGGTAGAAGGATAGAAGAGAAATAGAGAAAGAGAAATACAGTAGATAGTTAGGGAGTGTGTGTGTGTGTGTTTAGGTAGGTAGGTGAGGATGATGAATGTAAGGCCAAAGGGTGCTAGGGAGGACCAGCTGACTGAGGGGTGATCTTGCCAGTGTAGCCACATGATCCAGGGCCAATGGGTGAGTAGGGGAGGGGCTGCTGCTTGCTTGAAAAGCAGCTCTGCTGCCAGCTTGTAAAGTAGTGCTTTAAAAGACTTTAAAAACACTTTACAAACAGCCTTTCAGGATGTTTTTCACAGCCATATGATCCAGGGCTGGTGGGTGAGTAGGGGAAGGGCAAGTACTGCAAGGACAAAGGCAAAATGGGCTGCTAAATTAACCATGGCCACCCAGTCACATGACCACCTAGCCACACCATCAAGTCATATGACCACATAGCCATGCCCATCCAGCCAGTCCAGCCCCCCTCCCCCAGCCATAGGGACTGGCCCCTTTTAAAAAGTTTGAGGACCTCTGTATTAGACCAAGGAACTTCTTGGTCTACATTTATCTATTTGTCTATAAAGATGTTATGAGAAAACTTGTCAAAGGCTTTTATTAAGAACAGCATGCACCACCTTCATCTGCCAGACCACTCAGTGTCATAGAAAGTGATAAAAATACTTTTATAGGACTTGTTCTTGATAAAGCCATGCTGATGCCTGATAACGGAGCAATTATTATTTGTGCTCACTGTCATGCTGTTTGACAACATGTTCTAAAACCTTGACTAGACTTCTATAGTTTAACTGAGCTGAGTTTCTCAAGGTCCTTCCTCTTCCTCATCTTGAATATTTAATTCATGCTCCTTCTCCAGTCTTCCAGTATCGGATTTTTCAGAGATTATGGTTACGAATGTGGAAATCTCTTCTTCCAACTATTTCAGCATCTTGCAATGTACTTTGTCTTTCTCTTTCTTACCTCGAATGCACTTCAAATTACAAGATGGGTTTTCTTTATAAAAAGCATAATTTTCCCTGTTAATTTCTCATTCGTCCTGTGCAGCAGACCCGTAGCCTCATTGGCTCATTTATTTTTTACATGCACCAATCTTTAACTCTAAAAATCAAATTATATTTGGCCTTTCTCATTTTTATAATCAAATATAGTCAGATAATCAAATATCCCACTAATAGTATAGAATCCTGGACCATTTTTTCACATTTTGTGGACCAGTTCCCACCCATTTTGTCCAGGACTCTGTATGTCCTATCGCCTTGCATAGGAGGCTATTGGGGAGGCTTTTTGAACATCATAACTAGGCACCATCGTGGACCTCCGCCTTTTCCGCCAACGTCTTAAAACTTAATTATTCCAACAAGCCGGCCTAGCATAACCCCGTTTCTGATTTTATAGGGATAATTTTAAATTTTAGAGTGTTAGTATTTTAGCACAGGGAATTATTTAATTAGTTTTTAAAATTTTGGATTTTTGTACTGTGTATGTTTTTTAATGATGCCTGTGCGCCGCCCTGGGTCCTTTTTTAGGAGAAGGGCGGGGTATAAATTTAATAAAATAAAAATAAAATAAATAAATAAATCACTATCCCCTTTCATGTTGCCAGAGAGGCAGATTTATGTACTCCTTGCTTTCCATTAAGTGTTTGGGAGGTCAGCTGGACTGGCTGGAACAGTGCACAAGTGCACAATACTTACAAATCACATTAAAACATTGTGCCGGGCAGCTCTGGTGAAATAATATAGAATGAGCTTCCACCTCAGTGATAGCTCAAATGGCTGCAGATTTCTGATGGGCATAGCAAACAAGGCCCTTGGTAATGGAAGTCTTGATTGTTGGTATCTATTTATGGAATATAATCACAAAGAAAGTGTCATTTCCAGTTTCTGTATAAATAGTTCTTGACTTCCAGTCCTTCCGACACATCCTAAAAAGTTGGCTTTTCCAGCAAGCTAGCCTGGCCTGAATAAAATAAAAGATTAATTTAATTGTTAATTTTAATTTAATTTTTTTTGTAAATGTCAATTGGGGTTTATTTTTGGATATTCTATTTAATCTCCCTTTTAATTTTTGTAATATGTGTTTTTTATGTTGTACGCCACCCTGAGTCGGCATATAAATCCAAGAAACCTCAACCTCAACTTATGACCACGATTGAGCCCAAAATTTCTGTTGATAAGCGAGGCAGTTATGAAGTGAATTTTGCCCCATTTTAGGACCATTTATGCCACAGTTATTAAGTGCAGTTGTTGCATTAGTAACATGGTTATTAAGTGAATCTGGCTCCCCCATTGACTTTGCTTGTCAAAAAGTCGCCAAAGCCAATCGCATGATTCCGGGACACTGCAACATATCATAAGTATGAGTCATTTGCCAAGGGTCTGAATTTTGATTATGTGACTATGGGGCGGCTGCAACGGTCGTAAGTGTGAAAAATGATCATTAGCCACTTTTTTCAGTGCTGTGGTAACTAAATGAACTGTTGCATGTCGAGGACTACCTGTACTCATTTCCAAAGCTGACAGCTAGTGATATAAAATGAGAACCAACCAGGGGTGAAATCAGGGGTGGGTTCCTGCCAGTTCTAACCTCTTCTATAGAAGAGGTTCCACAAATCTACAGTGCGGTTTAGAACCGGTTCCAGCTCCCTCCCCCCACCCGTCCGCACATCATCAAGAGGAAGAGCGAGAGGAGGAATTTTGGGAGCTGAAGTCCACAAGTCTTAAAGCTATCAAGTTTGGACACCCCTGGGTTTTTTTCCTAAAGGGTTAGGGGTGTAAGGATCTTGTAACTTGACAGCTTTAAGACTTGCGTGCTTCAAATGCCAGAGTTCCTGAGCCAACATTTTGGTTGCTAAGCAAGAGCGTTGTTAAGTGATTTTCACCACATTTTACAAGTTGGCCATGCCCACCTAGTCATATGACTGCCAAGCCACTCCCACCCGGTCACTCCCAGGTCACTCCCACCTTTGTGGGAGTGGCCAGCAAGCCACTCCCACAAAGCAGGCCACACCTACAGAAGAGGTTCTAAAAAAATTTGAAACCCACCACTGGGTGAAATCCTCCCGGTTCGGCCCAGTTTGGCTGAACCGGTAGGGAAAATTGTCCTTGGTTCTGCAAACCGGTAGTAAAAAAAAAAAGCTTCCAATGATTGTGCGGCTCAGCTATTAGCCACGTAATCGTAGGAAGCTTTCCCCCCGCTTTTTAAAGCATTGTTTCCCTGACAGAACCGACAAGGAAAAATGCTTTAAAAAACTTTTTAAAAAGCTTCCAAAGATCGCACGGCTCACAGCTGAGTCGCGCGATCGTCGGAAGCTTTTTAAAAAGCTTTTTAAAGCATTTTTTCCCCCTTCCGGTTTGGGGAAAAATGCTTTAAAAAGGTTTTTAAAAAGCCAAAAGTGGAAAAAAAACAGTTGGCCACTCCCACCCAGTCACATGACCCTCGCTCCCACCAAGCCACACCCAGAGAACTGGGGGGGGGGGAGGAATTAGATTATGACATCATTGCAAGCTGTTTTTAACCATAACATCCAGGAGGAAAAGCATCCCTGTGTTTCTCAAACATCCAGTTCTTCGATTCATTAAAGTGCCTGGTTCAAGAACCACAAGGCACACAAAATGGAAACGAGAAAACTTGAAGAAGCAAATGGACACGGATTTCTATGTATTCCCGTAGATGTGTTGTGTTGTGTGTTCGTTTCTTCAGACACGAAGAAATATGCCTTGAGGAGGTTGTTTCCAGCTACACATTATTCCACGTGCATTATAGCTGAAATGACATTTTGTCAAAGTTCAACATCTGAATTTCAAAATAAATGTCCAGACAGCAATATTGAAAACCTTGGTGAAAGTAAGGCAGACTGAGGAGAATCAATAAATCCTGAATACAACATTTATTTAAATGTGCAAATATGATACAACTTTGTGTAAATATGTTACAGTTAGTAAAATAGTGCTAGCTGTGTGCTCTTTTTCTTATCTCATGACTTTCCTTTCTTCGCTTTATTAGTTTTTTAATAACACTGGTTGAGTTTTGTGTAGCACTGAAAGGAAATACTTTGATGAGTGCATGAGTTAGATTAATATGCAGACATATAGCCTAGACTCTAATGTTGTTTAGATTGTACATTTTAGTTGTTCAAGCTTCAGATAAGCTTTTATGAATTGTTTCCTCTTTAGGCCTTAGATTAGCTGTTTAGGCTTTAGAAGTAAGCTGCTAAGATTCATTTTTCAAGGTTAAATCCATTAAAAAAATTAAATTTATTGATTTTTTTTTGTAAAATAGGAAAAAAATTACAGAAAGGAGGTATTATACAAGAACCCAACAAGCTAATTAATTGTGGCGCTATAATAGAAAAACAACCAAAAAGGAAATAAAAAGAATAAGATAAAATAAGGAAACATTTTTTTAAAAAACCCTAAAAAGTTAACAAATTAAATTTCCAAGGTTGATAAAATGAGGACCCAAATTGTTGGGGATAATATGCTGACTCTGTAAACAGCTTAGAGGTGTATAAACAGAGGTGAGCTGCTGCTAGTTCGCAACAGTTTAGGTGAACCAGTAGTGAAGATTCTACGCAGTTCGGCAAACCGGCAAATCCCACCACTGGCTGGATCCACCCCTGATCATTTTCAGCCTGTTTTCCAACCCAAAAATGGCCTGAAAACCCAGCCTTAAAATGGCCAAAAACCAGGCTGAAAAACAGGCAAGGGCGAGGCCAGCCAGTGGTGGGATTAGCCTCAACTGGCTGAATCCTACCTCTGCCTTTGAGGCAAATGGCCAGGAGGCAGGGCTGGGTGTGATGAATGATGTCACCCACCCAGTCACATGACCAACCGGCCATGCCTACTCAACCAGAGAACCAGTTGTTAAGTTATTCAAGTCCCACCACTGTCTGTAAAGTACTGTGAAGTGGTATATAACTCTAAATGCTGTTGATATAAATCATCAAAACATAAGACTTATTCATTTAATCATTCAGTTATTATGTATTGTATCAAATTATGTACAAATGTATTTATCCTTGTAAAATGTTTTGAAATCTAAGCCAAAGCAAAATAATCTCATTTTTTTCCTGATTAGTAGGAAAAATACCTTTTCATAAAATGAATGTTAAACATTTCTTGAATTCTCTCAACTTAAAATTACATATGCTATAAACCAGAGGTGTCAAACTCGCAGGTGGGGGGTGGAGACTTGCTGTCTCCACCCCCCACCTGTTTAGCAAAGGGGTAAAAAGTCCTGATACATCACATGACATCACTGTGATGGTGCAAGTTTGACACTCCTACTAGAAAAGCTGTAATCTAAGAGCTCAAAGACATAGCCTCTTTGCTATTCTTTCCTGGATAACAGGAGGGAATCAAGTCAGCGTAACTCAAGATGCAGCCAGATAGTATGCCCTTAGAAAACACCTGGAATAGAGTCACACTGTGCTGTGTCATCTATAACTTCTGTATGGAATAGGGTAAGGGCAGTGATGGGTGGTTTTCTATGGTTGAAATTCAAATGTCATCAACTGTGGGGAAATCCACCATGCACCATTCTACTGAAGATATGCCAAAATAATGCTTCGTCCAATCATTTTTTCTCCCAAAGGACTGCTGACTTATTGACTTAATAACCACCAGATGGCAGGCAAAGAATTCATGACTCTTAATTGCAAAATAAGTGATTTCTGGGATTTGTGCCACCAGATTGGGGCATTGCATACATATTTTTAAAGGCAGAATTCAAGAAAGTTGTCATGGTCCAGGACTCAGACTCTGATGAAGATGCTCCAGCTGAACCCTGAAATGTCAGCCTTGGGAGACTCAAAGCCAAGAGTCACTCAAGGCTGATCAAACACAGGCACTGATGGAGCAGCTGGAGTAGTCAGATGATGACAAACTACCTCTACGTGGAACTAGATGGAGAGCAGAACAAAGATATTCAATGAGGCACTTTGCCAAGCAAGGGAGTAATCCTCCTGATTAAATATGCTAAATGGGCTACAGCTTGATTGAAGAAACAGCCATGACCCATCTGATCTTCTACTCTGGGGTATCATTCCTGGGAATCATATAACTCTGACCTACAACTGTCTGACAAACTTGATTTGGATCTCTGAACTTGAACTGGATTTTGACTATTCTTCTGTGTTGAAAACAGAACCACACAGTTTAGCTGAGAAACTTCATTGATTTACATTTCTTCCTTGTCTACTGATAACTGCTGGACCTTGAGTAAATTGCTTTCTTCACCTAACAAATGTGAGTGTGTGAGGTTGACTGGAGGGCAGTATCAGTGCTTGTTAGAGATTGGCTCAGCTGTGAGGTGTTTTTCATATAGCCATATCATTTTTCCAAAATGATTACCTGTGGACACTAGATGGCATCAAAGAGATTGTTAATCACTCCTGGCTACCATCTAGTGGTCTTCCAAATTTGGGCAGCTAAAATTCAGTCACTTAACAAGTATTATTGAATACAATTTTATTAGGAATCTTTATTATAGTGGTAAAAATTTAATACAAATTAAACTTTAAAAAAGTGAACAGAGAAGAGTAAAAATACAAGGAAAAAGAAATGAAAGAATATTATAAAGAAAATGAAAAGTAATATATAAAGAAGCAACTTCCAGGATAAAGAAAGGATAAAGGAAGGAAGATAAAACTGAATACAAATGAACATACAGTAAGAAAAAGAAAGAAATCAAAGATAGAGCTAAAGGTTCAAGAAAGAAAAAAGAAAGAAAAAGAGATACAAAGAAATGGTTTCTGATTTTATTTACAGTAGTTATAAGTACAATTATAAATTTACCTCTTATATGGTTACAACATAATTTTCTTCTTTCTATAATCTAGTCTATCTAATCATCAAAACCATAAACCGTAAATTTGAGATTTTTTTTTCTGCAAAAAGTCTACAAGAGATTTCCAGTGATCAATAAACATAAATATTGACTTTTTTTCTGATCAAAGTAATCAATCTAACCATTTCTACAAGTTCCACTATCTTCAGTAAATCTTTCATCCATTGTGGGTAACACTGAATCTTTCCATTTTTGTGCATACAATACTTACTCCAATTATCATATAGAAAAGTGAAGTTCTATGACTTTTTTCTGTTTGTCCATCAATCCCCGAAGGAAAAACTTCTGGTCTTTCTTTAGAATCCTCTGAATCAGTGTGTGCATCTGAATCCTCAATTTTCTAGTTTTTTTATATACTTATCAAGTATGATAAAATATTCCATCTTGCTATTCAATTTCCGACATGAATTTGAAGTGCCTTCATACATTCTAGACAATTTCACTGGTGATGTATGCATACCAACAGTTCATCATTTTATAAAAAAAACCTCTCATTAAGACTATAACACTGTGTAAGTTTCAACCATATTTTCTCATGTTTCCATATTATAATCAAATATTTTAGCCTACTATATCATACATTCTTTCACTTGTTCGTCTGACTCATATTTCAATAAAGGTTTATATATCTTAGAAATGATATGTTAATTATTTTTACGCAATTCTATCATATTTGAAACTCAGTCTTGTAATCTGGAGGAAATTGATTATCTGAACCTGCGCCAGTCCGGCTTCCGGACCAGGCACAGCACTGAGATGGCATTGGTCGCGTTGGTGGATGATCTCTGGAGGGCCAGAGATGGGGGTTGTTCCTCCATCCTGGTCCTATTAGACCTCTCAGCGGCTTTTGATACTATTGACCATGGTATCCTATTGCATCGGCTGGAGGGGTTGGGGGTAAGGGGCACCATGTTGCGGTGGTTCTCCTCCTACCTCTCCGGTCGATCGCAATTTGTGTTGGCAGGAGGGCAGAGGTTGACCTCAAGACTCCTCACTTGTGGGGTGCCTCAGGGGTCCGTCCTCTCGCCACTCCTGTTCAACACAAATGTAAAGCCGCTGGGCGAGATCATCCGTGGTTTTGGGGTAGAGTACAACCTCTACGCTGATGATACGCAGCTGTATATATCTACCCCAAACCACCCCAACGATGCCATAGAGGTGATGTGCCAGTGCCTGGAAGCTGTGGTTTCCGGCAGCCCGGTACAACCAGTTGACTCCATCACTGGCCATAGGGGACGAATATCTAACCCCTGTGGATGGGGCTCGCAACTTGGGCATCCTCCTTGATGCACGGCTGTCCATGGAAGATCAAGTGACGCCCATAGCCAGGAGGCGTTTTACCAGGTTTGCCTGGTCCGCCAGTTGCATCCCCTATTGGACCGGGATGCCCTCTGCTCAGTCACTCATGCACTCGTGACATCCTGACTGGACTACTGCAATGCTCTCTACATGGGGCTCCCCTTGAGGTGCACCCGAAGACTGCAGCTTGTCCAGAATGCAGCCGCGCGGGTGTTTCCCATGTAACACCGCTCCTGCGCGAGCTGCATTGGTTGCCTGTCATCTTTCGGGTGCGCTTTAAGGTGTTGGTTATCATCTTCAAAGCGCTCCATGGCACGGGACCTAGCTATCTGCGGGATCGCATCCTGCCCCATACATCCCTGTGGCCGATTCGCTCACACAGAGAGGGACTTCTCCGGGTGCCGTCCACTAGGCTATGCCAGCGGGCGGCGACCAGGGAAAGGGCCTTCTCTGTGGTGGGCTTGACCCTCTGGAACAACCTTCCCCCGAAAGTAGAACAACCACGGACCTCCGTTCCTTCCGTCAAAAAGTAAAAACTCATTTCTTCTGCCTGGCCGGCTTGGGGTAATCGAATTGTTTTATTAGGGACTTTTTGGGGTCCAGTTTTAGTCAGTTTGGGATTTTAGCGCAGGGTCTAATTTAATTTATTTTAATTGTATTTATGCTTGTTGGTTTTATGTATGTATTTTTAAATTCCCTGTGCACCGCCTCGAGTCCCTTCGGGGAGAGAGAGCGGTTTTATAAATTAAAATAATAATAATAATAATAATAATAATAATAATAATAATAATAATAATAATAACAACAACAACAACAACAACTACTACTACTACTACTACTACTACTACTACTACTATTATTATTATTATTATTATTACTATTATTATTATTATTATTATTATTGTAATGTTCAAAACCATAAACTCTTTTGTCTACTTTAAATAACTGTAGATAAAAAAAAACTGCTGACAATGATATCCCTCTGCCCTCACTTCTTCTCTTGATTTTATTTCCTATTCCTCTTGGCAAAATTCTAGCACATTTGTTGTTCAATAAATGCATCTTGTACTGAAATTCACATAGGTGTTTTCAGGCACAACCTGGGTTTGTACTTATTTCATATTTTAATATGGTGCATCTAAGAATGATTTTTAAATTCACATTAATCTTGATTTTGTCATACCAAACGCCACTCAAATCTCAGATAATATCCTTCTAACTCCAAAAGCTTTCTATTTCTGGGTCAAACCAAACAACAAGCTGCAGCAAGTTTTAAATTGGGTAAACCCAATCCTCCTCTTTCCTTTGAATTGTGTAACACCTTGCTTTTAATTTAGGGTTTTTCCCCCCCTCAGGCTGCACAATTTTAAATATGCCCTTCTGCCACCTTTTAAATGGAGCATCAGTTGTCAAAACAGGTATTGTCTGGAAGAAAAACATCATTCTAGGCATGTCATTCATTTTTATCACAGAAGTTCCCCAGCAGTGACAGTTGTAGTTTCTCGTGTGTCAAATTGTCTTTTTTTAAAAACTTTATTCCATGTCTTAAAATAAGTATTTTGAAATAACATGTAGTTCAGTGGTAGGATTCAAACATTTTTACTACCGGTTCTGTGGGCGTGGCTTGGTGGGTATGGAATTGCTTGGTGGGCGTGGTTTGGTAGGTGTGGCAGGGGAAGGATACTGTAAAATCTCTATTCTCTCCCCACTCCAGGGGAAAGTTGCTGCAAAATCCCCATTTCCTCCCGATCAACTGGGACTCAGGAGGCAGAGAATAGATAGGGACAATCAAAGGTGGTATATACTGGTTCTCCAAAGTACTCAAAATGTCTGCTACTGATTCTCCAGAACTACTAAATACCACCTCTGATGTAGTTTAGCTTTGTCATAGTGATACCCAGATACTTTTCCTTCTCATTTATATTACACATTATGTATTTGTAATAAATAAGCCAAAAATTGGAAAAAAAATCTAAATCTGTAACACTTCATTCAGTATCATCCTTTTCGGTTTCCTGTGGTACCTTTTCAACCTTTTTGAGTAGTCTCCTCTGACACCTCCATTTGAATCTTCTCCAATCCCTCCGACCGATCCGCTCCCATAGAGAGGGCCTTCTCCGGGTGCCGTCGGCCAGGCAATGCCGGTTGGTGACACCCAGGGGAAGGGCCTTCTCTGTGGCGAGCCCAACCCTCTGGAATGACCTGCCCCCTGAACTCCGCACTACCACGGACCTCCGCCTTTTCTGCCAGCGTCTTAAAACGCACTTATTCCAACAAGCTGGCCTTGCATAACCACCTTTTATTAGTTATAAATTTTAATCAGAGGATTTTAAAATGTTTTTAGCATGGGGTAACTTAAGTTTAATTGGGTTTTAATAATGGTCTATTTATGTATGTTTTGATTTTTAATTTTCCTGTGTCCTGGGTCCTTTTGTAGGAGAAGGGCGGGGTATAAATTTAATAAAATAAAATAAAATCCTCTACAATTCTTTCTAGAAATTCTCTTGCTCTCTGGACAGAATTCAGTCAAAATCTCTGCTATTTGAAAGCAACTTTCCAATTGTTGCCTTGGAAATGGAATATTTTTCTGTTTTAACCTCTGCAGAAAAAAAATCTCTTTTCTCTGAGGCAAAATTGTAATAGGAATCTCTTTAAGAACAATTACATCTGTGTTATCAATTTTCATGCTTGTATTAAATGCTGCTCCTAAAAAAAAATCCCTTGCCTTCTCACTGACAAAGTGGAACAAACATCCCTTGGAACATTTCTTATTCTTGCAAATCTTGTATTTATTCTATATGCTTTATTAATTTTCGCCTTTGTTTTTCTCATGTCAATCTAAAAAACATTGCTAAAACTTTAATAACCTTTCCTCTAATATCTTCATCTTCAAGCTTACGGGGTTGCTTTAAATCTCAAGCAAAATTCCTTCACTTTCAGCCCCAGTACAGCCAGATTATCTAGTTCTCTTTGCAACTTTCTATCTATAACTTCTGTCTTCCTTTCCAGAATTTTTACTTTTCATTAATTTGTTTTACATATCCTTAACACTTGTTTACAGGCCTTTCCATCTTCTTAACTTTCATCTCCTCCTTTAGCTTTACAAAACTTTCATTTGTTCTTATTTCAAAAGGTGTTAATTTAATATTAAATTATTTAGTCAATTTAGTATCAAGCAATTCATCTAACTTACTGCTCAGTTCCTGAATCTGGTGTAATATCTCCCTGCTTGTTACTCCAATGATCTGCTTTTTGCCTCTTTTCTGGCGGTTGTTATTATAATATTGTGTAATCATAAAAATGTTGCAATTGGAAGGAAAAACGAAAACGCAAGCTCCTTCACCTTTTGTTTTCTATTTTGTCTTCCTGGACCCTTAATGCTTTTGTCTCGATATTTCATAGCATGACCTGGAATTTTGGGACTGACAAAAAGAACATTCCTACTGGGAGAGGTGGAGCTGAGCCATTTAGTGCTTTTGACTACATCACCTTGAGTTTCTTCCTCACTAGTCCTGCATTGCCCAAATGAGAAGTCTTCTACTTTACTGAGAAAACGTTGCTTTCTTACCTGAGTAGCTTGGGCTGGCTTCTGCCTATCACAGGAGTGAGATATGAGATCAGGTCCTCAACTAATAGTAATTGGGAAGGATTTGTGTCATAGGATGAACTCTGTAAAAGCTAGCCAAGTGTTGAAAGGATGTTATGTACTCCTGGGATTTGAGAGTTTTCACTTCTGGTTAGATTTTAACAGAATAAAAGACTAGCAGAAAAGGAAGGGGCCTTCTAGTCCAAACCACTGTTGAAGCAGGAAACCCTATACCATTTCAGAAAAATAGCTGTCCAATTTCTTCTTGAAAACCTCCAGTGATGATGCACCCACAACTTCTGAAGGCAAGTCTTTCCATTGATTAATTGTTCTCATTGTCAGTAAATGTCTCCTTATTTCTAAGTTGGTTCTCTCCTTGATTAGTTTCCATCCATTGCTTCTTGTCTGACCTTCAGGTGCTTTTGAGTATAGATTGACTCCTACCTTCAGGTGCTTTGAAGAGTAGGTTGATCTCAGGGGTGGGTTCCGGCAATTTGCTACTGCAGGTTCGCTCATGGTTGCACCACAAGTGTGTTTGATGCATGCTGTGTGCGCATGTGCAATGCAAAACAAAATTGCTCTGCGCATGCACAGAAGCAAAAAATAAGAACAACACACCCCTGAATGGAGGACTGGTTCATGAGCATGGCAGGCCTGGGTCACTGCCAGTTTCAGTGACCTAGTCTGGGGTCACTGCCAGTTTCAGTGACCTAGCCTGGGGTTGCTGCCAGTTTCAGTGACCTAGCCTGGGGTCGCTGCCAGTTTCAGTGACCTAGCCTGGAGTCACTTGCAGTTTCAGTGACCCAGCCTGCCAAACCACTACCAATTCAGCTGAACCAGTCTGAACCGGTAGGAACCCACCACTGGTTCACCTCCTCTTCTTTGTTGCAGCCCTTCAAATATTGGAGCTCTGTTATCATGTCACCTCTAGTCCTTCTTTTTACTAGATTTTCCTTATCTGCCAGTGCCTGATGAGATCTTTTCTCATCTCATCACCTACAGTACATAATATTATTTGAGTCCATTCCACTTGGACATTTCTTCTATTTGATAATCAGTTCTGTATGTCTAGTCATTTCAAACTTCGCTTTTCCTTTTGTTTTGCTTCATTTTAATGAGCCGCAGCTCAAAAATATTTTACTGCCTAACAACTACTTGTTTGTAAATATTCACAGCATTTAATCTTCCTCCTCAGAATGTGTTTATTTTAAATACAGGACTAATGCTCCAGTGAAGCAAATATTCATAAAAAATGTTTATCAAACAATGTCATTGGTTGGTGAAAAGGTAAAAAACTTGTAACTGCTGTATAATCCACTATTATGATAAATTTGAAGTTTTTCGGGGGAAATGATGAGAAGAAATGACTTTGATCATTTCTGAAGGACCATGGCTGGGAAATTTGGGTTTTAAAGTTTGGAGATGGTTACAATGAGAGCTGCAACTACTCATAATTGTCAAACAAATTTTTCTAGATGTATTTAGAATATGTTTCATGCATTCTCAAAGGGGTTTTTTTTGTGTGTGGATGGGGATAGATTACATTGGTCTATACTTTTGGCTTTTCTCCTCCACCTCATCCTATTATTCTTTCCACCATAATTTATAGAAACAGGGAGGAACTCTTAGCTGTCCAGATAGTGAACTACAATTCCTAGCATTCTTCAACAATGGCTATGTTTCAATTAAAATCTGAAATGCTGTAGATTCTTAGGAGCTGAATCTGTTACGTATTCATTGGGTAACTGAAAAATAATTGATTTTGAACATCTAAAGATATGATTAAAACAATATATGTGCAACTATCCTAGAACACTGGCCAGATCCATCTTGATTGTTTACATACGTAAAGCTCAGCGATCCATTGAAAATGGTCAGACTATTAAATATTTAGAAATCTGTTCCAGTTGGTGATGAGTTTATTGCCTGGATTCTTAGAAAAAGGAATGGCAAGCTTGTAAAGTAAGTTGAACTGCCACACGGTCAGATTTGAATCTGAAATATATGCCCTGTTCATTTGCAGTTTGCAATTTTATGGTCCCCATTCTGCCATCTCAGTCCTCCATTTTTTTCTCTTCTATAAGAAAATGCATACTGCAGCCTTCTCTGCAGATTCAGATTTGATTTAAAATGGCAAATAGAATGTTGTAGACTCCAGGTAAATTTAAGGGGAGGAAAGCGATGCAATGTGTAATGCAGGCGTGTCAGACTCGATTTCATTGAGGACTGCACCAAGGTTGTGCTAGACCTTGGGGTATGTGGCTGGGGTGGCGTGGCCAGCTCAACATCACTCGTCGAGGCTCCATTTTAAGCTGCAATGACCTCTTGCAGCCCTCTGCCAGCTAAAAGAGACCCTGAGGGGGTTCCATTTTTGCTGGTAATGGGCTGCAGGAGGCCATTGCAGCTGAAAATGGAGCCCAGGTGGGCAGCACATAGCCTCCCCAAGCTCCATTTTCACTAACCAAGAACTGCAGGAGGTCGTCCTCCTCATGAGGCCCTCCTGACATCTGTTTTTGCTGGCAGAAGCACTGCGGGCCAGTCATCACTGTTTCCAGGGCAGCCCCATGGGCTAAATCTAAGCACCCTTCGGGCCAAATCCAGCCCACAGACCTTCAGTTTGACACCCCTGGTGTAACGCATAATGTCACAACTCCAGTAGGAAAGGGTGGAGCTTGTATTGTGTGATTCACAAGGTTTGTTTTGTCATTTTGGAATAGATGACGATGTTGGTGTGGTAAAAGGTCTCTGCAAATAGAAAACCAGTGTGTTGTGCAAAGCCTCGGTTAACTAGTTTTACTCATTTGCAAAATGTAGCAGAACCTGCAAAAGTAGAATGATCTGTGCAGTTTGAATGTTTCGGTCCACTTTAATCCCACACATTTTGTCATCTGTGTTTTTAACTCGTTCTGTTGCAGGAAGGGATGGAGGCAGGTTCTGATTCATCTGGCAGATCACTATTTTGTCATTCCTTGTGGTAGCTGTTAAACCTACTCTTCAAAAGGATTTTTAAAAAATAGAATAACGGTCTTCCCACAGGAATTTGGAACCACTGTAAGAAACAAGGGAAAGTTAAAAAGATGGAGTTGAACCAAGGCCTTTATTTTTTTTCCCCCCTTTTACACTGAGAATTGTTTATATGTAAATATTTGGCATGAAAAGAGCCTGAGCAACATTTTTTGCTGATGTGCCTGAGTTTCGTCCTTCCTCTGGGTGTAGTTTTAATTCCACAGCCGGAGTATTAGCAATATTAAACTGAAAATGTCATATAATGTCAAGTCTGAAAATGTCACTGAGAAGATTGGGGGGAGGGGAGGGTGTGTGTGTGCGCGCGTGTGTATATTTTTTAGATGCCGGTGACCCTGCACCAGCAGCAGTTGAAATAAATAAGCCTCACTGGAACTGTACAGTGTCTTTGGGGCGGGCATAATTTTATACATTTTGCATCCTATTAATTTTCATGGCGCCGATGGAGAAATATTAGAACAGCAAGAGTACTAAAGACAAATTAACTCATCAATTACATGGATGGGACAGTAGAGACCAAGTTTATTTCACCAGTTCCACTTGCAATAAAACTGTAATTACCAACTCGTGGAATCTTCATGGAAATCTGCATTCATTACCACTTAATTTGAAGTCAGTGACTCCCATATACTTAAGGATTTTTTTTTCCTCTGGTATTCTTGCAAAGGACTAAGATCTGAGCTGAAATGAAACAGCTGTCCCTTCTGGTCCCCACAGTGACATCTTTAAAAACTTGTCCTGACTAAACATTGCCCCTGACAGCATCAGGTTTGATTTGGCTTGGATTTCAACAGAACATTTAGAAATGAATATGGATAGATACACTATGTTCAAGGTCATTATGACTTTTGTCTCCTTCCAGCCACAGAAGACAGGGCAGGTCGTCCCCCTCTGAGGACTTAGAACCAGAAATGCATGACCACCCACTAAAGAACCTGGTCCTAAGATTGCCCTTCAAGGAGCTCACAGGGTTTTGATGTATGTGCAGCATAGCAAAGCAGTGTATCTCAATTACAATGTCAAGAGCATCCAAATAAATACTCCATATGGAAGACAGATCACCATCCACAAGCCTCTCCTGCTCCTATTATTCACTGGCTGTTTTATTGTTCTTTTGGGGCAGAATTAGATGCAAGAAGACCTCTGGCCTCCATGGAAGCTTCATTCTTTAATCCAGATTCATGGCTTCTTTTCTGTGCACAACCCAACAACTTCAGTGCAATATGTAATCCCTCAAAGTCTTGAGTGTGGCACCGTAATGGGCCCTGAAATACGCCTCTACTTGAACAAGGTAATTGTAAAAGATGACAGTCTCAAGGTAGGAGACTATGCCTCAAGGGGAAAAAAAACCAGAATCTCAAAATGCTCATATCTTATATTCTCATGATATAGATCAAGTCTTTATATATCAAGTGTCATATTGTATATGGACTCCTACCTCTGCAGGATTATGTTAAGAAGAATGGAAAGATATAAGTCAGATGTCCCAGTCACATGGCAGTGGTGCAGTTGTTAGAATGCAGTACTGCAGGCTACTTCTGCTGACTGCCAGCTGCCAGCAGTTCGGCAGTTCGAATCTCACCAGGGCTCAAGGTTGACTCAGCCTTCCTTCCTTCCAAGGTGGGTAAAATGAGGACCCAAATTGTTGGGGGCAAAGACGCTGACTCTGTAAACTGCTTAGAGAGGGCTGTAAAACACTGTAAAGCGACATATAATAAGTCTAAGTGCTATTGCTACTTGCCTGACATGAAGGTTGTGGATATCATTCCTAGTCTTGTCGACAAAACAAAAATTCAACTTTGGCTCCTTTCTACCGTGTTTCCCCGAAACTACGACATGTCCCGCTAATAAGTCCATGCCACATTTTTCCTTGTTGGCAAAAATGTAAGGCCCCTTCTGCAAATAAGTCCCCTGGACAACCCCCCCCCCAGCAAGGCAGAGCACCATTTACTGACCTAGGGAGTATACCTAATGCTCCAAGCCATGTGGCACTCTGCCTGCTCCCCTAACTCTTGCGGCTTGGCACATTCGGGATACCCCCTAGGTCAATGCATGGAGCTCTGCCTGGCTGGAGAGGGGGGTTGCGTGAGCGCCTGCTCCACCCCCACCTTCCATGCCTCCCAGCCTCACCATGCCCTTGGCCTGCTCTCCTAGGGCACCATCAATGCCACCGCCAACGAGCTCCAAGTAAAACTTCTTCTCCGGCTTCCAAACTCCGGAACTCGGCTTCCGATTCTTCAGGCAGCGGCCACTCTAGAGTGTGTTCTGTGGTTATGGGCAGTCTTCTGGCAGCCTGCCCATAACCAAAGAACACACTCCTAGAGCGGCCGCTGCTAGAAGAATCGGAAGCCGAGTTCCGGTGTTTGGAAGCCGGAGAAGAAGTTTTACATGGAGCTCGTTGGCAGTGGCATTGATGGTGCCCTAGTCCTGCAAGGAGAGCTCTGGGTCCTTCGTTGGAGAAGGGCGGGATATAAATGTGATTAAAATAAAAATAAAATAAAATAAACTTGGTGGCAGTGGCGGCAGCGGCGGTGGTGCCCTAGTCCTGCAAGGAGAGCTGGCCAAGAGCATGGTGAGGCCAGGAGGCATGGAAGCTGGGGGTGGAGCAGGCACTCGTGCAACCCCCCCTCTCCAGCCAGGCAGAGCTCCATGCATTGACCTAGGGGGGTATCACGAATGTGCCAAGCCACGGGAGATGGGGGGCAGGAAGAGCGCCACATGGCTTGGTGCCTTAGGGATACTCCCTAGGTCAGCGAATGGTGCTCTGCCCAGCTTGAGAGGGGGTTTGCCAGGTGGCTGCTTGTGAGCATGGTCACGTCATAGCTGCTTCACCCGTGAGGCTGTGCTCAGCTCTTCAGGAGCCCGGTCGCAAGGGAACAGCCAACCAGCAGCCCCAAAATAATAAGCCCTCCCCTTCTAATAAGCCCAAGGCCATATATTGTGGGTCAAAAAATGTAAGACCCTGTCATATTTTTGGGAAAACATGGTAGTTATTAATGACTCTAATGTATAGAGAAAATTGGAGGACTAAAGTGTCATGTATTTATTTATTTGTCAAATTTAGTCACTCACGAAGTGACTCTGTATAACATCTTGAGCTCCTGGGGGGGAAATGATATGTAAAAAGGTGCTAATTAAGGAGAGAAGAAACCAAGAACTAAGCAGAAATTTCCTGACATTGAGAACAATTAATCAGTGGAAGGACTTACCTCCAGAAGTTGTGGGTGCTCCATCACTGGAAGTGATTGGGCAACCATTTATCTGAAATGGTATAGGGTTTCCTGCTTGAGAAGGGAGTTGAGGTCCCTTCTAACTCTGTTATTCTGTTAAATCTAATTAAGTAATTAATAATATATTTAACATAGTCTGAATTATATAATCTTGTCCTTCAGGCAGATTGTTGAGGTCTGCTGGTGGCCTGCGTAGCTGGCAGTAGAGACGGACAGCGAGGAGGTTGGGGAGGAACATGGACCAGCCTGGAGTCTGGGGATGACTTAGATGAGGACTCTGCATTGGAGGCAGAAACAGGGCCAGGGCAATCTGGGAGTTATGTGCTGCCTCCGGAACTTCCAGAGTCAGACATCAGCAAGGCAGAGGAACAAGAGGATGCATGCGCAGAGCTGCCAGAAGGCAAGAACAGTTAAGGCAGAAGTTATGACTCAGGAGTAAGGCTTGGGGGTGATTGGACCCTCCCATAGGACATAAAGGAGGAAGCAACTTTGTTCATGCTAGTCGGTTTACATTATAAAGCTCCTTTTTGACTCTTTGCTCCATGTGGCCTTGCCAAGCTAACTGTCAATTAAGTCTTTGGCAGCATTTCAAGGAAGATAAAGGTGGGTGCTTATCAGCCTTATCCCAAAAGACTTTGGCAGCCTACTATCAGACTCTTTACAAACTATTTGGGACTCATTACAGGCTGTGAATAAACATAATTCACAGCCTTTGAAATAAAAAGAGGATTTTGGGGACTAAGCATCTGCTTTTTACTATATCCGTCAGAACACAGATTGGCTGATTTATTGGTATTCTATGTGTGGCCCTTCCAGCTAGTTTTCTTTTTTCTTCTCTGTTCTTTTCTGTCTCTGGAGAGATGCTAAAATTTTTGAACTGTTTATTCTAAAGTAATTTTTAGTTTTATTTCTACATTCCTATAGACAATTGGAGCATGCATTCCTAAAAGAAACAAATAAATATTTGTTGATTTGATCTGATCACGTGAGACAGGGGAATAAGTATATGCTTGTGTCACAGCTGATCAGGATAGAACCAGTGGTCTAGTGGCAATTACAACTGCCTCACAAGTAATACTTCCCTGGTTCGAATCCCAGTAAGGGTATGGCTAGCTGATGAGAGCTAAATAGCTCGAAATAGATCTCTCCTAGTCTCCCTTGTTTATTTATTTATCAGCTCAAAAACTAACACACATGTATATATAAAAAAAGACACAATGAAACTAATAGCTTTCTGTCTGGATGATCTCTGGTGATGAGCCGAAAGGCAGAAAAGGAAAGCAGTATGCTTCCCCCCTTAATTGGGGCTTACCAGGGTGTTATGACACAAGCATATACTTATTTCTCTGGTCTAGTGGCAATTACAACTGCCTCACATGTAATACTTCTCTGGTTCGAATCCCAGTAAGGGTATGGCTAGCTGATGAGAGCTAAATAGCTCGAAATAGATCTATCCTAGTTTCCCTTGTTTATTTATTTATCAGCTCAAAACCTAAAACACACATACACACACACACATACTTGCATTCAACTGAAACATTTAACAACTTTTTTTGCACGAACACGCTTGTTGTGAGTTTTGTACCTTGCATTGCTCTTCCGTTGCTTCACTCCAGGAGAAGGAGTATTGTACAAAATATAAGGGGGCGGGGGAAAGAGAAATCTTTTGCCCTGTAATAATGTTTTTGGATGAAACCTATGATTGATTTGGGTGTAATCTGCCTACTGCTAAGGCTGGTATTGTTTGCTAGCATCACAGAAGTTGACAACATTGTGGCTTAATATGAACTGCCTCATTTATGAAGAATCATTGCACCAAGGAAAACTGTTTACTATCTTGTATCGTTTCTTGGTTGTAGAAATAAATGGTTCCTAGTTCCAGAGAAAAATAATCCAGCCTTTTCAAGCCATAGCTATCTGGAAATAATATCTATTTTCCCCCTTCCCTTCAATTGTGTCCAATTCTTATGGACTGCCTGGACATGTCCCTACAGTTTTCTTTGCAAGAAGAGATTTCCCATTCCTTTCTTCCTAGGGGGGAGGGAGAAAGAGAGAGGGAGGGAGGGAGGGAGAGAGACCCAAGGTCACCCAGCTGGCTTTGTGTCTAAAGTGGGACCTCAGTTTCCCAGTGTCTAGCTTGATGCTTTAACCACTACACAAAATCACATTTCTCACAATTTTATCCTTAGTACAGTACTCTAAAGCCATACCGTTTGATTCCCCCCCCCCCCATCTTTCATTCAAGAATCATAACTTGGTGGAAGAGGTTTGGTGTGATCATAAGATCAAATGAAATGACTAACAAATGGAACAAGTTGAGATCTGCTGTTGCCTTGTTAAAACTAAGCAGACCTCATTCTGATCCATGCCTAGACAGCTCACGTCCTCCTAAGAAATGACAAAATGTAAGTATTCAATAAATTTGACTCTGCTTTTGAATTGTTAATTTTATGTACGGGTCTATCTACAATCATGAATGACCTTGCTAGAATACAAGATTTAGGGCTGCATTCAAATATATGTAGTTCTGTGCAGATAACAATGTAGAATTTAATACATTAGTACGTACAGCTATCAACAAAATTAACAGAATAGAATCCAGAATGTATGTGCATTTAATGTGTATGCTATAAATCTGTCTGTCTGTCTGCCTGTCTGTCTATTCTACCTAATCTAATCTATCTATCATCTATCTCAGGGGTCTCAACCTTTGCAACTTTAAGTCTGAAGGACTTCAGCTCCCAGAATTCTCCAGCCAGCAAAGCAAAGCTGGCTGGAGAAGTCTGAGAGCTGAAGTCCTTCAGACTTAAAGTTGCAAAGGTTGGAGACCCCTGATCTATCTAATCTATCTATCATCTATCGTCTGTCTGTCTGTCTGTCTGTCACTAAGCACCAGACTCATGGAAGCAGGATCTATAATAATAATAATAATAATAATAATAATAATAATAATAATAATAACAACAACAACAACAACAACAACAACAACAACAACAACAACAATAATAATAATAATAATAATAATAATAATAATAATAATTAAAAAAAAAATTTTTTTTGTATACCGCATCCTCTCCCCAAGGGGACTCGGAGCGGTGCACAGGGAAAAAATTAAAAAACTATAAAAAATACATACATAGAATAAATACAGTGAATAAAAACGAATTAAATTAGAATTATCCCTGCGCTAAAATCCCCAAGTTATAACACTAAAATTCCCTAACACCCCAAAGGTAGAGACTAACCTAGGCCGGCCAAGCAGAAAAAGTATGTTTTGAGTTTTTGGCGGAAGGAGCGGAGGTCCGTAGTTGTTCTGATGTCGGGGGGAAGGTCGTTCCAGAGGGCTGGGCCCGCCACAGAGTAGGCCCTTCCCCTGGGCGTCGCCCGCTGACAAAGTCTAGTGGACGGCACCCGGAGAAGTCCCTCTCTGTGGGAGCGAATCGGCCGGGAGGATGTGTGTCATACCAGAGACCCAAGGTGCAGACTCTGCAGAGAGGTTTTATAACAGTCTAATACAAAGTGGCAGAATGTGAAAGGCAGAAAGAACCAATGGCTCAACTAAGTTGCTAGCTTTGTGTACGCGAATATCTACCAACCTAGTGTTTGGGCTGGATTCTCCCGAGTCCAGATGGGTTATCCCATAGAAGGTTTTACTGAATAACAGGAATAAAATCCTGGTGGACTTCCAGATCCAGACGGACAAGCAAGTATTGGCCAATCAACCAGACATCTTAGTTAATAGACAAGGACTAGAAGACAGATGGTAATAAAAGTAGGAAAGCTTGCCTTGCATTTCCCCCCACCCTTCCCCCTCTCTTTCTTTCTCTTTCTCTCTCTCTTTTAGAATCATTGTAATATAGTTGCTAGGATCTTCTGATGATCAAGGAGTGGGGAGACTCAGATTTTAGTACTTCCTCAGACATGGAAGCCAACTGAATGATTTCCGGCCATTGACTGGGAAACTGAAAAAAAAACCTCTGCCTGCCCACTGGCACTGAACCAGTAGATTTCATGATCTTCACCTTGCAGTAAATATCTCTGTGTACATGTGCATGTGGCTACATATATGTGTGTACGTGCACACGCATGCACACACACACACACACACTAGAGGGGGAGAAAGACACAAATAACTTGTTGGAGAAAGAAGTGCAAAGCAGAGTCATCATCCGTGGGACCTATGCATGCTGGTTATTGGTTAAATGAATATGCGGCATATATATATATATGTGTGTGAGTGTGTGTGTGTGTTATGTTTTTGAGCTGATCAATAAATAAGTCAGGGAGACTAGGATAAGTGTCCCTGACTTATTTATTGATCAGCTCAAAAACATAACACACATATTAAAAAAAAATTACACAACGGAATTCATGGCTTTCTGTCCAGATGGTCTCTGGTGATGAGCCGAAAGGCAGAAAAGGAAAAGCAGTGTGCTTCCTCCCTTAATTGGGGCCCTAACAGGGTGTTGTGCAAATAAATTAGATAGATAGATAGATAGATAGATAGATAGATAGATAGATAGATAGATAGATAGATAGATAGATAGATAGATAATTGTTTCCATAACTTCCTGTTAGGGCCCCATTAAGGGAGGAGACATACTGTTTCCTTCTCTGCCTTTCGGCTCATCACCAGAGACCATCTAGACAGAGAACCATGAGTTCCGTTGTGTACATTTTTTTAGATATGTGTGTTAGTTTTTATGAGCTGGTCAATAAATTTAAATTTGAGAGACCAAGATAGATCTATTTCGAGCTTATTAGCTTATATATATACACACTTGTGTCTCACACACACACACACACACAAAACCCATATATATATGGTAAAGGTTCCCCTCTCACATATGTTCTAGTCATTCCTGACTCTAGGGGGTAATGTTCATCTGTTTCAAAGCTGAAGAGCCAGTGCCATGGTCCCTATTTTTCTACTTGCATTTTTACATGCTTTCGAACTGCTAGGTTGGCAGAAGCTGGGACAAGTAATGGCAGCAGAAGCTGGGACAAGTAATGGGAGCTTACTCCATTGCCCAGCACTAGGAATTCGAAGCACTGAACTGCTGACCTTTCTGATCGACAAGCTCAGCATCTTAGCCACTGAGCCACTGCATCCCAATTATACTGTGGAAGTATAATGTGTGTTCTGTTAAGATACAGCCTGTTGTGCCTTAAAATGGCTTCTCTGTACTGCTGTAAAATGGCTTCTACTGTACAGCGCGGTGGAGTTGCCATGGCTTCACAGTACTCCACAAGGGGGCTTCCTCTGGTAAGGGGAAAAATCCAACGTTAGAAAATATGTTTGATCTGGACATTTCACCCCTATAAATAAATACCTGGGAAATGCTGGGTTATCAACAAGCTAACTATAAAAATTGAATATTTTTACCTACAGCATTTGTTTTAGGCTCCATTATTCATAGCTAATATTCAAAGGGATCTATTCTGAAACCATAATTTACCTGATGGTTTCTTTTTTTAAAAAGGCCTCTATACTACAGACAGTCCCATCTTCATAGTGAACTACATTACTGAATTACCAAAAAGTTGTATAATGCTTCTGTCTCATTTTCCTCTCTTCCTACTCTGCTTGCCGTAGATTCAAAATAAAATCACAGTTTTGGATGAGCAAAAAGTGCATGTTGATGAGAAGCTGATCTAATTACGTGAAATACTCGGAGGCTGGTCAGTTCTTCATGTTTAATTGTTACACACGTTGTAAATGTTCCAGCCCACCCCAAGCCTGCCATTAGCTTCCTAGGGACTTCCTTTGTGGACTAAGATATTCTGAAGACCTTTAATTTGTATATATTTGGCCTAGGATTCAAGTCTAACATTCTCAGGTAAAATTGCAAATTGCAGTAAAGCAGACAAAGCTTTGTAACGGTGGCATGTCAGAAGATCATGTTTTTCAGCCTTGCATTTTATTTCAAAATGATAAAATACGAAGAACCCCAGATTAGTAAGAGATAGCATTTGGGAGCACTGATTTTACAGAGCCGACTGAATGCAGAAGATTGAGTTCCAAAATCATAAAAGTGGTTTTATGTGGCCTGAGTCAAGGACTAACAGCTAATATAACAACAGCTTGAAGATGGAGAGCTTTAAAGTAACAATAAATGTTGACTACAATCTAAGCTCGACAACTATGCTGACATCTGTTGAAATCAATGGACTTAAGTGCACTTAAGTGCTGAATTGTAGTGGGTGCTTTATAGTTTATTGTATGGTCAATGAATCAATGGATCTATATTTATGGAGATTTAGCTTTCAGTTTGCATTTTCATAATCCTTTGTCATTTTCTTTAGTCTTATCTTTTAGCCATTTATATGGAAATTTGTAAAAAAAAAAAAATGTACACAGAGCCCCTGTAAAAAGCGGCTGGATACCAGGATATTCACACATTTCTATTCTCTGGCTTCCAAACTAAAATGTTTGAAGAAAAACTTCTGGATAGTAAAGCGGTACTTCTCAAAGTGCTTCCTTCTAGATCAGGAGGGTCAAACTTGAATCATCATGGTGGCATCACATGATGTATCGGGACTTTTCCCCCTTCACTAAACTGGGCATGGGCAGCATGTGACGAATCCAGCCGATGGGCCACAAGTTTGAAAGCCTTGTTCTACATATATTGAAATAAATTCCCCCTCATCCCCAACCACTGTTCCAATAGAGAGGGATGATAAGGGGAAAATTAATCCAACATAATAGAAAACAGTCTCCTCAACCAGGACAACCTGAATTCTTAGAATTCTTAAGCATGGCCAATATAGAGCATATGGAAGACATTATATCTAGTCTTTGCCATGGTCAGATCCAGGGATGGGTTCCTGCCAGTTCTAACCTCTTCTGTAGAAGAGGTTCCACAAATCTATAGCGCTGTTTAGAACCGGTTCCAGCTCCCTCCCCCCCGCCCGTCCGCACATCATCAAGATGAAGAGCGAGAGGAGGAATTCTGGGAGTTGAAGTCCACAAGTCTTAAAGCTGTCAAGTTTGAACACCCCTGGGTTTTTTTTCTAAAGGTTAGGGGTGCAAGGGTCTTATAACTTGACAGCTTTAAGACTTGCATGCTTCAAATGCTCAGAGTTTCTGAGCCAACATTTTGGTTGCTAAGCAAGAGTTAAGTGAATTTCACCACATTTCACAAGTTGGTCATGCCCATCCAGTCACATGACTGCCAAGCTACTCCCACCTAGTCACATGGCCAGCAAGCCACTCCCACAAAGCAGGCCACACCTACAGAAGAGGTTCTAAAAAAATTTGAAACCCGCCACTGGTCAGATCACATCCTAATGAGATTGACTTTTGTGGGGTGATTAGGCTGTTTTGAAGGGCCAGCCTCAAATATCTTATGGATCCAGATGGATGCTAGTAAATGCCAAGAGGACTTCCTTTTAATCTGGCTTGTAATTCTACTAGCAACAGTAAGAATAGAATGGAATAACAGAGTTAGAAGAGACCTTGGAGATCTTCTAGTCCAACCCCCTGCCTAGGCAGGAAACCCTGCACCACTTCAGACAAATGGCTATCCAACATCTTCTTAAAGAGGCAAGTTGTTCCACTGATTAATTGTTCTGTCAGGAAATTTCTCCTTAATTCTAAATTGCTTCTCTCCTTGATTAGTTTCCACCCATTGTTTCTTGTTCTAACCTCAGGTGCCTTGGAAAATAGTTTGACTCCCTCTTCTTTGTAGCAACCCCTGAGATATTGGAACACTGCTATCATGTCTCCCCCTAGTCCTTCTTTTCATTAAACTAGATATACCCAGTTCCTGCAACCATTCTTCATATGTTTTAGCCTCCAGTCCCCTAATCATCTTTGTTGCTCTTCTCTGCACTCTTTCTACAGTCCTCACATCTTTTTTGGAGACTGGCTTCTCTTAAGATGCCTCTGTCTACTTGTGGATTCTGGCAGGCACCTTACTTTACTCAGGAAGTCCAGGTGATGAAGCTGCTGAAGTGAGCGCACTTACATTTGTGAACCAGCAGCAAAGGTAAGTGAATTCCATCACTGATACCCATATATACTCTGAATCAACTTGCCCTTTTCCATCCAGGTTGCTACAATGCTGAATTGTTTATATGTGTGAACTAATTTCCCATATGTTCTCCTTTGTTCTACAAAGACTGATATTACAGGTTTTAAAATTTCCTAATATAAGCTTTTATTTAAACTGTTATTGCACTTTTTTTCTATGCTGTTTTGGAAAGCATTATTTTTCAGATGCTGCTTTTACAAACAACTGGCTTTATTTGTTGTTTTTGCAGATTTTTGATCAGAAAAAAAAGTAGATGTTAGCAGACTCAATGTAATGCTGCCATCTGTGCTCTGGTAGAGTCCATTTTGTTGGACTGTGCAAATCCATTCCAATAAAATCCTGGCAAATTTGTTTTACATGCTCAATCTGGGTTGAACCCATTGCATCTCTTTATTTATTAAGTTTAGAGCCAGTGAAAAACAAATGGTCGGGATTGTTATTATTATTATTTCCCTCTGTCTACCTGAATGCAAAACTCGTTTGTAGCCATATGTTCTCAGGTATAAAAAACATGAACTGCACACTGTTTCATTTCAGTGACACAAATAATATCCTATCAAGAATGAAGGGGGGAGGCTATCTTTTGAAACGGTTAAAATCCAAATAAACGCTGCCAACCTGCTGTGTGAAGAATTTGAATATCCAGGTCTTCATTACTGTTGCAAAGTTTCTGAGGATGGCAGAAACTGTACAGTTTCTGGGGCATCTCTCTGAGGAGTGAAAAGTGTAATTCAAGCAATTGCTTTGGACAGTAGAGAATTTTGCATGTAATGCATTTTTTTCCCCTCAGAAAGTTGGTGTTGGTTGTATAGTAAAGACCTGGAAATGTCATGAGTTCTTAAACATGTGATATTTATACTTCAGTTGCTGATAAATAAATCTTTCAAAATGTCCTGGAAACTGCACTCAAGTACAAATTAGTTTTCAAAAGTATTCCGCATAGCAGAACAGAAGGTTGAGTTCTTAAAGCAGCCTTCCCCCAACATTGATTCTTCCAGATGTTTTAGGCTGGCTATTATGAGCCTGAAGGGAATTAGTCCAGAAGAATTCAGAGAAACACTAATGGAGGGCACCTATCTCAAAAATGGATCAGGGGAAAAATGTAATTGCTTTATTAGCATCCATAAAGTCATGTTGAACTTACCTGCTATATGCATTTGGGAGAGGGTGAACGAAGAAAAGTAATCTCCAGGATCAGAAGGTCACTAGACCAGGGCAAAAACATTTCACTGAAACTATTTCCATTGTCTCCATCTGTTCAACTTTGGAATTAACTAGAATGAGATCTATCAGCTTGTTTGGCTCCAAAGGAAGGTTGGACCAATTCATGAAAACCTTGGGCATCAATAGCTATTAGCCTTGATGGCAGGGTGACTGGCCATCTGCTGGGAGATTAGTTCTTGTGCACTTAGTTGGCTGTTGTGAGAACAGACTGTTAAACTAGATGGGGCCAGGGATCCAATCCAGCACAGGATTTCTTATGTTCTTATGTTCTTGAAACATTACTTAACTTATGTACTATCTATTTGATTCCATAAAGAAGCAATGACCCCCATAGTTAGCATCATACAGAAGACATGTACTGTGTTATACTAACTGTGGGGTCACTGCTTCTTTATGGAATTAAATAGATTCCAGAGTAGAAATCAACTGTAGAGTAGAGTAGAGTAGAGTAGAGTAGAGTAGAGTAGAACAGAACAGAATAGAATAACAGAGTTGGAAGGGACCTTGGAGGTCTTCTAGTCCAACCCCCTGCCTAGACAGGAAACCCTATACCATTTCAGACAAATGGTTATCCAACATTTTCTTAAATGAATTTATATATTCCAGCATCGTATCTCATTGTGCCAACTGCCTTCAAAAGAAAATGCAAAAGTAGATATATAAATAATCAGACTACTTATCAATCCTTATCATTCACTGGACATAAAAATAAATATTGCCAAGTTTCAATCATTCCCCTAAAAGAGGAGAACTCACAGTGTTCCTTGTGGCTTTGACAATGTAGCTTAAGGGATTTCATGGATTCTATCTTCTATTGCTTGCTGTATATTCATAGTTAGAGAGAGAGAATGATGCAATTTGAGGATGCTATTTCTATATATGGAAGTAATTTTGTGGTGTTACATACCCTTAGTCTAATATAAGCACTTTGTTTGTATCTGTTGAATGAGAACAATTTTCTTGTAGCCCTGAAAAGTAGGCACACCCCATTAAAGTGTCTGCATGAATGAGTATATAGACAGATTGTAATATAGAACCAAATTGTAGAGCTGCAATGTAGTAATGTAAAAAGAACATTGAGGTTTAGATTAGGTGAAGGGCAATGTTCAGGATCTGGACCTACTATATTGTTTGCTGACCTGGCCAGCCATCTCATAAAAATTTAAAGTCAAGGAAACATTTTATCCACTGTGAACCAATATGTTGGGTGACTAACTAGGGGCATGAAATGGTGATTACCTGTTGACTACCAGTGAGAGAATGCTGAATGGACAGCTCCATTAAATTAAAAAAAAAACCTTTAAAGTCTTTTTCTCAACAGCATTTCCTGTCCTTTCTCTGAGGCTGGTTTGTGTATTGCTCTGTAGTGTTTGGCTTTTTTTGTTTGTTTGTTTATCCAATTTCTGTAGCCACTCATCTTAGTCAATGATTCTCTTTCATACCTGCATATATATATAATTGAACTTTTTATATGATATCAGGAAACTATACAGGAGGAAAAAAACCTACAACACAGTAGTGAAATTCAAAAGTTTTTGCTACCGGTTCTTTGGGCATGGTTTGGTAGGCATGGCAGTGGAAGGATACTGCAGAATCTCCATTCCCACTCTGCTCTGGGGCCAGCCAGAGGTGGCATTTGCCGGTTTTCCAAACTACTCAAAATTTCCGCTACCAGTTCTCCAGAACCTGCTGAATTCCACCACTGCTACAACACCCTCATCACTACTTGTGTGTAGATTGGGCCACTAAGCCTTGTTAAATGTTTGCTTCCATATTGCAGTACAATCTTTCCAAATATTAATTTGGAAGGCAGATCAACGATGTGGCATTGTTACAACTCTGAGAAGTCTCAGCCATCTTTAGAATTCAAAAGGATATATAGGAAATGTTCTCGCGAGCATTGGGCTGTTATCTATTTCAATTGTAAGCATCTTTTAAAGCATACACATCCACTTGTGTTCAAATGTGTATT
The DNA here is from genome assembly GCA_039707465.1 of Rhabdophis nuchalis. Lineage (NCBI taxonomy): Eukaryota > Metazoa > Chordata > Lepidosauria > Squamata > Natricidae > Rhabdophis > Rhabdophis nuchalis. The sequence continues at coordinate 162,100,824 of CM077644.1, read as the reverse complement.
CTGTGCCTTTGTAATTGCTCAGCTTTGGCTGATGCCTATATTATGTATGTACTTGACTTCTGAGCTATAGCCTTTGCCTAAGATACATAGTCTATCAGTAGCTAAGGATCTGGTTCTATATTTAGAGCTATATTTTTGATGTGGTATCATTGCCTTCTTCAATCGGTGCAGGCGAGTGAGGCTATTGAAGACCTTCTAAGTGAGAGGCCAAAGTAGTTCAGATTATGGGGCCAATTTAGTTCCAGTTAATAACTCTATTAACTGGGATATGGTTACTGTCTTTTTATTAGTAGTGTCAGCAACACTATAAACCCATTACGAAGAACCCATCCATGATATAAATCTCTGGAGGTGGCAATACACCAAGTGCTTTCTCTCACTCTCATTAAAAAAAAAAAGCAATATCACAGGAAAAGTGCCTCTGCCTTTCATTTCTCACTTGTCCAAACCTAAAGTCAGCCCTTGCAGTACTTTAACCAAGCAATCTCATCTAAATCACAGCTCATGAGCCGATCAGTTGGCAGCTTTCAAGTTCCATTAAAAGCAGCATTATAGGTAACAGCGAGTATTCTTTACAACAGGAAGAACAAAGGCAGAAGAGGCAATAGCAATAGTACTTAAGACTTATATACCACTTCACAGTGCTTTACAGCTCACTCTAAGTGGTTTGCAGAATCAGCATATTTCTCCCCAAAATCTGGGGGAAATCTTCATATTACCAACCTTGGAGGGATGGAAGGCTGAATCAACCTTGAGCCAGTCAGAATCAAACCCCTGGCAGTGAACAGGGAAGTTAGCCTGCAATAATGCATTCTAACCACTGCACCATCACGGTTCCTGTCAGGTTACAACTCTACTGGAAGCAAACTCAAGGGGATCTGTTGAAAAAAAACACAAACCTTAAGCTCTTTTATGCACTGCTTATACAAAGTACCACGGCCTGTGCTGATGAATATGAAACTATTAATTTATACTGTAATTTTTTTGTGTATAAAACGAATGTCAACTTGCAAAGCATCCCTAGCCTGCTCTTGAGTTGCCATAGGCAAGAGGGATGAGAAACTGATGAAGCAGAATGCCAGCCACAAACATAAGCACATTCCAGGCATATCTTTCTCAAGGCTGTCTCCCAGGTTACTCGCAGCACCTGAAGGGGGAGCGATCTCTACAGCCCATGACAGTGCTCCATTGGAGAATGTGATTTATGACACACCCTGGGGGGGGGAGGGGTAAACAGGGTCATAATTGGGCCGTAAATTACATGGGGTCAGATTTGGCTTCATTTGGATACGTGTGGACATGTTACTCCTAAGAAATAACTGGATTTCATTTGAAGCTTGGATCGAGGCTCATGATTTAATTAGGGCATCCATTGGAACCCTGACAGCAAGCCAACTCTCTCAGAACTAATCAAAATTACTGGGACTCTCCAGTCACTCCCCGACCCATGGGGTGCATGGAGAGAAACTCAGGTGACCATGGCAGAGGGAGGACTATCCAAAGAGAACCTGTTCCAGGCGACCCAGAGAGAGGCAGAACTTCATCCAACGCTGAGAATGATACTTTTTCTTAGAAACATTTATCTAAAAATTGTGGGGCATGTTATACAAGGGGGGCTGAGAGGAGAACCATGGTTGCAAAACTGCTGATACCGTATCTCTGCAAACTAGACTCACGAGCGAAGCTTCCGATTGCAGGGAGAAGCAATCATGAGCCTTATGCAACTGATGTCAGCTGATGCTGCGGACAGCGTGTAGCCAGTGCCCAGATGTGACAGAGAGCACTAATGTTGGAGCGTTCTGAGCCCATAAAAATGTCAGCAAACAAACAAACAAAAAATACCGGTACCAGTAAGTGAATGTCTTACTCTGCAAAATTAGATGGCTTACAGTTCATGCTTAAAATATTGATTTCTGAATTTTGGGTAAGAAAAGGGGGGGTAATATTCATGGGGGTGTTTTATAGATGGAAAAATACGGTACATGGAGTTTCCCTTCCCCACCCTTTGTTTTAGGTCAAGTGTGGTAGGTCCGTCTGCTGAATAGCAAACAAATGAAATGGGCCATCCTCCGGTTAATTACATTAGAGGCACAATTCTCCTCTCAGTACTACAAACCTGTATTGCTCTCTTGCTTCTCCTCCTCTTTGCACTTTTTAAATAATCAGTTTGCAAACCAGGTGGCTGTTTTTTGGGGTTTTTTTTTTTTTAACTCCTCATTGTGGATGCTGGGAGCCACCGGAATGCTCTGAGAGGAAAAGCAACCAGGAAGCATTTTTAGAAAGCAATCAAAGCAGGAGGTGATAAGATGTAACTATTTGTAACTTAGTATTGGAACGAAGGGAGAATATGAACAGTTCCCGGATCTGCAGCATGTTGGTTAGGAAGGAGCTGAGGAATTTGATTCCAAGGCTCAAGAAGCAAAAGGCAGCCCTATGAGGTGGAGGAATAAGAGATGGCTTGTTAGCAACATGAATCTTAACTGACATCACTAAAAGCTGGTCCTAAAGATACTCGTTCCCAGTGAGGAGAATGCCTAGGTTTCAACACCTCTGATTGGTAGGGAAACTTCAACCAATTAAAATGCCTAGCCTTAACAGCAAAAAGGAGAAGAAAATGGTGGTGGAGAAAACAAACTGGAGGAGAGAAAAGGAAAAGAATCTGAATAAGACTGTGATGGGGAACCTATGGCACACATGCCACAGGTGGCACACAGAACCCTCTCTGTGGGCATGCGAGCCGTTGCCCATCTCAGCTCCACCGTGCATATGCTCTCACCTCTCGCAGGCCAGCTGGTTTTTGGATCTCTGCCGTGCATGCGTGGGGGGGGGCACAGGGTGCATGTTCAGGGGTTGCGTGTGCATGCGTGGGGGGTATGGGAGCACATGGGGGTTGTGCATCCATGCGTAGGGGCGGGAGGAGTGCGGGGAGGTTGTGCATGCATCAGTGGTGGGTTCCGGATTTTGTTCCAACTGGTATGGTTGGAATGGGCCCAGCGTCGTCCACGTGAACCCGTGCACATGCGCACATGGGTCTTGGTGCTTCCGTGAGCCTCTGTGACGCTTCAGCTGCTCAGTGGAGCATCGCGCAGGCGCTGTATGTGCTGTGCAGGTGTGCGGAAATGCTGAAGGCATAAAAGAATGGTAAGAAGCAAGGGCGGGCGGGCGGGCCCTCCAGAGCACCATACCGAAACACTATCTGATGCTCTGGGCAGGCTCCAGTAACGAGGCATACCTACTGCAACCCACCACTGGCGTGCGTGCACTGGGGAATCATGTGTGTGTGCATGCGCGTGGTTTCGGCACGTGACAACAAAAAGGGTACCCATCACTGGATTACGAGATTTCAGCCTAATTATGGACTTTATTTGAGTAAGGTAGTAGCCGAGGAAAATAAGAACAAATCCTTCAAGGAGATGGTGTCTGTGAGAGAGGCAGGCAGGGATCATTATTGGATCATATTTAAACGTGACCAAGTAGACATGTTGAATGATGGGCAGGTGTAGTCTTTGAAGAATGAAGTTTTACTTGGAACAGAGCTTCAAGATTATTGTTTAAGGAATGATCGGCAATGTATCCTGTCCCTGCCATAGAAGAGAATCTATGTCACTCAGGGATGAGCTGTGTGCACTCCATGGTGTCCTCTGAGCTTGGTTGCTTCTTGCTGACATTTCATTACCCTACTTGGTAACATCACCAGTGTCCTTGTCTCAGCACTAATATTACCTAACTCACATGCAGCTGCACTGATGATGTTACCGATTGGAAAATGAAATGTTTGCAAACAAAGAAGTTCAGAAAGCAGCAAGGATTCCACACCCTTTATTTTAGAAACTAAGCTCCATTCCAGTTACCAGGTCATTAAGCAAAATGATTGATAAGGGAATATATAAATAAATAAATAATAAATAAATAATTTAATTTATAACCCGCTCTCTCCCCCCGAAGGGACTCGAGGTGGGGCACAAGGAAATTAAAAATGCATATAAAACCACAAACAATACAGTATTAAAAAGAATTAAACTAAACCCTGTGCTAAAATCCCATGTTAAAACTAAAACAAACCCCTAAAAACCCCTAAAACAGTTAAGTTATCCCAGGCCGGCCAAGCAAAAGAAATGTGTTTTTAATTTTTGACGGAAGGAGCGGAGGTCCGTAGTTGTTCTAATATCGGGAGGAAGGTCGTTCCAGAGGGTCGGGCCCGCCACAGAGAAGGCCCTTCCCCTGGGCGTCGCCCGCTGGCACAGCCTAGTGGACGGCACCTGGAGAAGTCCCTCTCTGTGGGACCGCAGAGATGTATGGGGCAGGATGCAGGGATGTATGGGGCAGGATGCGATCCCGCAGATAACTAGGTCCCGTGCCATGGAGCACTTTAAAGACTGACAGATATTCTGAAGATCACTGGTTGCTGCTGCTCTTTTTCAGATAAAGTTCTCCTGTACAGCTATCACTCCAGCCTGCTCTCAGGTGTATAAAATTTGGTCATAAATACAGGCATTGTTTGGAAAATGATTTTTTTTAAAAATATCATTGTATTTGTGAATGGTCAATAATTAAAATAGTCCTTGAATGAGAAGTGGAAAAAAGTATAAGTATATTCTTTATTGTCATTGTACTTAAATACAACAAAATTGGTTTTAACCTCACTGGTGCAAAATTATAACAGAAACGAAAAAAGAAAGAAAAAAAACTAGCGTGTGCATGGAGTGATTGTGGTTGTATTTAAAATTCTCACAGCCCAAGGATAAAAACCTGTTTGCTTGGCTGGCTATACTTTGATGTCTTCTGCCTGATGGCAGAAGTGTGAAAAGACACTGAACAGGGTGTGAATCATCTCTGAATATCTTCCTTACTCTGCTAAAGCAGCGAGATCTGGCAATGTCCAGTGGCAATGTCCAGTGATGTCAGAGGGTAACCAACAGTTTCTTGTTGCCAAATTGATTACTCTCTGTAGTGCCTTCCTGTCCGCAGCTGTTAAACCAACATACCATAATGTAATACAATATGTGAGGACATTTTCTATGGTGGACTGATAGAAAGAGGTCATCAGCCGTTGTGCCACCTGATTTTTTCACAGGACTCTAAGGAAATGAAGTCTCTGTTGGGCCTTTCCAATCACCAGAGACATTTTGTTTTTCCAGGTGAGATCTTGACTCTATAGGGTATATCATTTTTCTTCACAAAATGGAAGAAGGCAAAGGCAAAGGTTCCTTGAACCTTTGTGCTCAAAACTGTAACGCTCTCTACATGGGGCTCCCCTTGAGGTGCACTCGAAAGCTACAGCTAGTTCAGAATGCGGCCGTGCAGGTGATTATGGGTGCCCCAAGGCAAGCCCACATAACATCTCTCCTGCGCGAGCTGCACTGGCTGCCTGTGGCCTTTCGAGTGCGCTTCAAGGTGTTGACGACCATCTTCAAATCGCTCCATGGCTCAGGGCCTAGCTATATACGAGACCGCCTTCTGCCCCATACATCCCTTCGTCCGATCCACTCCCACAGAGAGGGTCTTCTCTGGGTACCGTCGGCCGGGCAATGCCGGTTGGCGACACCCAGGGGAAGGGCCTTCTCTGTCGTGGACCCGGCCCTCTGGAACGACCTACTCCCCGACCTTCACACTACCTCGAACCTCCGCCTCTTCCGCCAACGTCTTAAGACGTATCTATTCCAACAAGCCGGTCTAGCGTAGCCCCCCGTTTCTGACTCTATCTATAAATTTTAATTTTCAGGGTTTTAAATGGGTTTTTAGCACGGGTTTTAATTTAATTTAATATGTTTTTAATAGTGTATATTGTCTTTTGTTATGGTTTTAATAATGCCTGTGCGCCGCCCTGAGTCCTAACAAGGAGAAGGGCGGGGTATAAATTCGAAAAATAAAAATAAATAAAATAAATAAAATAAAAGAAGCATCCCCATCACCAAATTAATTGGCAAACAGGCTGGAACTATTTTTGGAAACTGGACCGCTTCTGATATACAACCTGAGAATGAAAAGGGGCAATAGGACATAATATAAGGATAAATGTTCAATGAAAAAGTCCAATTTTCAGTTTTTTTCATGAAAGTTTGCCTTAGTTGCCATTGGCAGCTGGAGGAGTCAAACTGAGCATATTGCAGATGCTTATTAACTCCATCCATCCTTTTGCCTAAAGGTAAAGATTTCCCTGTCCAGTCATGTCTGACTCTAGGACACAGTGCTCATCTCTGTTTCTTAGCTAAGGGAGCCTGCATTGTCCAAAGACAATTGCTGCGGTCATGTGGTGAGCATGTATAGAACACTGTTACCTTCCCACTGAAGTGGTACTTATTAATCTATTTGCATGCTTTCAAACTGCAAGCTGGGCAGGAGCTGGAGCAAGCAATGGGAGCTCACCCCATTGTGCAGAGCTCGGGTCTCAAACCCAGGCTATTACCTCTCCAGCTGACAAGCTCAGTGTCTTTAACTGCTGAGCCTTTTGCTTACTTGGACACAATATATTTGGACAATAGTATAGGGCGGTGATTGGCAAGACTTGGTCATTATGAAATCCTTGGTGATGTCCAGCCCTCCCATATGACCTAGCCTACTTCTCCATGAAACACAGAGTAGCCTTTACTTCAAGCGATGAATAAGGAAGAATAGGCAATTAAGCCAGAGGTCAATTACATCCACTGATCTGCTAGCTGTAGAGTCAGTAATTCCACTTCCTCGCTATGAGGAGTTCTTAGCATGAGGACTGAGACAAGTAGATGGATTTCTGGAAGGGATATTTTCACTCTAAGAAAACACAAAGAAAGGAGCTAACATGACTCAAATGTTGGGTCCAAATATTTGGGCACGATCCAAGTTAGGGATTGTGGGTGAAATATTTAGGGATTTGCCTTATTGCCATAGTACCATCCAATTGTCAAATATATTCTCCATCTTCTTGTTTGTGGTAGGGATTATATCACTAAAGTTGGTTAATTCTACTTTCTGTTTAGCTCTTAATGAATGAGGATTTTCTTTTCTTCATCTTTGCCTGAATTTATTTAGATAAATATGCAAGTGACTTCAGCTATCTTTAATATTTTCTGACTGGTTATGAAATGCCCATTTTGTCACATAAGCGGTCTACTGAGCCAAAGTTTGGAAAAGAGAGCTAAAAATAGAAACTTAGCTGTTTGCTCTGTGACATTTGAGTAATGATTGCAACCATTTGGCCATAACTACATTTCATGAAATTCATGTAGGTATAAGGGATTCTAGCAAACCCTATCATAGAATGAGACTAGTCAACCCCTGAGTCATCATTTCAGAGATATTTCCTTACCTAAACTGAATTACCATGGGTGAACAAAGAAAAAAAAAACTTAGTAGGAGTAGGATCAATTTTTGACTTGCTGCCAACTTTCTCATTGACTTTCCTTACAGGAAGCTGGCAGGTAGTGTGATGATGATCATGTGATCCTAGCTGTCAGCGGCAGTTCTGCAATGCAGCATCATTGAAGCAGCTGGAAGGGACCTTGGCGGTCCTCCGGTCCAACCCCCTGCTCAAGCAGGAGGCACTATACCAGGGGTGTGGAACTCAATTTCATTGAGGGCCATATCAGGGTTGTCTTTCACCTTTGAAGGCTGGGGGGTAGGGGGTGGTCATGTTGGGTATGACACAGAACTCGTGTCAGGGGCACTTGTGGTGGCCAAGTGCTAAGGAAGGACTTCTCTGAGACCTTCCCTCACTCTTATTATAATCTTCCTTCCTTCCCTCCTTCCCTCCTTCCCTCCTTCCCTCCTTCCCTCCTTCCTTCCTACCTACCTACCTACCTACCTACCTACCTACCTTTTCTTCTTTTTCCTTCCCTCTTCATGCTCCTTTCTTCTTCCTTTCCCTCTTTCTATATTTTTCCTTCCTTGCTCTCTTCCCATCTTCCCTTCTTTTTCTTTGTCTTTCCTCTTCCCCATTCTCCTTCTGTCCTTCCTTGCATCCTCAAAGGCAAAAGGGGAAAGATTTCTCCTTTGGTTTCGTTTTTTGTTTGTTTTTATAGCTTTCTGCCAGTGAAAATGGAGCTCCTGCAGACCTCTGCCAGAGAAAATGGGGCATGGGGTGGCAGCACGAGGCCTCCCTGAGCTCCATTTTTTTCTGGCAGAGACACCATGGGCCAGTCCTTTGCTGTTTTCAGGCCAGCCCTGTGTGCCAGATCTAATCTGAGTTTGAGTTTGACATCCCTGTCCTATCCCATTTCAGACAACTGCTGAAGGAGAGCTGTTCCACTGGTCAATTGTTCTCACTAATAGGAAGTTTCTCTTTAATTCCAGGTTGCTTCTCCCTTTAGTTAGTTTCTAACCATTATTTCTTGACCCCCTCATCTGTGCGGCAGTCCCTTAAATACTGAATTACTGCTATCATGTCACCCCTAGCCCTTCTTTTCTTTGAGACTATACATTACTACTTAGTTTTCAGCTATCCTTAAATAACCGAATCATTAAAATGTACAAAGTGAACTATGGAGTAAGCAGCCAACACTGAAATTAAAGAAAAACAGTGATTCAGTGAAAAAGTCATGAAACAGATGTGGTCATTCAAGCAATATATTTTGGGAGACAGGGCTTTGCACCACAGTGGATTTGAATTATATAATTAATTCTTCAGATTGTGGAGTGGAATAAATTTTATTGAACTCCATGTAGGTTCTTCCTCTTTGTCTAAATAGGAAAAAAAAATCTTTTGGAGAAACAACCAAATTCAACATACTACTCCCTGAGGTTAACTAATGCAAAAGAAATAAAACTGGGTCATATAACCTTGGTATCAAGGTATAGATTCTTATCAATATTCAGAATGAGAACAAAACTGAATGGATCTCCTGCAACATATGAAGAAAACCTTCAGAATTTAGCAGGAAAAAATTGTCATGAACAAAGGTGGCCAGAGGTGGCGACATTGAGCATCTTGTCCGAGCAAGGCAAAATCTGTGTATTTAAAAGTGCTACAATGTTCAATAAAACACTGAACAGCTAGTGAGTTTGCCTTGTATGCAATGAGCTCCAATAAGTACGCATTTCAATATAAACACATTTGTTCCATCAGTGCTGAATGCCGTCACCTGAGGATACATGCTTTTAATATGGGCCTGGTAAAACAAATTTAGTAGTTACCCATTGGCCTTGCGCTTTACACAAGTGAGGAGGCTGCCTAGTGGAAAATTAAAATCTTCTATTTTTGCAAGTGTTTGCTCTTGAAATCCATGTTATTGTTTGTTCATTTGTTTTAATTTGTGTTCTGCTTGCTCAAAATGGCTTATATTAGATCCCTCTAATATAAGCCTATATTATATTATAGAATATAGAATACTCTACTGTTGTGGCCCAGCCGGCTCCAGATGAGCTGCTGATGGACTCTTCTAGTGAAGAGTCCTATGAGTCTGCCCTGGAGGAGGAGGGAGACCTTGAGGAAGCAGAGAGTCTGGTTGGCCACCAGGAAGCATCTGGGTCATGGAGCAGTGGGGAGGATCAGGGGCAGTTTGTCCCTGATGCTAGATTACGCAGGGCTGAGAAAAGGAGGTAACAGTTATGTAAGAGGCAAGCTCGTAAGCCCTGATGAGCACCAGCTAGTTGATGAATGGCCCCTCCCAAGAGAGTTTATAAGGAAAGCTTTGGGGAGGGGACATTTGCAGGAAACAATATTGACAACTCTTCCTTGGAAATTCTGGTCAGTCGCAAATGTAATTCTCTGTCTGTCTCTGTTATGTGAGTCCGGTCTCGCAACCAAGGAGATAGTGGCAAGCAGCCAAGGATATAGTGGCAAGCAGCCAAGCTTGTGTGTGTGTGTGTCTGTCTGTGGGGGCAGAACATTCTACTATAGAATATAAGCATTCTATCCCCTAAAAGCAGACTGGATTAAGAGACAGTGATTGGCTCAAAGTCACTCAGTGAGTTTCCATAGCTGAAGTTGGTCTTCCTCTTCATCTGCCTCTCCTTGGATTAACACTTAGTTGCTATATCTTTCTATACTATAATATACCACATCAATGTTAGATCATGAGCTAGACCTGGAAGAATCATGTAGCTTCAGGCACATCATGGATGGGAGCTAGAAGTAAGAAATCTAACTCGGTGTCATGCTCCTTTGGGAATCTGAATCTGCGGGGAAAGATGAGCTGGAACAAGAGCTGACAGAGAGCAAGAGGGCGGCTCCATTGGCCTTGGAGGAAACTGGGGAAGGGCAGAGTCAGTCTGGCCAAGGCTTTTCAGGATTAGAAAGGCTTACAGATAGAGAGCAAGAGGAGAGACAGAGCTCAGGCGAAGAGCAAGGACCACCCTCTCCTGATTCTAGAGCATGGAGAGAAGAGAGAAGGCAAGAACAATGCAGACTGAACCAGCTATGAGGAAGAAGAGTGCCCCACCCCTTCAGAAGGAACATTTGAGGACTGAGATGTAAGGAGGTGCTGTTGGAAGGACATTTGTCAGGAACAAGCATTGAATCTGTGAGTCTTGTGTGCACTTGTTGATGCCTAGAGATTATTCTTTGGCTAAACCTGACTTACTGGACTACTCACAGCCAGAGGTTGCTTTGCTCCAGGACTTGTAGTAAACATGGGGATGTTTAGGGGCAAAGTTGGATCAATAAAGGGGAGTTAGACCTGTTCTCTGGCTGTGTTGCTTTTGTGCCATGCCCAGGGTCATCACACCCATGTATCTCAGTGATATATTAGACATGGAAGAACTACGGATGGAGCTGGAAGAATTTCTATTGGGAAACACATTCTACAATGTAAGAAGAATACATTTATGTCCTTTCACATTTTAAAGCTCGATTTCACTGAGCCATGGTTAGAATACAGTATTGCAGGGCTAACTCACTGCTCACTCCAGGAATTCGATTCTGACTGGCTCAAGGTTGACTCAGCCTTCAATCCTTCTGAGGTTGGTAAAATGAAGACCCAGATTGTTGGGAGCAATATGCTGACTCTATAAACCACTTAGAGAGGGCTGTAAAAGCACCATGCAGTGGTATACACACCGGTATCTACTGTTTCATTTTTGTCTCATTCCAGCACTTTGATTTTTGTGCATGAATGTGAAATGACCTTTGATGTTTGGGAATTTTACAGATAACCTCACAATACATTGTGAGCATATATAGACATATTTAATTCCAAATCCTATGTAGTTAATCCTGCACAGAACTCTGAATTCTTTATAACCACTTCCTAGGGATAGAAAAGAAGTTTGACTAATGCCTCTGGTAATGAATGGTTGTGGGAAGGGAGGCTTGGGTGAGTTGCCTGCAAAAGGAATCCTTGTTGAGACATACGCCAGCAATAAGTGACGTCTGACTTAGCATTCTCCTTCCTTCAAAATAAATCCACAGAAGAGATGGAAATGTGGCATGTTTTTTTTAAAACAAACTATCATGCTGGAAAGTGTCAGGGAATACCTCTTTTCAAGAACCCAACCTTACTGTCAATAGACCAGCGCTGAAAATAAACAAACAAACAAACAAATAAACAAACAAACAAACAAACAAATAAATACATAAATAAATAAATAATATTTTTTTAAAAGATGGAAAGATCTCTCTGCATCTCATTACTTTTAAAAGGGCAGTAAGTAGAATATCTGCCCACATCTGGTCTTGTGAATTCTTACAATACAATAATACAATAGCAGAGTTGGAAGGGACCTTGGAGGCCTTCTAGTCCAACCCCCTGCGTGGGCAGGAACCTTATACCATTTCAGACAAATGGCTGTCTAACATCTTTTTAAAGACTTCCAGGGTTGGGGCATTCACAACTGCTGGAGGCAAGCTGTTCCAGAGGTTAATTGTTCTTACTGTTAGGAAATTTCTCCTTAGTTCTAAGTTGCTTCTCTCCTTGGTTAGTTTCCACCCATTGCTCCTTGTCCTGCCCCCAGGTGCCTTGGAGAAAAGTTTGACTCCCTCTTCTTTGTGGCACCCTTCCAGATATTTTTTTTTTTTTAAAAACAGGGATGGTGGTTGGAAATGCCAGTTGTGAAAACAGCCTTGCCAAAATGGGCAGTAGAACAAAGTAGCTATCAGAGAACTGCACATCTCAACCTCATTCCTTTGTTGTTGTCGTTCGTTTCTCCCGTGACCACTTTGTGTTAGCCAGTGCTATATGTTTTCTCAGTGTGGAATACGAAGAGTTTTAAATGGTTTTCTTGGCTTTCCTAAATGGATGCAATCTGCCAAAATGCACGGAAGCCAGAAGCGTCATCATCATATTTGCCCAACTGCAGTTGGCTTCTGGCGTTGATATTTGTTTTGCTTTTTTCTCTACGCAAATCAAGAATTTATCAAATGGAGTTCAGTCTGTTGGATATGAGCAGCATAATATAACAGCACTGGGAAAATGATTTCCAGCCTAAATACATTTCGAATTCTGTTGGCACCACACTCAACCATCAGAAAAGTATAGCCACTTTTCTATCTTTCTAGTGACAACGCTCCTGGGGAAAATATTTTGCTTTAAATAGATGTTTAGCATAATAAAACTGCTCCCACCTTTTTTTTCCCTGGAGCCCAACTTTTCGTACCGGCCCTAATGGGCGTTCATAAGAAAGAGGGCTGTGTGAACATTTAGTTTGGGGATTCACATGAAAGTGATCCCTTAGGTTTCTGAAGTGAAATGCCGATTTCCAATCATCAAATCAAATAACTTCCTTATACATCAATTTGAGTTGGGTCAATTTGGATACCTTTCATGCCTGTATACAAGCTTTAAGGTAAGTTAAAAGTTCCCCTAGTACAGGGGTCTGCAAAGTCGACTCTTTTAAGACTGGTGGACTTCAACTCCCAGAGTTCCCCAGCCAGCATAGCTGGCTGGGGAATTCTGGGAATTGAAGTCCACCAGTCTTAAAAGAGCCCACTTTGCAGACCACTGCCCTAGTACATATGTACTAGTCGTTGCCAACTCTAGGAGGCGGTGCTCATCTCTATTTTATTTTTTATTTATTTTATTTTTTTCAAATTTGTATCCCGCACCCATCTCCCACAAAGGGACCCGGGGCGGCGCACAGGAAAATTAAAAACATAGAAATACACATGCACAAAAAACATAGAAATACACATATACAAAATATAAATACCCATTAAAACTATTTTAAACCAACCAACCTGCGCTAAAACCACATTAAAACCCCCAATTTAAAACATTGATCCACTAAAAGTCAGATTCGGAACCGGGTAGGTCACGCCAGGCCAGCTAGATGAAAAAAGTGCGTTTTTAGGCGCTGGCGGAACAGGCGGAAGTAAGAGATGACGCGGAGTTCGGGAGGTAGGTTGTTCCAGAGGGCTGGGCCCGCCACAGAGAAGGCCCTTCCCCTGGGCGTCGCCAACCGGCATTGCCGGGCCGACGGCACCCGGAGAAGACCCTATTTCAAAGCCAAAGAGCCAGCACTATCCAAAGACGTCTCCATGGTCATGTGGCTGGCATGACTAAATGCTGAAGGCACACAGAATGCTGTTACCTTTCCACCAAAGGTGGTCCCTATTTTTCTACTTGCATTTTTACATGCTTTTGAACTGCTAGGTTGGCAGAAGCTGGGACAAGTAATGGGAGCTCACTCTGTTACATGGCGCTAGGGATTCAAACCTCCGAAGTGTGCTGACCTTTCTGATCAACAAGCTCAGTGTCTTAGCCACTGAGCCACTGTGTCCCTTCAAACTTCTACTGTTATCCAAATCAGCTTGAACTGTACCAACCAGGTATGGATATTTCTGTTTAAATCTATTAAGATATGTGGATTGAATCACATATCTACGGTGATTTACTTTCCTAATCATATCAGTGATTGTGATTAGATTGAGTTGGATCATAAATCTGGGTGGACTAGATCAATTTTCAGTGTTGTATTTGAGGTCAGACATGGGACATACACCGGACAAAAGAATATGCTACATTTTTTAAAAAATGTAACAGGAACTAGTCCTGTTTTCTGATCAATGATTCGCTGTACATTTCTTTTCAGCAGAGACCAATAGAAGCAGCTGTAATGTTTATTTAACATTTTTCAGCATTTGGGAAGCCCTTGAAGCCCTAAGAATAAATCATTTAGTGCTCTGTTAATATTTATAGAGTACCTGTTATGTTAATTAGGGGTTTCCTCAGTGCTTTTGTTTCTCCTGTCATTGTTTTTAAAGTCAAAATATGAGAGAAAATCATGAAAGTATCATTAGGTAAACAGCATGGCTGCTCTCCAAGTTTCCAGCAAGCTGATATTAAGAAGGCCATGATAATGTTGGGAAGAAGAGAGTGAAAAAGCAGACAAAAGTCAGAGCAGATTTTCCTTCTCCTTCTCCTTCACCTTCCTCCTTCCTCCTCCTCCTCTTCCACCACCACCACCTCTTCCTCTTTTTTCCCCTCCTCCTCCTCTTTCCTCCTTCCTTTTTCCTCCTCCTCCTCCTCCTCTTCTTCTTTTACCGTTTCAGGTGTCACAGGAGATACAAAGTTTTGATTCTTGCTCTTCTTGATGTTATTTCTCCATCTTCTTCTGAGTCTGACTCATATTCTTTGACCTCTTCTTTTTGTATATGCCTTGTACACTATGGGAGAAATGACCTTCCTGAATCCGGATCCTTTCAGCTACAATAGACATAACCTATAGAGCTAGGCAGCACTTTGAATTTGACTCCAATGGGTTCTCTATTGGTATCCTCCATGGTATCCTATTGCACCGACTGGGGGGGTTGGGGCTGGGAGGCACCGTTTTGCGGTGGTTCTCATCCTACCTCTCTGGTTGGTCGCAATATGTGTTGACGGGAGGGCAGAGGTCGACCTCGAGGCCTCTCTTATGTGGGGTTCCTCAGGGGTCGGTCCTCTCGCCCCTCCTTTTCAACACATATATGAAGCCGCTGGGTGAGATCATCCGTGGTTTTGGGGTGGAGTACCACCTGTATGCTGATGACACCCAGCTGTACATATCCACCCCAAACCACCCCAACGATGCCGCCGAAGTGCTGTCCCGGTGTTTGGAGGCCGTACGGATCTGGATGGGTGGTAACAAACTCAAGCTCAACCCTGCCAAGACTGAGTGGCTGTGGTTTCCGGCAGCCCGGTTCAGCCAGATTACTCCAACTCTGGCCATTGGGGGCAAAACACTGGCCCCCGTGGAGAGGGCGCGCAATTTGGGTGTCCTCCTGGATTCCCGGCTGTCCATGGAGGACCATGTGGCGGCCGTGGCCAGGGGGGCATTTCATCAGGTACGCCTGATGGGCCAATTGCGCCCCTTACTGGACCGGGCTGTCCTTCGCACAGTCACTCAAGCTCTCGTGACGTCCCGACTCGACTACTGTAATGCTCTCTACATGGGGCTTCCCTTGAGGTGCACTCGAAAGCTACAGCTAGTCCAAAACGCAGCCGCGCGGGTGATTATGGGAGCCACTAGATGCTCCCACATAACACCGATCCTGCGCGAGCTGCATTGGCTTCCTGTGGTTTTTCGAGTGCGCTTCAAGGTTTTGACAACTATCTTTAAAGCGCTCCATGGCTCGGGGCCTAGTTATATGCGAGACCGCCTCCTGCCCCATACATCCCTTAGACCGATACGCTCCCACAGAGAGGGCCTTCTCAGGGTGCCGTCGGCCGGACAATGCCGACTGGCGACACCCAGGGGAAGAGCCTTCTCTGTGGCGGGGCCAGCCCTCTGGAATGACCTACCCCCTAAATTACGTACCATCACCGACCTCCGCCTCTTCCGCCAATGTCTTAAGACATATTTGTTTCAACAAGCCGGCCTAGCCTAACCTCCCATGGGGACTTTTAGGTAGTTTTAAATTGGGTTTTTAAATTTTGGTTTTAGCGCAGGATAGGTTTATTTAATAGTTTTTTAAATTATATTTATTGTATTTTGTATGTTTTTAAATTTCCTGTGCGCCGCCCTGGGTCCTTTGTGGAGAAGGGCGGGATATAAATTTAAATAAATAAATAAATAAATAAATAGGGTCCAAATGTAACACTTGTCTGCAAAGCTTCAAAATAAATGCCTGCTCCTGGGATTAGATCCCTGTGTGCTCCGAAAAAACCTTTTGTAATTGAATTCAGAGCATCACCCAACCAATTGCCTCAACCAATATATACTGTAATGCCATGGGTTTTAAATAAGATGATGTGCTTCCTCATTATCTGTTTGCTAGTAGAGCAAGAAAATCAGGCGTGAAGTAAACGTTCATTGCCTCAGAAAATAAAGACCCATGTGGCTCACTTGTTTATTCGTATTGAGGTTTCATACTGAACACCCAAAACTGAAAATACTGAACACCCAAAACTTATTTTATTATAAGGGAGCATTGAGCAACCGATAACCTTTCCAGTTGTTGTTGAACTGAAGCTCCTATCTATCCTTCTTTCTCTCCGCCCAGCAAGCTGGTTAGGACTGCAGGAAATTAAACATCCCTACTAATTGATTGCTGACAGTTTAGAACAATAATTTTTAGATCCCTAATGCAGTTTTCCCCCCCTTTCTGATATGAAATGAGATAACGATCTCTCTGTTCAGAAGATGGATACTTTTCATATTTTCCTTTTATTGGCTACCTTTTGACAGTGTGATGGCTCTCCAGCCAAGATAGGAAGATAAACTAAATTTCCCACACTTTAACAGGAAATTAGGGGCCATCCTTAGGAAACACTTCAGTCTGTGGAGGAAATGCATTAGTGCAGGGGTCTCCAACCTTTGCAACCTTAAGTCTGAAGGACTTCAGCTTTGCTGGCTGGAGAATTCTGGGAGCTGAAGTCCTTCAGACTTAAAGTTGCAAAGGTTGGAGACCCCTGCATTAGTGTGCTGCCTTGTGCAAATCTATATAAATAAAAATGTAAAATAGTTTGTACGAATCCACTAATCTCAAAAACTACTGGACCAATTTACCCAATTTTTCACACAATGTTCACAAGGACTTCCGATAATAGAATACCAACTCATTTTGTGCCTAGCACACGTGTGTCATGTGCAAGATACACAAATGTAAAATGTACCCACTGATCATGTTTTCACTTCCCTGTAGCCACGCCAATCAGACTGCTTTTCAACTGTCAGTGTTGGAAGAGGCCTCATATGGAGGCCTCTTAGGGCCAAAAAGGCACTGGGATAGCAAACTCCCAGGTGGCCCATAGAGAGAGGGGGGGGGGAGAAATACAGTTTAATAAAAGAGGTACTAGGGGAGACATGATAGCAGCCTTCCAATATCTCTGGAGTTGCCACAAAGAAGAGGGAGTCAAGCTATTCTCCAAGGCACCTGAGGACAGAACAAGAAGCAATGGGTGGAAACTAATCAAGGAGAGAAGCAAATTGGAACTGAGGAGAAATTATCTGACAGTTAGAACAATTAACCAGTGGAACAGAAGTTGTCTCTAGAAGTTGTGAATGCTCCAACACTGGAAGTCTTTATGAAGATGTTGGATAGCCATTTGTCTGAAGTGGTTTAGGGCTAACCTTTTTTGGCTCACGTGCCAAAAGCAGGGGGAGTGCAGGGGCGATGTGCACAGGTGTGCCACATCCATAATGCTATGTGCATGACCCCCTGCATTTGGCATGCTTTTTACGTCCCCCCAAGGCTCCAGAGACTTTATAGGAGCCTGGGGAGGTTGAAAACAGCCTTCCCCCACCTCCAGAGGGCAAAAAACGGCCTCAAAAGAAGGCCTAAATCAGCTGGCCAGGGCACACATACACACTGAAGCTGACAGAGCAATGCCTCGCGTGGCCTAAGAAATGGTTCCGTGTGCCACCTGTGGCACCCGTGCCATAGGTTTGCCATCATGGGTATAGGGCTTCCTGCCTAGGCAGGGAGTTGGACTAGATGACCTCCAAGGTACCTTCCAACTCTGCTATTGTATTATTGTATTACATAGGTAGATAGAGGGATAGATAGAGAGGGAGAAATAAGGTAGGTAGGTAGGTAGGTAGTTAGGGTGATAGATAGAGAGGGAGAAATACGGTAGGTAGGTAGGTAGCTAGAGGGAGAAAGGAAGAAATATAGTAGGTAGGTAGGTAGGTGGATAGATAGATAGGGAGAAATACAGTAAGTAGGTAGGTGGATAGATAGAGAGGGAGAAATACAGTAGGTAGGTAGGTAGGTAGAGGGAGAAAGGAAGAAATATAGTAGGTAGGTAGGTGGATAGATAGATAGGGAGAAATACAGTAGGTAGGTAGGTAGAGGGATAGATACAGAGGGAGAATTACAGTAGGTGGGTAGGTAGGTAGATAGAGAGGGAGAAATACAGTAGGTAGGTAGGTAGGTAGAGGGAGAAAGGAAGATATATAGTAGGTAGGTAGGTAGGTGGATAGATAGATAGGGAGAAGTGCAGTAGGTAGGTAGGTAGGTAGAGAAATAGAGAGAGGGGGAGAAATACTGTAGGTAGGGAGGTAGAGGGATAGATAGAGAGGGAGAAATATGATTGGTAGGTAGGTAGAGGGATAGATAGAGAGGGAGAAATACAGTAGGTAGGTAGGTTGGGGTTTATATGGTGGTTGTGTGTATGTGTGCAGGTGTTGATCTACACACAGATTGGTTGGCCATTTAACCAGACTGGGCCACAGCAACGTGTGGCCGGGTATAGCTAGTCATAAAATAAAATATAATGGCATATATACAGTAGTATTGTTTGTTTCATTACTTGGTAGGCAGGGATAGTATTCTATTTTCTTCACTACCGGTTTGGTAGTGGGAGTGCCTGCGCCTGTGCACAGAAGGTCCTTGATGGCTTCAGGGTGGGTGGGTTGGCGGAGCCTCGCACCACTGCCAATACCAGTTTGCCTAAACTGGCACAGTTGCCACTACTGGTTTGCACCAGTTCGCTCGAACCAATGCAAACTGGCAGCATATCACCTCTGTTGGTGGGATGCTATGAAACCACAATTGCTGTCCTATGTGATAATCTTTACTTACTATTTCCCTTTTTATTCCCTATTTAAATATGCACTCCATGTCGAAATAAAATGACCTTCGAAGTGGGTGGCATGCTTGCATTTTGGGAAGGATGAAAAATGTATAAATGAGAGAGGAAAAAAATACAGAATCTAAATGCTATTAGGATCTCTCCTAGGAAAAATTATTCAGTCATAGAAAGAGAGACATTGTGGCAATTTCTCTTCATAAATTATGGAAATATATTTTCCTTTAATTTTGCTTAATGCATTCAAAGCAGAAACAGTGCTATAATTTTCAAGTAACAGCAAGAACAGTAATGTCATGATAGGATGACGGGATGGGGAACGAAGGCTCAAAACCATCAGTAGGTCTCAGGGATGGCTCAGACATTTCTAAAGAAGGAATTCGATTTGGGAAAAATTATACCTCCAAATTAGCAAATTCATCCATACCAATAAAAAAAGAGGTAGGGCTTGTCTGACTCTTAGGTGCAGTTGAAAATATAGATTTAATGGATGGATTTACATATAATTATTGATCTTAAAACATGTAAATGCATAATTCACTAGTTTCTACCATATGCTGTCCCAGAGTAGTGATGGCATACTTGGGGACTGGCCTCTATTAAAGCCTGCTTGCATCTTGCACCAGCAATAAGTCACTGAAACCAGGTGCCTCCAACCATCAATGCACTTTCTACCGGTTGACAAAAAGAGTCAGCATCTGAATCAGGTTTGGACACAAAATGAATCCGTATCTACAATAAACATCCCAAGGTCCAAAATTGTCTCTTTCTCCCACTCTTCTGAGCCTTATGGGTAGTGAAGGGTCTCCTGATGGAAAACTGCCAAGATATGTTTACATAATTGCTTTTGAGCCACTGGTTTTTACCTCCTAGTCTCAACCTCAAACTTTTAGCTATTACACCAGGGATCTCCAAACTTGGCAACCTTAAGACTTGTGGGCTTCAACTCCCAGAATTTCCCAGCCAGAAAACTTGGAAATTCTCCATTATTATACCATCCCAAGAACTTCTCCCTCTTCCTCCTTCTGTTAGTAGACAACCAAAAGGTATTTAACCAAAGGGTGGAATCCTACCGGTTTAACAACCAGTTCTCGGTGCATGCACACACAGTTTAGAGAAGACTTACCTTCTGGATTACTGCTTGGTGCAGCAATCCTGGTGCAGCAATCCACTCTACCGAGCGACTCAACTGAGAAGATAAAGGTAGGTAAAGCCAGGGGTGGGTTCTGACTGCTGCTACTGCCAGTTCACTCAGGGAGCGCTACCCACATATGCACAGTACTTTAAAAACTGCTTCTGTGCATGCGCAGAAGCAAAAAACAAGATGGCAGCACCATAGACACCACCGAATGAACCATTTCAAGGGCGTGGCAGGCCATGTTACTACCTACTTGGCCAAACTGTTCCAAACTGGTAGGGACCCACCTCTGGCCCAGAGTTGGGCCAGCAGGCCCACTTAATAGTGGGAGTATATCAGTTCGCTACCAGCTGATCTTCAAAGCTACCGGTTCACCTGAATCAGTCGAACCAGTAGAATCCCACCTCTGGTTTTACCCCCCATCCCATATTCATTTTCCTTCAACTGGAGCCAGTGAGATTCTAGCCTTCCTTCAACCTGGCCCAAAGAAGTAGATATTCCCAGTTCTATTTATTTATCAGAGATTCCTTTCCCCCCATCCACAAATACTCTTTCTCATCTTTGCCTAGGTAGTGTCTCACTTTCATTAATTGTTTCCTTTCCCTTTGGAGCCAAAGCTGCTGGCATTTCAAGAAATTTGATTGTATGGCCACGGGATGGCTTGTGACAGTATTGCAAGTGAAATGTCAAAGGAGATGCAGTGTGTATATGTCAACTGCCTGTGTATTCTTTCCCATAAATCATTTCTCTGGTCAAGATGAGAATGTGGTGTGGTAGAAATATTTATAGGGATACTTTTAGGTAACAATAGTAGAAACCTGGACATATATTTGTATGTTTGGAAGTTACAAAAGAAAGGCCATAGGACTGATCTGTGCTATAACAGAGAATGGCTCAATAAACTCAACATCCAGCTTTTTAGATGGTCATATGGTAAGACTAAAACTGCTGGAAAGCCAGATGTGATATTGAAAACCAATTTGGGGTGTCCTCCTGGCAATGGCAGTCAACAGAGCAATTACTTGATCCCTGAGGAGGTGTTAAGAAACTTGAAGTTTCTACAGGAAAAAGGACAAGGCTGGGAAGCATTCAATAGAATGCACAGGTAGTAGTTAGGTAGCCAGAAATGGCAATAACTTACTCATTATAAATTAACTCAGCCCTATGTAGAAGGATAGGTCAATTGGCTTGCTAATAGTTTACAGAGAAACAAAGGTATTGCACTAAGATGGGTATGTTTCTCTCCATTTCTTCTTCTGAATATGGGTGATAGACACAATACAGCCAGAGCTTTATGTGTGATAGTTGAAGTTTAACTTAAAAACATCCTGAAAGTGTGGACATCTATCAAAAATTAAGTGAATGGCAAACCAACCAAAACATTACATTAATAGATGCACTCTCAAGAATAGAGAAGGCATGGAAAGGAAAGAAATGGGATTAACTAGGGATGGGATATGTTGCTACAGGACAGTCTCTAGCTCTTGGACATTTGGAAGGACAGTTATAAAGTCTAAGGAGTGTTTTCCAAAGCCACCATGGAGAGCAGAGGGGATGTAATAATTCCTTTAATTTGTTGATTGGTGCCCAGTGGGTCAACAAGTACGGCCTGAAGAAATAGTTCCTGACATCTGGAATAATGCGAGCTATCAAAAGTAACAGGGAGGAAAATGAGTAATATTAAATACTCCAACCCTCCTTGCTGATTGTCATGGAAAAACTGTAATATTACATCCCTCAAGGAATAAAAGGCATATAACTGGTCATTATGGGACAGGTCTTCTTTCTAAGACAAGAAGGACCAAGCAAAGGAATTATGCAAACATGTAAATAGGAATCCTACTTTTGCTGAGCACCAACTAAATCAGTTAAGAAGTAGCAGTGATGGGCTGCAGCCGGTTCGGACTGGTTCGGGCAAACCGATAGTTTAGACCAGGGGTTCCCAAACTTGGCAACTTTAAGACTTGTGGACTTCAACTCCCAGAATTCGCCAGCCAGCATAGCTGGCTGGAGAATTCTGGGAGTTGAAGTCCACAAGTCTTAAAGTTGCCAAGTTTGGGAACCCCTGGTTTAGACAATCAGCTGGACCTTCCCACCCACCCCCGCCGTATCCTGTCCTGCATTTCCTGCTTTCTGGCTCAGTTGATTAGCATGGCACACCTGATTTCCATGCCTCCACTGTTCTACTTATTGGGGCTGCCTTAGAAGATAAGCAGCTGAGCTTCAAATTGCTGTATTTTGAACACTGCGCGTAAGCGTGTTAGGCAAAGTGCATGATCACGCTTGTTAAACCGGTTGCAGCCCACCACTGAGAAGTAGCTTCCATCTAGCCCCTAATGTACTACAGGTAAGGAGGGAGGGTAACAATGTAAAGATATGAAAATGAAAGCAAGACAAACACAGTGACCCCATTGCATCTGGTTAGCACTGAATGGAGGACGTCTGTGATGTTTTCAGTGCCCAAAGAGATGGCATTAGTGCTGCAAAGTTTCCCTGCAGGCCAAAAACTCCTTATTAAAAACATTGTAGAGTTTCTTGGCTTGGAGGATTTTCTTGGAAGAAATTCCTAGGGTAAGGAGGCTTCCTCAGGTTGTAGAATGAATTGTAGAGGCACAATTCCCAAAGCAAAATCGGCATATTCCATTTATGGGTTCTGGATGACAGAGTGTTCTGGGGCTCTGCGGTTAGCCTAAAAACTGCTTATGGGGTCTTTCCTGGTGATTTTTAAAAAAAAAGAAAACCTGCTTAATAATACGTGTGATGCAAGAAAACATTGCTTTTTCTTTACCTGCTCTTTCTTGCTTAGCTAGGTCTGTCTGGCTTTCACTTTTACCTTCTGGGCACTGTCCCTAATAGCACCTGGCAATCTCGCTGGCCAGGTGATTTTACTTTGGCTGCTTTCCCAGATCTTCCTTACCCCCTAGAGTAGCATTTTTCAACCTTGGCAACTTTAAGATGTGTGGACTTTAACTCCCAGAATTCCCTAGCCAACGTGCTGCTGGGAAGTTCTGAGAATTAAAATACTGTACACCTTAAAGTTGCCAAGGTTGAGAAACATTGCTCTAGAGCAGTGATGGCTAACCTTTTTTGGTTCGCGTGCCAAAAGTGGGGGGAGCGCAGGGGGGGTCGTGCATGGGCGTGCCAAACCCATAATGCTATGTGCGCGACCCCCTGCTTTTGGCATGCTTTTTTCGCCCTCCCCAGGCTCCAGAGGCTTTCTAAAAGCCTGGGGAGGGTGAAAACAGCCTCCCCCCCAACTCCAGAGGCTTCAGGAGCTTCCCTGAAACCTCCAGAGGGCAAAAAATGGCCTCAAAAGACGGCCTAAATCAGCTGGCCAGCCCACACATGCACGCTGGAGCTGACAGGGCAACACCTCGTGTGCCCTAAGAAATGGTTCGGCGTGCCACCTGTGGCACCCGTGGCATAGGTTCGCCATCACAGCTCTAGAGTCTAGAGACAATTACTGTATTTCTGTGATGATGATGACACTGATGATGTTTCCTTGTTGGATAATTAAATGTCTACAAACAAACAATCAAACTCAGCAGCAATGACTCCACAGATTTTCCTACATAGAATTGATAAGGATTTGATTTTATGTTAGTCTTCTCTTATGGAAATGCTTATTTGGGAGGTCTTTGCCTCTTGTTCTTCTTGGATTTACCCATCTTGATCATAGTCACTTGAAGATTCATCTTATCACTGGATGCTGATGGCTAAGGTTTAAATTAAAGGATCCAGTTTGGTTTTCTCTTTTTCCTCCTTTTCTTTAACTTTAATTACTTGTAGCTATAACTGAATGGCTAGATTAGCTGCTACAATTTCTTTCTGCCTGGGTTTCGTGTCCTTCCTGCCCTGCCTAGTTATTGCTGGGCAAGATTAGGAATTGGTACTTGGTTGCTGTCTTTTGGCACAACGTCTCTTCTGGCAGTATTGAACGGAACGATGGCCCTTTCACTGTCTCCAAACATGACTGGTCAAACAAACTTGATGACCTCTTCCATCATCCAGTTGCTGTGTCACTGGCTTTCCTTTTTCTGGCACAGCTGCCTCCTCAAAGTTCTCTTGCAGTAGCACTAGCACTTAGATTGATATGCTGCTTTACAGTGCTTTAAAGCCTTCTCTAAGCAGTTTACAGAGTCAGCATATTGACCCCAACAATTTGGGCCCTCATTTTACCCACCTCAGAAGGATGGAAGGCTGAGTCAAGCTTGAGCAATTTGAACTGCCAAATTGCAGGCAGCTGGCAGTCAGCAGAAATAGCCTCCAGTACAGCACTCTAACCACCACAGCATGGTTATTCTCACCAGTGACTTCAAATGCTCAACCACAGTCTTCCTGTGGTTGAAAGCCCATCAAAATCAAATTTAAATATGCCAACTTCCCTCCAGAAATTTAACATCCCCCCCCCCCCCCCCCAGGTTCTGGTTGTCTTGCCGTCTTGCCAATATTTCAACATTTCACTATCTGTCCTTTTCCATACTAAATCCTCAACCATCAGTATGCCATGGACGCGTCAACTTATCACACTAAATTGCCTGGAGTAAGCCTTTTTAAAGCCTCATTTGTCATACATCCCAGGTAAATGTATGGCTGGGACAAGCAAAGCATGTTGATGTAGAACAGCACAAGAAATTTTACACAGCTGCTTTGTCACACGGAGTATGGGCTGAGAAGTGCATGGCTGGTTGATTGAAGAGAGGTATACTGAACTTTGAAATTCCACTTGAGAGAATTTGGTTCTTAAAAAGGTTAACCTACAGTATAATGTAGACCTAATCAATTGCACCCCAGTTGGATCTGTTTGAACTCCATTAAAAAAAAAAAGCAACACAGTAGCCCAGGGGTCTCCAACCTCTGCAACTTTAAGTCTGAAGGACTTCAGTTTCCAGACTTCTCCAGCCAGCTTTGCTGGCTGGAGAATTCTGGGAGCTGAAGTCCTTCAGACTTAAAGTTGCAAAGGTTGGAGACCCCTGCAGTAGCCCATATACAGTCAAGTCAAAGGTGCATTCCTGAAACTTAGCATAATCTACAGCCATGAAGGTGTCAGATAACTGTTCCCGTTTAATCATCATAAAGAAAATAGATCCTTGCTGTTTATAGCAAAACCATCTAAATATACTATGAAAATATTATACAGAAAATGTGATTCATTGATATTTAAAAGATTTATATTGCTTCTTGGAAGGTGGTCATCAGCATCCTATTCTTCTTAATTAACAGATACTTAAATACAAATACAATAGCAGAGTTGGAAGGGACCTTGGAGGTCATCTAGTCCAACTCCCTGCCTAGGCAGGAAGCCCTATACCATTTCAGACAAATGGCTATCCAACATCTTCTTAAAGACTTCCAGTGTTGGAGCATTCACAACTTCTGGAGGCAAGCTGTTCCACTGATTGATTGTTCTAATTGTCAGGAAATTTCTCCTCAGTTCTAAGTTGCTTCTCTCCTTGATTAGTTTCCACCCATTACTTCTTGTTCTGCCCTCAGGTGCCTTGGAGAATAGTTTGACTCCCCCTTCTTTGTGGCAACTCTTGAGATATTGGAACACTGCTATCAGGTCTCCCCTAGTCCTTCTTTTTATTAAACTAGACATACCCAGTTCCTGCAACTGTTCTTCATATGTTTTAGTCTCTAGTCCCTTAATCATCTTTGTTGCTCTTCTCTGCACTCTTTCTGGAGTCTCCACATCTTTTCTACATCGTGGCGACCAAACCTGAATGCAGTATTCCAAGTGTGGCCTTACCAAGGCATTATAAAGTGGTATTAACACTTCACGTGATCGTTAATACACTTGGTGGATCTCTTGATCTCTTGATGTACTTCAGCAGTACCTGAGACATAGTGATGTGTCAGGTACTGCTTTAAAATTTAAAATTTTTAAATTTTATATTTGTTTTTGTATGTATTTTAAATTCCTGTGCGCCGCCCTGGGTCCTCTTTGGAGAAGGGCGGGATAAATAAATAAAATAAATAAATAAATAAAATAAATAAATAAATATGTGATTTTTTTCTAGGAAGTGCTGGTTCCTGTTTCAGCTTTTATAGCTGCAAGCTCTTATAACAGCAAAGAAACGAAGATCTGTTTGTTAAAAGAGGAAGTAGAAATTATTTCCACTTCAGATCCTTGAAAATAACCTTAGGAACAAAGGAAATGACTTCCAATATTGGCAATCACTAAGAAGGCTCTGAGGGTAATTGTTTAGTGTCAACATTCAACACTGCCTTTTGGAACTACATCTTCTTCTGTTACTCACTCTGCTATTTGAATTCCAAAAACTGAGGTGTAGTCTTCATTTGGAAGCCAATTCTTGCTTTGTATATTGATATATGGCAGGGGTGTCCAAACTTGGGAACTTTAAGACTTGTGGACTTCAACTCCCAGAATTCCCCAGCCAGCATAGCTGGCTGGGGAATTCTGGGAGTTGAAGTCCACAAGTCTTAAAGTTCCCAAGTTTGGACACCCCTGATATATGGCATATAATATATGATAGTTTAGCAGTCACGTTGTTCAGACCATCATGTTTGGTTTTGTACATCATCTTAAGCCAAAACTAAGCAAATCCCGCCTGGTATTAAGTATCAGGCCAATTATTAAAATGGTTGAGACCTCAATTATGCATGATTTTAAAGGGGTGCTTAAGTTCTTCAGTGCTTTAGCTATGGACTTTTTGTCAAGCTGTAAAACTGTACCACACTTTTGCTATTGGAGCAATCAGCTCATATTTCTTCCTAAAGCTCTCTATTAATGAAATAAAGTGAATGATACGGCAATTGGCTCACCCTCAACAATCTATCATGTTGAAGTAGAATAACTTGACACCATGAGTGAAGAGCCACAGTGGATGGAATTATGGACAGTCTGCAGGGTTCTACCAATTATTGTTAACTTGTCTGACACAATGATTTGAAGCATTAAATAATAGGACAAAAATATACCAAATAAATAAGTAATTGGACAACATTGAGCCAATAACATAATAACTATGTATGTTTATATGAACACATGGATTTCAATGACTGCTTAACCCTGCCTTTCCATATCCTTGATAGTACATAGACACATAGAATTGAATGTTAGGGATATATTTGAAATAAATATTAAATGAATGCGCTCCAGTCAGGAATAATACTGGTGGGATTGATCCTAAAGCCAACCCTTGTCTGCTATACAAATGTAACAGTTTTTTAAATACAATATAAATCTGGAAATGTGGCAGATTCTTATCCCACAGAACAAAATACAGTGGTACCTCGGTTCACGAACTTAATTCGTCAACTGACTCTGGTCGCGAACCGAATTGGTCGTGAACCGAGGCACAGTACTGTATGTGCTAAAAGCATAACAAAAATCAAAAAAAGTCACTGAAAGTACTCACAGTGTACTTTTTTCTGTGTCTCCTTCTCCCCACAATCTTCTTACAGGAAGTCACAACCATGTGACAGCCAGGAAATAGCATTAAAATGGCCGCGGCTCCTGTTCGTGAACCAAAGCGGAGTTCGTGAACCGGAGCATATTTTGATGAACTTTTCTGCTCGTGAACTGAGTTATTCGTGAACAGAAGCATTCGTGAACCGAGGTACCACTGTAATTTAAATTACACCCCCTTCATGCCCATCCCGAAAAGAAGTCATTACAGACAAGGAAACACTAAGTTAAGAAGATACACTTTTTCAGTCTCTTCTACTTTATTGTGAGAGATAAATAAGGAGATATGGACATTGCTGTAAGTACTATAAATATTTGGTGCTAGCGCTCTGTTTTGCAAAATGCCCCTTTTCCATTTTTTTTAAAAATCCTTAATAAAAAACAGGACAGAAAAGTTGATAAGTGCCAAGGAATACCAAGATCAGGGAGTCTCAGTATCTCTGTCTGATTAATGAGCAAACGACTTCAATCATACAAAAACAGAGGAGTGGGAGAGAGCAAAAGTGTTTTAAAAAGAGAACATTTTGTCACTCTTGCTGAAAACTGTGAATTCGAGATATATCAGAAACTTTTGTGATATATTCAGAAACTAGAGTGAGATAACATCCACCAAGTGGAAGAGGTTGTAAAGTGGGCAGTGTGACTATAGAAACTTCATTCCAGCAAAGAGCACTTACGCTGTATAAGAGACAGAAATCCTCTCATTCAAGGTGTGTTTGTGTGTGTGTGTGCGCGTTTGGATGGCTTCTTCACTCAGAAGGGGGGAAGTGACAGAAACCATAAAAGCACAGCTGTGGGTCCTGATATTTGCAGGCACTGTAGGAATGGGGAAAAGGCAATGCAGCACACAAAGTGCAGACAATTGTGCCATCAGTTGTGATTAATCCAGACATTAGATTAGGCCGCATTTCACAATTTCTGTTCTACTCAAGTTTCAGGAAGAGTGGCTAGCCCAGGGGTGGGCAAACTTTGCAACTTTAAGTCTGAAGGACTTCAGCTCCCAGAATTCTCCAGCCAGCTTTGCTGAAGCTGAAGTCCTTCAGACTTAAAGTTGCAAAGTTTGCCCACCCCTGGGCTAGACTCTTACAATTGCCTCAGTGGCCATCATAGGAAACCAATGAAACCAATGAATCTTTAGACATTTCTGAACAGTGGATGTATAACGTGTGGTAATGGACACGGAGGGCTGTATTTTATTATTTTATTTATGAGGGTAGAACAAGAAGCAATGGGTGGAAACTAATCAAGGAGAGAAGCAACTTAGAATTGAGGAGAAATTTCCTGACAGTGAGAACAATTAGTCAGTGGAACAGCTTGCCTCCAGAAGTTGTGAATGCCCCAACACTGCAAGTCTTCAAGAAGATGTTGGATAGCCATTTGTCTGAAACAGTATAAGGTTCCTGCCTAGGCAGGGGGTTGGACTAGAAGACTTCCAAAGTCCCTTCCAATTCTGCTATTGTATATTGTACATTATCGGGGATCACAGTCTTTGTCCAGACCAATACTGTTTATCTGGAAGGCGTCAGAGGAAACACATTGTCTGTGCCTGCTTCTGCCAATTTGGTGTAGTCACTAAGGTGCTGGCCTAGGAGTAATGTGGTGGCCTCTCTCCTTACAATCAGGATGCTGTGAGTTCAATCCTAGGTAGAAGCTGATATTTCTCTCTCTGGGCACATTGAGAATATATCTGCTGAACAAAACTCTGTATTGGTGACAGGAATGGCCTCCAGCCAATAAACACTCAGATCTGGTGGCTCCAACTTGTCTGAGGATTTGAAGGCATTTCTTCCACATTGGAAATTGTAAGGGACCACGTGCAGTATTTGAGCCCTAAAACTGCAACCATGCTGTGAAACTCCTGGCTTCTCAGAGGTGTTGTTGTTGTTTCTTTTTGGCTAGCAAGGTTAATGTTAATAGACAGTTCCTAACTTTCAACTTCTTTAATGTGGCCAAGCCTCTCTTGCACTAATGGAATGTTATACTTTTGCGCCAGCCCGTTTCAACACAACTGGAAGCTCAGCTCTGTCATTAGTCTGAAAATGAGCTCAAGGCTGACTCATAGTTTGAAGTCATTCTTTATCTTTAAATTCTGCATGACCAAGGCACGTGTCTTGATATGTGTGAATGGGTGCCAGCTAACTCTTACAGACACTGGCCCACGCTTCGATTGCTCTAAAAATGGCCATCGCAGAGATAAAAATCACAAAGGCCACTTTGCCTGTGATTTGCCAATCACTTTGACACTGTATTTTATTGAGCCAAATTGTTGCCTCTGCTGCCTCTTCTAACTAACCCAGACCATTGCTGGTGAATCGCTAGGTTGAGGTCTGCCAGGGATGATTGACCCTTCCAGGAGAGACTAAGTTTGCCAGTAATCAGTTGTGCCAATCTTTCTGGCATCCCAGAACCCAGAGACAGGAAAGCTAGTAAAAATGTGTGAGTCTTGCTGAGAAGAGGAAGGCTTGTGAGTACACCTTGCTCAGGTTGGCACCCTACTACCTCAATGAGGAAGGAATACTTTCCAGGAGACCAGGCTTACTGACCTGCTGGACCAGTTCTCCTGGCAACACAGAAAACCCATTATTATTATTATTAATAATAATAATAAAAAAGCAAAACACATTCCTTTGGTAGCAGCAAAAAAATTATTTATTAATACAACTCTTAAAAGCTTGTATGGTGAATTTTAAGTTGCCTTTTTTATGGATTCAGACAGTTTTGCCCGTGGTGAAATCTAAAAACTTTTCCTACTGGTTATGTGGGCGTGGCTTGGTGGGTCATGTGACTGGGTGGGCACGGCTATGTAGTTCCTGGGTCCTTTTTGGAGAAGGTGCGGGGTATAAATTCGAATAAAATAAAAATAAATAAATGTGACCTGGGGGGGTGTCAAGAGGGGGAAAAAACTCACTTTAGCATTGTCCTGCTGGAGCAGGGGGTTGGATTAGATAACCTCCAGGTCCCTTCCAGCCCTGGCTTGCTGTGCTCTTTCAAGGTTTCCTCTGAAGCTGCATCTAGGGCCAGGTTTGTGGTTCTTCCTCCCTCTCCTTTTTCCCTCCCTCCCTCTCTCTTTCGCAGCATCCTCCGCCACTTTTTAAAGCATTTATTTCCTGCTTATTCGCCCAAACCGGCAGGGAAAAAAATGCTTAAAAAAGCGGAGGGAAAGCATCCAATGATCCTGTGAGTAACAGCTGAGCTCAGAAGATTTTTTTTCCCCCTACGTGTTTGCAGAACCAAGCATAATCGTCCCTTTGGCTAAACTGGGCCGAACCGAGAGGATTTTACGCCTGAGTTTCTTTGCTAGACCATTTATAAACTAAAGGAGGCATTGTAGTAAAACCTTGAAGGTCTATGACTCAAACCTGACAGGCTTGGCTCCGCCTGCTTGTCCCATCCCACAGTATGGATCACCCACTGCTTTCTGAACAGAGGAACAGATGACGCTAATCAGGTCCTGCGCTGAACTGCAGTCTGAAGTGTGAACCAGCCATTGCTATCCAGTGTTAAAATTGCAAAGTTGGCTGAGGGCAATTCCATAATTGCAACCCAGCCATTCTGCTCCCAGTTGCTCATTGATTTCCCTCTGGAAATTTCCATCTACTTTTCAATGGCAAATGGCAATGGCAATGGGTTAGTGTTCGGGCCAGGTGACAGCCCCAACAAATTCAAAATTCAAATTTATTCGATTTATAAACCGCCCCCTCTCCCCAAAGGGACTCGGGGCGGTGTACAGGAAAAATTAAAAAATCATATAAAACATACAATATATACAAAGTTAAAAATGAATTAAATTAAACCTGTACTAAAATTTAAAAAAACATTTAAAATACAACCCACCTAAGCTAAATTTCCCTAAAGTCTAATATCCATATACGTATTTGGCAGATGTTATATTGAGAGAGTCAAAACTGTTACGCAAGACCAGATACAAGATACGAATGGCTGTTCCCTTGGTTCTTGCTTCTCCCCTCCATGCACGGGTCCGGCCTGCAGCCTTTCTTTTGGATCTTTGGCCTGCCATGCTTTCTATTATTCTACTATGCATTTTCTATTGTGGGAAAACGGGAAGGGGGGATTGTACGGAGTTTGATGCTATGTAGCCATAACAAGATTCTTTCTAGAAAGCCAAGGTCATCCTTTGTCTTTGCACCTCTACACCTGATCCGAACTGGATGGGTGGAACTGCTAGCATGGTAGTGGAAGATTGGACCATGTGATGGACTTGTGGGTGTGGAGGGCAAGATCTTGAATTTTCAACTGGGTGGGGAAAACTGGGAAGCTTTCAGATTTGGGCTTTCCCAGATGTGCCAACATGGCTCTTTCAATAAATTGGAACTCTGAGGAATGCTTTGCCTTGGACTCTGATTTAATTTTGGATGCTATTTGGAACCCTAACAGCAGGTTTCAGTAGCTGCCTCCCGTGTAGACTGGTCTCCCAGTGCTCATCTTTTCCTTCTAGCAATAATTTCCTTCTCATCAGTCTTGCTTGCAACCATGTGTAGGAATTTAGCTCCCACCTCTCTACTAGAAAATGAAATATTTTATGAAATATTGAAAGGATAGAACATTTCCTCTAAAAGGGAGACAGAAACTCAGCTCCCCCCCACACACCTTTGTCAATGAGCCATTAAGGCCTGAGCCAGTTTACTCTACACAACAAAGGTAGGACTATCCCTCTACCAATCTCACCACATGGCACCTGGGAAGAAGCAATGCTCAACCAAACTTGGACTCAAAACATAGCCTACAGAGTTGCCCTGCATGGCACCAATCAGAATACAAGCTCAAGTTCAAAGCCCAGAGAGGGCATAAAACCAGGGACTTTCAGCTTCTCTGCCCTTTTTCTTCTTTGCCCGACATCTTGAAGCATGTGATTTCGATTTTCTGTTCAGGAGCTCAAGTCATGTGATCCTATTCAGGAACTCAAGCCATGCGATTCTGTTCACCATTAAACCATCTTTCCAAGCAGCCTCCATGTTTCCAGTGTCTTTTTCCCCACTTGGAACTGAACCCAAAAGGACATTTCTTCCAACACATGTATGCCTGCCTACACACACACACGCACGCACACACACACACACACACACCCTTATAAACTCTCTTCTTTGACCTTTTCCATTTTCCTCTTACGACACCTTTTTCTGACGCCACAATAATCAAAGCAGCGGAGTGGTAGCTCAGGAGTTATGATGTTGGGCTTGTTAGCTAGAAAGCCAACAGTCCAGGTTCAAGACCCAAGCACCACATGACAGGGTGAGCTCCTATTCTTGCCTCAGCTCCTCCCAAACTAGCAGTTTGAAAGCATGCAAATGGATAAATAGGTACCACTTCAGTGGGAAGGTAACAGCGCTCCATGATATCATGCTGACCATGTGACTGTGAACATGCCTTCAGAAAATGCTGGCTCAATGGCCTTGAAATGGAGATGAGCACCTCCCCTTAGAGTCAGCAAAACTATTAAAATCTGCAGGGACTCCTTTGTGGTTTTACAATAATCAGAGCACTAAGGAGTTGGCGATTGTTTTCATCATATGTTCCTTGTAGGTTCATGGCAACTTTGTAGAAGAACGGATAGTCCACCTTCATAGAAGTAATATAGGAACACTTCAATGTTGCAACCAGAATGAGGTGGTAGAGATGGGGGGGGGGATTTTGCAGTATTGTGAACAGTGGGTGGTAAAGCAAATGATATAGATGCAAACAGATGCCATCATGTTTCTGCATTCAGAAAGTAGTGAGTGATACATATAGATTGGGGAAGGGACAAGCAGGAACTGCCTAATAAACTGCTGGATGAAAAACCGTTTCAACTGCAATCTAGATTTGCCTTCAAACTTCTGTAAAGGAGTCGTCTTATTCTATCAAAACCGAACCCCCTTAAGACCAATTAAAATTTCTCCATTATAGTCCATAGACAAATCAGATGACCACTGAATCTCAAATCAGAAACTGGAGTGAAATCATGACTTCTTTGAATCTGAAATCTGAATGGGCTGATGTGTAGAGGCCTAAAGCAGATCCATACTTTCTTTCTAATTAGAAAGGCTTGTTTGAATGTTGGGAGCGTGGGCATTCTGGACTAGAATACTGAAAGTATTAACATCCGGTTGCCTCTTGAGGTTAGGAGGTAAGGAAAAGAGGATTTCTCATAAAAGTGGAATAATAGCTGCCTTTAACTCTCAGTTGAGATCCAGAGGGTATTGATAAGAACAGGAGAAAAATGGAAGAAGCATCTGATTAACCCATCAGATATTCAGGAGGTAACCTAAGAGATTCCAGGGAGAAAAATATACATTGAGTACGAGAAACATTTGCAAAAGGATTCATACTAAAAAAATATATCTGAAAGAAACATATACAAAGTTCAACCTTTCAAAAGGATTGATTCCTTCCTTCCTACCTTCCTTCCTTCCTTCCTTCCTTCCCTCCCTCCCTCCCTCCCTCCCTCCCTCCCTCCCTCCTTCCTTCCTTCCTTCCTTCCTTCCTTCCTTCCTTCCTTCCTTCCTTTTTTTCCTCTTCATATATTCTGTTTCAACAGCAATAGCAATCCAAGCAGTTTTTATCTGAAGCATTAGCCTGGCCCAGTAGGTGTCAGATTAGATATACATTACTCCATTATCTCTGCATACTACTGTGCCTCAAAGGGTCTGTGGAGATGGGACCTGCAAGGGAAGGAGAATAAATAAAGGATATCTCTTTTCAGTTTTGGAATAGCGCTTTTACCATTAAGAAAAATCAATAACTGGATTGACTGCATTCAGTGGGGAGTATTATTGTTTCCCATAATGTATCTAATGCATATCATTACCAAAGTAATCACATTATTATCTGCCGCTGCCTTCCTATTTGCTTGGCTAGATATAAACTCAGAGCTATTTGTAAAGGTTCCTGTTTTTCTCCCCTCCTCCTTCAAAATTGCTGCAAATTGTATTTCTTCCCTGTCTCTTTATTAGCTGCTTGAACTGCTCAGAACCTCTGCATTCAAATTAAGTAGATTGCA
The DNA here is from genome assembly GCA_039707465.1 of Rhabdophis nuchalis. Classification (NCBI taxonomy): domain Eukaryota; kingdom Metazoa; phylum Chordata; class Lepidosauria; order Squamata; family Natricidae; genus Rhabdophis; species Rhabdophis nuchalis. Next base: position 162,066,397 of record CM077644.1, on the reverse strand, counting down.
TAGCTATTTCTATTTTACTCACAATTTTCCATTCCAGAACTATCAATTTAAAAGCCAGCCTTCTACTTGTGCTTCATCCAGCAAAACTGTTTAGAAAGATAGGAGTAGGGTGTGATGGTGTGAGAGGCATCCCCTGCATAGATTCTGGAAAAATGAACGCATTTTGCAGAAATGGGCATGCGTGCTATAAACTGAGAGGCTTGGATCAAAACTGCCCCTCTTCTTCTCTGTAGCACAGTAGTGCAACTTAATTCTTCTACAGCTAATAGGTACTCAATACTCAGCCACCTGATCCTGTGACTATCATATCCAAGCTGCAAAAATCCAGAGCACCACAATTATTTTCTATTTCTATTTTTTTTTTAACATACAGAGATTGTCTGTATCATGGCCACCCAACTCTGATAAGCCAACCTGACATCATCATATGAGATTTCCTTTTATTTTCCACATGCACATCCACATACTGTATGTACATACAAACCAGAGGTGGTATTCAGCCAGTTCTGACAGGTTCTGGAGAACCAATAGTGGAAATTTTGAGTAGTTTGAAAAACTGGCAAATAGGCTGCCTCTGCCTCTGCTGCCTCCCAGCTGATCTTCTTTTGTTGCCCTCAACAGGAGAACAGAGCTGGAAAACACATTAGTGGGGTGTGGATGGAATGGGGATTTTGCAGTAACCTTCCCCCAGGAATGGGAAGGGAATGAGGATTTTGCAGTATTCTTCCCCTGCCATGCCCACAAAGCCACACCTGCAAAGCCATGTCCACAGAACAAGTAGTAGTAATTTTTTTTGAATCCCACCACTTATACATACAATACATATATACACACATACTGTGTAGATACACATATATGCATACCAGTGGTGGGATTCAGCCAGTTTGCACCTATTCGTTAACTTTCTAAGCAGTTCGGAGAACCGGTTGTTGAGAGAAATCTCATTTTGTTTTCTTCCCACTTTATAGGGCTAATCGTGTAAGGAAGGCAGGAAGGAAATATTCTGGTGTTCTTTCTAGTCTAATTTTTATTGCCCTGCTTACAGAAACTGCCTTTCCAGTTAGCCCTTATTACATTGTAACAACTAAGGCAAAGTGCCCATCGACGTGAGTGACATTGAGTTGGCCACGCCCACCCTGTCACATGATCACTGAGCCACGCCTACCCAGCTGGTCATTAGGGCATAGAACCAGTTGTTAAATTATTTGAATCCCACCCTTGATGCATGCTCACAATTATATGCCCATATATACATGTATATACACATTTCCCAAAAGTCTGTGTTGTATTTGTAAACTTTCTATAAGCTCAGGGTTTTTTTTAATAAAAAAAAAACACAAGTTAAGTCATCAGTTTCCAAGTCTCTTGGTAGCTGATACATCCACTGAGTTGGTATGGACCTTAAATACATGAGCGACAGCCCTCCTCCCTATCTTTGTACACAGTCCTCGGCTCTTTACTAAATCTCCCAGTTGTGCTACACAGCACTACCAAGATTGATTCTCCAGGTTATCCTAGAGAATTAATGTTGCCCTAAATAAAATTTGTGATGGATTCTCAATTTCCATTTATAACCCCAATTCTGGACCTCAAGCACTGTTAAACCAATATAATATAACATCACAGGATTGTGTGTTTGCTTTTGATTTTTTAAGTAGTCTAAGCTCACTCTCAAATTTGTGAGCAGGAAAATTGGGTGGGCAATCTCCAGGAAAGCGAGAAATTCCTCAACAATTTCTCAAGGTCAAGATTTTCCTTTTGCAATGCCAATGTTTACATAGGGAAACAAGACATGCACATACACATCTGGACCACACAGAGAAATAAATAAGGGCACACCCAGGATAATTTCCCCCTTTTTCCTCAGAAAATACGTTTTAAAACAATTGAATGAAAATTGAGAAGGGAAAAAATAGCAATAAAACAGCACTTAAACTTATATATCGCTTCACGGTGCTTTCCAGCCCTCTCTAAGCAGTTTACAGAGTCAGAGCTTGCATTGCCCCCAACAATCTGGGTCCTCATTTTACCCACCTCGGAAGGATGGAAGGATGAGTTAACCTTGAGCCTGGTGAGATCTGAACTGCCAAATTGCAGGCAGCCAACAGGCAGCAGAAGTAGCCTGCAGTACTGCACTCTAACCACTGTGCCACCATGACTCTGATGATAATCTTTCCACTGAATTATAGACTGCATGAAGTGCTTCTTCATTCTCCAGCTCTTGCTGTCAAGATCAGGCCTAGCTGAGAAAAGCTGAATCTTATATTATAAGGGCCTCTTATAATGTGTGTGTGTGTGTATGATATATATATATGTTAGGTTTTTGAGCTGACAGCTGACAACTCAATAGGAGAATAATCAGAGAAGCCATTGAAATAGAGAAACAACCTAACAATATGAACAAACGTGATGACACCTCCCACCTACCAGACATCTGGAAACCAGCACTGACCAATAGACGAGCCCCACCCTCCACCCAAGCCGTTGAAATTCAAAATAAGGAAAAACATACAAATAGGACCAATCAGCATCAATCTACCAATCATGATATAGCTGCACAGCCAATCAATCCATCCACAACAACAGAGTCAGCACTCCACTCCACACACACACCCAAGATTTAAGGAAGGGCGGCATCTTTGTAGCCACAGACTGAAGCCTGAAGATGGCAAGTGAGATCTTGCCGAAACATTGGAAAAACAATTTTATTCTTACGCGGGAAAACACCCGAATACAACAAGATCAGTATATATATATAATTGGGGCTTAACAGGGTGTTGTGACACAAATATATACTTATCCTCCTGTCTCAGCTGATCAGGAAGAGAACCTGGTGGCCTAATGGCTAAGGCTCCTGCCTAGCATACAATACAGCCCCGGTTCAAATCCCAGTAAGGGTATGGCTAGCTGATGAGAGCTAAAAAGCTCGAAATGGATCTATACTAGTCTCCCTGACTTATTTATTGATCAGCTCAAAAATGTAACACACATATAAAAAAAAAAATACACAACGGAACTCATAGCTTTCTGTCTAGATGGTCTCTGGTAATGAGCCAAAAGGCAGAAAAGGAGAGCAGTATGCTTCCTCCCTTAATTGGGGCTTAACAGGGTGTTGTGACATAAGTATATACTTATCCTCCTGTCTCAGCTTATCAGGAAGAGAACCTGGTGGCCTAATTGGTAAGGCTCCTGCCTAGCATGCAATACAGCCCCGGTTCAAATCCCAGTAAGGGTATGTCTAGCTAATGAGAGCTAAAAAGCTCGAAATAGATCTATCCTAGTTTCCCTGACTTATTTATTGATCAGCTCAAAAACGTAACACACATACACACACACACATAGGAGTTACTTTGGAGTAGTTTCTTTACTATTGCTCGTCTATAGACAAAAATCTTGACAAGCTAAAGCACTAATCTGCATAATTATTAGATATTTCTTTCTTTATTTTTATTTATAAGTATAACTCAAGGCAGCAAATATATCCTTTCTAGTATCTCCACAATAACTATCCTATGCAGGGATGGGGTGCTGTGGGTTCGTATGAGTTTGGGAGAGCCTCTGGCTAAGAATCTGCCCAGAATCTTGCAAATCCCACCCATGGCTGGCCCTGCTAAATGAGACATTTGTTAAGCGAGTTTTGACCCAATTTACCACCTTTCTTGCCCCAGTTGTTAAGCGAATCACAGCAGCTGTTAAGTTAGTAATACGGTTGTTAAGCGAATCTGGCTTCCCCATTCACTTTGCCTATCTGAAGGTCGCAAAAGGGGACGGCATGACCCCAGGACACCGCAACCGTCATAAATTTGGCAAGCAGATGAATTTCGATCATGTGACCAGGCGATGCTGCAATGGTCATAAGTGTAAAAAACAGTCATAAGTCACTTTTTTTTAGTGCCATTGTAACTTTGAATGGTCACTAAATGAATTGTTGGAAGGAGAGAGTTACCTGTACATTTCAGCACAGTCGTGACTGCAGAGCAGAGCAGACCAGAATTCAATAAACTTTATTGTCACTTTGAATGTACACTAATGGGCATACATTACAATGAAATTTCATTGCATTATATGGCACAGGCCATATAATAAGTGAATTAGAATGGCAAAAGACCATTGCCCTTTCAAGATGCAAGCCCTGCCCCTTTTGCACACGCGTCACAATGCTGCAACATACACATACCCCAAAAGTTGGACCTTGTGGCATGGCAACTTACCCTTGCTTTCACAGCTTTGACAAAGCTTCAGGCAGACACACACACACACACACACACACACCGCCCCTTGCTCGAGCAAATGATACATTTATAAACGGCACAAAGTTTTATGTCTTTACCAAATGGATGCTGTATATTGTCTCAATGGTCAGTCCTTTTAGAGCAGGGGTCTCCAACCTTTGCAACTTTAAGTCTGAAGGACTTCAGTTCCCAGACTTCTCCAGCCAGCTTTGCATTCTGGGAGCTGAAGTCCTTTAGACTTAAAGTTGCAAAGGTTGGAGACCCCTGTTTTAGAGCATAGGCCAGGAGTTCTCTTTATTATGATACATCTTTTCTTTACATCTCCACAATGAGGAATAGGATGTAATCTTTTTGGTTTCATTGGAGAAGGTTTGGCTAGAAAGTTCCTTTTGGGAAGTTCTTGTAGGAAATATACCTGAATGCTGAGACTGAAAGAGGATGAGTAATTGAATACTGGAGCTTTTAGAAATTTTAAGCCAAATAATACAGCATTATTTTGTTATTTTTATTGCAGCATTCCCAGGGTGTACTCCTTTATTAGGTCCTCTATCAAACTGTTATATTGATGGATAGTATACATGTGTTCATTTGGTTTAATGGCCTCTGAGCCTACTTCTGTTGTGGTTTTTTGAGTATGAAACCTGAGGAAAGAATTACACAAGTACACGAACAAGAAGTTGTTATGTGCATCCAACTAGCAGTGCTCTGGCACTCCTGTGATTAAAGCACACATCTACTACTGGAACTGTTGGCCAGAAGAACTATTACAAGATACGAGACCCAGGGGTCCACAATCTTTGGTAAATGCCACTGAAAGACTCCCAATTGCTATGGAATTGGAGTGAGACTATGAGATGTTTCTTCATTGCTACTTTTCTCTGGCAGAAATATCTATCTATCTATCTATCTATCTATCTATCTATCTATCTATCTATCTATCTATCTATCTATCTATCTATCTATCTATCTATCATCTATCTATCTACCTACCTACCTACCTACCTACCTACCTACCTACCTACCTACCTACCTATCTATCTATCTATCTATCTATCTATCTATCTATCTATCTATCTATCTATCTTGTCTGTCGATAATTAGTTCCCCACGTGGCTGCTTGGGTTTGTTCTTATATTATAAAGCATCAAGCAAAGAGAAGCTGAAGTAAAATCTTAAGCACAGTCACATGATTTCAGAATCGGTATAGTCTTTATTGTCATTGTACAAAATAAATACAACAAAATTGGTTAGCAATTTGGTTAGAAATTAGCAACTGCTTTGCTTAACAATCAAATTGTCAGGCCCAGTTGCAGTGGCTAAATGAGGACTTCCTGTCTTAATATCGTATGCTGCGACAAACCAGGATAAGATTTCCTTCAAGCATCCTTCTTCCTAGCATTTGAAGGGAAAAAAAAGAGATTTCATATGACCATAATATTGGAAAGTAGAGATTAGCTTTCAGGAGTCCAACGTTAAAGTCTAGGTTTTGAATTCTCATTTATATTGGATAATAATGTCAAGGTGCATCACATTTCTGTGGCAACGTCTGATGTGTATAGAGATTCTGTCAGGGTTCTGCCAGATCAGGGTTGTGCCAAAGGTGCTTTTTTCAAAAGGCAAGTCCAGGTGCCTCTTGAAAAAAACATTTTTGAAGTGGGAATACTGGGGAAAAAATCTGGGAAAAGTTACCAAAACAATAGAATCAAAAGGGAGAAAAAAAAGATTGGGAAGAAAAAAATATAGAAATTTCAAAAATAAGCAAAAGAAAAAGCTAGGTCAGGGGTCTGCAAAGTTGGCTCTTTTAAGACTGGTGGACTTCAACTCCCAGAGTTCCCCAGGCTGGGGAATTCTGGGAGTTGAAGTCCACCAGTCTTAAAAGAGCCGACTTTGCAGACCCCTGAGATAGGTGATTTGATTTTGATTTTATTGGATTTATATACCGCGCCACTCTCCCAGAAGGGACTCGGGACGGTGCACAGGAAATTAAAACACACAAAAGACAATACAAAGAATAAATACATCATAAAATCAATAAAATCCTTTTAAATTAGATAATGCCTGTGCTAAAATCAATTTAAAACCCCTTATTCACTTAATTTAATTTAAAATCAGTCGATGATGTAGTCTCGGAAGTTAGGCCAGGCCAGCTAGGTGAAAGAAGTGAGTCTTTAGGTGTTGGCGGAAGAAGCGCAGGTCCGTGATGTTTCTAAGATCAGGGGGTAGCTCGTTCCAGAGGGCAGGGCCCGCCACAGAGAAGGCTCTTCCCCTGGGCGTTGCGAGCCAGCATTGCCCAGCCGTAGGCACCTGGAAAAGGCCCTCTCTTGGGAGCGGATCGGTCGAAGGGATGTGTGGGGTAGGAGGCGGTGAACGGGTGGAAATAAGAGAATATAAAAGAAGTGAAGTTCTGAGAGACCAAGAGAAAATAGTTAGGAAAGGAGGAAAGAAGAGAAATGCTTTACTAGTAGAATAAAATGAAATATGTTAACATTGCCAATGGTATATAGTTAATATGATGTGAGAGAAATAGATTAATATTATTAATTATGTTAATGAAATGTTAAATTCTATTAATTTGGAGCAGCAAATAATATTGTTTATCTACTAAGAAGAAATTAAAGAAATTAAATTAAGAAGAAATTAAACTTAAGATGGAAAATATGGAAAGAAAATAATATGGCTGAAATTGGAAATGGAAATATAATGTAAAATGAGCTATACGTATGAGAAGATGTTAAGGGGGAAAGCCCAGCCAACACTTTGTTTATAAAAAATGTTAAAATATATAAGAAAAAAATTAAAGCTACATGCGAGACCGTCTCCTGCCCCATACATCCCTTCGACCGATCCGCTCCCATAGAGAGGGCCTTCTCCGGGTGCTGTCAGCTGGGCAATCCCGGTTGGCGGCACCCAGGGGAAGGGCCTTCTCTGTGGCGGGCCCTACCCTCTGGAACGACCTGCCCCCTGAACTCCGCACTACCTCGGACCTCCGCCTTTTCCGCCAGTGTCTCAAAACGCATCTATTTCAACAAGCTGGCCTAGCATAACCACCCAATATGGACTCTCCATTAGCTGTAAATTTTAATTAGAGGGATTTTAAAATGTTTTTAGCACAGGGTAAGTTAAGTTTAATAGAGGTTTTAGTAATGGTGTATTTGTATATATGTATGATTTTTAATCTCATATGCGCCGCCCTGGGTCCTTTTGTAGGAGAAGGTGCGGGATATAAATTTAATAAAATAAAAAATAAAAAAACCTTTGTTTGGGATAACATCTGATAGATTGACCGGAGTTGTAGTGAATCCCCCCCACTCTCCCACTCCTGCCATCCTCCTTGAGCGTGTGGCCAGTTCAATTCAGTGAAATGAATAGGATCTGTTTGTGTGTGTTGCAGTTGGCAAGAAGAGTCTAAAATTAATAGAACCTGCAAAATTTAATAGCAAGTTAATAGCAATTCAATTTTGATCGGGATTGTCCTGTTTCTCCAAACCAGGCCATGAAATTCACCTCTATATTAGCCCTTAATTATAGAACACAAAGGAGAGAAAAAACAGGATCACAAAAGTGGGGAAACTAATCAAATGTTGACATTTTTACAAATGTGGCATTTTTTTCTGGTAAGTTGCAGTGGGTGGATTCTACTGTATGTAGAAAGACACATTTGTTTAAAGAATGGGCCACAGCTCAGAGGGACTGACATGCTCAAACCATGGAGATTTCAGTGAAGTTTATTTACAATAGTCCTAAACAAATTTACTTTAAAAAACAACAACCAAGTGTTTGGAAGGTTGTATCAATAAAGATGGTAGCCACATTTTCTTTTCTGTTTGAAATGAGTTGAATCTTTCAAAAGTGTGGGGAATTTGCGTAGCTTGCCAGGCACTAAACAGTGATGCTAAACAGCCAACTTCTCTGTTAGCTGGGAAATGCTCCTGGCACGGTCTTGCTAGTTAGTTCATAAACTCATTCAATCCTTTTGACACCCGGTTGGTTCCACATCTCTGTATTTATGCCATGCTTAATATTGCCATTATTTTTGGCTGCTTGTACCAGAGTCTTTAATTAGAAAATATGGGGAAGTGGGGGAGCCTAATATGAAACAGGTATTGTTGCAAAACACTGCTCTTTGTGTGCTATGAAGGATCTCAGCTACAGCCCTGCTTGCGAGGTTTATAACACCCAAGACTATCTATTTGAAATCTGGTGAACAAGCCCTTGTAAGCTTGATTGGAAATGATTACTGCTGCAATGTTTCCTTCTAGGGCAAAATGAAAGAGAGATAATGAGGATGCTTGAGAGCTGCCAATAACTTCTATATTTGATGCAGTTGTTTGAAAGGTGAATTGTAGAACTGAAATGGAAATTGAATCCAGGCAACAAATGTGCCCTGAATGACTCTGGCGCTACTCTTCAGAGAAAAGGGGGTGTGCTAAAAATTGCCTTCTTAGAAGTCTCTTGGTTGGTGCCAGATATTTGAACTACAGCTGCACCAGGACGTAGCAGTGCGATCCAATACACGGCTAAGAACTAAAATAAAGAAGAGAGAGTCAACCTATTCTCCAAAGCATCTGAAGGCAGGAAGCAATGGGTGGAAACTAATCAAGGAGAGATACAACCTAGAAGTAAGGAGAAATTTCCTGACAGTTAGAAAAATTAATCAGTGGAACAGCTTGCCTCCAGAAGTAATACAAACAGTTGTAAAGGCTGGTCGGTTGCCAAGTGCCCAAAATGTGATCACATGACATTCCACAGCCTTTTGAAGATTGAATATGGGTCATAAGTATCTTTATTTTATTCCATTAAAACTAGAATAGAATAGAATAGAATAGAATAGAATAGAATAGAACAGCGTTGGAAGGGACCTTGGAGGTCTTCTAATCCAACTCCCAGCTTAAGCAGGAAACCCTAAACCAGGGGTCTGCAAAGTTGGCTCTTTGAAGACTGGTGGACTTCAACTCCCAGAATTCCCCAGCCAGCAAAGTCCACCAGTCTTCAAAGAGCCAACTTTGCAGACCCCTGCCCTATACCATTTCAGACAAATGATTATCCAATTGCTTCTTTAAAACTTTCAGTCGTGGAGCATTTACAACTTCTGGAGGCAAGTTGTTCCACTGATTGATTGTTTTAACTGTCAGTTTTAACTCCTTAGTTATATGTTGCTTTTCTCCTTGATTAGTTTCCACCCACCTTTTCCCAGATTTAAAGGACACATGAATATGGCCTTAACATATGCAATCAGCTTCATATATCACCTAAGCCCAGGGGTGGGTTGCTGCTGCTTTTACTACCAGTTTGCAACTCGTGTACCATGCATACGCTACATGCACTGCATGCTCACTGTTCAATGTAAATAGAACATAGCACACACCATCGCTAAAATCCAAAATGGTGGTGGCAAGGGAATTTGTTTGGGGGTGTGGCAGGTCTGGGTTGCTGCTGATTCTGCGACCCAGGCCTGATTTCCACTACCGCCATGATGGCGAACCTATGGCATGGATGTCACAGGTGGCATGCGGAGACATTTCTTAGGGCACGTGAGGCATTGCCCTGTCAGCTCCAGTGAGAATGGCTGTGCTGGCCAGATGATTTAGACCTTCTTTTGAGGCTGGTTTTCGCCCTCTGGAGGCTTCAAGGAAGCTCCTGAAGCCTCTGGAGCTTGGAGAGGATGAAAAAAGCATGCCAAAAGCAGGGGGGTCACGCACATAGCATTATGGGGGTGGCATGCCCATGCACGTGCTCCCCCCGCTTTTGGCACGCAAGCCAAAAGAGGTTAGCCATCATTGCACTACCAGTTCAGCCGAACAGGGCCGAACTAGCAGCAACCCACCTCTGCATAAGCCATATGTGTGTTAATTTAGTATGATTCTCACCACAATGGCTTACAAACCATCATTGACGACTTAGTATTATGTGTGAACATGGTCAATTGTTTCCTTAGTTAACGAAGTATGGTGAAAGGAAGTAGCCCTTAGTACAAAGGTAAATCCATCCAGCATATTATCTTCAATATATTAATTAGCTTGTCATTACAAAGTCGTTCCTCGGTACAAAATGTAGCGATGTTCTGAAATTGCTGTAGGGTGGGTAAATGTGATTGACTCTAGAGAATGCAAGAAAAAGATTTGGTTCAGAGCATCACTATCATGGCTTGCCAGCTCTGCTCAACAATAATTAATTTTTTTTAGAGCCGTTAATATTGTCCGTGTCAGCTGCACACTACATAATTAACCTAGTGTGTAGCTTGACTGTTGGAGAAAAAGCCATGTTGTGATTAGATGAAGTAAGAATTGTTACTCATTCAAGTGACTTGGAGCTTTCTTGCAATAAATCTGCAACAGCCATTATTATGCCTGTCCTAGAATGGTGCCAAGACAAGAAAATGAAAGTTACTGCAAACTGCAGAGGTTCCTATGTAACGTTTACATATGGATGATTGCATATGGAGCATCAGTCAAATACAGGTCTATGACAATTTGCCACGGCCATCTCACCATGACCAAGTTGCCACAGCCAACTCACCACAACTAGCTCGCCTCAGCCAACTTGCTGTAGAACCATTTGCCACTGCCATCTTGCCATAGGACAACTCACTGCGGGACGAGAGTTACACTAATATCAAAGAAATGGTGGAATAGACTCATTAAGAAAAAGATGCAAAAGGAGGGACAGAACAAAATGTGAATGGCAAAAATTAAAATGTTTTTTATTTATCTATATAAATAAAAATGTAACAAGAATGTGTTCAAAACCGCTAATCTCCGAAAGTATCGCACCGATCGCTTCCAAATTTTCACACAACGTCCCTTTCAAGTACGGCACCAATGATATATATATATAGATTGTGTAGATGTCACACCTGTGCCAGGTACATGCAATGGAAATGTAAAAAATATATTAAAAAGGTAGGTAGATGGATATAGAGAGAGCAGTGGTCCACAGGTATTATGTCATCCTTTATGACATAAAATACTCTGAGGGAGAAATAAAGTAGGTAGGTAGAGGGATAGAGGGGGAGAGGGAGAAATACAGTAGGTAGGTTGGTAGGTAGGTAGGTAGGTAGGTAGGTAGGTAAGTAGGTAGGTAGGTAGGTAGGTAGGTAGAGGAATAGAGAGAAGGAGAAATATGGTAGGTAGGTAGGAAGAGGGATAGAGATGGAGTGGGAGAAATACAGTAGGTAGTTACGTTGGGGGTTATACAGTGGTTGTGTGTACGTGTTTGTGTGTAAAGGTGTAGATCTTTACACAGATTGGTTGGCTATTTAACCAGACTGGGCCACAGCAATGTGGGCCGGGACGGATAGTTTTAAATAATTAAGTGGAATTGTTACTTTGTCCTGCAGTGAGTTATCCTGTGGCTAGTTGGCCCTGGTGAGTTGGCCCTGGCAAGTTGTCCATAGTGAGGGCTGCAGCAGGTTGGCTGTGGTCAGTTGTCCCATTCCCATCAAACAATGCCTTGCTTTCATTTCACTTCTACTTTTCATTTACAAGGATTCCCAACAGTTTCACCCTGTTGCCTTTAGTCTGTAGTTTTAAGATTTTTTTTCCTGATAATGTTCTCCTTGAAAATATTTTTATAATTCTTTAGAGTCCAGGCATATTCTCACACTTCCATTTTTCTCCAGCCATAGAGTAGCAATAGCACTTAGACTTATATACCGCTTTACAGTGCTTTACAGCCTTCTCTAAGAGGTTTTACAGAGTCAACATATTGCCCCCAATAATCTAGGTCCTCATTTTACCCAACTCGGAAGGCTGAGTCAACCTTGAGCCTTTTGAGATTTGAACTGCAAAATTGCAGGCAGCTGGCAGTCAGCAGAAATAGCCTGCAGTATTGCACTCTAACTATTGCACCACCGTGGCTCATGAATTCATTCAGGTGGATCCTCAGCATAGTAAGGAAAGTTAGTTCTTTACAACAGTTTATTTAGTGGCTGTTTGAAGTAACAACGGCACTGAAGAAAGTGACTTGTGACCTTTTTTCGCACTTATGACTGTTGCAGCGTCCTCATGGTAATGTGGTCAAAATTTAGGGAGCTTGGCAAGTGGCTCATATTTATGACGGTTGTCTCCTTCTGACAAGCTGTCAATGGGGAAGCCAGATTTCACTTTACGACTGTGTCAATAACGGCAGTGATTCACTTAACAACTGTGGCAGGAAAGGTCATAAAATAGGGCCAAAATGACTTAACAAGTGTCTTGCTTAGCAAGAGAAATTTTAGGCTCAGTTGCAGATGTAAGTCCAAGGTTTGCCTCTATCATCTCTTGTTTTCCAGTTCTGCTTTTTTTGTTTTGTTCTCGTTGCTATGGATTTCGCCTTTCTTAGAGCCAAAGCAGAAACTCTCTGACCAGCCTGTTATCTCCTTCCTATCCATAGTCTTTATGATGGATTTTTTTTATTATCATTGCTGCATGATCATTGCTGAATCTCATAACTTTCCATAGTGAATAAGTGACTTCTGCTCCCCGGCATTTATCAAGAGCACTTTCTAGAGACAAGTTCAGCTCTCTGAGGAAGTTTTCCTTGCCTTCTCTTGTTTCTTATGCTCAAAACAGTTTGATCCTTAATCAGAGATTCAGTCAATAGCCCACAGGTCCCAAGACTGATGTTTTAGTTTCAGATCTGAAACAAATGCTTCAATTGGCTCGGGCTTCTTTCTTTTCAAGGTGTGATCTGAAGACAAATCTTTCGTACGTGACTTTGTGCCTGTGATACAGCATGCCTCACAAATTTCTGCCGTAAGGTTTTCATATTAGATCTTTCTTCTTATATTAATAGATGTACATTATATGCATCAAGGATGTCTCCTCCATCTACCGTCAGGAACAGAAAAAAAATACATTCTGGTTTCCACTGTAAGTTCACTTTTGGAATCTTCTTAATTAGGACACGAATCTGTTCTCTTTGCCACAGCTCCTGTTCAGAGGTCCCTTTAAGGGGAGGAGACTTAACGTCATCCCTCTCTGCCTTTTGACTCAACCTAGAGATCATCTAGACAGAGAACCAAATAGATTACTGCTGTGTGACATTTTTTAGATATGTGACGTTAAGGGATGACGTTAAGTCTCCTCCCCTTAAAGGGACCTCTGAACAGGAGCTGTGATAATATTCTCTCATTTAAGAGTCCTGTAAATTGGCTGATGTATCAGGGATACCGGATAGCTCAAGGCATAGAGAGGCTCGCCTCAAATGCTGGAAAGCACCGGTTCAAATCCCAGTAGAAGGAGTAAGGCCAGCTGAAGAAGGCTAATAAGCCTGAAATGGATCCATCCTGGTCTCTTTATTTTCAGCCCTTAAAAATCTAACACATATCTAAAAAATGTCACACAGCAGTAATCTATTTGGTTCTCTGTCTGGATGATCTCTAGGTTGAGTCGAAGGGCAGAGTCGAAGGGCAGAGAGGGATGACGTTAAGTTTCCTCCCCTTAAAGGGACCTCTGACAGGAGCTGTGATAAAATTCTCTCATATATATATATATATATATATATATATATATATATATATATATGTATATGTATATGTATATGTATATGTATATGTATATGTATATGTATATGTATATGTATATGTATATGTATATACATTTACATATGTATATGTAAATGTATATGTATATGTAGCCTCTCTACTATAGTATTATAGGGTTATAGGGTTTTAGTGAATTGGCATTGGGAATTTTAGCGCAGGGTTTTACTGTTTAATTTACTTTTAATTGTTTTGTATATTTATGTATATTTATTGTTTTAACTTCCCTGTGCACCGCTCCGAGTCCCCTTGGGGAGAGGGAGCGGTCTAGAAATTATTATTATTATTATTATTATTATTATTATTATTATTATTATTATTATTATTATTATTATTATTATTATTATTATTATTATTATTATTATTATTATTATTTGTATATGTATATATAAATGCTATGTGTATGTGTTCCAGATTAATTCTGGAACGTCTTGAGCAATTCCAACCAAACTTGGTACACAGCTGACTTACTCTCTGGAAAAAAATATTGTGGGGTAAGACAACTCTAAAACCCATTGGTGTGTGTGTTCTGTTAAGATACAGTTTGTTGTGCCTTAAATGGCTTCTACTGTACTGCCATAAAATGGCTTCTACTGTACAGCACCGTGAAGTTGCCATGGTAACAGCTTCAAGGGGGCTCCCTCTGGTAAGGGCGAAAATCCATCATTAGTAAATTACGTTTGGTCCAGACATTTTTCTCCTATAAATAAATAACCGGGGAACACCGGGTTTTTGGCCAGTCTTTGATAATTTAGCTGGCATTAAGTAGTACCAGTACATCATTCTGCAGAAGTTCTCTTTAAGGTTATATTCCAATGTCAATTTCAGTCCTTTAGCCCACATATATTCCCATTGCTGTAACATTATATTATACCAAAGTTTTTTTTCCCACTGAGTCATGCAATGTTTAACAGATTCACTTTCCAGATTCAGCTGCAATAGCATTTCATAAACCTTAGCTATGAGATATTCATTGTTAGTACAGACTACCATTTCGAATTCATCAGAAATTGGTACCACTGTGATGGTTTCAATAAGTTAATCCTTTAAAGATAAGGGGGAAAACATTTATATTTATGTTAAATATAATTTCTAAAGTGTTAATAAACATAAAGTTGTTTGGACTGTACAATTGATGCTAAGTGTGATATTGCTATGCCTTCGAGGTAACCCAAACAAGAAGCACAACCATGAGCATTAACTCTCTATTAATGTAACCTTTCAATAAAGATAGAGTCTAAAAATACCCCTCTCTTCCCTCGCTTTTACTCTCTCCAAAATATGGAAGGGTGCCTTCTCCACCCTTGAGCCACACTCCTTTGGGTTCAGATTTCTCTTATTAAAGCATTTTCTAGGCCAGGGGTGTCAAACACAAGGCTCAGGGGCCAGTTCCAATTCATAGGGTGCTTAGATCTGGCTTGTGAGGCCACCCTGGAAAGAGCAAAGGACTTGCTTGCAATGCCTCTGCCAGTGAAAAGGGACCTTGGAAGGGCTGCATGCGGCCCTCCTGATTTCTGTTTTTGCTGGCAGAGAGTTGCAGGAGGCCATTGCAGCCAAAAACGGAGCTCGCAGGTACCCTGGGCAGTACTCCCAAGCTCTGTTTTTGCTGGCAGAGGGTTGCAGGATGCTGTCACAGCCAAAAACGGAGCTCAGGAGCCCGTTTTCGCTGGCAGAGCGCTCGGGCCACCACAGACGCCCCTGACATGAGTGACATTGAGCTAGCTACGCCCACCCTGGCCACATCCACCCCAGCCTCCCAAGGTCAAACAGAACCCTGATGCAGCCCTCAATGAAATCAAGTTTGACATCCCTGGTCTAGGCTGCCGCTCTGTGTTCCAAGGTGATTTCCATGTACCATTACAAATATTGATGCTTGTTGTTCAGTTGCTAAGTTGTGTTAGACTCTTTACAACCCCATGAACTGTAGTGCACTGGGCGCTTGTCCTCCACTGTCTCCGGGAGTTTGCTCAAATTCATTGCATCAATGATCTATTACTATCTAACCAACTCATTCGCTGCCATCCCTTTCACTTTTTGCCTTCCACCTTTCCCAACATCAGGACCTTTTCCAATCAGTCCTCTCTTCTCATTGGATGACCAAAGTATTTGAGCTTCAGCTTTAGTATCCGTCCTTCCAAGAAACAGTCAGTTAGGATTGACCAATTTGTTCCTCTTGCAGTCCAAGACGTATCTCCAACAATGGATACCGAGAGACATATTACAAAATGCATTAAACTTTTTCCTAACGTAACAAATGTTTCTATCGTCATGCTTAATGCTAAAGTTCATCCAAAGTACTTCTAATGAGCATCCATATAGTAATAGAATGTGAGAATGACTTTGGAAGAGAGGGAGAAGAGATGCTGCTGAGGGAAACAATCAGATAAATGGAGGTTGAGCCCACAAATGCATAATGGGCAGAGAAAGGTACATGGAAAAGATGTGCCCTAACCTTAGTAGCAGGAATGAACAAGTTCTGGAGAACCTGTAGTGGAAATTTTGAGTCGTTTGGAGAACCGCAAATACCATCTCTGGCTGGCCCCAGACTGGGGTAGGAATGGAGATTTTGCAGTATCCTTCCCCCTGCCACGCCCACCAAGCCACGCCCACAGAATTTATAGTAAAAAAAATTGAATTTCACCACTGCTTAGTATGAGATAACAAGAGATGGCAGGAGATTTCGTACTTTCAGACTTGAAAGGTTCTGTTGATATAGCCTTACAATAAAGTCGAATTAGTTCATCTTGTCCTTCTTTTCTTCCTGGTCTACTGGGGAGGCTGACACATATTGACACATAGATTTACTTTCCATCTCATGTTGAGCTGTGCTAGTGTTTTCAGCCAGTTGAAGACCATTTACTCATTCCTATTACAAAACGTATTGTGGCCTTAAATCAGTTTACATGGCCAAAAAGCTTGGGCCAAAAGCTTTGCCCGAGAAGGCTGATCTGCCTCCCTTTAGCTATGCAAAAATGATTGCATCCATGATTGCAATGCAGATCCTATCCAATGGTTGGATTCAAAAATTTACTACCGGTTCTGTGGCCATGGCTTGGTGGGCGTGGCATGGCTTGGTAGGCATGGCTTGGTGGGCATGGCAGGGAAGGATACTGTAAAATCTCCATTCCCTCCCGATCAGTTGGGACTTGGGAGGCAGAGAATAGATGGAGGCGAGGCCAGTCAGAGGTGGTATTTACCGATTCTCCAGAGCTCGTCAGAACCTGCTGAATACCACCTCTGATCCTATCCCCATTCAGATCCTATCCCCCTTCTTTCTTTTTATGGAAAAAGGCAAAAAGGTATGTCTTTCACATACAGTTGCTTGGATGGAAGTGGAGAAGGCATGCCTTTTCTTGTGGCCCATGCAGAGATTTGCCAGACTATTAATGTCTGAACTGTATGGACATTTTGCTGGATTCCCTGCCCAATGGTCTTTGGGAGAATCATCAAGTAAATCTAAAGGCCAGTGAGCATTCTCAGTGAATGGAATATACAGAATGAATATGCATTTTGGCATTTACTTTTATGCCCTATAAAACAATTCTCTTCCACCTTCCCTTTATTTAAAGGGGAGGTGCGCTCTCTCTCTCTCACACACACACGCACAGTGTTGAAATCTATATGGCGAAGTTAATTAGATTCAAGTTTTGTCCTCTAGTTATTAGTTTGTTTCTCTCCCCTTGTTCATCATTAGATGCATTTCTTTGTTAGGATTATGCATGCATGCTAATTCATTACTGTTTAGTTTCCCTATTCTGTGGCTTGTCAATGATCTAATTTATGTGCAAGACTGAAAGCTGTTTAAATGGATAATGCACTGCCTTCATGATACACACCACCCTCTTTATGCTCCATTAAGTTCAGGCATTGGCTGTATAAGCGATGTAGCAATTATTCTTTCTCGAGAACAATTGTGCAACTTTCTCTACAAAGTGTAGCAGATTATTGCACTGTGCTATTAAGCTCTAGGCTAGGTGAGTTACAAATATTGAGAGCATCGTAGCTTGGAGATCCATTTCAGTACATTTCGGGATGGAAAACGTTGGCTGGCAAGTAATGTGAATGCTGAATAGACTTGAAGGGTCATGAAAAAAATCCAGGAGGCTCATATCTGATTAGGATTTGGATGGGAAACTGTCTGGAAATCCAGGATTATGGGATGGATTTGGAAGTTAAAAAAATCTCAGAAAGGAGCTGAAAATCATTTTCTGTTGTGGCTAAGAAAACTACATAAATACTGTATGTTAGTGAAGTTACGGGGAATCAAATTTGGTCAAAGAATGGTGTTCATCCATTCTGTTCGAAGAGGACCTTGACATCTAATTGTGAATTCACATGCAAGTGAATCCAATTCACTTGCATGTGAATTGGATTAAAGGGAGGGAGAGGTGCATAGAGTCAGCCTCACTCTCTCATCCCAGGTCCCATCGTGCTCCAATATCAGGACAAGAGTCAAGACAGTTGGAGATGGGCTGAGCGCAATGGTTGACCAAGGCGTCTTTCATGTCTTGCCGTGCTCTTAGTGTATCACATCGCTTGCAGAGACTGCCTTCATGACCATTGTCCTAATCTAGTGGGTTACATCTGCTCAATCCACTGGAATCTGTCTTCACATGCTCGTGATAGACAAATCCCTATCTCACCAAAGGTCAATGACCCAAAGGCTACTCTCAAACTGGTTTGGCCTGGTCAAAGAATACTTTCCCTAGCAAAGAATATTCATCAGTTGTAGAAATTGTGTCTTTTCTAATGGGCAACGATGATCTACCAATGCTTCTAAAGATATCCAAAGTTGCTGGTGCACTAACTTCTGAAATTTCTGTAATGAATCCAGAAGGCTGGTGGATTTCACATGGTACTGTATCTGATGGAATTATTATAGCAGTATAGCCACTCAATTAATTGTTGCCTCATAGTAAAGAAATGAAGGGCCAATATTTAGTTAAATTCTTGTACAGACATACTGTAACTTTCATTCACGCTTGAGGTTAACCATTCAGGAAAGAGTTTGCTAGATGATTTTGCTTCTGAGGTTTTCCTGACTTCAGGACTCTCAGGTAGGTAGGTGGGTAGGTAGTAAATAGAAGGAAGGAAGGAAGGAAGGAAGGAAGGAAGGAAGGAAGGAAGGAAGGAAGGAAGGAAGGAAGGAAGGAAGATTTTTTTTTCCAGGCAAGGGAGAATCACATGCAGATTTTAAGGAACAATAACTCAATATAAGAGTTTGGTGTGGGTCTTGCCCAAGTCATCCCATAGCTGTTGTTTCTAATCCTCAGTAACATCTTAGATGACCATCTGTTTGGTGGCTTTATTTAAACTTTTTAAAAATGCATTCTTTTTTCTCTAGACATTTTGCCCTTTTGTGTTTCTAATAACACCACTTTTATTTTTATGTGGCATTTTCGGGTGGGTTCTAGACTGGTAGCAAGCCTCAAAAATTTTAGGCATACACACAGTGTGAGTAGTGGCTGCTGGGTTTAATCAATCTCTCTCTCTCTCTCTCTCTCTCTCTCTCTCTCTCTCTCTCTCTCTCTCTCTCTATCTATCTATCTATCTATCTATCTATCTATCTATCATCTATCTCTATATGTTCCGTTTGTGCTGATAAATAAATAAATAAGGGAGACTAGTAGAGAACTATTTCAAGCTATTTAGCTCTCATCAGCTAGCCATATCCTTACTGGGATTTGAACCGAGGCTGTATTACATGTTAGGCAGATGTTTTAGCCACTAAGCCACCAGCTAAAACATCTGCCTAACATATAATACAGCCCCGGTTCAAATCCCAGTAAGGATATGGCTAGCTGATGAGAGCTAAATAGCTTGAAATAGATCTATACTAGTCTCCCTTATTTATTTATTTATTTATCAGCACAAACACAACACAAATGTAAACAAAACGAAAAAATAGCTTTCTGTCTGCATGATCTCTTTTGATGAGCTGAAACACAGAAAAGGAAAGCAGTTTTGCTTCCTCCCTTATTTGGGGTTTACCAGGGTGTTGTGACACACACACACACACACACACACACACACACATATATATATATATATATATTAGATATATATATTAGATATGTGTGTTAGTTTTATGAGCTAATCAATAAATTAAATTAGAGAGAGACCAGGATAGATCTATTTCGAGCTTATTAGCTCTCATCAGCTGGCCATACCCCTTACTGGGATTCGAACCGGGGCTATGTAGCATGCTAAGCAAGGAACCTAGCACTTTAGCCAGAGAGCTAATAAGCTCGAAATAGATCTATCCTGGTTTCTCTCTAATTTAATTTATTGATCAGCTCATAAAACTAACACACATATCTAAAAAATACTCAACGTAATTCTTGGCTTGCTGTCTAGATGATCTCTGGTGATGAGTCGAAAGGCAGGAAAGGAAACAGTATGTCTCCTCCCTTAATTGGGGCCTAATAACAGGTTGTTGAGAAACAATTACATATATATATATATATATATATATATATATATATATATATATATATATATATATATATATATATATATATATATATATATATATTATTTATTTATTTATTAAATTTATACCCCGCCCTTCTCCAAATGGACCCAGGGCGGTGCACAGGGATGTTAAAATAGATACAAAATATATAAAATATATCAAAATTTAAAATACTTATTCTAATAAATAAACCCTGCGCTAAAAATCCCAAATTTAAAACTATCTAATAATCAGTATGGAGGTTACGCTAGGCCGGCTAGATGGAATAGGTGTGTCTTCAGACACTTGCGGAAGAGGCGGAGGTCGGAGATGGTGCGGAGTTCAGGGGGTAGGTCGTTCCAAAGGGCAGGGCCCGCCACAGAGAAGGCTCTTCCCCTGGGTGTCGCCAGTCGGCATTGTCCAGCCGACGGCACCCTGAGGAGGCCCTCTCTGTGGGAGCGTATCGGTCTGAGGGATGTATGTGACAGGAGGCGGTCTCGCATATAACTAGGCCCCGAGCCATGGAGCGCTTTAAAGATGGTCGTCAAGACCTTGAAGCGCACCCGAAAGACCACATATATATATGTTAGATGTGTGTGTTAGTTTTATGAGCTGATCAATAAATTAAATTAGAGAGAGACCAGGATAGATCTATTTCGAGCTTATTAGCTCTCATCAGCTGGCCATACCCCTTACTGGGATTCGAACCGGGGCTATGTAGCATGCTAAGCAAGGAACCTAGCACTTTAGCCAGAGAGCTAATAAGCTCGAAATAGATCTATCCTGGTCTCTCTCTAATTTAATTTATTGATCAGCTCATAAAACTAACACACATATCTAAAAAATACTCAACGTAATTCTTGGCTTGCTGTCTAGATGATCTCTGGTGATGAGTCGAAAGGCAGGAAAGGAAACAGTATGTTTCCTCCCTTAATTGGGGCCTAATAATAGGTTGTTGAGAAACAATTACCTATATATATATATATATGCTGGCATAGCTGGCTTCGGGGATTTTCCCGTGTATAAGGCATAGAAAAGTTGTTGCAACGTTTCGACAAGATCTCACTTGTCATCATCAGGCCTGCCTGATGATGACAAGTGAGATCTTGTCGAAACGTTGCAACAACTTTTCTATGCCTTATACAAGGGAAAATCCCCGAAGCCAGCTATGCCAGCATATATATATATATATAGGTAATTGTTTCTCAACAACCTGTTATTAGGCCCCAATTAAGGGAGGAGACATACTGTTTCCTTTCCTGCCTTTCGACTCATCACCAGAGATCATCTAGACAGCAAGCCAAGAATTACGTTGTGTGATTTTTTAGATATGTGTGTTAGTTTTATGAGCTGATCAAGTTTTATGATCAAGTGTTAGTTTTATGAGCTGATTTGATCAGCTCATAAAACTAACACACACACACACACACACACACACACACACACACATATATATATATATATATATATATATATATATATATATATTTACACACACACACGTTGTTTTATAAGCAAAAGGGGGAAGGCATTTTCCTCTTTTCAGCCTTGATGTTCCTGAGGAAAAGAAGCTAATATCACCAATACTACTTAAATCAGGCTGTATTTCTTCCAGACTGTTCTAGTATGAATGGAGCAAGTGTGGGTCTAGAGCAGGGGTCAGCAACCTGCAGCTCTGGAGCTGCATGTGGCTCTTTCATCCCTCTGCTGCAGCTCCCTATCGCCAGTTGATAAAAGGAAAAAGGATGCTAGGAGGAGACTCTATTGTGAGGGGAACCAGACTTCCGGTTGGCTCCAGAACTGAACAGGGGGCTTCCGGTTGAGACCTTTGTGACTGTTTGAGTGTTTAAGTTTGCTGACCCCTGGTCTAGAGAGACTCTTATCATTCCCCTTTTCTTCTTTCTTTCTTTCTTTCTTTCTTTCTTTCTTTCTTTCTTTCTTTCTTTCTTTCTTTCTTTCTTTCTTTCTTTCTTTCTTTCACACACACACACACACAATAAAAATAAGATTAAATTAGCCAACACCAATCTTGCATTTCTAACTGCAAGGAGAAGGTTGAGCAGGGTCTGTTATCTTTCTCTAGGGAAAAATCACATTGACTTCAGCTGGAATTTTATTTGAATCAAAATCGCAGAAATAGGCCCTCTTGGTGGATAATTGTCACACAAATCAATAGGAGCCTGGAAGTTAAATATTCCACTAATTAATTGGTGCCAAAGTCCATGCAGCAATTTAGAATGAGGTGATCGTGGTCCCTGAAAGGTTGGAGTTTTGCCCCCGATATAATAATAGCCTTTCGAAAACTGATAATGAGGAAATGAAATACATTAATGAAAGTCTGATAAAGTAAAGGTAAATAATAAAATACATGATCTATGCATTCAGGTGTGTTTCTATTTATGTGTCATCAAACTAGTTTCATATCCGTGAACTTCTTTAATGATTAGCTCTCTGGGTATGAGAAAAACAAAAATTAAGGGTTGATGGAGCACATTTTGATTACATGTTTAATAAAACAAGAACAGTTAGCCATATATTCCTCATCAAAGCATTTTATCATAGTAATTTTAATGGTGGAATTTTTGTAACAGAGGTCTCCCTCAATCTGCAATCTAAATTGTAACTTCTGCAGACCTGGGACCTGAGGTGAGATCCGCCCAATTACAGGTAATCCTCCACTTACAATCACAATTGAGCTCCACATTTCTGTTGTGGAGTGAGACATTTGTTAAGTGAGTTTTGCCCTATTTTACAACATTTCTTGTCACGGTTGTTAAGTGAATCGCGGTAGGTGTTCAATTGTTAACCCAATTGTGAAGTGAATCTGACCTCCCCATTGACTTTGCTTGTCAGAAGGTCGCAACAGGAAATCACCTGACCTGCAGCTGACTGCAACCATCATATAATGCCAAGTGTCTGAATTTTGATCGTTTCACTATGAGGATGCTGCAAAGGTCATAAATCAGTGCCGTTTTTTTCACAGTGCCATTGTAACTTTGAACCAGTGGTCGGTTGCAGGCGGTACGCCCTGATACGAGCGTACCAGAGCCAGCCCGGAGCGCCGGATACCGTTCCGGTACCGTGCTCCAGAGGGCCCACCTGCCCGCCCTCGCTCCTTACTTGTGTTTTAAAGATTCTGCGCTGCTACACACGTGCATGGCATGAACAGTGCCTGCGCGACACTCCACGGAGCAGCTGGAGCATCACGGAGGCGCTAAGATACATGCGCAAGCTGCACGTATTTGCATGCCTGCTGCACGTGTTCATGAAGATGCCACAGTGGATTTGAAATCCAACACTGCTTTGAACGGTCACTAAATTAACGACTGTGAGTTAAGGACCACCTGTATTACATCCAGTCCTGTCCCCCAAGGAAATAGGCATGGTATCATCCTAAACTACTATAAGCTGAAATTAATGCCTAGTGCCTTCATGGTAATATTCATGCACTTTTCTTGGTTTGTCACTTTTTTAAACTTTCCAATCTAGTCTGTTACAATCCCAGAATTACAGTACAATACAATAGCAGAGTTACAAGGGAACTTGGAGGTCTTCTAGTCCAACTCCCTGCCTAGGCAGGAAACCCTATACCATTTCAGACAAATGGCTATCCAACATCTTCTTGAAGACTTGCAGTGTTGGGGCATTCACAACTTCTGGAGGCAAGCTGTTCCACTGGTTAATTGTCCTAACTGTCTGGAAATTTCTCCTCAGTTCTAAGTTGCTTCTCTCCTTGATTAGTTTCCACCCATTGCTTCTTGTTCTGCCCTCAGGTGCTTTAGAGAATTGTTTGACTCCCTCTTCTTTGTGGCAACCCCTGAGATATTGGAACACTGCTTTCATGTCTCCCCTAGTTCTTCTTTTCATTAAACTAGACATACCCAGTTCCTGCAAACGTTCTTCATATGTTTTAGTCTCCACCACAAGAATTCCTTGTGGTCTTCCATCCAATTATTAACTATGCTTAGCTTTTCAACCATGGCCTTATCAGCCATCGACATTGTCATTAATTTGCACATTGCACCATCAAATACAAGGAAAATCCCATAAATTAAACTCATTTGTAAGAAAATCATATGTCTAGCCGAAATCTCTGGTTAAAAGCAGTATTATCCATTATACCAGTGTGACCTTAGGACTGAAAAGATAGCTTGGGCTTGAATGGGATAGTGAAGCCTCATCAACTGAACTGATGCTAGCAATAGCACTTAGATTTATATACTGCTTCACAGTGCTTTACAGCCCTCTCCGAGAGTTTACAGAGTCAACCTATTGCCCCCAACAATTTGACTGACCTCAGAAGGATGGAAGGCTGAGTCAACATCGGGCTGGTCAGAATCAAACTCCTAGCTGTGGAATTCAGAGTTAGCCCGCAATACTGCATTCTAACCACTGCACCACCGCCATTCTAACTTATCTATATAAATAAAAATATAAAATAGTTTGTACGAATCCACTAATCTCAAAAACTACTGGACCGATTTACACCAAACTTTCACACAATGTTGACAAGGACTTCTGATAATAGAATACCAACTCATTTTGTGCCTAGCACACATGTATCGTGTGCAAGGTAAACACAAGTAAAAGTTACTCACTGAAAACGTTTTAAGCTCCCTGTAACTCCTCCCATCCAGTTCTTACTATTCATTTTATTATTCTTGCTTCAGATCTGCTTCAGAAAAAAAGATTCTCTTTTTCTTGGTTTGATTAAAAAAAAATACATGGGTGTGAAAAAGTTTCCTGGTAACTTCAAGGAGTTCCATTGGTGTGTTTTCTGTGTCCCGAGAGAGAAAATGGCAGTGTCCAAATTCAGAACGCAACATCAGTTCATTGATCGATAAAATTAATCCATTCTTAAGAAGAGAGGGGGAAGGAAGCTTTCAAAAAGACGGATTTAGGGGAGAATCTGAGGACTTGCAGGTGTAGTGTTGCGATATAAAGCTTTACCTTGTTGATGTGAATCACTTGCAAATTCTGTTTTTTAGTTCTTTTCATCTACGTTATAAGGAAAACCTCCACTGGGATCTATTGTTAATAATTCCATCGGAGGTTTAAGGAAATGCCAATCCATTTCAGAGCAAGGCTCAGAAGTTGGCATAAGGTCAAAAAAAGTGGCACATGAGGTTTAGTTTGCAATCACAGTTTTACCAGAGTTCATTTCAAGTTCGCTTTTCAGACTGTGTGACCCTTTGGGGCTTAGATTGTTTTGTTCTGTGGATTAAGGGCCAGTGGTTATATATCCTATAGTAATCTGAGGCACATGGCTTTAGAAAACATCAACAAATGCCCTTATAAAGCAAAGCCAAAAATGAGGTGAATGAAACCTACTCAGCACCAATATAAGAATGCAGGATATCAATTTGAAATTCTAAATATTTGATTCTGGTTACGTTACTGTTCAGTCCGGAAGTAACTGTGGAGTAAGCTGTGCCTGATGCTGTTCTTATGTTTTTATACTGATCTATGTAAGCCAAAGGGCTAACCAGGTATTGCAATGGACTGAATCTTAAAAAAAAAAAAAAGATGATTGGAAAGGAGAGATCTAAACAACTTTTCAGATATTACCTGAGCTATATATATGTGTGTGTGTGTGTGTGTGTGTGTTAGTTTTACGAGCTGATCAATAAATTAAATTAGAGAGAGACCAGGATAGATCTATTTCGAGCTTATTAGCTCTCATCAGCTGGCCATACCCCTTACTGGGATTCGAACCGGGGCTATGTTGCATGCAAGGCAAGAAGCCTAGCACTTGAGCCAAGCCAGTTCCCCTTATTGCATCATCTTAGACAGGGTATATTAGTATAGGTAATTGTTTCACAACAGCCTGTTATTATTAGGCCCCAATTAAGGGAGGAGACATACTGTTTCCCTTACTGCCTATCGGCTTATCACTAGAGACCATCCAGACAGCAAGCCAAGAATTACACTGTATAATATTTTAGATATGTGTGTTAGTTTTATGAGCTGATCAATAAATTAAATTATAAAACTAACACACTCATAAAACTAACACACATATCTAAAATATTATACAACGTAATTCTTGGCTTGCTGTCTGGATGGTCTCTAGTGATGAGCCGATAGGCAGTAAGGGAAACAGTATGTCTCCTCCCTTAATTGGGGCCTAATAATAACAGGTTGCTGTGAAACAATTACATATGTATGTATGTATGTATGTGTGTGTGTGTGTGTGTATGTATGTATGTATGTATGTATGTATGTATGTATGTATATATATATATATATATATATATATATATATATATATATATATATATATATATATATATGTTTTCTGAGGTTTTCGCAGGTGTTTGTATGTAGGTCTTTGGTTGTTCGGGTTTTCTCCCACGTAGAATTGGAAGTATCTTCACTTCATCGAAACGTCGTGTCTGTGTGTTAGTTTTATGAGCTGATCAATAAATAAATCAGAGAGACTAGGATAGATTTATTTATTGATCAGCTCATAAAACTAACACACATATTAAAAAATTAACACAACGGAACTCATGGCTTTCTGTCTAGATGGTCTCTGGTGATGAGCCGAAAGGCAGAAAAGGAAACAGTATGTCTCCTCCCTTAATTGGGGCTCTAACAGGGTGTTGTGAAACAATTATATATATAGTCATATATGTGTGTATGTGTGTGTGTTAGTTTTTATGACCTGATCAATAAATGAATCAGAGAGACTAGGGTAGATCTATTTCGAGCTTTTTAGCTCTCATCAGCTAGTCATACTCTTACTAGGATTTGAACTGGGGCTGTATTGCATATCAGGCAGGAGCCTTTAACCATTGAGCCAGCCTGGCTCTCCCAATTGCATCAGCTTTATATATATATATATAAAGCCTTTTCAAATCCCAGTAAGGGTATGGCTAGCTGATGAAAGCTAAATAGCTCGAAATAGATCTATCCTAGTCTCCCTTATTTATTTATTTATCAGCACAAAACCTAAAAGACATGTAAAAAAAAAGACACAACAAAACTAATAGCTTTCTGTCTAGATGGTTTCTGGTGAAGAGCCGAAAGGCAGAAAAGGAAAGCAGTATGCTTCCTCCCTTAATTGGGGCTTACCAGGGTGTTGTGACACAAGCATATATTTATTTCCCCTGTCTCAGTTGATCAGAAGGAGAACCTGGTGGCTTAGTGGCTAAAACATCTGCCTAACATGTAATACAGCCCTGGTTCAAACCCCAGTAAGGGTATGGCTAGCTGATGAGAGCTAAATAGCTTGAAATAGATCTATCCTAGTCTCCCTTATTTATTTATTTATCAGCTCAAAACCTAACATACATACATACATACATACATACATACATACATACATACATACATACATACATACATAATCTTTTAATGGCCTTGTATAATTCTGTGCATCTGGGTGGAGTTGGGGCAACTGAATGGAGCTGGGTGCTTACTGGCCAGATGCCCTTCCTGTCACCAATGCAGAGTTCGCAGCTGTTACTTACTCATTGTGCCCAGAGAGAGAAATATATGCCGCTACCTAGGATTGAACTCATAGCCTCCTGATTGTGAGGTGAGAACTCCATCTCTAGGCCACTGAACCACTCCCTGAAAAGACTTGATATGATGGTTCTAATACTCTGCTAAATGTTTTCAGAGAAGAGATAATATCCACAAATACTACAGATTCATTTTCTCTGTGGTTATTTTCCGTTCTTTGATGATCACCATTCAGCAATAGATCATGAGATCTCAGCATGAGAAATTGCTTTTTTGGCCAATCTTACTTTGAATAACCTAGGAATTGTTGTGACAAAAGAGCATTGCACTAGGTAAGATGGATCATAGAATAAATATAATAGCATTTTATAAGCTTATAATTTAGGAAGTTGCAACCTGTCAAAGCCAAAACGTTGACAGGTTATGAAACTAAATTTTAAAAAGCATGTTCCAATCAAGAAATGTGTTGGTAAATCTCAAAATTCTTAGTTTTGGCTTTTAAATTTCTACATTTATAGAATTAATATTCTATATTTGTACATTAATATTGTAAGCTGCCCAGAGTTAGCCTGGGGAAAGATGGGTGGCCAATAAATTGGATAAATAAATAAATGTGTGATATTTTGGCATTCACAATGCTTCCTTCAAGCATCTTAAACTTGTCAAATGCTGAATATGTGAAGGTTTTCTATTTGTCTATAGTTTCAAACAGCCATGATTTTTTTATTTCCTGAAGGAAACTCTCATAAAAAGTTTAGTAGGGCTGTTACCAAATAGATTCCATTATATAACCTTAAATTTAACTACCTAGTTATAAAGAAGCAGCTCTTCCTGGCTTTGTCAAACTCCATTACTGATTAGACCCTGAATAATTTCCCCAGAGAAAGTATTAGAGATGTCTCAAAACCACTCTTACTATTCCCCAATGCAATACATAATTGGCTGGAAAACCAAGATAATTTCTTCATTCTAAAATTAAGGAATACTCAGTGTTCTACACCTAATTCTAACCATAAGTTTGTATTTTACATGTTCAAGCTATGCTTCACTAAATGTGTTTTGGTCTAGATAAAACAACTGAGAATAAAATAGCAATTTAAACATTTTAAAATTCCCAGTCAATAGTAAATTAGAACCTGCATCTTTGTCTCATCAAAAGCATGTTGGGGAATAGCAATAATATGTGTTCTAAGGATGCACATTTTGCACAACGGGGGAACTACAAATCTTACCCTTGTACTCTTAAATGGTGAATATTCAGTGTTTATATTCACAACTTGGTGACAAAAGCAGAAAATAAACTAACTCGGAGAATGGGGAAACCAGATAGAGGTGATAGGTTGCTTCTCAACAACTTGTCATATGTGCCATAGCTATTGCCACTGATTTCTGAATGACTATTTAATAAAATTACAGTATTATACTTTAGGCTTCTTTGTGATTTGATAAGAATGCAAGAAGAGGATAAACAAATTAGCTAAGTGGAATCAAATCCTTTTTTTTTTTTTTTGGCCTCCTGTGTCTTGATGCACAAATAATGTATGCATAGTAAATTTTTATAGACTTGGGCTACCTTATCTTCCTAAAATGCTTTTTAATGTTCTTATATATAAACATAAATAAATGTATCATTTCCCCTGAACTGCCTTGCAAGGAAGTTTAATGTAGCTGACAATCAAGAACATGATCCATCTTAGTGCTGCTAAAGCATTTAGTCATGGGGAAATCAGCCAAAGCCTCATTAGAGTTATGTGACCTCCATGCTTCCTGTGACTTGAGTAGCAAATGCCAGGAGGGACTGGATGAAATTACGTGAACTACACTTGAGCAAACTTTGACTAATAACAAACTAGGAACCGTTTGGATTCACGTGGGTTCCAAAGGAAAAGGGAGGCAGTATGGATGCATTGATTCCAGTGGTGAAATTCAATTGTTTTTTATTACCAGTTCTGTGGGCGTGGCTTGGTGATGGGGTCCTGTGACTGAGTGAGTGTGGCCAACAATGCCACTCATGGCCACGCCCACTCTGTCACATGCCCCCACCACCATCAAGCCACGCCCCCAGAACCCGGTGGGGAAAAATGCATGCATGAGTCCTTTTACTTTACTTTACTTTACTTTATTTTTGATTTGTATACATCAATAAAATCGACAATAAAAGCATCAAAATATATTAAAATACACTAAAAATGATATTAAATATGATATTAAATGGGTGGCCTGTTCTAAAATCCAGATAAAAACCCCTGGTAAAAACGATTAAAAACTACGCCAGGCCGGCCGCACGGAATAAGTGCGCTTTCAAGGCCCGACGGAAGAGGCGCAGGTCCGTGGTTGTGCGTAAGTCGGGGGTAGGTCATTCCAGAGGGCGGGAGCTGCCACAGAGAAGGCTCTCCCCCTGGGGGTCGCCAGCCGATATTGCCTGGCCGACGGCACCCTGAGGAGGCCCTCTCTGTGGGAACGAACTGGTCGGTGGGAGGCATTTGGTAGCAGGAGGCTGTCTTGCAAGTCCATACACAGCAGAGCTGCTGCTCCCTTTATCCCCCCACAAGCCCCCTTCCTTCTGGGGACTACCTTAAAGGAACAGGCTGCAGCAGTTCTGCTTTGAAGAGAGGATAAAATGTTCAGATTGGATAGGTGGGTCAAGCAGCCGGAAGAGGTGAGCGGCGACATGGCGACCAGGCGGGCATGGGCAGGGTCACCAGGAATTTTGGCCATTGGTTCGGAGAACTGATGCCAATCATCCCTACCGGTTCAGCCGAACTGGGCCGAACCAAGAGGATTTCACCCCTGATTGATTCCAATCCCATTCCCTTACACTCTGGAGTGTCATTATTTCTTCCATAACAAAGACTTTACTCTCTATAAAAACAAGGTAGGCAGCCTGGGGAGACTTTCCAGGTAGCCCTGAACTTCACCTTATCATCTCAGAGAAACAAGACAAAAATACAGGTTGAAATGCTGTCAACCATTTTAGCAACAGAGCAGTTAAAGACCTGGGTTTTCATTGTTGCAGGTGTCAAACAGGTTGGTTTCATTTCAGCAATATGTGGCAGGAACAGAGAAAGATTTAAGGAATGTAGTTGAAATGTTAATCTATATATGGCGAGATGGACATGGTCAAGAGAACCTGTAGTCAAGTTTTTAGAGACTGGAAAATCTACTCTACTGATTCTGCTCTACTAATTAGGAGGAAAGAGGATTTTATGCTAATAGCAAAAGATGAATTAAAAAAAAACCCTCTCTGTTATTGGATGAATAAAAAATGAATGTGTATGAATAGGGATTCAGGATGCAAGGAAGCTTGTTGTAAGATGCTTTGGGCAGACAGTAGAAGTGCTGCTGCTGATAGTTTAGATGTCTTCTTTCCAGTTAACCCACAACTGTGACCATGCTTGGCCAACCATGCCTTGACAATAAAATATCAAGGAAGGGTAGAAGTTATGGCAAGCCTTTGTCAGACAGGTATTTAGACCAGTTCTGGCTGCCCCAAGGAGTTGCCTCTTATTGTGTAAAGATTTCAGATTTCTGCCACTCCAGTTACTGTACTTATATAGGCCTAACTCTCCCCAGTCCAAATTGCTTCCAGACTTCAGGGTTGACTTGAAAAACAGCAACAGGATGTAAAACACAGCCATCCACAAAAATTTTGGTTTAAGCATTAGCATGTATTCTATAATGTAATGAATTTGTAAGTTTTAAAGAGACTTGTATACAAATGCTAATGTATATGTTATGTTGTGTATATTATATTGTATTTATTATAGTGTAGTGTAGTGCAGTGCAGTGTAGTGTAGTGTAGTGTAGTGTAGTGTAGTGTAGTGTAGTGTAGTGGAGTACAGTACAGTACAGTACAGTACATTACATTAATCATTACAATGTATGTATGTATGTATGTATGTATGTATGTATGTATGTATGTATGTATACATGCTGGTTTTGTTGTAGTCGGGTGTTTTCCCGTGTAAGTATGTATATATGTATTTTTTTTCCCTTTTTTATTCACAACATCCTGTTAGGGCCCCATTAAGGGAGGAGACATACTGTTTCCTTTTCTGCCTTTCGGCTTATCACCAGAGACCATCTAGACAGAAAGCCAAGAGTTCCGTTGTGTAAATATTTTAGAAATGTGTGTTAGTTTTATGAGCTGATCAATAAATAAATCAGAGAGACTAGGATAGATCTATTTCGAGCTTTTTAGCTCTCATCAGCTAGTCATACTCCGGTTCGAATCCCAGTAAAGAGTATGACTAGCTGATGAGAGCTAAAAAGCTCGAAATAGATCTATCCTAGTCTCTCTGATTTATTTATTGATCAGCTCATAAAACTAACACACATATATATAAATGTATATATAAATGCTCTGTGTGTGTGTTCCAACATAGCTCTGGAACACTTCAAGCAATTTCAACCAAACTTAGTACACAGATGACTTACTCTCTGGAAAAAAATACTGTGGGGATTAGACACCCCTAACACCTCTCAGGGGTGATGATCTGTTAATATACAGCCTTTTGTGCCTTAAATGGCTTTTACTGTACTGCCATAAAATGGCTTCTACTGTACAGCGCAGTGGAGTTGCCATGGTATCAGCTTCACAGTACACCACAAGCGGGTTCCCTCTGGTAAGGGGGAAAATCCAACATTAGAAATTACATTTTGTCTGGACATTTCCCCCCTAAAAATAAATACCCAGGTGACAGCATGTTATTGGCTAGTTAATTATAATTTTTTTCCATTTATTTATTTATTTAAAATATCTGAATCTTTGCAATAGGTTATGGTCTTATCTGATGAGGTGCTTAATATCTTGAGGTGTGTCCAAACATTGCTGGATTGAATTTCTTAATAGTTCAAACACCCCCCTCTCCCTCCCTCCCTCCTTCCCTCCCCCTCTCGCACTTTCTTGTTTAATCATTAATGTTCTGACACAGAAAACATTCATTTGGTGGTGTGTGTTTTCTTAGGCATCCATTTGTTCAACCTCCTAGATGCCAAGATCTCTACATTTTCAAGCAGTACAAATTGTTGTGGGTAACCTTTGAAAGCTGAAGTCCAATAGATGAAGAAAAAGCGTGATTTATATATGTGTTTTGTTTTTGCAACAAAACCTATTCTCATACTGTACAAGAAGCAACTGCCAAGATGCATTAATCAGACCTTAATTAACAAGGAAGAAAGGTGATAATTTACATTTATTCTGGATTGACACATTGTACTTTATTTAGCAAATGAGAGCTGTCAGGTGCTACCAATGAACCTTAGATTGAAGACGGAGGGTTGAAAATGTGTCTTCTGTCTGCCTGAGCCTTTGTAGGAGGGAGGCTTCAGTGTGTTTATACAAGGATCATTAGACATACCTCATGCTAAGTTTCCATGAATCTTTGAATCCATAACACTCAAAGGTCATCAGGTATGAAATTTTTTATAATGGCATTCTGTCATCTTCTGCAAGAACTAGTGATTTATCAAAACCTATTCGCATATGGCACCTGGAGTAGAATTCAGCTTTGCTTGGAAATCTGTAGGCATTTCGAGAAAGAGGAGGAACAATGAGGCCTTTGGGTACTGACCATGTATCCAAAGGACATTGGTGTTCAGACCTAGGCTTCCCCAGCAGCACGAAGCCGAGCCTTCATTCTGATAAACCCCTTTTATTTAATTTATAGTGGATTCTTCTCCAGCAAAGTTCACAATTACCGACTTTTATCAGGGCTTGGAGAGTAGCCAGGCCGATATCTTTCAGACACCGTAAAACTTGGCAAGAATGCAGGAATGAACTAATTGCCTCCTGCAAACATTCCTCCCCTTTCACTTCTCTTTTATTTCCTTTGGGAGGGGCCATTCATTGTCTACCTATGGCTTTACCCCCAAGTCGACTCCTGTTCCTTAGCCGTTCCCTTCATCTGGCAACACTGGGAATGCGCACACTGGGAACAGGCTCCAGCTGTTCATCTGCCTCACTGATGTCTGATTCCGAAGGCAGATGATAACTGTCCGACGGGCCTGGCCTCATCTCTGCCTCCAACACAGAGTATTTATCAGAGTCTTCTCCAGACTCTAGGACTGGCCCATGTTCCTCCCCAACCTCCTCACTATCCAAATCTGCTGGCTGCTGGCAGGCCACAACAATGAGTGGAGAAAAAATAAAATTGAGAGAAAACAATGTTGAAAAAATCTAATGGTGAGGGAAAAAGAACAAACTTCCAATCAAAGGTAGGTAGGTGATTATTAATATTACCCCTATTAATATGCCAAATCATCCAGGCCAAAAGTATTTTTAAATGATTTAAATCATGTCAACTGGACCAAAACTTGTTAATCTGAGACAATTTGTTACTCATCTAAATAACTTCATCAATCTTTTTTTTTTCAGAAAAATAGGTGGAAAGTCAGAGAGTTGTTGGGATGTATCGACTCTGGCTTCACCAACTGCAAAGGATTTCTCCCCAAAATCGACTTAATTATTATTATTTTATCCTGACTGATATAGTTACTTGGATGAGTAACAAAATGTCTCAGATTACTTTGCAGTTGATGTGGCAAGAGTTGGTGCGTTCCAACAACTCTTTGACTCACTGCCTATTATTTATTTTGCACTTTTAATGTCAACACTTTTAAATTATATCTTTTATTTATTTTATTTTATTAAATTTATATCCCGCCCTTCTCCAAACGGACCCAGGGCGGCGCACAGGAATGTTAAAATACATACAAAACATATAAAATTTAAAAAACTTATTCTAGTAAAACCTGTGCTAAAAACCGAATTAAAATCCCAAATTTAAAACTGTCTAATGGTCAATACAGTACTTTAATGTCAGTACTTTTTAACATATTGTTCAATGTAATGCGTATTGCTGGTCTTTGACCGTAATAAAGATATACTACTACCTATTAAAAAAATAATGAACTGATGAAGTTTACTTAGATGAGTAACAAATTGTCAAAGATTAACAAACTTTGGTCTAGTTGCCATGATTTTAACCTTTTTAGATGCCCAATTCTTGTTTCTAATAGCCCTCATCATTGGTCTAGAACAGTGGTGTCAAACTCAGTTTCATGGAGAACTGCATCAGGGCTGTGGTTGACCTCAAGGGCTGCGGGAACGTGGCTGACTTGGTGGGCATGACCAACTGGGTGGGTGTGGCCAACTGGAAGGGCATGGCCAACTTAATGCCACGCCCCAAACTTCTGGCATGTTTCCTTTTTGCATTGAATAGACCAGGCCGAAGCTACACTGCCCTGATCTTTCCTCTTTGCACCAGGTAGACCAGGCCAAAGCTATGTTGGCCTGGTCTTTCTTCATACTGGATAGACCAGGCCAATATTTCCTCTTCACATTGGGTAGACCAGGACAGTCCCACGGACCAGATCCGACCACATTGTGGGCCAGCTCTGTCCCAAGGGCCTTGAGTTTTACACCTCAGGTGAAGGACCTATAATTCATCAATTCTTGCAAGACAATAAATTCCCCACCCTTTTTCTAGGGGAAACTGAGATCCCTCTTGTCAGACATAAATCTGACAAGAAGACAAAATATTTTCAACAGGTTTGGATCTACATTTGATGCTTTCTCAATATAATATATGACTACTTGGGAAACTGTTCTACCCCAGTGATGTTATTGGGATCTGTTCATTCACCCGATCCCGGAAGGCCATCAGACAACATTTTTGTTACCTACCTACTATCTTCTAGCAATTCATTCTCCCTTGTGCTTGTTCATAGCAGCAGAGGAAGGAAAGGACCAGGTTAACCAATTTTGTTGTATTTAAGTACAATGACAATAAAGATTATACTTATAATATATTCCCCAGCATTTTGTTGTATCTGGCACGTAAACAAAGTAGCAAATTAATCGTTAGAATACTGTTTTTCCCAAGTAGTCTATTTCTCCATGTCCTTTCAATGCTATCATTGTGGAATTTCTACTCTAAACATTCCATTAGTGTGATTGAGCCACAGTGACACAGTGGTTAGAGTGCAGTACTGCAGGCTACTTCTGCTGCCTGCCAACTACCTGCAATTTGGCAGTTCAAATCTCATCAGACTCAAGGTTGAGTCAGCCTTCCATCCTTCTGAGGTGGGTAAAATGAGGACCCAAATTGTTGGGGGCAATATTCTGACTCAGTAAATTGCTTAGAGAGGGTTGTAAAGCACTGTAAATTTAAGTGCTATTGCTATTTTTACCAGTAATTGCCCATTGTTTTCCTGGTTTCATGGTAATATATTTAAAGTAGAATTCTTGCAAAGTTCTTGTGCAATTAATCTTTCTCTTTCTGGAAACTTTCATTCAGGAATGATGGGTGATTATGGTGAAGAAAAATTAAAGATAACTATGGATCATGTCCTAGTGGGGAAAAAAGTAGGAAGAATTGTGATTTTTTAGGGGGAATGAATGAAAAGTTGGCATGGCAAAGGAGAAGTAGACTCAGACATGGTGGTTAGGCGTTCTAGAAATTCTTATTAAAGGCACAGTTAATAAATTAGCACTGTTGCTGCTAATCACATCCATGGAGACCAGAAAATTATGTACATGGTGCTGTCTGGCTGCCAAGCAACGAAGTAAATAAAGGAGCAAATTCTAAGAATCAGTATATAGTTAAGGGGAGATTATTAATCCAGGATCTCTACTTGCACTCAAAGAGTGAATTTCCAATTAATCCATTCAGTGTCTGCTTTGGTGCAACAGTTCAGAGGATTGGTCTAGTAATGTTTTAGCCTGTTTGGAGTTATAAATAATACATTAAGTAATTATATACATTTTTCATCTTCATAGGTCCCAACTAGCATTACTTAATTAATCTCCAGAGTGCTGGAGAATTCAGTCCATTAATTGGCGTAATAGTATCACCCACATCTATTCCCTTACTATGAAGTCATTCGGGAATAGTGTGCTATAAATAGTAAATGAGTGAATGTTTAGATTAATTAATCCATAAATTAGAAGAAGATTATTTTTGACTCTACATGTGTGCGTATGCCATATATTCTAAATATATATTAATAGCAATTTCTCCCATACTGTACAGCCTTACAACTTTTTAAGCCATCAAATATAGGCATTGATTGTGCCCCGTAGTTCATTTGAAAGCAATGACTTTAATTTGCACCAGTAAATACAATTATTAAGCAATTAACCAACAGGCATTTATAGCTGGTAATTATCTTTGTTTAAATAAACACAAATTAGTTGTCTAACAATAGAATTTTGCTACTGGCCCAGCAAATTATTACATTGTGATGTTCACACATCAGAAAGCAGAGGTAGTGAAGCTAAAAGACAATCTGTAGGCTTAATAGGCCAGCCCTACAGTTATTTTGAGCAAAATGGTTTTGGTTTTTACTTTTTTGTATCTTTTTTTCTAAAAAGGCAAAACCCATCCTCTAAAGTGATGAATATTTTGTCAGTTAAAATTATTATTCTTCATAATGTTCAGCACCCTTTGAAACTAAGGATTTAATATGTAACCAATTAGTAAAAAAAATTAAGACAATTATCAAACACACTTTTCTGTGTTAAATGTTAATTAAAACTAGCGGTGTTTTTTTTTTAAACAAAAATTAATAGTGGAGAAAACAAATTAGAGTGAGATAGTCAGTTTAACCTAATTTGGTAATCTATTAATAAAGAATAGATCTAGCTTCTTACATGTGTGCTTATTGTAACTGATAATTTAATCTTCTAAAATGTGGAGCACAGGCAAATCTTTGACAATTTTATTTATTTTTATTTTATTTTATTTTATTAAATTTATACCCCACCCTTCTCCTACAAAAGGAGCCAGGGCGGCGCACAGGAAAATTAAAAATCAGAACATACATACATAAATAAACCAATTATTAAAACCCAATTAAATTAAATTACCCCGTGTTAAAACATTTTACAATTTTAGGGATTGGATTGTACTGTACAAAGAATGAACGCAAAGATGATACAAAGTCATACTATTAATTAAAGTTTCATTTCATGTTGAAGATCTTATTTAGAGAGGCACTAATCATATAAAGATGCATCATGAATATAAGATTAAGAATAGTAAAGAATTTTGTTCAGATTTTTGTTTGAAATAAAACCACACTGTCTCCACAAACAAGACAAGAATTTCTCATTGTACAATATTGGATGACCGAGAAAGTGAAACTAATCAGTTTAACTAATAATAATCTTTATTGTCATTGTACTAAAATTACAATGAAATTGGTTAACTAATCAACTTAAAAGTTTGAAAGTTGATTGTTTGTATTTAACAGCAATTTTGGTGGGGTTTTTTTTGGGTGTGTGTGTTTCTTTTTGGTGTTTAATTGCAGTTGCCAGGTTTGTACATTTCTTGGATTTAACAGCTTCATAACAAGCTTGTACTTAATGGTCATCTTCAGGTTGGGAGCATCTATATGTACTGAATTGAATCAGTTGAATTGAGGGGAAAGACTGAATCCTGATTGAGAACATTGAATGCCAGATTGACAATTGAGTAAGCAACAAAAACTTGCAGATTTAAGTAATGAAAAATAATAATAATAAAAATCTCCCATCCCAAAATTGCTTCTTAAATATAAATCATTTTCTCTTTTATTCTAAAGCACATGGACACCTGGACACTAACATTACTCTAGTTTATTAATTTAAAAAAAATAACAGCATGGTGGCAAAAATCAATGAATAAATGAACGGGTGTGTGTATAAATGTGTGTGTGTGTGTGTGTGTGTTGGTTCAATCAAAATTAAATCAAATGGATTGCTACATGTGCTCACATGACTGGAATCCACAAACCTGGAACCAATAAGAAGTAGACAGAAGATAGATTTCTACTCTTGTTATGTCAGTAGATCTTGTATATAAAAACACTTAATAAATCCACTTTGGAGAAGTCCAGCAGGTCCATTTTGCAGTGTCTTAAAACTCAGAGCAGGGGTCT
This sequence comes from Rhabdophis nuchalis, assembly GCA_039707465.1. Taxonomy (NCBI): domain Eukaryota; kingdom Metazoa; phylum Chordata; class Lepidosauria; order Squamata; family Natricidae; genus Rhabdophis; species Rhabdophis nuchalis. The sequence goes on along the minus strand of CM077644.1, from coordinate 162,027,798 downwards.
CCAACCTTTGCAATTTTAAGTCTGAAGGACTTTAGCTCCCAGAATTCTGGGAGCTGAAGTCCTTCAGACTTAAAGTTGCAAAGGTTGGGGACCCCTGACTTAGAGAACTAGCTCCTCAGAGTGGAAAGCTACATGTTCCAAAAATGGTAACATTCCAACTTTTGTAATATTTATTTATTTGCTAGATTTATAATGCCGCCCGACTCAAGCAATGTGACTCTGGGTGTGACCAAAAATAATGAATAAATCAACACTCTCCCCAGGTAATGTAGGTCAATATAAAACTCAAAATAGCAAAATGACAAGGAAACACCTGTGATGTGACAGAGTAGGAGGGAGTGGGTGCATTCCAGAGGAATAAGAGACAACTCAGTTCAGATATTCCGTATGAAAGAGAGTGCAGACAGCCCTTCCCTAATAGTTCTTAGAGCATATGGTAGTTGCAGATAGTAGAGTACTTAGTCTGGCAAGATTCTGTCGAAAGGTGTGCAAACAATAAAGAACTCCAGGGAGGTCCTTGCTGGTCTCTGAGCCTGGTTGTTTTTGTGAAGATGTTTCATTACCCAAACTAGGTAATGCCATCAGTGCTGGGTAGGTAATATCATAAAGAACTCCATTTGAAAGAATCACCTCCTGTCGTTCTTGGGAGTTTTGGGGGCTGAAAACAAAATACCTCAAAAAGGAACTCCATTCAACTGGCCCTTAATGCTGTGGATCAGTGGTGGGTTTCTGCAGGCTCGCACCTACTCGTGAGAGCCGGTTGGTGAAATTTAGAGAACCGGTGAGAGGGGGTTCCACCGGCGTACCTGGAAGTAAATCTGGCCTGCCGCTGCCAGTGACCCAATGGGAAGGAAAGGAAAGGAAGGAAGAAAGGAAAGAAAGAAAGAAAGAAAGAAAGAAAGAAAGAAAGAAAGAAAGAAAGAAAGAAAGAAAGAAAGAAAGAAAGAAAGAAAGAAAGAAAGAAAGAAATTTATCATCACAATTGAGTCCAAATTTTTGGTTGCTAAGTTTCACCACATTTTACAAGTTGGCCACTCCCACCCTGTCACATGACTGCCAAGCCACGCCCACAAAATAGGCCACACCTACAGAGTAGGTTCTAAAAAAATTGAAACCCACCACTGCTGTGGATCAAGACAAATCTTCACAGCTTTTCTAAAGACAAACAGTGTTGGAGCCTGTAACCTATGAAGGTGGGGGGAAGGGGAGGAGAGAATGTTCCTGAAAACAGGTGCAACCACAGAAAAGGTGTCCTATAAGATGACATGATTTAAAAGAAGCCGCTTGAAGGAGACCCTCTTTGTGGGAGCACATGATGTGGGCACATTTTTTGGGGAGAAGACAATCACTCAAATAACCTAGCACTGTGATGGCAAACCTATGGCACATATTTGCCAGCACAGCAGCCCTCGGCAGCCCTCAGCTCTAGCTGATTTTCCACCTTCTGGAGGGCCAGGGGAGGCCGTTTTGCCCTCCCCAGGCTTCAGGAAAGCCTCCGGAGCCTAGAGTGGGCAAAAAACAGGCCCTATGTGTTAGATCAGGGGTCTCCAACCTTTGCAACTTTAAGTCTGAAGGACTTCAGCTCCCAGCTTTGCTGGCTGGAGAATTCTGGGAGCTGAAGTCCTTCAGACTTAAAGTTGCAAAGGTTGGAGACCCCTGTGTTAGATCTTCAGACAGAAGGAGTTCGAGCCAGGCAGGTTCAAATAACAGCCATTTATTTGAAGGCAACAAGACAAGCGAAGGATAGAACTGAACAAGTAACAAACGTGTGGTAGACAGGGGCTTCCCCGTTTGGCAGCTATTTAAATAAGAACTGTCAAACGGGGAACCAATCAGGAGGCCTGGCAACCCAATTCCAGCCAGTCGTGTTTGAGCCAATCAGACGCGACTGGCTGTTACCAAGCCTACAAGGGTGAGGTCGAAGACTTGCGGCCGGTCGTAAGTCGAGGACCGGTCGCAAGTCGAGGACCTCAACACTATGGCTCAACTAGAAGCTAATTTCTGAACTTCCAGTTGGCCCATTTGGCTTGTTTTTCTCCCTCCCCAGGCTCTGGGGGCTTTCCTGAAGCCTGGGGAGGGTGAAAATGGCATCCCCCAGCTCCCTGGAGGGCCAGGGCTTCAGGAAGGCCTCCGGAGCCTGGGGAGGGTGAAAAATCCTTCCCATTCAGGGGGCTCACTTGCAGATGTGTGGTGATGGGTGGTCGCTCACACATGCGCAGGTGGGGGGGGCACATGCACACATGTGATAGTGTGCACACACACAGTTTTGGCACACTTTTAGAAAAAGGTTAGCCATCATTGATTCTATTTATTAAATTTCTATTCCGCCCTATCTCCCAAAAAGGGACTCAGGGCGGCTCACAGGAACTTAAAATCCAACAATACAAATAGTACAAATTCTACAAAATTTAAAACTACTATTAAACAATTTAACCCGTGCTAAAAAGGAGACAGTTAATTTAAAACCCAGATCTAATAAAACATGGTTGTAGCAGCTATGCCAGGCCGGCCATATGGAAGAAATAGGTTTTTTAAGTCCGGCGGAAGAGGCAAAGGTCGGTGATAGTCCGGAGGTCTGGGGGGAGGTCATTGACCTAGCATATATAGAGTATATGCTAAATAATATACGAAGATATAATAATAATAACTGACTTCCTCACTGATATTAGTGAGCGTATCATTTTAATTGAAGACCAAAGTCTCATCCACATGCCTGGTTATGTAGGAGGACATCAAATAGAGTTATGATGAATGCCACAAAGACTCAAAGGGCCGAGTTGGCACTGTGAGGGGATCCAACAGAGTTGGAGAAATATTTTGTTCAGATATTACATAAATTTGGAGGCCTGGAATTAATAATATTAGGAAACCTTTAAAAGAGAATGTCCTTCATTCCTTTCTTAGCATTTGGCTTTTGAACTGATTTCATGTTGAGCAACTAAAAGAGCTCTCTTCGAGGTGTGTCATTTGCACAATGGCTGATATAAATGAGATTCATCTGCTTCTCCCCAATTTATCTAAATGTGAAGGGGCAGATGGTTTCTCTATTCCAGAGCTTAATAAAAAAAAGGCTTTAGTCTCTGGAGCCATCAATACATTTCCTCTTACCAGTGTAATATTCAGCCCGAATTCTATTTCAGGACAATTGTTTGTATTTTACAATGTTTCCAAATCCTCAATGTTATATCAACCAAACTTCTGTATTAAATATCTTTTCTGTTCTTATACTTAATATTAGTTTATCCCTGCCACGAACAAACAGAAGCAATGATATTTATTACAAGGCATTTTGTCTGACAAATTTTATTTTGTACAGGGATGTGAAATTAGGCCTGTTCTCAATATGCTCTGCTGGCAGTAAGACAATATGCTGTGCTAAAAAAAAAAAAGGTTGTTTTTTCCCCCCAGTTTTGATGTGGCTAAGCTATTTCAGGATCGTAGCCTGAGCAGCATCGGAACTGTGGACCTGGAATCAATCATGTGAGTTGAATTTGTGAACTAGTCACTGAAGCAGAAATGTCCTCACCACCCAAAGTTCACGCCATTTTAAACTAGGTGTTACCAGGGTGGCTTCTGGCTTCTGCTACTACCGGTTTGCTCAGGGACGTGCTTCGTGAGTGTGCATGCTTGCACAGTTGTAAAAAATGCTTCTCCGCATGCACAGAAGCAAAAAACAAGATGGCGGCACCTATGGTGGTGCCGGTAGAACCGGTTCGGGGCGTGGCAGGCCAAGTTACTACCTACTCACCCAAACCGGTAGGAACCCACTTCTGGATGTTACTATCCAGATGATGACTTCCAATAATTCTAATAGCTCTTGACCATTTTCAAGGCCAACTGAAAACAATGGCTTTGACTTTTGATATCAGTGTTTAGGGCCATGATACTCAAAGAACTGGTTCTTTCACCTTTGTCTGAATATTGAGATAGGCTACTGGTGGAAGAGAAGATCGGTGGTTCAGGGTTAAATTATGGAGTCCTTCATGATCTCTGAGCTTGGTTATTTTCTTACAGATGTTTCATTACTCAACTAGATAACATGTAACTAGTCCCTGTGAATGTTGAGTATGCTCCAGAGGTGGTATTCACCCAGTTCTGACTGGTTCTGGAGAAGCAGCAGTGGAAATTTTGAGTAGTTCAGAGAACCGGCAAATAGGCCTCCCAGCTGATCTTCTTTTGTTTCCTGAACAGGAGAACTGAGTTGTTAAGCAGGTTAATGGGGTTGGGAGGGAATGGGATTTTGCAGTAACCTTCACCCATGAGTTGGGAGAGAATGGGGATTTTGCAGTATCCTTCCCCTGCCACACCCACCAAGCCATGCCCACAGAACTGGTAGTAAAATATTTTGATTCCACCACTGGTGTGCTCCCTGTTTAGCTTGCCGTTCCAGTTTTGGTGGGACTGTGGTTTTCTCCTTGGCAGTTTCTTGATTAGGGATTTGTTTTGTGTTGTTGTCTGGGGTTAATCCCTGCTTATCTAAGTGTTGCTGCTGGAGATGATGTATTCTGATTTTTTGATTTCCTTCTTAGTGAAATGAAACTTCTTCAAGACATCAACCAAGTCTAGACAGCATCAAGGACTCCATTGAGGTATGTCTTACAGATATGCTTCTTTTTCTAGGTATCTCTGGCATCTGAGAGACATCTGAGGCCACCAGAAAAGGATCTTTCCAGTGATGGTTCCCCAGCTGGAAACAGTTTTTCCCTTCTCAGATAATGAGATTGTTATTGCTTACCACCAAGTAAAGATCCTTTCTAATACCTTTTAATTCATTGAAATACTTTACCTTGTATAATGGCATGATCCTTTTCTTCCTTTGCTTTGCTGCTTCTAATACCTTGTTTTTTGATTAAATGTGTTTTGTATTTTATTTGTTTGGTTGTTATGGACCTTAAGGGGGAGATACATAGGTAGGATCTAAACTCCTTCATACATTTATAAACGATAATATTTTGAATGCTTTATTGAACCTTATAGCCAAATTAAACACTGGGCACTATGAAAGCATTTGTGCATGTCTGAATTTTCAGGAATATAAGGTTTAAAAAATGCAGTCCTCGCTGTAAATGGAGGACACAGTAAAGGAAGAGTTACTTCTATAGCTGATTAAACTCAAAATCTCCCTCTGCCTAAATGGGGTTTTAAAAAGAAAAATATGTCATTGAAACCAAGTTTTCCAAATCTCTATTTTATATGCCCTCTTTAAATCTAAGCTTTCATTGACTGCCAGTGCTGTATTGACTTGGAAAATAAGGCAGATTATTTGGGGAAAAAAATTGGCATATATTTTTCTTTATCTTTTTTCAATATGAGTTCAGGGACAAGAACCAATTTTATAGAACCAGTTTTCTCCCCCTCCTTTTCCCTGAAAAGCATGGCTTTATCATGTTTTCAGGCGTGACTATGCTGCACACTTGTTTCCCTTCATTTCTTTGTTTCACGAATGTTTCAGAATTGTGTACATATTTTCAAATCGCCTAATCTCATGTGCCAGATATGCTCAACCATTCTCTATTGGTATGCACAGAGTTGATTCAACAGTCCCTTTTGTTCAAGGCACTACTGAAAGACAGGTATGGCTTGTACGGAGTGGTGAGGGATGAGAAATATAAATTAGGCCAGAAGAGATCTCTATTAATTGGAAATACAGTGGAAAGAGGCATAGTATATACATATCCATGCCATTAACACATTAGTTCAGGGTTGTTTGTCAGCAGATTTGCTGATTCTTCCAGTTCTTGCCAGCCACAAATATAACCCAGAGATTCCAAGAATGAAAGCTATCATTTATTGTCTCCTATTGCAAGAATCCTCCTAGGTGCCCTCTCTCTCTCACGTCCCCCCTCTTTAAAATAAAAAGCATTTTTTTTATTGTTTTGGGTTCTTAGTTTTATGAGCAGCAGAGGAGAGAAATGCAAACAGAAAGCTATTAAATTATCCATATCTTCACCAAAGTGTATAAGCTTGACGGCTATATTTCCAATGGAAAGTTTTAATTGTTCTGCTCTCATTTCTGCAGTAGGATTTTTATAGGGGAGCTATCAATGCAGTCAGAAGTTAAAGTACTAGCAGGGAGGAGGAAGAGGAGGAGGAGGAGGAGGAGGAGATGATCAAGTAAGCCCTGAATAGCTTTCACTGGACTCCTTCATTTACATGATTTTTTTTCCATTTTACCTTTCACATCTGGATGGAGTGTTTTCCCCCCTCTTCTTCCTTCCCAGCCGTTCCCAATTCCTGCATCACCAACCCTCCTTCCTCTGTTGCAGGTATTTTTAAATGCCGGTCATCCTGTGGTAAGAATTTGCAGGTGCTTGTCTGAGAACTTTTTCCCCTCTAGCTGGCTGTGGAAAGGACAATGCAATTAATAACAGATGGTATGGAATGACCATGTCCTTGAGAGAATGCCTTATTGGCACCTACTGCTAATTGTAGCACATAGAACACAACTAAAAGCATAATAAATCTGAACTGAGGGACATTTTATGCAAGTGCTCGCCTCCTTTTCCAGACGGTAAATTGCTCAGCTCTTGAAATATCTATAACCTTGTGACACCCAACTTGCATTAGCTTAATTGCCTTTTTTTTTTCCTTGTGTGTGTGTGTGCGGTCTCTCTGTGCCTCCTACTTCCCGGCTCTCTTTCCTCTCGCTTTCAAAGAGCCAGTCTGCATTCTTCTACTGCAATCCTGCCCACCTCCCCAGAAATACCACCCCCCCAACCTGAGTGGGGCCAACCCTCAGACCAGGATCTGCTCTCTGCTTCACCGACAGAAGAAAAAGTGCCTCAGGATGGCAGGTGCGGCTGTGGCAAAGCAAGGGCTGATTTGCAGCCCTAATGGAAAATTGGCTTTTTCAAACAGGAAGATTTCCCTCCCTCCACCCCAGTAGTCTTCCTGTATGAGAGAAAAGGGAAGGGGAAGGGAATGATGAATTGCTGATTGGATTGAGTCCACTATTGGTTCAGCAGTTGCTTCGTGGGCACCTCCTCCTGATTTGTAAATGCCACTTCTGGCAACCAAGTCAAAGGGTCTGGGTATGTGCTTAAAAACTCCCTTGCCAGCAGCCTGGTTTCTTTCCAAACCAGAAACTGCTCTGGAACGGCTGAGATTGGCTTGTCACCATCTGGCAATTAGGCTAGGTATTTCCCCTCACTTGAGAAATTGGTAGAGATCCTTGGGCGTATGCCAGTGCACTTTCCGGCATATAGTAGATATGCAAAATTATGTCCTGGGTTTAGCGGAACTATCATTTCTCCCTGTCAAGTCCTGAGCCTCAGCCTCGGGAAGCAATCAAGAAAACAAGAACCACGCAGCCTTCAATAGTGCAAGAATTAGGGATTGTGAACTGAATCTTGGAAATTGAGACAGGAACCTCCGCCCCGCCTTTATTAGCAGGTTGATTACATTTCCTTGAACTTTACGGATCTTTTTGTCCTGGATTTTCTGTAGCTGGACCGAGTTGCTATTCCTGAGATAAGCTACAAATGAACTTCTCTCCTTTCGTGGTTAGTTATGTCTAGTATTCCTCCGATAACTTTCACAGCCTCCTGCAGTGTCTCAAATTCACTCGTCAATAGTTCATATATTCATCTTGGAAGAAAGGAGCTGGTGATGAACATCTCAATACTCTGAGCATCAAGCAGCCCCGTGTTATCTCTTTTTGGGTAGTCTTCAAAGCTCTTACCATTTCAAGGTAAGACACCTGCAAAGCGGTACCACAAGATTTTAGATTTAGATTTTATTCCATTTCTATACCGCTCCTATCTCCCCAATGGGACTCAGGGTGGTGCACAGGAAAATTTAAAAAATACAACAAAACAAACTGTAATAAATACAAACAGAATGCTAAAATATAATTAAATTAGATTTAGCCTGTGCTAAAATATAATTAAAACTGATAAAAATTAAAATCCACTGACTAAGTCTGTAAAAATTACCTCAGGATCTAGGCTAGGCCGGCTAGATGAAAAAGTGGGTCTTGAGTAATCAGTGGAAGAGGCGAAGGTCCGTGGTGGTACGAAGTTCAGGGGTAGGTTGTTCCAGAGGGCTGGGCCCGCCACAGAGAAGGCCCTTCCCCTGGGGGCCGCCAGCCAGTATTGCCTGGCAGACGGCACCCTGAGAAGGCCCTCCCTGTGGAAGCGGATCGGCTGAAGTGAGGTGTGTGGTAGGAGGTGGTCCCGCAAATAGCTAGGCCATGGAGTGTTTTAAAGATGGTTACCAGCACCTTGAAGCAATATAGATATAGATTTAATGCTATTTTTCAAAGTTTAAAAACCTAAACTAATTTCTGCCTATGCTAATGGTATAATTGTGCCACCTCTTCAGCCTTCAAATATTATACGGTCTACCCCATGTTCTTCTAAAATTGAAGCTGGTATTCACCCTTCTTTTAAATTAGAACCTATTATTCACCTGCCATCAGGCAACTATGTAGCAGGGGTCAACAGCTCAGGGCTCTGGAGCTGCACGTGGTTCTTTCATCCCTCTGCTGTGGGTCCCTATTGCTGGTTGGCTCCACAATTGATAGGGCTTTTGGTTAGGACAGGTAGAGGAAAAAGGAGGCCGCACTAGGAGGAGACACTATGGTGGGGGAACCGGACTTCTGGTCAGCTCCAGAATTGAATGGGGGTCTTCTGTTTAGGACCTTTGTGGCTCTTTGAGCATTTAAGATTGCTGACCCCTGCTATATGGCAATTCCCCCTCCCCCAAATCTGCAGACTGCAAAACATTTCATCTTTCCCCTGAATTAAAGTTGGAAGCACATTTTGTTCTTACAAACTACAGATCTTAGTCTTTGAATAGAAAGGCTGAATATATGAATTTTTGGCTCCTGTGAGATGATTCCAAGTCCCATTATCTCTGTCCATCAGCTGTACTCTGCCTAATGTCCTGCTAGTCTTCAACCCCAATTGGAACCAGAATTTCCATTGCTAAGCGAGGCAGTCATTAAGTGAGCCATTCCATATTTTATTACCTTTTTTGTCATGGTTGTTAAGCAAATCATGGGGTCCTTAAGTGAATCCAACCTTCCCCCATTGACTTTGCTTGTTGGAATACAGCAGGGAAGATTGCCAAGACCCTGAATTTTGAACATGGATTGTAAATCGCTTTTTTCAGCACTGTGAGAACTATGAGCAGTTGTTGAATAAATAATCTATCTGTATGAGGATTTTAGTCCAACAACATTTGTGTAATTCAGAATAAATATTAACAGGCTTCGGAGAGAATGCTTTTCTTTCAAGAGTCAATGGGTTTTTAGGATTCTTTTCACTCTTTCATGCCAGGACTTGATTTATTGAAATGGATCTAAAACCACCTTTCGATGAAACATCAACATCCTTTTGCTTAGAAACAACATAATGACTGGGACAGTGGTGGGATTCAAAATTTTTACTACCGGTTCTGTGAGCATGGCTTGGTGGGCATGGTGTGGCTTGGTGGGTGTGGCAGAGGAAGGATACTGTAAAATCTTTATTCTCTCCCCTCTCCAGGGGAAGGTTACTGCAAAATCCCCATTCCCTCCTGATCATCTGGGAGATCATCTTGGACTCGGGAGGCAGAGAATAGGTGGGGGGCAGGGCCAATCAGAAATGGTATTTACTGGTTCTCCGAACTACTCAAAATTTCCATTACCGGTTCTCCAGAGCTGGTCAGAACCTGCTGAATACCACCTCTGGACTGGAGGTCATTCAGACTTATTTCTCATGAATGAAGGAGAAAATATGTGTCCCAGGATAATGTTGCAGGATCCAATCTCGGTCAGTCACTGGGACCAGAGGTGTTTTTTTTCTTCTGGACTTATGCTGTAATCCATCTTCAGGGAAGTTGAGCTGAAGTGATTGAAGCTTGGGAAAGGGGCCCCTTGTCAAACAACAGCTTAATGCTTGGAAAGATTGAGGGCCAAAGAAGAATGGGACGACAGAGAATGAGGTGGCTAGATGGAGTCACTGAAGCAGTTGGCGTGAGCTTAAATGGACTCCAGAGGTTGGTAGAGGACAGGAAGGCCTGGAGGAATGTTGTCCATAGGGTCACGATGGGTCGTAAATGAATTTGCAAACAACAAAATCAAGTGCTTAAGAGGTGAGGGCCCGATCTGCATCTGAAAAGCTACACATAACAGGCACCATATAAATACCACACAGAGAACAGCCCAAAGCACACAGAGATGTTCCCTATGAATAGGCTCCAGCATGAGTCCGAAAACTTAAAAGACAAAACCTCTGGTCTCAGTGGCTGATCCAGACTGGATCCTGAAGACATACAGTTTTGGTCGCCACGATGTAGAAAAGACATGGAAAGACGTGGAAAGAGTGCAGAGAAGAGCAACCAAGATGATTAGGGGACTGGAGGCTAAAACATATGAAGAACGGTTGCAGGAACTGGGTATGTCTAGTTTGATGAAGAGAAGGACCAGGGGTGACATGATAGCAGTGTTCCGATATCTCAGAGGGTGCCACAAAGAAGAGGGAGTCAAACTATTCTCCAAGGCACCTGGGGGCAGGACAAGAAGCGATATGTGGAAACTAATCAAGGAGAGAAGCAACTTAGAACTAAGGAGAAATTTCCTGACAGTTAGAACAATTAACCAGTGGAACAGCTTGCCTCCAGAAGTTGTGAATGCCCCAACACTGCAAGTCTTCAAGAAGATGTTGGATAGCCATTTGTCTGAAATGGTATAAGGTTCCTGCCCACGCAGGGGGTTGGACTAGAAGACCTACAAGGTCCCTTCAAACTCTGCAATTGTATTGTATTATTGTATTTCTTCTGCAGTCAGAGAATATGAGTTCTAAAGCCCGATTAGAAATGGATATGAACTAACTTAACACTTTCTAGTTACATGCGAGACCGTCTCCTGCCCCATACATCCCTACGGCCGATTCGCTCCCACAGAGAGGGCCTTTTCAGGGTGCCGTCGGCCGGACAATGCCGACTGGCGACACCCAGGGGAAGGGCCTTCTCTGTGGCGGGCCCTGCCCTGGGGAACGACCTGCCCCCTGAACTCCGTACCATTACTGACATCCGCCTCTTCCGCCAGTGTTTAAAAACACATTTGTTTCATCAAGCCGGCCTTGCATAGCCTCCGCTGTTGACTAGTTTAGATAGTTTTAAAATGGGGGGGGGGGGTCTTAATGGGTTTTTAGCACAGGATTTCATATTTAATAAGCTTTAAAAAAAATTATATTTTTGTATTGTTTTGTATATTATTTTAATTTTCCTGTGCGCCGCCCTGGGTCCGTTTGGAGAAGGGCGGGATATAAATCGAAAAATAATTAATTAAATAATTAATTAATAATTAATAATTAAACATTGTAGAGTGGAAACTCAACTCTGGATTTCCCAATTTCCAAGGTGCCCAGACATTTGCAACAATGGAAACAAGAGATATCAAATGTTCTTTAAGGGATAAATTAATATTAAAAACTGTATTGTATTATTGTATTTCTTCTGCAGTCAGAGAATATGAGTTCTAAAGCCCGATTAGAAATGGATATGAACTAACTTAACACTTTCTCTTCAATGAGAAAATAAGTGTTCTGCATTTACATCAGATTGTGCACCACGATCTGCTGGAAATCTGTTTGAATCCATTTGGCTCGTGCCAGTGATAGAGGTGAAGAATATAGAACCCATGTCCTCCAACTTACAAGTCCCAGCAACTTTCACCATTGGTCATGGTATCTGGAGCTGTTGGGTGTTGAAGTTAAGCACTGTTTGGGGTGCCACTTTTTATCTATTTCTAATACAATTCCTTGCGGCTGGCTCTTTTCCTAAAATGTCTCCATCCATGCAACTTTTTAAATGTATTTGCTATCACAGAGTGACTCAGTGTCTCTCACATAATAGGAGATCTTATCCTATGAGATGAAATCATTCTTTTTTTATTAGGTGACATATGGAGTGCTGATTAATAGTCACTCTCCTGTAATAACAAAAACTGTACATAAATAGTAATCTGTTTCGTTGAAACATTTGTCTTGCTGGATAGATTGCTCCATCTGATTCTGAATACAGAGCTATTTATTATCCATATCAATATGGTTCCATCCCAATTCATACATGGAATTAGGGAACTAAACCTAAGATGCTAAGAAGCTACTGGGTTACTGTATTGTTGTCATGTGACTATATGAACAAATGGCAAAAGTTTATAACATGAATTTAACGTCTTGATTTTGTAAATTTACTGTGCTCAGGAAATTGGTTTTCTGAGCACTTAAACAGAACTAAAGGGAAGACTTATGTACTTTGGCTAGAAGAAAGCAAACTCCATACAATTGCAAGATTTTCTTTCTATGACTCCCTGGAATCTTCTAGCCTATTGGATTTCCTATTTGCAGTGTTTGTCTGGAAAATCAATACCAATGATTCATCTCTAAGCAAATGCTGTCACGTGGCTTGCACCCCACACTTCTTATTAAGATGGACAAGAATTCAATTTGAAAACACAATAGACAACATATAAGAAGCCTGTTTAGCTGTCTGATCTTCTTAGAGTACTAGAGAATGAAGACTACCAATTTGGGCCATGCTTCAGATGTATAATTAAAACTAGACTTTTATCAGGAACAAGTATTAATTACTCCCAAATGGATAATCCACTCGATTCCTCATCTTTCTCCTTTTTCATCTTTTTAGGTGGGGAGTGCCGAACAAATTGATGCGTGCAGGTTTTTTTAAACATAAACGGATAGTTTATGCATAAATGTATTTTATGTCAATAAATGTGTCCTATTAACTTGAAACGCTTAAGAAATTGCTATTACCAGCAATAATGCCAGCAGCATACTGGATGAGGCAGTGCTGTTTGTGGATAGTGGTAGCTGAAGAAAGCAATAGGTTAGTGATAGATTATATCTCCCATCATCTTGGACCAATGAACATGTAAACCAAGCCTGATGGATATGAAAATGCAACAATATTGAGGGAACATAGCATATTTTCCTTGGTAGTTCAAAGCACAGAAGGAATAGACCCATGATGGCGAACTTATGGCATGCGTGCCAGAGGTTGCACACAGCACTCTCTCTGTGGGCATATGAGCTGTCACCCCAGTTCAGCTCTGCTGCACATGTGGCCAGCTGTTCTTTGGGTCCCACTGGCCAGCTGTTCTTTGGGTCTTTGTTGCACATGTGTGGGGGCAGGGTGCACATAGGGAGGCCACGCTGTGGGCACTCAATCCGGAAAAGGTCACTGGAATCACTGGAATAGACTATCCTGCTTGAACTGCAGATCAGTTGTGATTTTTACCTGAAGATAAGTGGACTGTATTTAGGGGAATTAGAGAAACAGGCATCAGTGGCTCCTCTATAAAACTTGGTAGATTTAGCCCAAATATATGAAAAGTATGTTTTGAAGTCAGACCTCTTTGGAAGGAAGAACATTTCTGAATGTATGAAGTTCTAAGAAGACACTTTTGCAGGATGGTTGCAGGAAGTGGGTGTGTCTAGTTTAATAGAAAGAAGGACTAGGGGAGACAGGATAGCAGTGTTCCAATATCTCAGAGGCTGCCACAAAGAAGAGGGAGTCAAACTATTCTCCAAGGCACCTGAGGGTAGAACAAGAAGCAATGGGTGGAAACCAATCAAGGAGAGAAGCGATTTAGAACTGAGGAGAAATTTCCTGACAGTTAGAACAATTAATCAGTGGAACAACTTGCCTCCAGAAGTTGTGAATGTCCCAACACTGGAAGTCTTTAAGAAGATGTTGGATAGCCATTTGTCTGAAATGGTATAGGATTTCCTGCCTAGGTTGGTTGGACTAGAAGACCTCCAAGGTCCCTTCCAACTCTGGTCTTGTCTTGTCTTGTCTTGTCTTGTCTTGTCTTGTCTTGTCTTGTCTTGTCTTGTATTGTATTGTATTGTATTGTATTGTATTGTATTGTATTGTATTGTATTGTATTGCTTGAATATACAGATATGATCACAGTTGATAGTACACATCTCTTCAGGGTTAGATCATATGAGCAACCATCTGAGAACTTTCGCCTATTTTCTTCTATAGCATGATTCTGGAGAATACTTCATATCCAATCATAATGCCCTGTATTGAATTATCACTTCTGAAAAATCAGCAATATACAATGCAAATAATTGGTAGCTTGTAAAGATGAAAAATAAAACAGAAATATTTATTAGTAACAAAATCAATATTGCAGGTGTAATGTTTGTATTGCTTTCTTAAGTAGCATGATTTCCATTCTGAATATCTCTAATGTGTTGTCACTATGAATAATTATGAATGGAGGAGCAAAAAGAACTGATGGAAAAAAACTAGTTTGAAGATTGAGGGGAAAAACTGAAACATGAATAAATACAAATCGTATGATATTTCAAAACAATTAAGACATAGAATGAAAAAAAATGAAATTAAGGACATGCTCAATCTGGCAAGATTATAATTGCTATTGTTGGTGAGAAATTCTGTGATGAAAATGAATGTATTACTAGATGATTATTTTTCAAACAATACCTTATTCAATAATTGATATACTATTTAAGCAATGACAAAAAATGCATCTAGGTTTGTATGGCAAGGGAAAAAGCCAAGGATTATATATAAAATCCTTCAAGATGCAAAGGATTTGGACTGCTTCATTTTGAAATCTGCTACTTAGTCTAGATGAAAAAGTGAGTTTTGTTGAGAAATAAGAGAATTTCAGAACTAAAAGATTATGACCTGAGATTTGGATGACATGGCTTTCCAGGGCCTGATAAAGTTAAGATTAATGTGGCTTTTAAAAATCACTAAATTACAAGTGCCATATTGAGAACATGAAACAGATACAAACCCAGAGTTTGCCCAAAAATGCCATTATGGGTCTCAGCACAAGAAGCATTTTATAGAAAAGAAACAGCAGGCAAAGAGAGATGGTTAACTTATCAAGAATGGTTGTAACAAGAGCACAGAGAATATAAAATGAAATTAAGAGATCAATTGACTGTAGAAGGATTTAATTTTTCAAAGATTTTCACATATACATTGGAGAAAAAAAGATTTAAGATAACAAAACATTTGGAAAGGAACAACACAAGACAGCATTTAAAATTGAACTATGCACAACTGATGAACATGCAAGTGCTAAAATGTATTAACAGCGTTGAAATTTGAAATGGAAGACGTGAAAGATTGTGTGATAAAAGGGACTGACAACTTTGGAGAAAGGATACTAATGGAACAATAGGAAAATATGTGGCGGAAAGGACTGAAGTTGTGTTGTATTAAAAGAGAAGTTTTTAAAATGATGTACCAAGAGAACCATGCCTGGTGGAGTTGTAAATATCTTAGGATATCATCATCAGTGGCAACCTATGGGAAGGACAATGTCAGTTTGTCCTTTGTATAGAGTTTTACAGAATCTTGCCGGGTCAATGGTTAATGCCTCTAGTATTGTAAAATGGAATCCAGATGGCCTTCCACCAGAAGGCAGAGAAAGCTGGCTGCACAACATTATTCAAAGCAGTGGCAATGACATCATCTGATAGAATACAAGGATAATGGATGAACCTTTACTTAGCCAGGGAATGAGATGGCACCTCATTTTTCAAATTCTACCACTGTTTGTGTGTGGGAGTACACTGTAGAGGAAGTGTGGGAACAAACAAACAAAAATAGTTAAGGAGAGACTGGATAATTCCTTTATTTGATAGACTTCTTATTTCATGCTGGCAGCATAGGTGGCCACACTTCTTTGAACTGTTATTTGCATTTCCAAACTGGGTATTTGGGAAAGCTTAGTATGTTTTACAAGTTACACCTATGCAGCCTGAAGGAAACAGGTCTGAGAACAATGCGAAGGACTGTAGACACATCACCGATTTTCATTTTTGGCTTGTGGAGTTGTTTTATATGTCTGGGTTGTGTTCAGAGTTGGGATTCACTTATTTTCCCTACTGGTTCACAAATATGAGCGTGCTTGCATGCATCTCATCTTCTGCGCAAACCACTTTCTGCGCATGTGCGGTGCTCGCACATTACATTGGGCAGGTGGGTGGAGTCTCCTGCAGCCACTGCTACCGGTTCACCCAAATCGGAACGAACCAGCTGTAAACCACCTCTGGTTGTGTTATGTGGTAGCTATCTTGACTATAAGTTATAGGGGGGGGGGGAATAGAAAATATAAGAAACTGAGTTTCAGGACTAAGACTTTTCCTTGGGGACATGGCTGAAGGCATTTCCATGATAGTCCTCTACATTTAAATATTTATTTTACAGCTGTATTGCTATCAGTGCAAATGCCACCAGGAAAAATGAAAAAATTGTCAGAATCACAGTAGGACAGACTTATATTGGCGCCATGGATTAAAATTGGTCAAATCCTGACCAATGGAAACAGCAGCTGGCATAGCAAGATCCTGTTTTACATTATTTATAGACCAACTAAGGTTTATCCTCCAAGTTCAATAAACTTTGCCAATATCAATATCAAGCACACCTCAAACCTACTGCATTACCAATAGCCAGTGTGCTCCCCTCTGTATATGTGTGATTTAAAAATATTGGAAAATATCAGAGGATGCAGGAATGGAAGGAAGAAGACAATAGCAAGTTTAGGGCAGCAACATTGTAGAGTGGAAACTCAACTCTGGATTTTCCCAATTTCCAAGGTGCCCAGACATTTGCAACAATGGAAACAAGGGATATCAAATGTTCTTTAAGGGATAAATTAATATTAAAAACTATCTGTTAGTTATGTTTATCAACTATGAAAAAATTAAATAATGTGCCAATAAGAAAGAAGGAAAAATGATATAAAGGTGTACTTTAAGCATTTAGAAGTAAAACTCTAGAATCTTTATCGCAGAAATATATAGGTTCAAGTGACTTCATTGTTTATTTATTTCCTTGCTTAAAATATTTAAAATATTTGCAGGCGCCACAGTGGCTCAGTGGTTAAAATACTGAGTTTATTGACTGGATGCTGAAAGCCCAAGTTCAAGACCTGAGCACCATGCAATGGTGTGAGCTCCCATCCTGGCCTAGTTTCTGCCCATCTAGCAGTTCAAAAGCATGCAGATGCAAGTAGATAAACAGGTACCACTTTCATGAGAATGTGTAACAGCACTCTGTGTCATCATGCTGGCCGCATAACGAAAGAAATATCTTCAGACAGCACTGGCTTAATGGCCTTGAAATGAAGATGAGCATCACCTCCTATCAACAACCAGTGGAGTAAAATTCACAAGGACTACTTTATCTGTACTTTTAGTATTTAAAATATTGGCAGACTCATCCAATAAGAGAGACTCCCAACATTGTCCAACAAAGAAAAAAATGAATCATTATAAACAAGTCCGCTAAATGAGATGGTAAATATAATGAGATGGTAGCTCATAATCACAGCAAGAATTGCATAACAGAAAACAGTTTCCAAAACGTAATTGGAGCAAACATATTTATGTTAAAACCATGTTTGATCATCTGAGGGCCATCTCTGAGAAGCTGTGCTTTCTAGCCTACAACTCTTTCCCCTCTTACTGTATAGTCGAAGGGACTATAAGACAACAGGCCCTGTATTGTTGTTATACCCAGATGAGTGGAATAGTCCTTGCTAAAGTGGTCCCTTAGCATTTGTATCTGCAATTTTTTCATCCATCTCATTATATTTACATTTAGTGGACTTGTTGATAATGAGTCTTTTCTTCAAAGAAAAAACAAGACAGTCCAGGTGCCTCCTAAAAAAGCACCTTTGGGATCGTAGAAAAGTAGTCATTGTGTGAGTGGATATTTTTACTCCATAATAAGCGACAATTTATCCAGGGGTGGGTTCCGGCAGGCTCAGTTGTGTGCGCTTCATGCATGCACTTTGTGTGTGCGCACATGTGCAGTGCAATAAAAATGCTTCTGCGCATGCACAGAAGCGAAAAACAAAATGGCGGTGCCTATGGCGCCACCAGGAGAACTGGTTTGGGGCAGTGGCAGGCCTGGGTCACCCAGGCCACCAAACCACTACCGGTTCGGCCAGACCAGTCCAAACTGGTAGGAACCCATCACTGAATTTATCTATGAAATACATGAAAACATGGAAACAAAAGCATATACTTGAATTTTGAACAAGTAGAGTTGAGTATGGTTTGTTTTATGGGTTTCTTACATATCACCAGTAGTCATATGGCAAGGTTTCTTCTCCTGACCTGAACAAACTTTATATAAAATATTAAGTCATATTTTAATCAATCTATCATGTCAAATATGTATGCACACACCTATATAATATGTACATACTTTTGAGTAATGTATCATGCAGTTAGGGAAACTTGTAAGTAATTGTATGCTACATTCATATTTTTTTCTAACAAATGCAGCACCATTATATTAAGCTACAGATTCTCTTGTTTTGTTTTGAGAGTTTTGAGGGTTTCCATTACACTCATTTGATTTAATGACCTCTTTTCTTACCAGAGAGATAACAGGAAGAGAGGGAGGGAGGGAGGGAGGGAGGGAGGGAATGGTAAAATTTTCTTTTAGCTTTAATGTTCACCCTTGTGACATTTGTTCAATCATCTGGAGCATAATATCACATGAGTCAGTTGAGAGTTGTGAAAACATGCTCATGCAATCTTGGGCCATAACATTTCAATACACAATAGTTATAATAATGCTCACATGATTATTACAATGTTCACATGTAAAATGAATTTTAGAGCCGCAGTGGCACACTAGTTAAGAGTGCAGTACTTCTGCTGACTTCTGCCTGCAATTTGGCAGATCGAATCTCACCAGGCTCAAGGTTGACTCAGCCTTCCATCCTTCCGAAGTGGGTAAAATGAGGACCCAGATTGTTGGGGGCAATATGTTGACTCTGTAAACCACTTAGAGAAGGCTGTAGAAGCACTGTTAAGTGGTATATAAGTCTAAGTGCTATTGATAGTCACATTGGACACCAGTGTCTACTGTTTCACTTTTGTCTCATTCTAGCACTTTGATTTTTGAGCATGAACATGAAATGACCTTTGATGTTTGGGAATTTTACAGATACATTTACAATACATTAAACAGCAAATATGGAGATGTTTAATTCCAAATTCTGTGCAGTTAATCCTGTATGGAACTCTGATTTCTTTATAACTACTTACTAGGGATAAATTTAAGTGCTACTGCTATTTTAATTAGAATTGTACAATGTATTATACTGGTCCTGAAAGTCAAGGGCTTTGGGCATTTACTTGATTTCACATATAAAAACAGTGACAAGCTGCCTTAGCATAAATTTAACCAAATTTTACCAGCTTCAGCTGCTAAGTAGAAGTTTACTTTACTTTATAGCTGGGATTATAGCAGACAAATGCAAATACATTCAGGCACATGACCTGTGTGATGAAGAGTCAGTGACAGAGAGGAAATTTATTGTACATATAATCTCCACATTTCTGTCTCGCCTTCCTCCCCACCCCTGTGCACGTAGTATGTTCCTAATCTTCCATTTCTTCCACATCTCCATATTGTGCTGCTAAAATTGACCAGAAAAGCAAGATGATCTTTGGTGCTATTTTTTGTTTTAATAGAAATAAAAAGAAGCACATTAAACCTCCAGTAGTTTCAGCACATTTATTCCATTTAAAAAGGGAAACTCAAAAGGAAAAAGAAAAAAGGATTTGAACATTTCTGCACACCAGGACTTCTCCTGTAGCTCCAAAGAAGCTGATTTTTCTTAATGTTTTAATTATCCATTTGGGGGGGGGGGGGTGGAAATCTCAACCACATGACAAAGAATACACTCCATGTACTGAAAGAAGGCAGCATTGCACTAAATGCAGCAATGTTGTTTTTTTTACCAGGGAGTTGGATAATATGTGGCCCTTCAGATGCTGTTGGATCATAAATCCCAGCATGAATGGAATCTGAATTAATTATCACATGGGTCATATATTTCTCCACCCTGCTGTAAGTCTTGGTATGTAGATTTATATCACACAATGTGCAGGAAAAGTTCTCAGGCATGTGCATTTTAGTTACCTTTTGCCCTGAACATCCAGGTATCACAAAGACAAGGCCAGTGGTACACAATAGATAGTATTTCAACGTTACTTTTTTCCCCCATATGAGTAACATCTTATAACCCTTCCGAAAATGCTCCTCAACATTTTCACGTCATCCAGCACAGTTGGCTGGATCAGTCCCAAAGAAGTTTGACGAAAGTATACTTATTTATTTATTAAATACTTACTTATTGGGAAACCTTCTATGGTTTTTGTCCACCTGGCTGTCCAGATGTAGAGACTCTGTTAGACATGGCTCATCACATCTACTCAGTGAGTGCCAGGTCAAGGGTGCAGCTTAGTGGCTCTTCAGAAACTCAGCACAGCTGAAGACCGGAGAGCACTTTCTATAATGTCAAAGCAAGGGCTGACCTGATGGAAAAGGGTCTGTATAAATTTGATGGGCAGAGAGGATCTCCGTAGATAACTTCCATTTTAATTATGCAACAGACAGATATCTCAGCAAGTGGCAGATGGACACTCACATTGATGCTCCATCTGCTGTAATTGGGGAAGAAGGCTGTAGATTGATTGTACAGGTGTGCTGGATGGCCTTCTTGATCAAAGAGAGTTCGGAAATTATGAAATATGTGTGTCAAGGGGGGAGGGGACTTGTGGAAATTAATGAACTTTCTCCTCCTTTAAGAAGTTATTTAAGAGCTATGCATTGCAAAGACAGAAGAGGGATCTCTAAACTATTACTGCTCAAAATCTTACGAGAGACTGTTAGGTTGGCTAGTTTGGAGTCACTTAAAAATCTCAGTCTAGAAAATGGAAACTCTGTATTTATGTTATGACAAAATTCTTCACAGAAAGTGTATACCCCATATATGAAAGAGTTTTTGTAACTCCTAAAACAGAACAGAATAGAATTTTTTATTGGCCAAGTGTGTTTGGACACACAAGGAATTTGTCTTTGGTGCATAAGCTCTCAGTGTACATAAAAGAAAAGATACATTCATCAAGAATTATAAATAAGCAATCAAATCATACTAGGAAACATTCAATATAAATCATAAGGATACAAGCAACAAAGTTACAGTAATAAGTGGGAGGAAATGGGTGATAGGAATGATGAGAAGTTTAATAGTAATAGCAATGCAGACTTATTAGGGAATTATTTGCTTAGCAGAGTGATGGCGTTCAGGGAAAAACTGATCATAGATGAGTTTGCACAAATGTCTAAGGAACGGTTCCATAGACTTGGATTTGACTAGTGTCAATTTCTCATTTTACCAATTTTAAGCTTGTTTCCTGTTGGGCATTACTTTGAAAATATATATTTTTTAAGAAAATAGCACATTTTGTTCATTATTTCCTTATACATTTATCAGGTACAACATATTGCATTGTATGCCTTATTCCAAGTAAGTCCTCCTAATGCAGAGAATTCTGCTCATTATTTGCTATGCTCCCCCTGAGGCCATTTCCTCCATAGTCTTCCATTTTATTTTAGGGAATATGGAGAGAAGCACGTGATGAATATGAAAAAGTAAGTAGGGTTCTAAACGTGGGCTTTGCATTTACTGTCCTAAAGCCTGCTGGCATTGCAGCTCAAGCTTCTACCAAAGTAAAGCCATATTTTTACTTTACTTTATTGAAAAGATATTTTAGTGCACTTCCCTCCAGCTTTCATAGGAGATGTAGAAAAACAAGGTGCAATGTCTATGTAGAACATCACACCTATGTTGTAAAAACAGAAAAGAATAGTAAATAAATAGAAACATTAGAAAAATTATATAGCTGGATGAGAGCAAGTAGCTAAGTCAAAGTTGGCTTTCCAAACACATCCATAATTTAGACTAAAAAGTGTGTGCATAGGGGGAAGATTTTTGGAACATTCCAAGTCATTTTCAGATTTCTTTAGCATTTATCTGTATTATTGGAAACCTTCAAACCAGTGGTGGGATTCAACATTTTTTAATATTTATTTATTATTATTTATTTATTAGTCAAATTTATATCCCGCCCTATCTCCCCTAGGGGACTCAGGGCGGCGCACAGAAATATAAAAATATAAAACAATACAATACAAAACCGTTTACAAATAGATTAAATTAAAGTCTGTACTAAAATTTAGATTAAAAAGGGTTAAAATCAAATCAAATTAAAACTATATCCATTAAAACTAAGCCAGGCCGGCCTCTTGAAATAGATGAGTCTTTAATGCCCGGCGGAAGAGGCGTAGGTCCGTGATGATACGAAGGTCGGGGGAAGGCCCCGCCACAGAGAAGGCTCTCCCCCTGGGGGTCACCCGTCAGCATTGTCCGGTGGATGGCACCCTGGGGAGGCCCACTCTGTGGGAGCGGACAGGTCTAAGGGAGGTATGTGGTAGGAGGAGCAAATAGCCAGGTCCCGTGCCATGGAGCGCTTTAAAGATGGTTACTAACACCTTGAAGCGCACCTGGAAGGCGGTTGTGATTTTGTGAGCATGGCTTTGTAATAATAATTTATTATTATTATTGTGGGCATGGTGTGGCTTTGTGGGTTGACAGAGGAAGGATACTGCAAAATCCCCATTCCCTCCCCACCCCACTGTCCTGCTTTCCAGCTCTGCTCTCCTGTTCAGGGCAACAAAAGAAGATCAGCTGGGAGGCTGGGGGCTGGGCCAGCCTATTTACCAGTTTGCCGAACTACTCAAAATTTCTGCTACCAGTTTTCCAGAACCTGTCAGAACTGACTGAATACCACCTCTGCTTCAAACATCATGGTTATGAAGTTATTCATTAGTAATATTTCGAGCAAGCCTATGAGTAAATAATTGAGGAACACTCAGAAAAAAGATAGGGGAGTCTTGAATAATACCATTGGCTGTTCTTGAGGGACAGCAGCATGGTGGTCTTGTGATGAAGATGCTTGCCTCCCAATTGGAAGGTTGAGAGTTCAATCCTAGGGTAGCGGCAGATGTTTCTCTCTCAGGGAGCAAAGAAAGGATAGCTGCTGCAAACTCTGTGTGGTGTCAGGAAAGACATCCGACCAGTAAATGCTCAGCTACCTCCAGTCACCTGACCCTACTTTGAATTAAGGTATTACAGGATTGTTTTAAAAAAGGAGGGGGGGAGGTAATGTTCTTGAGGGAGATGGGTGGCCGAGAAATATGAAAAATAAAAATAACAAATAAATAATTGCTGCTGGAACAAGCACCTACTCTGAAGTATTAGCTGTCTAAATGTCATTTTTGTTGGGGTTGCAGGGGGGGGGTTTCTACCTGAAAATTCTCTTCTGCCATTGTTTTCCAGGTCCTACTATTTATTTATTTATTCGATTTATATACCGCTCCTTTCTCCATCGAGATGGACTCAGGGTGGTGCACAGGGGAATTAAAAATCACCAATAAATAACAATAAATACAATAATAATATTTAAAATGAATTAAATT
Organism: Rhabdophis nuchalis; assembly: GCA_039707465.1. Lineage (NCBI taxonomy): Eukaryota > Metazoa > Chordata > Lepidosauria > Squamata > Natricidae > Rhabdophis > Rhabdophis nuchalis. The sequence goes on along the minus strand of CM077644.1, from coordinate 162,004,446 downwards.
AAGAACCTGTGCTAAAAATAATCCCATTAAGATTCTAAAATCCATTTAATAGTTAGGTAAGATTATGTTGCGTCTGAACTCTAAACTCTAAGCTAGACCAGCTTGGTGGAAAAGATACGTCTTGAGTGAGCGGCGAAAGAGGGGAAGGTCCGTGATAGTACGGAGTTCGGGGGGTAGGTCATTCCAGAGGGATGGCCCTGCCACAGAGAAGGCCCTTCCCCTGGGCACCGCCAGCCAGCATTGACCAGCGGTTGGCACCCTGAAGAGGCCCTCCCTATAGGAACGAATTGGTCGGTGGGAGGTGTGCGGCAGGAGACGGTCCCGCAAATAACTAGGCCCCGTGCAATGGAGTGATTTAAAGATGGTAACAAGCACCTTGAAGCGCACCCAGAAGGCCACCAGTAGCCAGTGCAGCTCGCGCAGGAGAGGTGTCACATGGGAGCATCGCGATGATCCCAGAAACCCCTGCGCAGCCGCATTCTGCACTAACTGGAGCCTCCGGATGCACCTCAAGTGGAGCCCATGTAGAGAGCATTACAATAGTCTAGGAGGGATGTGACGAGCGCTTGAGTGACAGTGCGGAGGGTGTCCCAGTCAAGAAAGGGGCGCAACTGGCATACCAGGTGTATCTGGTAAAAAGCCCCCCTGGTCACGGCTGTCACATGGTCATCCAAGGATAGCCGTGAATCGAGGAGGACGCCTAAGTTGCGAGCCCTTTCCACGGGGGCCAGTGACTCGCCCCCGATGACCAGCGATGGAATCAGCTGGTTGTGCCGGGATGCCGGGAACCACAGCCACTCAGTCTTGGACGGGTTGAGCTGAAGTTTGTTACCTCCCATCCAGACCCGCACGGCTTCCAGACACCGGGACATTACTTCGACGGCATCGTTGGGGTGGTTGGGGGTAGATATGTACAGCTGAGTATCATCAGCGTACTGATGGTACTCTACCCCACAACCACGGATGATCTCACCCAGTGGCTTCATATAGGTGTTGAATAGGAGGGGCGAGAGGACCGACACCTGAGGCACCCCACATGTTAGGGGCCTCGACATCGACCTCTGCATTAATTGAAAGTAACTTCTCACAGAGCTGCCTCTCTCTCTCTTTGGATTTAGCATGCAATAGCTGCACACTGACAATCAATCTTGAGCAATTAGAAGTGATCCTTTGGACCAAAGGTGGTATTCTGCCGGTTCGCCCCAGTTTGGGTGAACTGGTAGTGATGGCGGTGGGAGGCTCTGCCCACTTGCCCAGACGTCATCATGGATGCATGCACAGAAGTTTCTGCACACACATGAGCCACACATGAGCGAAGCAAGCACATGCACGCACGGAGTACCACACACGAGTGAAGCAAACACACGCACACATGCAGGTCTGAACCGGTAGCTAAGGTAAGAGGATTTCATGCCTGCTTTGGACCCAGCCAATGAAGGGATCTGGTGACTCTGTTCCTAAGATAAGTGTCAAGCTTCGAAGCATGCTTATGCTGTTGCAACTGTTATCACCTCTCAGTTTGCCAACTAAGGGGGAGGGGAGGGAGGAAATGAAATGTAGGCTCCAGACTTCTGGAGAGCAACCTGTGGGTTTCAAGGACACTTGAGCAGGTGGCTAAGATCTCCAGAAGTATGTTCTCATCACAATTCAATTGCACTGAATTGGACAATTTGACCTACACCAAGGCGGGATGGGGGAATTTTATATTTAAATTATACGGGATTGCATGGGAAATAGCCAGAGCTGGTTTTGCCTTAATCTGTGCCGATAGGATGTACTCAATGAAGTTTTGCCTAAAGGGATTGGACCGTCTCAGCTGTGCTTGCTCGGTAGCGTTCATCAGTCGGAACTTTGACAGTAAGTCTTTCTCAAAGATAGTTATAGATTCTCTCCAACACTTAGCCCAGTATTATGAACAAAAGTCAGATGAAACTCCAGAGCATCATTCATGCCCGTTTACATCTTCAAATTCTTGCAGTGTTATCAATGTTTATTTTCCATCAGTTTTTCTTCCCTTAGGTAAACATTTCTAAGTTCTGGGCAAAGCTCGGTTCTTTCCTGTAAATGTCATTTAATCCATAAAAAGCGTTCCGATTTTGACAAGCTTAGGATGAGATACAGAACATGTAATACCTAAAGTGCCCGATGTCCCATATATATTTATATGTGTCTAAATCATTTTATCATCCACTTAAGAGCAGAACAAATTAGTCATACCCTCTGATTCGGTACACATTATGCTGAGACATGCCCACGCTAATATGCTTTCTGATAAAGTAAATGCTTACCCTGTTGGAGTACAAATCTTATTTGGGCTCTGGAAAAGTCAAGGGACAGAAAGCTGACTCTGCAGCAGGATTGCTTACTCAAAGGGAATTGGAGATTTATTAGCAGATTTCATTAAATATATGGTTGCCCCGAGCAGTCAAGGTTGCAGAAATGGGATGCAACAGGAAAGAGGTTTGCTGGGCTGGAGAATAGCAACATGTAAAATGAACACTGCTGTGTAATAAAATACTGGTGGTCTTTCACTGGAATAACTTTTCTTCCACTGATACCCTCTAGCTGTTTTTGGGCTGTCATTCCCAGAATGTCTGAATATGAATTCTGGGAGCTGCTGTCTTGATACATCTAGAGCAGTAATGGCAGATTTTCAGCACTGAGTGCTGAAACTGGAATGTACATGCATGCACATGTGCATGCGTGTGCTGGAGCCCAGAAACCAGAAGACCAGCTGGCCAGTGCACATGCATGCAGTGGCCAGTTAGTCTTTGGATTTCCGGCACCCTGGGACACATGAAGACCAGCTGGCCAGCACACATGCATGGACCAGAAACAGAAGAGCAGCTGGTGATGGCCCATGTGCCCACAAAGAGGGCTCTGCATGTGCCATAGGTTCGCCATTACGGATCTAGAGGATCTAAGCTTGTGAAAAGGCAGGGAAATGGGTGGTGGAATGGCTAGAAAATTGGTTATTACTTCATAATAATAACTCTAGTTTAGACTGGAGGTGTGAGAAACTACTGTATGTATTAAATGTAAAAATGTTTTTTATGCCCATTTTTGAGCATTAAGGCAGACATTTACATATTTTAAAGGTTCATTGCATCCTACGTTTCGTGCATTTAGGCAAGTATCAAAGTTTAGGTATTTCAGAAGCAGGCAGAAATCTACAGCAAATTATATACACAAAATAATGCACATTCCATTAAAACAAAAAACAAACAAACCCTCAAATGCTACAATCCTTTGGCCTATCCAGAATGGAAACTACTCCAAATTCAATCAGTTTTGTTTCAAGATAAGAGTACATTTGTTGTGGAGATATATGTCTGCAATCCACTGCATCCTTCCTGTGATAGGATTTAAAATCCTTCTATACCACCTCTGTTTCCTTTATGTAAGGAGAACGTAATGTTGCTCTTTTCAAATACCAGAGTGATCTTTACATCTTTTGTGTTGTTAAGTGGGCAATTAAGCAAATGGAGAGGGGGAAAAAAATAACAAACCTTTTGAACCAGGAAGGATGCAAATTTGAGTTAGGATATATGGTTTAAGCTCTACAATGTGTAGAAGATAATATCTGGGTTGTTTGGAATTATCAGAGTGGTGTATAGTGGAAGTCAGGGGGGTGGGTTGGATTGGGAGGTAGGGGGAGGGTTAGGGTGGTTAGGGGAGGGAAATATATTTGCATAATTAGTTTAGAAGATGGGGATATTTGGATAATACTATTTTGTGAGTAATTCATATTAGGAGGGTTGGGATGAGGGGGGGGTATAGTACTTGTATTTGATTTATTTTACATGTATGGGAAGGGGGGGAAAGGGGAAATGTATGTTTTTGTAAAACTTTTTCAATAAAAAAAAAAGATAAGAGTACATAATTGAAATTGAAATTGAAATTTATTAACCGCACCCTCTCCCCACAGGGACCCGGGGCGGTGCACAGGCAAAGCTAAAAACAATATACAATAAATACAGCATACATACATTAAAATAGAATTAAATAATATTTACCCGTGCTAAAAATATAAAATTAAGAACCCACTAAAATTTGGAGTCAATAGACAGAGAGAACTATTCAAGGCCGGCCAGTCGAAAGAGATAGGTCTTCAATTTTACACGGAAGGAGCGGAGGTCAGTGGTCGTCCTAATATCAGGGGGAAGGTCGTTCCAGAGGGCCGGGCCCGCCACAGAGAGCGCCCTTCCCCTGGGCGTCGCCCGCTGACAAAGTCTAGTGGACGGCACCCGGAGAAGCCCCTCTCTGTGGGAGCGAATCGGTCGTGAGGATGTGTGGGGCAGGATCCGATCTCGCAGATAGCTAGGTCCCGAGCCATGGAGCGCTTTGAAGATGATAATTAACACCTTGAAGCGCACCCGGAAGACGACAGGTAGCCAGTGCAGCTCGCGCAAGAGCGGTGTTACGTGGGCAAACCTAGAGGTGCCCATAATTGCTCGCGCGGCTGCATTCTGAACTAACTGAAGCCTCCGGGTGCACCTCAAGGGGAGCCCCATGTAGAGAGAGTTACAATAGTCCATAATATTGCAACCTAAAAACTGTAATTTAGATACATCCCCAAAGATGTGTTCAAAATATAAAGAAGTCTGTCTGTCTGTCTGTCTGTCTGTCTGTCTGTCTGTCTGCCTGTCTGTCTCTCTCTCTCTCTCTCTCTCTCTCTCTATCTATCTATCTATCTATCTACCTACCTATCTAAAATCTATCTATCTATCTATCTATCTATCTATCTATCTATCTATCTATCTATCTATCTATCTAATAGATAGATAGATGTCTACACAGAGAGACAGACAGTCATATACATATATACATTCATGTACAGTATTCGTATATGTATAAGATGTATACATTCCCAAAACAGAGCCTATCTTTGTAGGGAGGGAAACTGAGGAATTAACCCAGATAGAAATAACCAGGGAGGAGGTCCTTGCATGTCTTGTTAAACTAAACACTAACAAATCACCAGGACCAGATGGCATCCATCCACGAGTTCTCAAGGAACTTAAAGATGAAATTGCTGGTGTCCTTGCCAAAATATATAATCTTTCCCTCAAATCAGGCCTTGGGCCGGATGACTGGAAGGTAGCGAATATAACACCTATCTTCAAAAAAGGATCCAGAGGTGATCCAGGAAATTACCGACTGGTCAGCTTGACAAGTGTCCCAGGTAAAGTGATGAAAACCATCTTAAAGGATAAAATTAATAGGCACGTAGAAGAGAAGGTGCTGCTGAAGGACAGCCAACATGGCTTTTGCAAGGGCAAATCATGCCTCATTAATCTGCTGGAATTTTTTGAGAGTGTCAACAAGCACGTGGACAAGGGAGATCCAGTTGACATTGTTTATCTGGACTTTCAGAAGGCCTGCACCAAGGTTCCGCACCAAAGGCTCTTAAATAAACTTGCCAGTCATGGAATAAAGGGACAGGACGTCCTGGATTAGCAACTGGCTAAGGGACAGGAAACAGAGAGTAGCATTAAATGGACACTTCTCCAGGTGGAGGGAGGTAGAGAGTGGGGTCCCCCAAGGTTCAGTACTGGGACCCCTGCTCTTCAACCTTTTCATAAATGATCTAGAAGTAGGAGTAAACAGCAAGGTAGCCAAATTCGCCGACAACACTAAATTATACAGGGTAGTGAAAACTGAGAGAGAGTGTGAGGAGCTCCAGAGGGATCTCTTGACACTGGGGGAGTGGGCAAACCAGTGGCAAATGAGCTTCAACATTAGTAAGTGCAGAGTAATACACGTTGGGGCAAAAAACCCCAACTATATCTATAAACTGATGGGGTCTGAACTCCTTGCAACTAACCAGGAAAGGGACCTTGGTGTCCTGGTGGACAGCTCAATGAAGGTGTCAACCCAGTGTGCCGCAGCAGTGAAAAAAGCAAACTCATTGCTAGGGATCGTTAGGAAGGGTATAGAAAATAAGTCAGCAAGTGTCATTTACCTCTTTATAAATCTATGGTGAGGCCCCATCTGGAGTATTGTGTACAGTTCTGGTCACCATACCTTCAGAAGGATATTACGGAAATGGAAAAGGTGCAGAGGAGGGCAACCAGAATGATTAGAGGGCTGGAACACCTTCCTTACCATCTGAGGCTGCAACGGCTGGGCCTCTTCACTCTAGAATGACGGCGCCTGAGAGGTGACCTGATTGAAGTCTATAAAATCATGCACGGTGTGGACAAAGTAGAAAATGAAAAACTGTTTTCCCTATCGCACAACACTAAAACTAGGGGGCACTCCATGAAACTTTTGATAACTAGACCTCAAACAAATAAGAGGAAGTACTTTTTCACCCAGAGGATCCCTGGTCTATGGAACTCCCTGCCAGAAGAAGTGGTGACAGCTGTCAGCCTCGACACCTTTAAGAAAGGATTAGACGAGTCCATGGAGAACAAGGGTATCCATGGCTATCATGATGGATGCCTAAGGACACCCTCCGGGTTGGAGAGATAGGCAGGATATCTCTCAAAGCCATTTGCAGGGAATCATAAGCAGGTGATGACATCTGCTTGGGAAGACCCTGAAGCAAATGGGGAGCCACTATGTGAGACATAATGCTGGACTGGATGGGCTGTGGCCTCTTCCAGCAAGGCTATTCTTATGTTCTTATGTTCTTATATGAATGAAATCAATTTAAACTATACAGATAGTCCTCAATATACAACCATTCATTTAACGAAAATTCAAAAAATAGCATTGGGAAAAGTGAGGTGCAACCATTCCTCACACTTCTGACTGCCACAGCATCCCTATAGTCACATGATCAAACTTTGGGCACTTGGCAAACAGCATGCATTTAGAATGGTTGCAGCACCCCAGCATTCTCCATTTGCAACTTTTCCAGCTGGCTTCCATCAAGCATCTTCAATGGGAGAAGCTGGATTAACTTAAGGACCTTGTAATTCAGTTAACAGTCACTGCAGTGATTTCACGTAATAAATACAGTAAAAAATATCATAAAATTGGGTGTGACTCACTTAATAACCTCCTTGCTTATCAATAGAAATTCTGGTCCCAATTGTGATTGTCAGTGGAGGGCTACTTCAGTGGAATTAAGAAGAGTCGTGAAAGTGTCCCAAATTAAGGACATGCAAGATGGTAACTAGTTACAATTATAAACGAAGCATTGTCACATTAGACAAGTTTCTCAACTTTGTTTTCATTTATTTCCCTATGTTCTTTTTAAGAATTGTTTTCCCTATACCAGCAACAAGCATGAATGAAATGATCTAGAAGTAGCACATTTACATTTATACACATTGCATATGGTAAATACAGATCCCATCTACAATTTCTTTTCATTTATTGTGCAATAAAGGGAAATAATTAGAGAAGGACATGAAAGCCACAAGATAAGAAAAGGCAACACAAGTAGTTTAGTTTAGTTTAGTTTAATTTGGATTTGTATCCCGCCCTATCTCCCCGGAGGGACTCAGGGCGGTGCACAGGCAGATATTAAAACAATACAAACAATACAAAATACAATATAGTTACAGGAAAAATATATTAAATTTAAACCCCGTGCTAAAACATCTTAAAACCATCTAAAAACCCTTAATAAAATCCCCACAATTTATCATAAAGTCTAAGCCAGGCCGGCCAGATGAAAAAAGTGAGTTTTAAGCTCCTGACGGAAGAGGCGCAGGTCCGTGATGGTGCGAATGTTGGGGGGTAGGTCGTTCCAGAGAGCCGGACCCACCACAGAGAAGGCCCTTCCCCAGGGGGTCGCCAGCCGGCATTGGCCAGCAGACGGCACCCTGAGGAAGCCCTCCCTGTGCGAGTGGACAGGACGGAGGGAGGTGTGTGGTAGGATCTCCAAAAGGAGATCACATGACCCTGGGACACAGCAATGGTCATAACTATGAGTCAGTTGCCAAGAATCTAAATTCCGATGACATGATGACATGCACAAGTGTGAAAAATAGTCATAAGTCACTTTTTCAGTGCTGTTATAACTTCAATCAGTCCCTAAATGAACTGTTGCCAGTCAAAAACTACCTGTAAAGCTATTTATGTATTGAATCAATTTATAGAAACCTCCAACTCTGGACAGACAAGCTAAGATTAAAACTAGTCCAAAAAAACCATTATGCAGAACAAAGGCACAACACAATCAAGGCCAGCTAAAATCATTCCATACTAACTAATTCAATCAGGCTCATCTACCAGCTTGGTCCAGTATAAAAAGCCTGCAGAATTACGAACCTTCAGGAAATTTATGGCAAGTGGAATCAGACTTAAAAACCAATTCTATTATATTTTAAATTCTGGAATTGAGAAAATGCAACATAGGAGCCTCCCTTTTTACCTGGCTCTATCCTTCTCTCTATAGCCTGCTGGCACAGGTTTTTACACATTTCTTGCACGTAAGTCAACTCTAAATCGGTGTAAACAAAAGTGAGGAAATCATAGAAAGCACGATAGGCATAACATCCTGATGAGCTGTTCTGAAGTCAAGAGGTTGGTCTCTTAGCTGTAATCAAGGACAGGCCTAGGTGCAAGTGATCACAATACTTATTGAGATATAGGCACCTCACAAAGAGCCTTGAATGAAATTGGGAGAATTTTAAAAGGTGTATACTCCTGGACAGGAAAAGGTTGATCTTAGCTGACTCCACCTGAGATCTTAATCACTTTGGTGGTGGACAGGTGGGGGGGGGGGGAGGTCCAGCAATGTATTGGAATAACAATGGAAAAACAAGGAGAGAAATTCAAGGGTCAAGGAAGAAGTGAGAAAATGTGGAGATGGACTTGTCTTTTCCTAAAATTCAGGACGGCCATGAATAAAATACGTGGAAAGTTGCTCTTCCAGTTTACGGCACTCCAGTGTGTGTGAAGACCAGCTGGCGGCATGCTGGAACCTGGAAGAGCAATGGGCAACGGCTTGTGTGCCCAGAGAGATGGCTCTGCATGCCGCTTTCCAGCACGTGTGCAATAGGTTCACCATCACGGTGAATAGCCAAGCTTCATCTCCATGTTTTATTTTTGTAAAACATTCTGTAATTCAAGCATTCTGTAATTCACTTTATGACATGCTTTCATTAAGCCATGTAACATACAATAATGTTGCATTTGTATGGTTATTTCACCTGCTGACACAAATGCTACATACTTCATTTTTATACCCTTTCTCTTAGAGACAGCCGTTTTGTAATAAATACAAATTATATATTCAGGACCACATCGCCAGCATGTGAGATTGACGTATCGTGCACACATGAATATATTTCTACCTCAATCCTTTGCCAACCACAGAGCAAAACCCCTCTCTCTTTCTTGCCAAGTTCGTATGTTACTTTTTGCTTTTCTGCCATATACTGCAGAGCTGTGAGTACCTTAGTGTTTCCAGTTTTGCTCTGCAAATATCCATATGACCACTAGAGGGTGTCAAAATTGTCCTCCTTCTTTGCCGCTATCTAATGATCATGTGACTTTTGATGACCTAACTCTGGCAGTTCTGATTTATTCCAATGTTGTCGATATTTATGGTAGCTGATTTTTCAGGATTCCAAGGAGTAATTAATGAAATAGACACTAATGAGTGAAACAGTTCAGGATACATCCACCTAGCTCTTAAGCATAGTCATTTAAAAAAATACAAAATAGAATACATTTTAGCTTGCCTCTCCTGGTTGTTTTCCCTTCCTGACTGGCTTTCTCTGTCCTCACATTACAAGAAATAAACAGTGTTTGAGGGGTAGATGATTGCAAGTCAGCCAATTGATCATATGTGAGTGCTAGTCTTGTTACAAATGGAATTATCCCTTTATCTGGGCAGATGGCTTGTGAAACTTGTCAAGGGTGTCCTTTATTTCCTCTTATATTTAATTTGATCCTGGAACTGCTCTTATATTTAATTTGATCCTGGAAGTGCTGGCCTATCTTGTCAGCCAAATGCAAAATATTTGAGGCAAAATACTATCTGGAGAGGCACACTAACTGTTGTTATATGCCAAAGATACCTACATTCATTTTAATAATTATCTATTTCTATACATCTGATAATTTATCAAGTAATTTGGTTACTTGGAGTATGACTCAGACGTTTTCTGTAGGCTGTAATGTATGCAAAGTGGTCATAATTGGAGTTTAATTATTTGAATCCTTTTAAATATCTGTGAATAACTACTGCAAGGAAATTTTCTTCATTTGTGGATTTAAATCTACCCAACTCTCTAGCTCCAATAAAACTGATAGAGATAGTTCCTGTTCCGCTTCTGGCGGCGACGGACGAACTCTGGGGTTCGTCCGCCGTTTTGTCCCTCTTTCGGCCCCTAACGGGGCGGGGCACCCCCTTTTCCTTTGGGGGGGGCCCTCTGCAGGGCTGGCTTGCCTGGGCTGGTCCATCCTGGCGGCAGCTGGGAGGCGGTCCGGGTCTTCAGCCCAGGAGGAAGGGGGCATGCTGCGGGGGGCTTGGTTCCCTTCGCCAACGGAGGTTGGCAACAATTAACAAATTTGGAGAGAGCTGAAGGCGGGTCGGAAGCCTTCCGGGGCTTTGGCGGCGAGAGGGAAAGTGAGTGCTTTTTAAAACTATTTTTATTTGCTGGCAGCCTGGACTGAAAGAACTGTGGAGGGGGGTGTTTGTTTGTTAAACCCCCCCTCGGTGCAACAGCGGCGGTTAGAAATGATTCCTCGTTGCGAGGGAGTTATTTTGTATCCGGCTTTTTTTTTTCTAAGCAAGCGAAAGCAGTTTGCGGCTTGTATCTACAAATGTATCTAAGTCCGGTGGCTTGAAACAATTGTATCTTTGACTTTCTCCGGCTGGTTCCCAGGCAGGGCGGTGGAAGATGGCTTCCCTTTGTTCCTGAAAAGTTATTTTTGTTTGTGGAAAAATACCAACGTTTCTTGATGATTTGGACTGCCTCTCGCTACCAATGAAGAAATTTTTGGACTGATTGATTCCTTCTCTGGAGTGCCTCCTTTGTTTGAATATTTGTTTTTGCAACTTGCTCTCTTTGGGGATTTTATAAACTTTCTACAACTTTGATTTGGACCTTGTTCTTCTGACTTGCCATAGCGGCCCCACCCAAAAAACGCCATCTTAGTGGCACGGATTTTAACAGTTTACCATGGCTTCTATCACATCAGAAGTGGCAGGACTGGAAAGAAGAATGACAGCTCTGGAAGAAGTGTTACAAACTTTGGTGCAGGAAATTAAAGGATTAAGACAAGAAAATAAGGATTTCAGACAGGGACTTATGGAAACACAGAACCAACTAAAGGAGAATATACAGAAGACCGAGGAATTGGAGGGGGGGCTGGCTGGGGCAAAGGGGGAACTTAAAAATGTTAAAACTGAAGTTGGAGAATTAACTGGGCATATGTCAAGGATGGATTTTGAAAGAATGTCATACTTTTTAAGATTTCAGAACGTTTCTGAGGTAGTTGGTGAATGTCTTCCTGATCTCATGAGTACAATTTTAGCAGAATATTTGCATAAACCCAAAGATGAGATCAGGGGGGATATTGACCTAGCCTACAGAATAAATTCTGCATATGCCAGGATAAATGAGGTACCCAGAGAGATACATGTTAAATTTGTTAGGAGGTCAACCAGAGAGGAAATTTTGAAGGCTCAGAGAGGTGGTCCGTTAATGTACCAGCAGAAAGAAGTCGCTATCTTGAAACAGATCCCTAAAAAGATTAGAGAGATGAGAAGGAAGTTTTCCTTCTTATCTAAAAAATTGTTTGACCACGGGATTTGGTTTAAGTGGGTGACGCCCGAAGGGATGTTGGTGTTCTGGGAAGGAGGGAGAGTTAGGATTAAAACAGTTGCTGAGGCGGAAGCCTTTCTTAAAAAACATTCCTCTATCCTGGGTGAAGATTTGGGAGGGGCAGGGGGGGCCACGGCCCCGCCCGCTGGAGGCCAGAAAGGAGCGCAGGAAGATGTAATTGCCAAGAGACTTAGATCTAAAAAATGAATTTGTTTGGTTTCTTTTATGTTACTAGCCCAATGTAATTTTTTATCTGGATGTTTGTACATGTCTGCCAGCATAGAGTTTAGAATTTAGAATTTATGATGTATGCACTCACTTCCATCTTGTAGTATATTGAAAAATGTATTACCAATGTTTTATTAAGAGGCCCTGGAGGGGCCAGCGATTCCGTCTTGAAAGTTCTCAAAATTTCTTTGTATTTTACCTTACCTATATCCCTTATCCTATCCTCTTGGAAAAATGTAAAAACTAATAAAACTTTTTCAATTAAAAAAAAAAAACTGATAGAGATAGATCTTGGAAATCTCACTGAGTTTATGGGGAAAGTTAAATGCTTATAAGGAAAATTAAGTGCTTATAAGGAAAGTTAAGTGTTAAAAACTATTTTTTTTAAATTTTTATAACCCTGTAATCCCTTTTATCAGGGTGGAGCTGCATGATTGAATGCAGCTGAGCATTTACTGGCCAGATGGCCTTCCTGGTGCCTATGCAGAGTTCACAGCAGATATTTTCTCTTTGAAGAAAAGTGACAGAGAAACATTTGTCACTGCCTAGGATTGAACTCTCAACCTTCCGAGTAAGAGGGAAGGATCTTCACCTCTAGGCCACTACACCACTAAGTGCGCTTCAAGGTGCTGACGACCATCTTTAAATCGCTCCATGGCTCGGGGCCTAGCTATATACGAGACCGCCTCCTGCCCCATACATCCCTTTGTCTGATCCGCTCCCACAGAGAGGGTCTTCTCCGGGCGCCGTCAGCGGGGCAATGCCGGTTGGCGACACCCAGGGGAAGGGCCTTCTCTGTGGCGGGCCCGGCCCTCTGGAACGACCTACCCCCCGACCTTCGCACTATCTCGGACCTCCGCCTCTTCCGCCAACGTCTTAAGACATCTATTCCAACAAGCCGGCCTAGGATAGCCCCTACTTCTGATTTTTTAAAAATAAATTAATTTGGTATGGTTTTAACATGGGTTTTTAGCACGGGTCTAGTAATTTAATATATTTTAATTGATATTGTATTTTGTGGTTTTAATAATGCCTGTGCGCCGCCCTGGGTCCTAACAAGGAGAAGGGCGGGGTATAAATTTAATAAAATAAAATAAAATAAAAATAAGTGTCAGCCTGATATATTTACTTAAAGCTATTCTTGTGCTATTATCTTTAAATTGTTTTAAACAGATTAATACAATATTATGTTTTTTAATGGAAAGCACAATCTCCCAGGCATTGTCTAAATTATAGCTACCATATGATTATGGGGCTAAAGGCATGTATTTTGACTTCAAATGTTTTTACAGAATGGAAAATCAGATAAAACCCATTATGGCACAATTAGTTATTCTGTGGCACCGTTGACATTGTGTAGGGTTTTAGCTCCATTTCTAGCTCTGGCTCTATTGCTTGGACATACGTGTAATTTCTTCATTATTCACATGACAAACTTATAGTCTGGGGCAGCCTGTCTGAAAATTGCTGATAATCCTGTTCTTTGAAGTTATAGGTAAGAATTGGTTTTAATATTTTAAACCACCACTTGATTTCACAAGTTCATCCTCATGCTTTAGCAGCAACTAATACCCCTAAATAGTATTGAAATGTATTTTAGATCATTCTAAATCTGCATTTAAAAGTAAACAGTTTAACTGTATTTCTAAGGTAGCTATTAGCTACTACAAAAAAATATATAACTGCATTTACAGTTTATATTAAAAGAACTGGGATATCTCCTATTAACAAATCAATAACAAACTGTCTTAAGGACTACTAAATGTCTTTTTTATGATCTTCAAAATGACCAACTCAAGGGAAAACATTGTTTTTATGTTTACTGGCTACCACAGGTCCAAAATGGGTTGGATACTTGTGAAGAGTTGTTGTCAACCCTACTTTCTTAAAAGTTTAAAATGGGCAAGAAGTCATTCATTGTTATGATATTTTCTCATTTTGGTTTCATAGCCATGTGTTTTGTTAATCGGGTATTACAAAATTCAGTACAGAATATTCTTTTGAATTGTATATGAAAGGAGATGGTGAAAGGAGAGAACTCTTTCTGAGAGAAAAGGACCACATTTAACATCAGTGAGATGTGTTCATTTTCAGCTTATGAACTAATTCTCTAATAATATAATGGAGGACAGAAGTTACCTGTCAATTAATCAAAGGGGTGTCAAACTCAAGGCCCATGGGGCCACCCCGGAAACAGCAAATGACTGGCCCACGGTGCTTCTGCCAGCAAAAATGAAGCCTGGGAGATCCGTGTCTGCCCCCGGGCCCTGTTTTTGGCAGCGATTGCCTCCTGCAGCCCTCTGCCAGAAAAATGGAGCCTGGGGAAACAGAGGTGGGTTGCTCTGGATTTGGCCCGATTTGGCCGAACCGGTAGTGGAATTTAGGCCTGGGTTGCAGAACTGGGGATGCCCCATGCCTGCCATGCCCCCAAACCAGTTCCCTTGCCGCCGCTGGGCCACCACCATTTTGATTTTTAGTGACTGTGCATGCGCAGTTCACTGAGAATTGTAAATTGGTAGTAAAACCGGCAGCAACCCACCCTTGCTGGGGACCCCTGACATAAGTGAAATCAAGATGGCCATGCCTATCCCAGGCATGCCCCCCCCAAGGTTAAACGCAACCCTGATGCAGCCCTCAGTGACTGAGTTTGACACCCCTGAATTAATCCAAACAATCAGGTTATAATGAAACCAAAGCGATTGAAGGTAGGTGCCACAAAAGTATATTTCTTTGGCAAAAAGCTAAGTTGATCACTGGGCTTCTAGCAAACAGACTGCAAGAGAAAGATACCAAATGAATCATTTTTACAGATGTTATACATTGGTTTCATTACATTACAAAAGCAAGGGAAAAGAAAAATTACAAATAGGGTATGACCCAAACACTGAAATACTCAGAAAAATTATTGGGAGGCCTTCCATATTACTTTTTATTCTGATGAAATCATTTCTGATAATATCAGCATGCCAAGTAAACAATGTTGTTTATTGTGCCAGTATCCGTTCTATTCACACTCTGCAGGATGGACAGCTGTCTGATTTCTCTTATCTCTCTCTGTTCCAGGGTCACAACACTAAGCCCTGAGCTATTTAATTTAATGTATGCCTTTCTAAGGTATAAAAATAAGTATACAAATCTGGCCTCCACAACGGATATCATGTTTCTGTTGTCTCCTTGTCTTCTGTTATCTTTCTCTATTTGTTTGGAGGGGTAGAATGTGTCTCTATTTTCTTATTTATATTTAAAGTAACAAAGTTAGCAGAAAGTTAAAATAAAATTGTAAAAAGGAGGTAGTTTGAACAATGATAACCAGAACACACAATAGGAAACAAAGAAGAGAAACTGATGGGGAAATCACCCAGAAAGAGGGAAGGGCTGCCCATAATTGGGACAACACCAGGGATGGCATTAATGATGTCATTTGCATGAATTATACTATTGAGATAACTGACTCCCATACGTGCACACAATTCTTGAAGAGAGTAAAAAGAGAGTAAGTGTAAAAGGCAGAGTATCCTCTGGAGGCTTTCAAGAAGAGACTGGACAGCCAGTTGTATGAAATGGAAAGACTCTCCTGCTCGAGCAGAGGGTTAGTCTCTAAGATCTTCCAGGTCCCTTGCAACTCTGTTATTCTATGTTCTATGTCCACTTGTTTTCTTTACTGTAGAGCAGTGGTAGTCAACCTGGTCCCTACCGACCACTAGTGGGCGTTTCAGTTTTCATGGTGGGTGGTAGGGGTTTTGTCTGATACTGAAGCACTAACCTTTTTTTAATTTAATTGACTTCCCTACTTTATAAATCACCATTAATGTGGAACCGGTGGACGGTTAGAAAATTCTACTACTAACATAGATACAAAAGTGGGCAGTAGGTATAAAAAGGTTGACTATCCCTGCTGTAGAGTCATCAGCGGGGGTGAAATCAACTTGCCTTCTCTACCGGTTTGCAGAATGTGAGCTCAGTTCACTCACATGTGCATGTGCAGGACCTTCTGAGCATATGAAGAGCATCAAAAACAGGACGTGATGATGTCCAGGTGGGTGGGAAGAGCCTGCTAACGAGCGCACCTGCAAAGGTAAGTAGAACAACCGGGGGGGGGGGTGCGAATCTGCTGTGCCATGCAATTTAGATTAGCTAGAAAGCAGGAAATTCGACGATTCAAGTTAATATAAATCATGGGTCACAGCTGATTGTCGAAATACCAGTTCGCCTGAACTGGTAGCATTTTTACTACTGGTTTGGGCAAACCAGTCCAAACCAGTAGCATTTCACCCCTGGTCATCAGAGCATTTCTTCCTCTATCTTCATGTGGACCTTGGTGTGGTGAACAAAATACTTTGCTGCCAGTAATGTCTGTGGGTGGGAGGGTCAAAACTTTAAGTGGGCAACCAAAGTCTTACTCTCTTTTACTGCAAAAAACACTCAAAAAAACAGGCAGGCTTCCATTGTTCAATATCCTTATATTGAAATAACATATCATATTAAAATTGAGAGATGGGCATTAGATGATTTAATAATACTTGATTAAGCTAGTTCTATATTAACATTTTATGGATATATCTTTAGTTTCTTCAAATGTCACTCATTCCATTACTATTCTGTATATTCTGCTCTCGTTATATTAGAACTATTAGATTTGGTTGCACTTTAGCATATCTTCTTGATCTTATTTTTCACCCACAAAAATATTTTAAAACAAAACAGAAAATGATCTTTAAAAAAAATAGGGGGGCTTCAAAAATGGTCACTATCTTCATTTCCTGAATCCCTTGTGGGTGTCCTTTTGGTGCAGCATAGACCTTAGAAACCTCCCATTATATTGTTCGAAGATGTGAATGGAAAGTTATCCCAGTAACCTTAAAAAATTTAATTTAATTCTTAAGTAAATCTTCTATGCTGCAACTTAATATATGATCCTGAGCCTTTGCACCTGGTATTTCCCACCTTTAATATTTACTAGCTATACCCGGCCACGCATTGCTGTGGCTCAGTCTGGTTAAATGGCCAACTAATCTGTGTGTAGATCTACACCTGCACACATACACACATACACACAACCACCATATAACCCCCCAACCTACCTACCTACTGTATTTCTCCCTCTCTCTCTCTATCCCTCTACCTACCTACCTACCGTATTTCTCCCTCTCTATCTATCCCTCTACCTACCTACTATATTTCTTCCTTTCTCCCTCTATCTACCGACCTACCGTATTTCTCCCTCTCTATCTATCCTTCTACCTATCTACCTACCTATCTATCTACCTACCTACCTACCTACCTACCTACTGTATTTCTCCCTCTCTATCTATTCCCCTATCTACCTACCTACTGTAATACAATAATACAATAGCAGAGTTGGAAGGGACCTTGGAGGTCATCTAGTCCAACCCCCTGCCTAGGTAGGAAGCCCTACATCACTTCAGACAAATGGCTATCCAACATAATCCAACATAAAGACTTGCAGTGTACGGGCATTCACAATCTCTGGAGGCAAGCTGTTCCACTGGTTAATTGTTCTAACTGTCAGGAAATTCCTCCTCAGTTGTAAGTTGCTTCTCTCCTTGATTAGTTTCCACCCATTGCTTCTTGTTCTGCCCTCTAGTGCTTTGGAGAATAGCTTGACTTTCTCTTCTTTGTGGCAACCCCTGAGATATTGAAAGGCTGCTATCATGTCTCCCCTAGTCCCTCTTTTATTAAACTGTATTTCTCCCCCCCTCTCTCTCTCTATGGGCCGCCTGGAAGTTTGCTATCCTCTGTGCCTTGTCGTGGCCCTTTTAGGCCTCCGTACAGTGTTCTTGAGGAAATGACTGTTGGAAATGCCAGGTGGGTGGGGCTACTCGCTCTGACCTACTGTGAATTATAGAGAAACAAACATATCAACTGATTGTGACACATCTGTTAAAGAAAAAAAAAAGGATTACTCGGAGTTTTTAGGACAAGTAAGAAAAACAAGTTTCAGGCAGAGAAATTAACCAATTTCATTGTAATTTTATTACAATATTATTACAATAACAATAAAGATTATTATTATTATTATTACAGGGAGGTGAAAACATGATCAGTGTGTACATTTTACATTTGCGTACCTTGCACATGACACACGTGTGCTAGGCACAAAATGAGTACGTATTCTATTATCAGAAGTCCTTAGGAACATTGTGTCAAAATTTGAGGTAAATCGGTGCAGTAGTTTTTGAGATTAGCTGCTTCGTACAAACTATTTTACATTTTTATTTATATAGATAAAGGTAAAGGTAAAGATTCCCCTCGCACATATGTGCTAGTCATTCCCGACTCTAGGGGGCGGTGCTCATGTCTGTTTCAAAGCCAAAGAGCCAGTGCTGTCTGAAGATGTCTCCATGGTTATGTGGCCAGCATGACTAAATGCCGAAGGTGCATGGAACACTGTTACCTTCCTATTAAAGGTGGTTCCTATTTTTCTACTTGCATTTTCTACATGCTTTTGAACTGCTAGGTTGGCAGAAGCTGAGACAAGTAATGGGAACTTACTCCATTATGCACCACTAGGGATTCGAACTGCCAAATTGCCGACCTTTCTGATCGACAAGCTCAGTGTCTTAGTCACTGAGCCCCCGCATCCCTTATTATTTATCCTTATTTATACATATTACTTATATTAAAAAAACTCAAGGCAGCGAAAATACCACTACACCTTCTTTCTATTTTCACAACCTTGTGAAGTGTTTTGGGCTTAGAGAGAGTGACTAGCCCAAAGTCTCTCTGAAGTCCAGCTCACAGCATGCCATTCAAAGGCCAAAGGAGGCCCCCAGCGCAGAGAACATACCTTGCAATGCATTGTTGGCTTACACAAAGTGGAAACCTTTTCATTTATTTCATTTCATTTCATTTATTAAATTTATACCTGGCAAGATCAGATTGGTCTCTTCCAGAACAGCTGATTGTCTCATTGCTATGGGAACCAGCAGGAAGAAAAGTACCCCATAACGGGAGCTGTTGCTCGGAGGTAAAGGTTAATACACAAAACATATGAACAAGTTAAGAAGTGATTATAACATTCCGCTGGCTAAGAAAGAATTGCCTAACTCTGAAATGTTTAAACTTTTTTTTTTTTAAGGAAATAATCCACAGAGAAGGCCTCTGTCTTTCCCCCAAAAAAATCTTTGATTAACACTTTGTTAAACGAAACTTGTAAACTTGCAGAGGAAAAGTGCCATTGTCCATAAAGCTTTCCGGTGTGATTCTTTGTGTGTGTTTGCGTGTGTATAGTATTTCACAACAGAATGGAGACTTAAAACATGACTCCAAGAGCTTTAAAAATGCAATAGGAGCACACACTCATACCCACAGTAAAATCAATAGAGTGAGGAATGACTCAAGCAGCTTGTATTTTCACAGTGGTAATCAAAAAGTAATTTTAGATCCAATAATTTGTATTGATTGTTTGTGAAACTGTAACACCTTATGCCAGAAGCCTGGTTGTGTGGTTATAAATATGTGTACCATTTTGTTGTGCTTGTCCTTTACTTATTGAGTTTTATTTTCTCAAGAAGAATCTTATTTTATGTTGTTAATACACAGGAGCAAGGAGCAGCTTCATGAGCATTTTTTTTAACAGACTTTCAAGTCTAGCAATCTTCTCTGTGTCTGCTTTTGTAGAGAGAGTGTTGAAGAGACACCGCCCCTCTTAAGAATGCCTTTCATTGAACAAAGTGGAAAAGCTGGTTTTATCATCAGGAACAATTTCTGATCTTCTGAATCAAGGGATCTAATTGTTTTCCAGGCATTGTTGAATTACAACTTCCAGAAGCCTCGACCAGCATAGCCAATAGAGAGCAATGCTGGAAGAGGCTTTGAGTGATAGCTGAATGGTAATGTATGCCCAAACCTGTTTGAAAACAATTTCCCCCAATCGGCTCTCTACTATCTAAGGTGGAATACAATGCCAATATCTCTAGCCAATACGTAAGTTGCATGGAAGGATCAGGTTGGGGAAGGCTATGTTAAAATACACATCGGATGTTGCAGATTGTTGGATGATGTATGAAAGTGGTAATCCATCAAAAGGGATCCTACTGATTTGACACATCAGGGCTATGAAATCTACTGGGGGAATAGTATCCAGGCTGTGTGACAATGTCAAAAGCTGGAGGTCTTAAACTTAGAGATGAACCCATTAGGGGGTTCCATCTCAGATTGGGGAACTACTGACCTCGTCTTGGCTGGGCTGTAGTATTGCAGAAAATGCAATATTGCAGCAAACAGCTCAGCAAATAGTACACATAACTGAAGTCTAAATTGTAGTCTCAAATCTGCAGCCTTGTCATGAGAGTATCAAAAAAGCTCCTTTTACATTACTTATCTGTGGTTGGCTATTTCTTCTTCATGTATCATATTCAGCGAAATAGCTGAAGTCTTCTTATGATGTTGCTATTAAAAAGGTTCCCCTCACACATACTGTATGAGCTAGTCGTTCCCAGCTCTAGGGGGTG
This sequence comes from Rhabdophis nuchalis, assembly GCA_039707465.1. Classification (NCBI taxonomy): domain Eukaryota; kingdom Metazoa; phylum Chordata; class Lepidosauria; order Squamata; family Natricidae; genus Rhabdophis; species Rhabdophis nuchalis. The sequence goes on along the minus strand of CM077644.1, from coordinate 161,984,006 downwards.
ACGCTCATCTCCGTTTCAAAGTCGAAGAGCCAGCGCTGTCCAAAGACGTCTCCATGGTCATGTGGCCGGAATGACTCAATGCTGAAGACAAACAGAACACTGTTACCTTGCCACCAAAGGTGGTTCCTATTTTTCTACTTGCATTTTTACATGCTTTCGAACTGCTAAGTTGGCAGAAGCTGGGACAAGTAATGGGAGCTCACTCAGTTATGTGGCATCATTCGAACCACCGAACTGTCAATCTTTCTGACTGACATGCTCAGCATCTTAGCCACTCAGCCACCATGTCCCCTTAGGACTATTAATATTAAATAATAATTATTAATAATATTAATATATTAATACTGCTATTAATGATGTCTCTAAATCTATATTCCAATCTTTTCCTCTTTTATTAGTTTTTCATTTGCTGATTTAAGGCTTGTCTTACAATTGCAAGATGGCTAAATCTACTCAAGTAGAGAGTTACAACTTAGAACAGAGCAGAGCAAAGCAAAGCAAAATGCCCACTCAAGGCATTCCTTCATCTTCACTTCGCCCTTAATTGACATGCAGAATTCATCTCCATGAAAGAAAGAAGTACCAGTCATTTTACTTGGCTAGTTATGATCCTTGCAACCCAGCCCGAGTGGAATTGCATTTTTGAAAGGCAGTTTCTTTTCATTCAGAATTATTTAAAATAAATAAGAAGTGGGTGGAGGGAAAACTTTTACTGGGTTTTCTTTCTTTTTAAGTATTATTTTTTTTTAAAAAAAAGTTTCCTTCCATTAGTTGTTAATTGATATGTGTGGTGGGTGAGTTGATGGGCTTGTATTTCTAGTACAGTTAGACGATTTCATTAAAAAAGGCTAAAATTTCTGGCTTGTAGGAGCTGTTCTTTTGTTTCTGGAATCCAATGGTTCATCAACAGGAATCTGATGAATGGAGAATCCCAAGTAGTAAGAAAGAGGTTATCCCATGATTTGTGTTAAAGCTGGGAAACTGTGTTTTAGGGTTTAGCAGATTGCTAAACCCTTTCATGTTAACTCCACTTCTCCCAATGTCTCTTTTGCTGCTTTTTAAAATTAGGTCATCCAGAGAAACTGATGAAACAGAGCCTCTGGTCTGTCTTCTTACAACAGAGATTTAGGACTGATAAAGGAGCCAGGGAGTCCTTTTGGCACTTAACAGGTTCATATATTTCGTGTCCTGAGATTTACACAAGTTATGTACGTTCAGGACAGCTACTGACAATATTAAAGGAGTGAGGGATGGAAAGGAAACTTGTGGGGGGAAATTTGGAGCAAGGTCTTTCATGTCTCCTATGAAACTGAATTTGGATATGCAGTTCTTTTGTTTATAATAAATCAGTTTTAAATTTGTGATTTATGGTAAATCACAAATAACCAAGTGCAAGAATCTTTTTTCACTTATCCTAGATATGAATACCTTTGGCATTAACATAAACATGCATCTTTATTGCTATACTAATAATATAATTTCGACTTAAAAAGGTAAAGGTAAGGGTTCCCTTTTCACATATGTGCTAGTTGTTCCTGACTCTAGGGGGCAGTGCTCATCTCCATTTCAAAGCCAAAGAACCAGTGCTGTCCGAAGACGTCTCCGTGGTCATGTCTAAACGCCGAAGGTGCACGGAACACCGGTACCTTCCCACCAAAGTGGTTCCTGTTTTTCTACTTGCATTTTTACATGCTTTCAAACTGCTAGGTTGGCAGAAGTTTTCAACTTAAGAGATGGTTGATTTCAACTTAGAAATATTCTTATAACATTTGATAGCATGAGGCATGAGACTCTAATTCGTGCACTATCAAATTGAAAAATGTGCAATTGTGCTTCTCCTCATTTCAAAATTATTTGATACATTTAATACATAAACATTTTAACATGTTCAGCAGGATTGCTTTAAATTATTCATCATTAATTTGGCTGAAGCTAAACTCAGGATGATGCAATTATTACAGATACCAAGATATCAGTCGTTTAATACATTTGACATCAACAATGAATTCTCCAGCATTACCCATATTATAAAATAAATTACCACTAGAACTGAGGCAACTATGTTCGTTACAACTGAGGGAAGCTCAAAATCTAGTTACAGATGCTTCCCACATTTGGTACGTGTACAACAAAAGCACATAGAAATGAGCATTACGAACATAATGTAAAATAGTACTGAATCCATGTCAATGGGACTTTCTATATTGAATAGGAAGTTGTACAACATTGGAAGTTCCTTTATTTATTCAGGCCTTCAAATGATCTAACATTTCAACCCTTACAATTCTAGTTGCTCATGGTGTTTACATTTTATATGTAAAAAATGATGATTTGTTTTTATATCATTTTTATAAGCCATTAAAGTGGTGGACAGCATATCCATTTCCTAAGTGAAATTAAAAGCAAAACAAAAACCCAAACACACTGAAAATGTTTACGTATCTTCCACCAATATAATAAATATAAACTAAAACATAGGAGGAATAATAAATAACATGTGACTGTTTATTAGATGAATAAATCATGACAAATAAACACTTTATTGGATTTACCCTTTTGTGTTATATATAATCGTAATAGTAGCTGTCAGTCACATTTCAATATAGCTGATTTTAAGAGTTCCCTGCATTATAGTTATATAAGTCATCACACAGTTCATCATCCCTGCATTCTCTTGATGTGATCAATTGTGATGTCACCATATATAAATTCAGTGTGATTTAAGAGTTCATAGTCTCTTAGTAGAGACAGGGGTGCTACAGCTGTTTCTGCACAGACATCTGTTTATGTTAACTTGCCCCCCCCCCCACACTCTTTTTTTCTAATGTGGTCATTATTGATGACCTTCTCGGCAACACTTTTAAGGTCAGATAAGCAAGTTAAAAGGACAGTAATTAGGAAATGGATTGCTTGACTAATAAAATGCTACAGCTTGGAAGATGGTGCCTTGATATTTCACTTACCTCTATTAGAAACAATTGTTACTGGCAACTTTCAGAGATTTGCCAGTAGTCACTTACAATTTGTAATTCTCTTCTTCTCCCTGACCCTGTTCCCCTTAACTGTATATACTATTTTCTCTGAGAAATAGGTGAGCACATTCTTTCACACTACCATGCACTGAGCCAATTTAAGGCTTGCTGTTAAATATAGCTATTGCCTGTATAATCTTGAGCACATGTGAAAAACACCCTTAAGAATGCAGGTGGTAGCTAATTTTAGGGACGAGGTGGCTCAGAGGCTAAGACACTGAGCTTGTCGATCAGAAAGGTCAGAGGTTCAGTGGTTTGAATCACTAGCACTGCATAATGGAGTGAGCTCCCATTACTTGTCCCAGTTTCTGCCAACCTAGCAGTTCGAAAGCACGTTAAAATGCAAGTAGAAAAATAGGAACCACCTTTGGTGGGAAGGTAACAGTATTTCGGGTGCCTTTGGTGTTTAGTCATGCTGGCCACATGACTACAGAGATGTATGCGGACAATGCAGGCTCTTCAGGTTTGAAACAGAGATGAACACCACCCCTAGAGTCGGGAACGACTAGCACATTTGTATAAGAGGAAACTTTAGCTTTATCTTAGCTAATTTTATTTTTCTTTCACCCGATTTATCTTCTTCAGGTCCTTCAGCAGCTGAAGGTGATATTGATCATACTACTGTTGTCTATCGTGTTATTCCCACAACCATCTGTTGAGATAAGTAGAGCTGACGGAACTTGGTTGGCCCAGTCAACTTCTATGGATTTGAATTGTTTTGCTTCCTGACTCTATCAAAAACTCTGATCACTTCTTGCTATTGAGCTTAAATATATTGGTGTTGTGGCCCAGCCAGCTCCAGATGAGCTGCTGATGGACTCCTCTAGTGAGGAGTCCTATGAGTCTGCTCTAGAGGAGGAGGCCGAGAGTGAGAGAGCAGAGAGCCCGGCTAGGCATTAGGAGGCACCTGGGGCTTGGTGTAGTGGGGAGGAGCAAACCCAGTTTGTCCCGGATGTCAGGCTAAGAAGAATTGAGAGGAGGCAACGTCAATTAGCAGAAAGATGCAACTGGAGGAGATAATCAGTATCAGCTGCCTAATTGACTGACCCCTCCCAAGAGGCTTTAAAAGAAATCCTCTGTGAAGAGTAGGTTTGCAGGAAACAACAGAGAAGCTACAGAGTTGGAGAGTTCGTGTCGTGGTGTAATCATTCAGTCTAGTTTCCGGTTAGTTCAGGCAAGCTACCAAGTAGCAGTCCGTCTAGTTAATCATCTTGTGAAGGGAGGGAGTCAGAACATATTGGTATCTCTATACCGTGCACCTAAAACAAGAACTGTATCCCTGCATTGAAAATTCAAGATGGTTGCTGCACATATTTGGAACACGGGCTGTCCATTATTGTTTTTGAATTACTTTCAGAATGCTTTTAAAAAAAAAGTATCCTTGGAATATAGCTTGTTTGTTTGTTTACACCACTCAGAAACAAGCTGTTTCCACTCATATGGGCATCATCTGGGTGCTGCATTCAGACAATATGAAGCAAAAACAATTGAATATAGTTTTTAAAAACATTCCAGAGAGCAGACAAAGAATAACAAAACAAAAACAAAACAAAAGCCCCAGAGATTACAACAGCCATGTTGCTCATGATACTGGAAGCAATCTATTAATAATGTCTGAAAAAATGGGTAGAATGATCGATTGTTATAAAAAACTGAATGGCCACAAATCCCTACGCTTTAAAAAAAATATGACCCAATTATGAGTTCATCTAGCAGAATCAAAATGTTAAACAGCTTCCTTGCTGTGAATTAATTACGTATTTCTATGGCTCTTTCATCGATTTTCAGGACATTGAAGGTTTCGTCTGTTTTGAAACATCTTGGAAAATGGTTACAGGCCTCTTGGGGCAATGCTATTCCAAAATGTCAGAAAATTCTGCAGCACTCTCAAAAGTAACACACAAGGTAGATTTTGAGGATAGAAAAGCAGATATGATGGAGTACAATGGCTGGCATGAGCAAACCCAAACTTTTACTGTTAGGTTTGGCTTCTAATGACCTTGGGAGAATTTCTAAGTTAGCCACTATGAACTCCCCATGTTCCACATTTTGGTTCAGTTACAATGGCTAATCCAGGGGTGGGCAAACTTTGCAACTTTAAGTCTGAAGGACTTCAGACTTAAAGTTGCAAAGTTTGCCCACCCCTGGGCTAATCCCTTGTAATGATATTTGTATTTATTTGTATTTATTAGTTTCCGAAACATGTACAAGTATAAACATGAACATGAACAAAGGATATGAGTACAAATAAATGGGGACAGTAAGACAGGGACAGGGGCAGAGGTGGTGGTCAGCAGGTTCTGAACTTAGAACTACCACGGACCTCTGCTCCTTCCGCCAAAAGTTAAAGACCTATTTTTTCCATCAGGCCTGCCTGGCCTAATTCTACCCCACCTAGCCTGCAGTCTGAAGTCTAAATTGTTTTAAACCGGGATTTTAAGGGATATAGTTTTAAGTTTTTAAGATTTTAGCACAGGGTGATAACTATTTAATTTGGGTTTTAAATATTTATATTTGTTATGTATATATGTTTTTTAACTTCCTGTGCACCGCCCCGAGTCCCTTCGGGGAGAGGGTGCGGTTTATAAATTGAAACAAATAAATAAACAAATAAATAAAGTTCTGGAGAACCAGTAGCAGAAATTTGAGTAGTTCGGGGAACCGGTAAATACCACCTCTGACTGGCCCCACCCCCATCTATTCTCTGCCTCCCGTGACCCAGCTGATCAGGAGGAAATGGGGATTTTGCAGTATCCTTCCCCTGGAGTGGGGAGGGAATGGAGATTTTACAATATCCTTCCCATGCCACGCCCACCAAGCCCTGCCATACCACGCCCATCAAGCCATGCCCACAGAACTGGTAGTAAAAATGTTTGAATCCCAGCACTGGATGGTAGGCATACTGATGCACTTATGAATGCCCCCTTTAAGGACCTCTTAGGAATGGGCTGAGGTCCACAGTAGACAGTTTAAGGTTGAAGCTGTGGGGGTTTGAGGATGTAACAACAGAGTCAAGGTGAGCATTCCACGGGTTGACCATCCTGTTGCTGAAGTCGTATTTTCTGCAATCAAGTTTCGAGTGTTGTAGAACTGAGATAACCTATATTTTTCCGAGATCTCTAGGTTATTAAAGTAGGCTACTAAAGGCAAGCAAACTTAAGGTCATTCTGTGCCATTTAAAGAGCCTCTTTTCTTTAACTTTCTGATCTTTTAGATTTTCTTATAGAGGAGATTTCTTCCTGCAAGCTGAACAAAAATTAAAACAAGAAGTTGAACAAGTACTTAAACAGACATCTTCATAACAGTTTTCTTTGGAACAAAGGAAACAATTCTTCTTGAAAATTAGAATCAGCCTGCATGCTTGTCTCAACGAGGGGGTTGGGGAGGGAATTCAGATAAAATAAACTCTGTAAGCCTCTGATTTTGCTTAAAGATAAAGAAAGTACAATAATGCATTTTCCCAGAATGACAGCTAGTGATATCTGCAAATGGCTTTCATCAGAAGAAAGCCAGTGTACAACTCCAATCAATACACTGATAGTCTGTAATGTAAAGATTAAGATCAGAATATTTAAAAATTTAATACACTGCCTCTCCATATAGCACTTTGGAAGTCAATATCTTTGGGAATCCGGTCCATTTCCCTGGCTTGAAAGCATTATATATTTAAGGTTTTTAAATAATTCATCAAGTCCATGTGATTAAAATGAAAAATGTGAGTCCATCCATTATCTCCTGCAGCTGCTGCTTAGATATTAGTTTGCTTAACTGCTCAGGATGCGATACTTAATTGAGACTTCAATAGATGCGCCACTGAAAAGGGGTTATAGGCCCGTGAAAGACAGAATACAACATAAAGGTTGATCTTTAAAAGGGATTTATATGCAAACGCAAGTTATTGTCCAATATTTACATTTATGGGCCATGCTTAAAATGCAATTACTTGGCCATAAAAATATGCAGATAGAACTGGATATACAATTCTTTGTTAATTTCATTTTTTCAGTGCTACCAGGAAGGACTGAGGGATGCAGAACAATTAGCAAGGATTTCTTTTTTTTTTTTTCATGGTTGTACTTCATGTTCCTGATCACTGATGCATTCGCACCCTACGTTCAATCTTTGGCCAATTTTTCTTTTTTTCAGACCTTGATCACAGATATACTGAATATTCAGCCCAGTGAATGCAAAGCAGAAATGTACATGTCACAATTCTACACAATTCTCTTGTGCAAACCGTTGTTCTTCCGTTGTAATGGAATGACTCGCCTTCGGAAGTTGTGAGTGCTTCATCACTGGAAGCTTTCAAGAAGAGACTGGATAGCCATCTGTCAGAAATGGTATAGGGTCTCCTGCTTGAGCAGGAGGCTAGAATAGATGACCTACAAGTTCCTTTCCAACCAGACGTGGGTTGTAAATCCCGGGGCTACCGGTTTGCTTGTGCTCTCTTTTGCACACAACACTTCTGCACATGCGCAGAAGCTTTTGCGCATGCATAGAAGCAGCTGGGTGGGTGGGCGGAGTCTCCCGCCACTACCGGTTCACCCAATCCAGGTCCAACTGGAAGCAACCCACCTCTGCTTCCAACTCTTGTTATTCTATTCTACTTTCACGCTATACTTGGAAATCCTTTATTGACACATAGAAATCTGCGTCTTTTGGACTGATCCACAATCGTATTGTAGTATGAAGTATGAAAGCAGGAATTGTCCGGCAGGCTTTCCATATGCAGGTAGTCCTCGACTTACGGTCACAATTGAGCCCAGCATTTCTGCTGCAAAGTGAGATATTTGTTAACTGAGTTCTGCCCCATTTTACCTCAGTCGTTAAGTGAATCATTACTGGGGATAAGTTAGCAACCCAATTGTTAAGTGAATCTGGGCTTCCCCATTGGCTTTGCTTGTCAGAAGGTCTTAAAAGGGGATCACATGACAAAGCCACGGTCATAAATACAAACCAGTTGCCCAGCATCTGAATTTGGATGACGTGATCATGGAGGAATGCTGCAAAAAGTCGTAACTGTGAAAATCGGTCTTTTTTCAGTGCCGCTGTAATTCGGAACGGTCACTAAATGAATTGGTGTAAGTCGAGGACTACTCGTGTGATAAGAGAAAAGCATAATTGTGAGTATCTGAATAATCAGCACCTCAAAAATATGTGTGTGTCAGTGGTGGGTTTCAAATTATTTTAGAACCTACTTTGTAGGTGTGGACTATTTTGTGGGCGTGGCTTGGCAGTCATGTGACAGGGTGAGAGTGGCCAACTTGTAAAATATGGTGAAACTCATTTAACAACGCTATTGCTTAGTAACCAACATTTTAAGCTCAATTGTGATGATAAATTCTTTCTTTCTTTCTTTCTTTCTTTCTTTCTTTCTTTCTTTCTTTCTTTCTTTCTTTCTTTCTTTCTTTCTTTCTTTCTTCCCTTTCCTTTCCTTTCCTTTCTTTTCCTTTCTTACTTTCTGCCTTCCTTTCCTTTCCTTCCCGTTGGGTCACCAGCAGCGGCAGGCCAGACTTACTTCTGGGTCCGCCGGTGGAACCCCCCTCTCACCGGCTCTCTAAATTTCACCATCCGGCTCTCGCGAGTAGGTGCGAGCCTGCAGAAACTCACCACTAGTGTGTGTGCGGCGGGGGGGGGGGGCAGAGGACTGAGAAAAGGCAAATGACTGCCAAATGTGTTGTTTGCTATTTAGGGTAGCAAATGAATTTGAGGCAATCACATTCTCCTCACAGTCCCAAGCATTAAATGAGGCTAAATTCATTGAGTCTGTTATGTACTGTGAATTATTGGCTCAGCTCTAATACGCTGTACACTAATCTATGCTCCTGTAGTCATCGTTCATTTTTTCGAATTTGTCTTCCTCACATACTTTATATCGTCTTCTCTCAGGAGTTACATCAGCTCCCCATGGGAATGGAGCTGGGGGCTCTACAGAGGCACAAGTGAATTGCTGAAAAGCTGGAAATTCCCTTCTTCCCACTGCTGCCAGAGCTACAAATGCTCCTTCCTCATTGTGTTTGCTAAATAGGCTTTATTTAATAACTAACCTCTACGGTAATGAGATGGAAATGCTTGCTAAACCAGTAGCTGGAATGCCAGGAAGAGAGAGGCTGTTTTGTTCTCTTAGATTGGGAGGAAATGAAATCCTACAGCCATGCTATGTGTTTTGAACCAATTGTTGTGCTATTGAATTGTATTAAGAACTGGATAGCTAGTTTCTAATCAATAGGAGAACATTGTATTATGACCTTTGCAGATGAGAAGCTAGCATCGCATACGTCACAGCAATTAGCTGTGATATCCTCAGTGTACGTGTGTAGAAGATGGACTGGATACCAAAATTAATATTTCAGATCCCATAGATAAAGCATTTCTAAATCCCACCTCAGACATTAGCAATAACAATAGCACTGTCTTAGACTTATATACCGCTCCACAGGGCTTTAGAGTACTCTCCGAGCCGTTTACAGAGTCAGCCTCTTGCCCACCACAATCTGGGTCTTCATTTTAACCACCTTGGAAGAATGGAAAGCTGAGTCAACCTTGAGATGACCAGGATTGAAGAAATCAAACTCCAGGCTATGGGCATAGTTTGCCTGTAATACTGCATTCTAACCACTGCACCACCACAGCTCCTACCATGGTGGCACAGTGGTTAGAAGGTGATCACAGATATAGCAAACAAGTCTGCAAGCAGCACCTTATCCTTCATGAACATCCTAAAATGTTGTTATATGCTGGCCAGAGTCACCTTCTGTGTAACAGGCTGCTGTATAAATTCAGTAGATAGATGATAGATAGATGGTTGGGAGCCTTCCAGAGTCACTTAAGGTGAGGTGCACTCGAAGGTTGCAGTTGGTCCAGAATGCGGCCGCGCTGGTAATTATGGGTGCCGCAAGGCAGTCCCACATAACACCTCTCCTGCGCGAGCTGCACTGGCTACCTGTGGCCTTTCGGGTGCACTTCAAGGTGCTGACGACCATCTTCAAAGCGCTCCATGGTCGGGGCCTAGCTATATTCGCGACCGCCTCCTGCCCCATACATCCCTTCGACCGATCCGCTCCCACAGAGAGGGCCTTCTCAGGGTACCGTTGGCCGGGCAATGCCGGTTGGCGGTGCCCAGGGGAAGAGCCTTCTCTGTGGCGGGCGCTGCCCTCTGGAACGACCTTCCCCCTGATCTACGCACCATCGTGGACCTTTTCCGCCAACGTCTTAAAACCTATTTATTCCAACAAGCTGGCCTAGCATAACCCCATTTCTGATTTTTATAGGGATAATTTTAAATTTTAGAGCGTTATTATTTTTAGCACAGGGAATATTTAATTAGTTTTTAAAAGTTTGTATTTTTGTATTTTGTATGATTTTAATGATGCCTGTGCGCCGCCCTGGGTCCTTTTTTAGGAGAAGGGCGGGGTATAAATTGAATAAAATAAATAAATAAATAATAAATAAATGACAGATAGAGATAAGATTAATAGATAGATGACAGATAGATAAGATTAACAGATAATTGAGATATAAATGGAAGATAGGTAGGTGGGCAGGTAGGCAGGTAGGTAGGCAGGCATGCAGGCAGACAAACACACAGACAGACAGACAGACAGACACACACACACACAAATAGATAGCATTCCAATTTAATCAAAACATTTTTATCACTTTTATTCTTAATTTTGTTCATTCTGCTGAAATATTGATTTTAACTCACTTCCAAAACAATGTAATATTTGAATCAGAATCAGTCTGTTTTTCTCTAGCTCTTTTCCTTGTTCTTTTTTTACTATGGCTGTATTATTTTTCCTAACTATATCCTACTCGACTTCTTTCTCTCATTTTTTGCAGCAATTAGGTTTTTTACATTATTTTTCTTATCCACAGTCCCTTTCATTTCATCAATGTATCAAGTGTTCTGTAGAAGATTTCATATTAGTTTAACACCACTTCTATGACATTTTGAAATTCAACTAATTTCATTTTGTTTCAATGAGCTTTTTCCACCTTTCCTGATGTTCAGTTGAAAGATTAACCTTCTCATATTTTTTTCATATTGAATTTGTGTATGAACTGCAAACATTCCACTTTCATTTCTTTCATCTCTTTTATTTATTTAGTTCCATGACTTTTTCTCCCTAGATCCATTATTGTCACTATCAATAATTGTTCTGCTTCGCATCCAGAACCTATTATCATTGTTGCAATACTTTACAGATTTGCTAAAACTTCATCTTAAATTTTATTTATTTATTTATTTATATTTATTTTATCGAATTTATAACCCGCACCTTCTCCTAAAAAAGGACCCAGGGTGGCGCACAGGAAAATTTAAAAAACAATACAAATATACAAAATACCATTATTAAAAATCTATTAAACTTATAACCCTGTGCTAAAAACAATTTAAAATCCCCCTAATTAAAATTTACAGCTATTAACAGTCAGAAACGGGAGGTTATGCTAGGCCGGCTTGTTGAAATAGGTGCATTTTAAGATGCTGGCGGAAAAGGCGGAGGTGCGTAATTCGGGGGTAAGTCGTTCCAGAGGGTAGGGCCCGCCACAGAGAAGGCCCTTCCCCTGGGTGCCGCCAACCGGCATTGCCCGGCCGACGGCACCTGGAGAAGGCCCTCTCTATGGGAGCGGATCGGTCGAAGGGATGTATGGAGCAGGAGACGGTCTCGCATATAGCTAGGCCCCGAGCCATGGAGCGCTTTGAAGATGGTCGTCAACACCTTGAAGCACACCCGAAAGGCCACAGGTAGCCAGTGCAACTCGTGCAGGAGAGGTGTTATATGGGCATGCCTTGAGGCTCCCATGATCACCCGCGCAGCTGCATAATCAAAATAATCTTGCTTTTACATTCATATGGTGTTTTTTTTGCCATGCTAAACATTTGCCATGCTATTTACACATGAATACATTTATCCAATTTATTCTAAACAAAATATTCTTTTTCTAAGTGGATCAGCACAATAACTATACTCATTCATTCTTGGGACTTTAAATGGTCCAATCACATTTTTTTTTCTCTTTTCTTGTGCCTATCCTTCCATCTATGTCACATTTTCCTGGTTTACATTGATACAAAATGTTGTACAGCTGCCCCGCCCCCTGACCTCCTCCCCAAAACTCTTGTTCTTCAGTGCAACACAACATCTCAAACTGCTGAATTCATAGACATTCAAACCAATTTATAATTTTTGACACACGTTAATCCTCTCATTCATAATTAATCTACACTTTAATTCCTATACTCATCAACTCCACTTCACAAGATCAGATTAAATGTCCTTCCCTTTGAAATGTTTCATAGACATGCAATATTTTTTTTCACATTGTATAATCAGATCCCTTACATTAAAGAATCTATCCCTACTGTCATATTAAGAGTTGCAATTTGGAAGCAATTTAGAGTGATCCATGTTCACGCCCCAAGTCTGCAGAGCAGTGTTGAAGTTCAATTTTTTTTACTACTGGTTCTGTGGGCGTGGTTTGGTGGGTGTAGCAGGGGAAGGATATTGCAAAATCTCCATTCCCACCCCACTCTGGGGACCAGCCAGAGGCGGTATTTGCCGGTTCTCCAAACTACTCAAAATTACCACTGCTGGTTCTCCAGAACCTGTCAGAACCTGCTGAATTTCACGCCTGCTGCAGAGTTACATGCTAGCCTAGTGAAGCTCAGGTTACATATACCTTAATTGCGTTTGAATGCTGGCAGTATGGTTTTCAAACATTTCCTTCATGGGCTTGCTCCACAGAGCAGGATAATACTGCAATTTCATGCAGTATTGTTTGCTTTGTACTCAGAATCACTAGTACACAATACGTTGCATTGCTTTTGGGACAGTAAAATATAATAAGCATAGTGGCTGTTGGCATCCAGAGCTATTAAAAGCTAACTTTCTGGCACACTAGAGTGTGTATAAAGCGAGGGGAGGGAAAAACAAAATACCAGAAGAGGAAAAAATTTTTTTTAAAACAATGTTTCTGAATGAATGCAATAACCAGAAATGAGATGACATACTATAAAAAAAAGGTTGATTGCTTGGGAGGGAGGGAGAGAGGAGAGCATATAGGGAAGGAAGGAGGAATGGAAGGAAGGTAGGAATACAGGGAGAGAGGGAGGAAGGAATGGAAGGAAGGAATATAGGGAGGGAGGGAGGAACAGAAGGAAGGGAGGAATATAGGTAGGTAGGTACGTAGGTAGGTAGGTAGGTAGGTAGGTAGGTAGGTAGTAGTGGTGGGTTTCTGCAGGCTCGCACCTACTCGCAAGAGCCGGATGGTGAAATTTAGAGAACTGGTGAGAGGGGGTTCCACCGGCGGACCCAGAAGTAAGTCTGGCCTGCCGCTGCCAGTAACCCAATAGGAAGGAAAGGAAAGGAAGGCAGAAAGTAAGAAACGGAAGGAAGGAAGGAAGGAAGGAAGGAAGGAAGGAAGGAAGGAAGGAAAGAAAGAAAGAAAGAAAGAAAGAAAGAAAGAAAGAAAGAAAGAAAGAAAGAAAGAAAGAAAGAAAGAGAAAGAATTTATCATCACAATTGAGCCCAAAATTTTGGTTGCTAAGCAAGAGTGTTGTTAAATGAGTTTCACCACATTTTGCAAGTTGGCCATTCCCACCCTGTCACATGACTGCCAAGCCATGCCCACAAAATAGGCCACACCTACAGAGTAGGTTCTAAAAAAAATTGAAACCCACCACAGGTAGGTAGGTAGGTAGGAAGAGTTCTTTGAAATAGGCCAGGAAAGGCAACAGACAACATAAGAGCTACTGAAAATCTTTTGTTATAGGTATAATGACAGAATCTTGAAAGCCTGAACAGAGTTTCTATCTACTTTCCCAGAATGAAGATGGAGCCATCTTGAGTTTCTTCCTCATCCAACCCAATCTTATTGGGCTAAACTGTTGTTTTCCTAATGGCCCTAATCCCATTCTTCAACGTTATCTATTTCATCTCCACCCCATGAAAGGAAGCAAAAACTGTTCTAAGGGGGGGGGGGGAAATGCATATTAAAAATAAACTTTGGGTCCTATCACAATCCCCCCCCCCACTATTAATCAGGTCATTGTGGGGTCTTTCATTAGGATTCCAGACATTTATGCTGCCATAGGATTTAAATCCTGCTTGATCAACATGCCAGCAACACTGACATTTTCATTTGAAAAAAACAACAACACCCTGCTGATTTTAAAACTGGGCACCGGAAGGATGAAAAATTGGGACACCAAATCTAGAACAAGCAGAGCACAGACCTACATAAGAGGATTCCAAATAGCCTTTATTCCCTTGCTGGGAGTAAAACCAAAAGGGTTTTAAGAGAAAGCGCCTCTTTTGATTTTAAGTGTCGGTGTCTTAGAAGAAATTATCTGGCTACAATCTTCCAATATTGGGATCCCCCCCCACTCCCCCTGAGAATCCAGCCAAGAATCTATCTCAAAATAAGTGAATTTATGGGATACGTTTTGCAAGTATTTAGGATGGCACAGCATTACATGTGGTGAACATGCCCTGTTAATCATGACAATAGAACACCAACCTCTTTAAGGTCTCTTTTGGGCCCATCTAGGGAACAAAAAGCAAAGTTGTCTCCCCCCCCCCCCCCAGGCCTTGCTAATGGGAAAACTAATACAATTGCTTGCCTTTAGAATTAACTAAATGACACTTACTATTTCACATTGCCATTATGAAGAAACCCAAGAGATAGTTCATAGTTTCCTTTAAAAAAAAATATTTGGGAGAAGGATGTCAAGATTTGGAATTAAAAAATAATAATTTAAAACACACATGTTTTATGCAACCTGAAGAGGAACTAGAGAAGCATAAATCTTTTAAGGTCCTCTTTCATGAACATTATTGCTGGTTGTAGCATTTATCTGAGGGCTTCACCAGGTTCTGAAGATCAAAACTTCTTTCAAAAAATTAGGAGCGCCAGCATTGTAAATTCTGAGCTGGTCCACTAAACAATGACATAAAAAATGATCACACTTTTAGAATAAATCTGAGAGTCATAAACTGAATACAAACAATCAAATATTATATTAACAATGCATGTCTCTCAGGGCACAGTCCAATTACAATAAAAATGAACAAAACTAAACAGTTAAAATTACATGAAATCAATATCAATTTGCACAATCATGACACACACACACACACACACACACACACACGATAGATAGATAGATGGATGGATGTAGGATGGATGGGTGGGTGGATGGATGGATGGATGGATAGATAGATAGATAGATAGATAGATAGATAGATAGATAGATAGATAGATAGATAGATGTTGTGGCCCAGCCATCTCCAGATGAGCTGCTGATGGACTCTTCTAGTGAAGAGCCCTATGAGTCTGCCCTGGAGGAGGAGGGAGACCTTGAGGAAGCAGAGAGTCAGTTTGGCCACCAGGAGGCACCTGGGTCATAGAGCAGTGGGGAGGATCAGGGGCAGTTTGTCCCTAATGCTAGATTACACAGGGCTGAGAAAAGGAGGCAACACTTACATAAGCTCATAAGCCCTGATGAGTACCAGCTGGTTACTGAGTGCTTATAGGGAAGACTTTGGGGAGGGGTCATTTGCAGGAAACAACAGTTACAACTCCTCTTTGGAAATTCTGGTCGTTCGAGTCTGCAATTCTCTGTCTGTCTTTGTTACGTGAGTTAGGACTCATAGCCAAGGAGATAGTGGCAAGTACCCAAGGAGATAGTGGTAAACAGCCAAGCTTGTGTCCATCTGTGGGGCAGAACAGATAGAAGATAGATAGATAGATAGATAGATAGATAGATAGATAGATAGATAGATAGATAGATAGATAGATAGATAGATAGATAGATAGATAGGATCGATTTGGTGATAGATGATAGAGATGACAGATAATAGAGATAGATCCTAGAACCACTAGATCCATTAGGAATACTAGTCTCTACTAGTAGACTACAGTTAATTCCTTTATTCTTCTAATAGAGTTCTTTGAATCACAAACTCTTTTAACTGTCATTCTAACACTGTTTTTACTTCCTTTGTCTATCACTTATAGGAGAGGCATTCAAATAATTTGGCCTGTGAGGTTGCCCTTTGCCTTGGAAGGGGGTGTCAGGGACATCCTACTGGTTGCATAATAGTTGAGAACAAAAAAGACAAAAAGTAGGATTGGCCGTGACATGATAGCAGTATTCTAGTATTTGAGGGGCTGCCACAAAGAAGAGGGGAGGGGGGTGTCAACTTATTTTCCAAAGCAACAGAAGGCATGACAAGAAACAACGGGTGGAAACTAACCAAGGAGAGAATCAACCTGGAATTAAGGAGGAACTTCCTATTGGTGAGGACAATTGACCAGTGGAACAGGTTGCCTTCAGAAATGGTGGGTGCTTCCTCACTGGAGGCTTTCAAGAAAAGACTGGACAGCCATCTATCTGAAATAGGTTAGGATCTCCTGCTTGAGCAGGCGATTAGACTACAAGACCTCCAAGGGCCTTTCCAGCTCTATTCTGATTGAAGTCAAGAGAGAAAAAGAACTTGGGAAGGGGATGATGACGTTTTCTGTGGAATGTATGCATACTGTACCTATTTACTTGTAATTTACCCATTTTCCTCTTAAAAATACTTTCTTGTTCTTGCATTTTATCTAACAACCATAATGGCATTCGCACAAGTGCAATTCAAAATATAATTGGAAACTGAAGATGAAAATGCCATCCTCATCATCACTGCATGACTGACTGTAATGCCTTCAAAAGTATTACAATAAATATCAGAGTTGATCTTCTTCCAAACCTCCATAGATCATGGTTAAGCACCTGCCCTTTCAATCTGAAGAGTGAAAATGGTTCAAAGATATGATGACCTAGACCTAGCTAACTGCGAGATCGCATCCTGCCCCATACATCCCTGCGGCCGATTCGCTCCCACAGAGAGGGACTTCTCCGGGTGCCGTCCACTAGGCTGTGCCAGTGGGCGACGCCCAGGGGAAGGGCCTTCTCTGTGGCGGGCCCGACCCTCTGGAACGACCTTCCCCCCGATATTAGAACAACTACGGACCTCCGCTCCTTCCGTCAAAAATTAAAAACACACTTTTTCTGCTTGGCTGGCCTAGGATAATCAACTGTTTTTAGGGTTTTTAATGATTAATTTTTAGTTTTAATATGGGATTTTAGCGCAGGGTTAGTTTAATTTTATTTTATATTGTACTATGTTTGTGATTTTATATGTATTTTAAATTCCCTGTGCCCCGCCTCGAGTCCCTTCGGGGAGAGAGAGCAGGTTATAAATTAATTTATTATTATTATTATTATTATTATTATTATTATTATTATTATTATTATTATTATTATTATTATTATTATTATTATTATTATTATTATTATTATTATTATTATTATTAATTATTATTATTATTATTATTATTATTATTATTATTATTATTATTATTATTATTATTATTATTATTATTATTATTACTACTACTATTATTATTTTTAAAACATCAAACTGTTGACTGTGTTATTCCAGAGCAGTCTGACATTCCAGCAACCCTATCAAGGGTTGACTTCCCTTAGCTAGGCCTCCTGCTAGTGCCACTTGAGATGTCAGTCCGCATAGATGAGACTGATTTATGCAGAAGTGAACCATGAAAACATTCCTTCATTATTCAGGTCATTACATGTGGTATGTGGTACATATCAGATTAACAAGAACTGAAAATGGGTTTAGCTGTAGCACTTAGACTTATATACCACTTTACAGTGGTGACAGCTGTCAGCCTCGACACCTTTAAGAAAGGATTAGATGAGTTCATGGAGAACAAGGGTATCCATGGCTATCATGATGGATGCCTAAGGACACCCTCCGGGTTGGAGAGATAGGCAGGATATTTCTCAATGCCATTTGCAGGGAATCATAAGCAGGTGAAGACGTCTGCTTGGGAATTTCCTGAAGCAAATGGTAAGCCACTGTGTGAGACAGAATGCTGGACCAGATGGGCTGTGGCCTGTTCCAGCAAGGCTATTCTTATGTTCTTATGTTCTTACAGTGCTCTCCAGCCCTCTCTAAGCAGTTACAGAGTCAGAATATTGCCCCCAACAATTTGGGTCCTCATTTTACCCACCTCAGAAGGATGGAAGGCTGAATCAACCTTGACCCTGGTGAGATTTGAACTGCCAAATTGCAGTCAGCAGAAGTAGCCTGCAGTACAGCACTCGCTGTGCCACCATGGCTCAACTATGCAACGCATGGATCCATATTTATTTGAAAGGAGGACAACACTGAATTTAGGATGATCGCCATCCCCAAAATAGGATAATGGGAAGGAAACAACCCATCCCGTGTTTTAAAGATAAATTATTGAGGAAGAATAAAATATAACCAATTTCGTTGTATTTGAGTACAATGACAATAAAGATTATACTTATAGACTTCTCTTGAGGTATTATAAGCCAAGGGTTGCCCTAGCTCTTTGATTAGAATTTTAGAGACTGACTTTAAAAAGTAAAAGGACCAGGATAAAAAGAATAGACGTACAGGGATCAAAACAAAACAAAAACTCACTTTAATGAAATGCAATTCAAATTAAATGAAATGAATTACCTTATAATTAATAATTTTCTTCTTCCATTTTTTTAAAGGTGGAACCGATTTGAAGGGCACAAGGAGTCATGCTGAGGCTGTCAGCTGTGAATCCATGTTCAAAATGTTAAAGGATGATTTTCATGTTTTCATTTATCATATCGTATCAGCCATGGTAACAAATGTATTGGGTGCACCTAATTCATGTATATGATAATAAATGTTTGATAGTTGCTTTGGTGAGAGACATTTTGCCTGATTATTAGGTGATATGTCATGTATAAGTCATTGAGATTTTTAGATATTTATTTGTTTAACAACGGTCCAAGGCAAATAATTAAAAAGAAAATCAGTAGATGCAGTAATAAAAGGGTGAGATTTCATGAAAACCCTGAAATAATATGTTGGAGGAAGGTACCCAAGTCATTTCTGAAAGCTACAGCTATTGATAGGAATTTCACAACTTTTTTGGGAGGTTTCTGACAATTGATCGCACGCCAGAAAAGAATTGATATCATAATCACAGGAGCAAATAGAATGACTGACAGGAGAGACTATGAGTTTCACTCATCATTGAGTATATAACAGACATTTTAGTGGCATACCTGATACTGATTCAACCTCCACATCTGAACAGAGACAAGTGTAGCTTTCATAGGGGAAGGTTAATCTATGTTTTGATTCTCATCCCAATGGGTAGCACCCCAGTTTGCATCATGATAAAAGTCTCCTGTAGTTTCAACAGAGGCATCCTATGTTATGAGGTAAATTTGAGAAGGGGGACTCAGTTGGAGCTGATTTGCAAAGCTCGACAAAAACAAATTTTGTTCTAAGATACTCTGTTGTTTCTCTAACTTCTTGGGAGAACTCCATAATCAGGCGCTGAGGTAAAAAACACTCTCCCTTTCTGATGCAATTGTCATTCTGTGCATCACTTAGGCGATGTTCAACACCTTCATGGAACATCTATTTGCAATATGCTACTAGTAGATCAATGTGAAACCAGCTGCATATTGAAGATAGGCATTGCATTAATAAGTCTTTCTGCTGGGAAGGAACTGGCATTTTCTGAAATGGTTGACATAACTTATTTACCTTTGGAAAAACCATGTTGGAAAGATGACTAGGAGGATAATTGTGCATTAAGCCAATGGAGAAATAAAAGAAGGTTGAAAGTGTGGCTCTTCATCACCCCCTCAGCTTTACTCAATTATGCAAAAAGTGCAGCAAGAACAAATTATTATTTTTTTTAAATGCCATTTTTGAAAGACACACTTTTCTAGCGATAGCTTTCAATTCTAGAAAGCAGTAGATTTTTCTTTCTTTCATTCTTTCTTTAAAAAAAAAGCCCTATTGCTAGCTTGAGAGTTACTTTTTGGAACCTATTTTGATTTTTCTTTTATTCATCCTTTCAAATGCAGATAAAACCCCCATAGATTTCTGCCAGCTGCTTGACAGTAGATTGACACAGATGATCTCACTCAAGTTTAAATCTCAAAACATTCTGGCATATTTCTAGCACTCAAAATTGCCCCACTCCAAACTTCCTCAATTGTATTGATGTGCCATTATACCACGGAATTCTAATATAAAATAATCTATTAGTTTATTCCCGAGGTGAAGAGCTGACACTCAAAGGGAACACGTATGGCAGAACAGATCCTTCCCCCTCGCCTCTCCTTGTTAAAAATATACTACAACACCCTTCACTCCTGGAAGGACAATGAAAACACTACAAGTCATTAGTGTGTGAATACAGAAGAACGTTCACTCAAATATTCATGCTCATAAGTATTTTCGTTGAAGAGGTTGCAAGTATCCAGGCAAAAGAAAAATCCCGTGGTAAGTATGTTAGAGCTTATGATTAGCTTCCCCCCCCCCTCTTTCCACTCTTAACATTTTGCTAGTTTTAAAATGTGCAAATAACTTCTTACTCTGATCATCTTGTAAGCTGCCTAGAGTCGCTTCTAGGAGAGATGGGCAGCATGTCTATTTATTAAATAAATAAATCTTCAATATTAAGTGCTTATGTAAGCTAAATTACGGTATTATAAATAAAAATCACAAAATGCAAAAGCTGCAAATAGAAGCATAACGACTATGGCAAAAGAAAGCAAAGATACAGTAGGCACCTTGGGTGCAATCCCAAAACATCTGGACACCACTTGAACATCATCAGCATTGACAAAATCACTACTAATCAACCAACACCAGCAGATGACATGGCTCCCCAAATCAACACAGACTGTGGAAACTTCACACTGGACTTCAAGCATCTTGCAGTGTGTGCCTCTCCATTCTTCCTCCATACTCTGGGTCCTTGGTTTACAAATGAGATGCAAAAGTTGCTCTCATCAAAAAAGAGGACTTTGGACCACTGAGCAACAGGACTTTAGACCACTGTGCTTCATTAAGTCCAGGGTCAACACAGCCGTCTACAAGGAGATTTTGGAGCACTTCATGCTTCCTTCTGCAGATGAGCTTTATGGGGATGCTGACTTCATTTTCCAGCTGCCCACACTGCCAAAAGCACCAAAACCTGGTTCAATGATCATGGGATTACTGTGCTTGATTGGCCAGCAAACTCGCCTGACCTGAACCCCATAGAAAATCTATGGGTCATTGCCAAGAGAAAGATGAGAGACATGAGACTGAACAATGCAGAAGAGCTGAAGGCAGCTATTGAAGCATCCTGGTCTTCCATAACACCTCAGCAGTGACACAGGCTGATAGCTTCCATGGTATGCTGCATTGACGCAGTAATTGCTGCAAAAGGGGCCAAAACCAAGTGCTGAGTACATATGCATGCTTATACTTTTCAGAGGTCTGATATTGTTCTATGTACAATCCTTGTTTTATTGATTGCATGTAATAATCTAATTTTCTGAGATTGTGGATTTGGGGTTTTCATGAGCTGTACGCCATAATCATCACAATTATGACAAATCACAGCTTGAACTATGTTGCTTTGCATGTGATGAGTCTTATCTCATATATTAGTTTCACCTTTTAAGTTGCATTACTGAAATAAATGAACTTTTGCACGATATTCTAATTTTTCGAGTTTCACCTGTGTGGCTATTTTCCAATTTTGTGTCACCTTTGTATCAACATTCAACTCCTTTTTCATGTTGTCAAGTATTGTTTCTGACCTTCTGTTTTTAGGTTTAATTGTCAATGGATTAGTTTTCCTGGACTCTTGCCAAATTTTTACTGACAAGATCAGATACTTGACAATTAAAAGTTGGAGAGAAGGGACTGGCATTCAGTCCCAGGAACGTGTATGAATGCTGGAAATTCTGTGTTTCTTCGCTTTTGAAAAAAGGGAATTAAATTGCTTCAAATCAGACGAAGAATTGCTGTTATTGTATGATCTCTGAGCAGAAAAACAGCGAGGATACTGGAGAGCAGGTGCATAATGAACATTATCACAAAATATGCCTTAGCCATGGCAATTGATTTGATTGAGGGAAATACAGATGATCTCACCAAGAGAAAATATTGGCTGTAGCCCAACTTGCGCTTCCAAAAGAGAAAATTTGATATTTGTTGTTATGTAATAATAATGTAGCTGCTTGCTCCAGCGGACTCTGGGTGGCTTAATACTAGATTAAAACAATTAAAAACATAAACAAAATGAAACTATAAACCCCCGACTAAAGCAATTATTAAAACAAAGCATTTCAGCCCCTACCCACAACACATTAATCCTGAGCCTGGGACCAAAGCCAACTTTTAAGGGCTTTCAGGGTTTGGTATAGTGGTGTAGCAGTTAACTTATTAGACTAATAGTGGCAGGCCATGAATTCTACTTTTGCCTTAGGTATGGAAGCCAAGTGAATGCCTCTGCACCAATCACTCCCATCATTAGGAAGAAGATATTTTTCCCTGCAGCCACCAGTGAAGGTTAAGTTGATGGAGGAGAAAGAAAAGGTGTTATCATTGTCTACATCAGTGGTTCTCAACCTTTTCTTTGCAATGGACTCTCTTTAAATATATTTTGTGGTCATGGGCCATGGACCCCCAAGACTTAACTCAAGATTTAAATCACACTTCTTCAAGTCTTCGCAGACCCCCTGTGACAACATTGCCATGTATGACAAAGGCACATATCTAGAGCTGCAATTCTGTTTTGTTGGTCTTGGAAATGAACTTGCCTTCTTGTGACTTCATGGATATATTTGTTCTCAGGAAGTTCCTCATCTGTTTTGTACACACTAATCTTGGCAACAGCAAAGAAATGCTTTTCCATCATTTTTTTTTTCTGAAATGTTTCTAACTTCCCAGTTTTGGAAGGATCATAACACTAGAAGATAATATGTTTAACTTTACACACAGTCTACCCACTGTACTTTCAAATTCTATATTTTAAATACCCACTATGCTTTTGGGATTTCATTGACTAATGACTGTTCCTTACTTTCAGGAGGAAATAGAGGAGTGAAATATCCAGCAATATTTAGCACCAAGGACAGTAAAAGGAAAGTATTATTAAATTATTCATCTTGTGCTTCAGGCTCCAGATAGAATTCAGAAGCGTAAATCTTTGCTAAAATCCATTCCATCAGAGAACTTCATTATTCTGCTTCAGTTTTACATATGATTTGTTCTTTTACATAGATATGTTTATTATTTATCTATCTATCTATCTATCTATCTATCTATCTATCTATCTATCTATCTATCTATCTATCTATCTATCTATCATCTATAGCTCACTTATCGGTTAATCTCATCTATCTGTCATCTACCTATTCATCTTATCTTTCTATCTGTCATTTAAGTGACTCTTGAAGGCTCCCAACAAGTTACAAACAACTCGGGGGAAGTCTAACTTCTAGGAAGAGAATGGTCTTTGGGACAAGCACCATGGGAGAAAAGGGTTCCACAGATGACAGTTTTATAGCCAGAATTTGTAATGTACCTCTCCTGCCGGTTCTAATACAAAGGCTAGATGTAACTGGAGAGAGATAATCCCTCAAATAACCCAGTCCCATGCCATATAGGGCGTTATACATCATTAACAGCAGTTTAAATTGAACCCTGAAGCTTCTCAGCAATCAATGCACCTTGCACTGTGCTGATTGATAATGGCCCACACCTCAGTTGAACCACCTGTAATTTCCAGATGGTCTTTAAGAGTTGTTCTGTAGGGCAAGAGTGGCTGTGAGTAGAGCCTCATGGTCAGGAATAGGCACAACTGGGCTGCAAAATTATGTGCAAAGACTTCTCTGGCCACAGCTGCCAGCTTCTATTTGAGCAGAAACCATAAGTCCAAGAGAACTCCCAGACTGGGACAGTGCCAGCCATCCAGAACCAAAGATGATAAATGCCTGGAATCTATAGTCTCCCAAACTCAAAGCCACCAAGACTTGCTGGAGTTCAGCTGAAATCTATTGCTCCTCATCAAGAATGATTTCACCTCCAGGCACTTGGTCAGACACTTAACAGCATTGCTTAATTGGACAAGGGTAGAGACATCCCAGGAAACTCCAAAAACCTGTCTATAAGCTTGACATCTAACTGAGAGCAAATCCGAGGAATTTTATCTATCTGATGTCCTGTGTATATCTCCACTCAGCCTTGTGTGATAAGAACTTGGTTAGGGTTAGGGTTAGGCTAGACTGAGAATTAAAGAGCATTCTAAAAAAAGACAATGAGAAGCCATTTCCGTATTTCTTCAATAAAATTATATAGATGTGTCTATGAAGTCACCATGAATTGAGGACATTTCCACTGAGAGTGGAATTTTACTGCCCCAGATCAACCTTCTTCTACTGCCCATTGACCTTGTTCTAGGCTGATACTAAGGCCTATTTTCCATGACAGGTTTCATGGTTCTAGGTACCTGCACAATAACCATGTACCTTCAGCTTTTTATCTTTTACTAGCTGTTCCCGGCCACACGTCGCTGGTTAAATGGCCAACCAATCTGTGTGTAGATCTACACCTGCACACACAAACACGTACACACAAACACTGTATAACCCCCAACCTACCTACCTACTGTATTTCTCCCTCTCCCCCTCCACCTACCTACCTCCTGACCTACTGTATTTACCTACCTACCTTCCCAACTACTGCATTTCTCCTTCCCTCTCTCTATCCCTATAGCTGCCTGCCTACCTACCTACTGTATTTCTCCTTGAATCTTATGGACAGAGTATTTTATATCATAAAGGATGACATAATACCTGTGGCCCACTGCTCTCTCTGTATCCATCTACCTACCTTTTTTACAATTTTTTACATTTCTGTTGCATGTACCTGGCACAGGTGTGACATCTACACAATCTATATATATATCATTGGTGCTGTATTCGAAAGGAACGTTGTGCGAAAATTTGGAAGTGATTGGTGCAGTACTTTAGGAGATTAGCGGTTTTGAACAAACTCTTGTTACATTTTTATTTATAGATTTTGTCTTTTTTAGCCTCATCTTTCATATTCATCTCCTCCTCCTCCTCCTCCTCCTCCTCCTCCTCCTCCTCCTCCTCCTCCTCCTCCTCCTCCTCCTCCTCCTCCCCCCCGGATGTTGGAGTTGGAAAAATCAACCTTGGAGTTTGTAAGTGGTTGGAAGGAAGTGGCTTCCAACTTCTGGAATTCAATCTCTCCCTCTAACCTTGGAGGGAATTTGCATTTCCTTGGATACTATACCAAACCACAGCAGCATGTAACTGGGGCAGGAGGTAAATATGGATATAAAATTGAGAACAAATTCATTTCAGGGATAACAGTTTAATGTGAATGATGTGATGGAAGTGATGTGGGCAAGGCAGAAACGAGTATTTATGCAAGCAGTTTGTGCTAAGAGATCAGAATAATTCTTGTTATATCTGTGGCTTGAGTTTCTGGAATTTTACTTGCACATTGCAGAGAATGTTTGGTTATGAATAATAAAAAAGGCATCCATTCTTTGCCAAGCCATAATTTTCCACATGTGGGAAAGTTTTTCACTTGATTGTCTCCTTGTCATGGATATCACTATAACTATCTGTATATTAATCATCTTGTAGCAAACATAATTGAGTTTTATGAATAATGAAAGTCATAAACTAATGGATTTGGTAAGGTTTTTTTCCCCAGCCTTTTTCTTTCTGATGACAAACAAATCATAATATTTACTAGACCTATCCATTACTATTCTAAACTACTTAAGAAGTTCTTGACAATTCTTCATATTCTTCATATCATATCTGGTGAAACCAAGTAATCATTCTGTCAGCTTCAGCATTGCTTATGAAGCATACACATATATCAAAGAACATATATGGCTAAGCATGAAGTTTTTAAAAGAATTATTATGTCAGATTTATGTGAGCTGAATATAAAATGTGCAGATAGGCACAGATATTGATAACTTACTCACTAATGCTTCCATAGCAAAAGCCTGTACATGCACATCCCCATAGGAAATTTCGCTTCTTTTGTTTTAATTAGGTTTTTAAATTTAAATTTAGAAAAAATATACAGAATATAGACAAAACACCAAAATAAACTAAAAGCCTCTCCTAGTTAAACAGAATGCCTAAGCATAAATGAAAAATAATAGAAATAAAAAAAATAAGAGAGGAAAAAAAGGAACATTGGAAATTTATCTTTTTTGCTCTTGATAGTTTGTTTGCATTTCGACTCTGCAATATACCTGCATCTTTCTATTCTCTTTATAAAAAGGAAATATGTTTGGGAGATGCTTGGGATAGAAAACATCTTACAAAATTCAGAAATCTCTAAAATTCCCTGTTCCATAAGGTTCCTTCCTCCCTAACAATTTAGTAATTATCCAGAATTCATTCTAGAGCACTGTATTATGGACTCCAAGTATATGACAATCTTTCTGTTGCTGAGTCCCTAGACCAGGAGTGTGAAACTGGATTTCTTCAAGAGCCAGATCAGCATTATAATTCTTCCCCACAGTCCAGCCGGGGGAGGGAGAGATGGGATGGGCACCTGCTGTAACACTCTGCCATCCCAAACCAGTGGTGGGTTCCTACTGGTCGGCTGAACCAGTAGTGGTTTGGTGGCCTGGGTTGCTGGAACCGGCAGCGACTCAGGCCTGCCATGCCCCCAAACCAGTTCTCCAAGTGGCACAGTAGGCGCTGCCATCTTGTTTTTTTGGTTCTGCACATGCGCAGAAGAATTTTAGTTGTACTGCACATGCACATGGGGCGCACACATGAGTGAACTGGCAGTAGAACATATCTCTGCCCCACACCCCATTTTGGCTGGCAGAGGTACCGCAGGCCGGTCCTTTGCTATTGTCGGACCGATACCATGGGCCAGATTTAAGCAATCCACAGATTTAAGCACTCCACGGGCTGGATTTCACCTGTGGGCCTTGAGTTTGACACCCCTGCCCTAGACATTCCAATCAGACTATCTACTTTGATGGCCTTCTAAAACTAATTAAAAGAAATAAACCAACAAAACAAAAGAAACAAAAGAAACACCACCTTCTCTGTAGAATGAAACTGGCTTGCAGAATCAAGATTTCACTCTTAGAGTGTGCACACTCTTTGACAAGCTAGAACAAATGCTCAAAACAGGATTATGGTAAGCTACCATTTTTTGTGGGTCATTTATATGTCTTTCTATGTCTGGGCATTCAAGCAACCCATGTGGCTTTCCATTGGGAATCGATGTTAAATCAGAATGATTATGCTGGACAAGGGAAGTGCTTGCCTAGACGGTTCTTTGTGGATGCATTGGAAAAAGCAAGGGCTCATTTCCATTATATCATTTGACCGTTCTCTATCTCCTAATGTTTCTATCCCAGGTAGCCTTCTGGCTGCATTTCATGTCCTCATTTAGACGTATCAACAGTGCCGCCTCTCATTTTCAATCTGTACCCTGTGTAATTAATAATCAATGGGTCAATTTGGAGTTTACACAATAGATTGGAATCTCAGAGAGGTCCGTTCACATTTGGGCATAGTATTATAGAACCCTTATTCATATATTTTTTTCAATTGATTTCCTTTGCTGGAATGGTTTGAGGCTTGTTTAAGGTTTGCAACTGAACCCTGCAGCAACAGTCCCTGCCTGCATCTTTGATCAAGCCATATCCTCTTCTGACAGCAAGATTTATACCTCTAAACAGCGTTAAGAAGATTGGTTTTTAATTCTCATTTGGTACTGTCTTTTAAGATTTAATTCAGTTCTTTCTGAAAGGACTGTCATTCGCTGGAACACCGTTTGAATGGGTTAAAAAAAAAAGAATTATTTCTATTATTATTTCAGTTGCATTTGATCAGTTCTAACCATTTCTAAGCTTCAATTTAAACATTTGCCCAAAATAGTTGTGGGGTGGGGTGGTGGGGTTGGTTTTTTTTTTTTGTCTCTTCCTTTTTGATGGTGGATATTAATAACACCACAGAATGGTTTCAGCAACTGCAGAAGATACAAAGAAGAGCTAAACAGGGAATTTATTGAAAGATCTTTAATGCAACTGGTATCTCTGGCAAACAGCACTGATTCAGAGCCAGAGTGAAAATTCTTTTATCCAGCATAGAGTGAGCAAAAATAGGGAGCAGATTAGCTTTCTATTTCAAATGAGGAACTTCTCCCTT
This sequence comes from Rhabdophis nuchalis, assembly GCA_039707465.1. Lineage (NCBI taxonomy): Eukaryota > Metazoa > Chordata > Lepidosauria > Squamata > Natricidae > Rhabdophis > Rhabdophis nuchalis. The sequence goes on along the minus strand of CM077644.1, from coordinate 161,955,854 downwards.
GCAAGTAAACTCAGGGTGGAAATGCATTTGATTTGCAAACAAACAAACAAACAAACAAACAAAACAATGGTCTCAGATTCAGGACCTGACATTTACAGGTAAGGATGGCTGCCTGAGGATTAGAAAGACCAACTTTGTCACCATGGATAGTGCTAAGGTAGCTGAACCAATTACTTGCATGTGGTTTATCTCTTTCTCCAACATTTGCTTGCTGGGATGAGAAGCAGCCCAAGCAACCGAAGTAAAATGAGAGAGTGGCCATTTTGAGCCGAACAACAACAAGAAATCTCGGTATTTGGTATCTTGGTAGCCTTGATTGGTATCTTCACTGTGAGTGAGGTGGGCAGCATCTGAATTTGATAAGTAAACAAACAATAAATCAATAAATTAAATATTTTTGCCTATCTTTTCTTTTCTTAGGCTGGGAACCTGATAAAGCTATGTCCTTCTTCTTCTTCTTCTTCTTCTTCTTCTTCTTCTTCTTCTTCTTCTTCTTCTTCTTCTTCTTCTTCTTCTTCTTCTTCTTCCTCCCCCTCCTCCTCCTCCTCCTCCTCCTCCTCTTCCTCTTCCTCTTCTGCTTCTTCTTCCTCCTCTTCATTTTCATCTTCCTCCTCTTCCTTTGCAAAAAAGATATTGAGACTTTGGAGAAAGTGCAAAGAAGAGCAACTAAGATGATTGAAGGCATGGACACAAAAACATATAAAGAATGGTTGCAAAAATTGGGTATGGATAGTCTAGAGAAAAGAAGGACTAGGGGTGACAAGACAGCAGTATTCCAGTATTTGAGGGGCTGCCACAAAGAAGAGGGGGATCACTTATTTTCCAAAGCTTTAGAAGGGAAGGCAAGAAACAATGGATAGAAACTAATCAAGGAGAGAAGCAACCCAGAATTAAAGAGAAACTTCCTAACAGTGAGAACAATTAACCAGCAGAACAGCTTGCAATCAGAAGTTGTGGGTGCTTCATCACTGGCTGTGTTTAAGAAGAGACTGACACCTGTTTGGCTGAAATGGTATTGTTAGCTTGCAAACCATCACCATAATGATTATCAAGATGACATAGAGAAGTGTGAATTCCAAACATTCCTGTGGTAGGAGTGGAATCTCAAGATGACCTGTGACTGAGCATGCATAGATTTAATTTCAATGCTAATTGGGTAACGTGATTTATGACCAGGCGGAGGGGAGGGGGCATAGGGGGGTAAAGTTCAGACGCCATTAAATGATTTTCAATTCTGGCTCCACCGGAGGCTCAGCCAAGATGTTTTTTGAACTTTGTCTCGAGGCCCGTGAATTAATTGGGGTTTTCTCTTGGGAGCTTCACAGGTATAGCGTCTCCTGTTTGACCAGGGGCTGGACTAGAAGACCTCCAAGGCCCCTTCCAGCTCTATTCTGATTGATTGACCTTTCTTGGCGATTTGAAGGAAACCTCTTCAAGCAAGTGTTGTTTCAGAAGGTTAACACCTGAGCTTTACAAGTACTCAATTAGTTGCCAATCTATTTTCAGAAACAATTGAAATTGGCTTTGGCTCTTGACATCTTGGGACAATCTTCTCTGAGCGGAATCTACTTACCCTGTGTGTGTAAATTGACAGGGAATTCTATAGATCCCCATCCTTGGGAAGAGAATGAGATGAAACATAGAAAGCTAAACTATTTGTCTGTATGAAGCAGCATGTTTTGTAACAAGAGGTTAAACTTCCTTTTTTATTATCTTTTAATAGAGTGTAAAAGACAGTGCTTCTCCACTGAACATAGGATGCCATTGGGTTTGGGGAGTTATCAGTTTAATTTTAATTTTAGACTACTTGTGAAAGAGCAAAAAAAATATTATTGGATACAAACACATATGGTGACACAAATAATTTTAATGATCAGAAAACCAGAACTTCTAAAATTGAGACTTATTTTCTTATTATAAGAGATTCAGGGAAGATTGGTTTTGTATATGTATGTGATAACTGCAGCAAGACTATTATATGCTCAACAAGAAATACTGAAATACTCACAATGGAGGATTGGATTCTGAAGATAGCAGAAATGGCAAAATTGACCTGTTTATCAGGGATAAAACAATAAATACTTTTACAAAAGACGGAGAACATTTTGTGGATGTTAGCTGAAAATAGGAAAAAAATGAAATGGTTATTTGTGGATTTGCTGATTACAAAGGATTGAATATGGGATAGGAAAGAACGATATAATGTAATTTTAAAGAGGAAGGAGAGATAATGAGGTTATTTGTAACTGCTGTAAAATGGAAGTTGCTTTTTAGTATCTTTATCTTTTTTCTCTTTCTGTCCTTTGCTTTTATCTTTTTCTTAACTTTTACGTCTATAAAATTTTCTCATAAAAATTCTGATAAAACTCCAATTCTAATAAATAATTTGAATTTAAAAATATAAAAAATTAGATGAATCTTAGCTTGGACTTAATTGAATTTAGAATCCGTATAATTGTATTTTTAAGGAAAGATAGAGGATTTTTATGTGAGTCATCCACAGCTTTTTGAATGGCATAGCATATATTTTTTTCAAATAAACTGCAACATATAAACAAACAAGCATCAAACCTCTAGGAGATTTTTAAGCCTGCAAACCTAGAGAAAGTGGACAGGATCCTTTGCCTATGGAGATTCTCAGTCATCCAGGTCATGGTTGTCCAAAGGTGCTTTTTCAAGAGGCAACTGGACTTTCTGGTTTTTCTTTGAAGACATTTCACTTCTCATCCAAGAAGTTTCTTCAGCTCTGACTGGATGGTGGGGAGTCAAAGGTAAAGAAGCTTTTTGGATGAGAAGCAAAACTTCTTCAAAGAAAAACCAGAAAGTCCAGTTGCCTCTTGAAAAAGCATCTTTGGGACAACAGGATCCTTTGTGACGTCAACAATTCCATATGTAGGCTTCATGCTTGCTTCATCCAATTGGTCCAGTCTTCTCGGTAGGGAATAAGGAGTTGGATCCTGATCAATGCCTCTTTGACAAAATGGAAGCTATCAGCTGTCTTAGAAAGTAGCTGTCGAGGGCTCATTTTCATTTAAACAGCACTTTGAAGCTTAAAGTGTACAATATATAAACAAACCATTTGAAAACATTGGTGGCGTTTTTGTCTTACAGGTTGAGATGCTCTGTTGCCTAAAACATGGTAATACAATGCAACAAACACTAAATGAGGGCAAGAAGACAGCACTGGTGATAGATGTAGTAGTGGCAAGTGATAGCAATACCAGGAAGCATGAGAAACTGCAGAAATTTCAAGAGTTGAAGGTGGAACTAAGGAGAATGTGGAAAGTAAAGGCCAACATGATCCCGGGAATGGGAGAGGCACTTAGGGATGTGCCAGCTAACCAGGGAGACAGGCTCCAACAGATCCCAGGAACAATGTCACAGCTGTTTGTCCAGATGAGTGCACTGTCAGGAACAGCTTTGCACAACCATCTAACTCCCAGACCTCTGGTAGAGGACCAAAGATGGATAAGATACATACTATCCATAGAGATGTGTACTGCATGTATGTACCTGGTAGGCACAGCACTTATAGGGTTTCATCTAAAAACGCAGAAGAACAAATTGCTGATCCAGCCTTAGAACATCAATTTGTCTAGTTCAGGAGTTAAATGATAACACTACACATTCATCAGTAGAACAACTTGCCCCACACTGGACTAGAAGACCTCCAAGGTCCCTTCCAACTCTTTTATTTATTTTATTCTTTCTACTCTGCTCTGCTCTGTTCTGTTCCATTCCGTTCCATTTCTATTCCATTCTGCATCCCTTTCCAGTTTTCCTGTGCAAACAGAGGATGATCTTCAAACTGAAACCCATTGGTGAAGAGATTTTGACTGTTCAATTGTTGAAATGGCTTTAATCTATTCAGATATGGAGACAATTTAGTCCTAATGAAATTGTTTCCCGGTTCAAAATACATAATTAGAAAATAGGAGACCTGAGGAACTTCTTTTCATCTCCTCCTAACCCTCAAATCTGTTTTCAGCATATGTTAATCTTTGCTATGGTTTGTTCTTAAATAGCATTGCTAAGGACCTGACAAAATGGGTAGTTCATTCATTGCCAATTTTCATTCGTGGCTGAAATGAATATTTTCCCCCAATCATATTTTTTAATCATTTTCAATCATTCTTCCCTATTCCTTTTATATGAGAGAATATTAAGTCTTCAGAAAATTCCTGCTGAGTAATAAAAACTCAGATTGGATTAATAACACACAGTCTAATCAGCCTTTCGTTATTACTTCATTCACTCTTAAATTTCTTTTATACAATGCCACAGATGTTGATTTACGACTAATGAAAGAGACAAACTCCATTTTGAAGATATACTTCGGGGAGGATATTAGTATCATACAAGGCTATAACATGTAAATCTTTTTCGAAAGAACTCTCCTTGATTTCATTTTAAATGTATCTAGTAATCTCTTCACAAGGGAAGTTTTTGTTCTTATTTAAATCTATTCTTAAATCAAGAATTATCTAGGGCAGTGGTGGGCAAACTCATTAGTCAATAGAGCCAAATATCAACAGTACCATGACTGAAATTTCTTTTGAGAGCCAAAAGTTGTGGCCTGTTTTGTGGGAGTGGCTCAGCGATCATGTGACCGGGTGGGCGTGGCCAACTTGGAAAATGTGGTGGAACTCACTTAACGACGGTCTTGCTTAGCAACCAAAATTTTGGGCTCAATTGTGGTCATAAGTTCTTTCTATCTTTATCTTTCTCTCCCACTTTCTTTTTCTTTTGATTTTTCTTTCTTTCTCTTTGTTGAGGTCCTCGACTTGCGACCGGACCTCAACACTCTTTCTCTGTTTTTCTTTTCTCTCTCTCTGTCTGTCTCTCTCTCCTCCCTCCACCCATCTCTGTCACTCTGTATGTGTGTGTGTGTGTGTCTGCCTGTCTGTCTTTCTCTCTCTCTCTCTGATTCCATCTCTCCCTCCCTCACTCTCTGTGTCTCTCTCTGTTTGTCTCTCCCTCCCTCCCCCTCTGTCTCTATCTCTGTCTCTCTGTGTGCCTGTCAGTCTCTCCCTCCCTCCCTCTCCTCCCACAGGAAGCAGCAGAGTGGTCGGCATGTCGGCTGGGGAGGCTACGGCTGCCTCCTCACGCAGCGGGCAGGCGGGCGGGCAGGGGAGCACCCGAGGCTGCGCCTACCTTAAGTGCTGCCGAGGCGTCCGGGCGCTGCATGCCCACCTCCCTCCCAGCTGCGTGTGGTGGGCAGCCCTGGAAAGTGCGCTGTGGTGACCATCGGAGGGAGCTGGTGGAGAAGTGCGTGGCCATCCTGCCCAACGCACCTGCAGAGCGACCTCGGACAGCGGGAGCTGCGTATCTTTTTTTTATTTTTTTATTTTATTTATATTTATATCCCGCCCTTCTCCTCAGAGGACCCAGGGTGGCGCACAGGAATTTAAAAAACATATAAACATATAAACAATAAATACATAATTTAAGAACATTTTAAATTAATCAGAGGGCTCGGGGGCAGCAGCAGACGCCTATGCAACAGATGGAGTCTGCCCATGGCTGGGTGGAGGAAGAGGGGCCAAAGAGCCGCTTGTGGCTCGCGAGCCGCAGTTTGCCGACCACTGATCTAGGCCAGTAAGGGCAAACTTTTTATCCACCGAGTGCCCAAACTTTGTGCATGCGCATACCCAAACTGAAATATGTGTTTGAACATGTGCATGCGCGAATGTGTGCACTCACATGCACAAACAAGCGCATTTGCATGCGTGGACATGCACACATGTGCAGCAGAGACCTGAAGATTAGCTGGCTGGCAGGAGGCGGGGCATCCCAACACTGGCAGCACTGCAAGAGGTGAGAACTTTTCCTTTCGTGAGCTTCTGTTTTGTCATTTGCAGGGAAACAGAAGCTCATGAAAGAAATGCCATGGATATCTGTCCTGAGGCCACGGCGCATGTGCCAGCAGAGAGGGCTCTGCGTGCCACCTCTGGCACACAGGCCGTAGGTTCGCCATCATGTATCTAGCGTTATATCTTCTACACCAGTTGAGAAAATGGTGAATGTTCAACATTCAAGCATCTGAATTCATCTTCAGTTGTCCAAAGTTATCAGTCTTTGCCAGGCTGCATGGACTGCTGAAACTTAGGTGCGGTATGCCAAATTGGCCCAAGTGAGCTAGATCTTTATGTTACACTAGCAGTGCGGAAGCCAAGAAATTTGGACTACTGTAACCTGTTTTAAGCTGGCCTGTTTGTATGGTTTAATTGAACGGGTCAAAATGAAGGTTTAATATGTCACTATAACTCATTTAATTGATATAGCTGATTTACTGTAAAGGAATTCATTTAAAAAAGATGTAGTGCTTCCTTATTAAATTAAATCCTCATGATCAACTTATTCCCTCCCTTTCATACTTAAGTATTATAGGGTTAATTGTTCCCTTCACTACCTGTTGCCAGGACAAGATTCTAGAAGGGCCTCATGGAAACAGGACCTCTCTATGCATTCCATCTCTGTGGTTATTTTAATTTTCATTCTGTTGTTATATAAATGAACAGATGGGGGTGGGGGTGGAAGAGGGACAGAAATGGACAGATTCTGCCCCTATACATGATTTTACGTATTCCAATTGTCCTACCAGGTCCACCCTCCCCCCCGACACATACACTCTAGCCATCTGAATCATAATAAAAACATCTCCACAATATGGGAAAGGAAGTCTCATCTTACTTTCATTGGGTTTTCTAGATTGTTAGTTTAGGTGATATTTGGTTCAAAAGGAAAATGATCTCTGCAGACTAGGCCTCTTTTCATTTAATAGAAGACACATAGTCTAGAAAAAGATTGCTAATGTTTAATGATCCTCTCCTATTTATACCTATTCAGAATTGTAATGGAAATAACTTCCACATAAATGCAATATATCCAGATTTTTATATCAGAGATTAAGCCTTCTCCAGTCTCCAGATTACAAGCCAAGGTGGTATGTAATCTTGCTAAGTCTCTTGATCTTTTAAGTACCATCAAACATGGTATCCTTCAGGATAGGATGTCTGTCCTGCAAATTCAGGGTAATAAGATGCTGAAATTTGATTTCATTTAATGAAATGCGCCGCTCAGTGGCTAAGATGCTGAGCTTGTCGATCAGAAGGTCGGCAGTTCAGCGGTTTGAATCCCCACAAAATGGAGTGAGCTCCCGTTACTTGTCCCAGTTTCTGCCAATCTAGCAGTTCGAAAGCATGTAAAAATGCAAATAGAAAAATAGGAAGCACTTTTGGTGGGAAGGTAACAGCATTTCGTGTGCCTATGTCATTTAGTCATGCCAGCCACATGACCACAGAGATGTCTTCGGACAGCGCTGGCTCTTTGGCTTAGAAACTGAGATGAGCACCACCTCATAGAGCCAGAAACGAATAGCACACATGTGTGGGGGAACCTTTACCTTTAATGAAAATAAAGTAATCAAACATAATCAATGCAATTATTCCCAGTATACCTAATCATGTTACTCTTTTGTTACAACCACAGTTAAATTCTTACATTAGCTTCCAAAGAGACCCCACCCAACACTTAAGACATTTTAAGACAGCTTCGGTTAATCTTCAGGTAGAGTCAGAAAAGTCCTCTTTCAAATTTGCAGACATCTATTGCCAAATGTGGCTTACAGTGACAAATTATATGAATCCCAGTGAGGTGGCTTAGTATGAAACAAAGTGATGCAGTGTTACAATTACAATAATAATCATGAACTAAGCCTAAACAATCTGATTCCTTCCTGAAATGATCAAATCTAACTTTTTAAGTGTGAGGCAAAAATTTCTAAACTGTTATTGTTTTTTAAAGCCCTGCTTGGAAATTAATTACTTAGAATTATGAATGTGGACCTTGGTGGTGCAGAATAAATATTGATCCATGAACTCTTTTCGTTTTGTTTTTGTAAACAATGTGAGTTTATGTTAATTTTGCTTTAAAAAAAGTAGAAGGTGGATTTAAGAATGTACTCTGCAGAATTATCTCCTGGTGAAAGATTTTGCAGGTTAATACTTGAGCAGTTACCAATGGGAAGAATTATTGATAAGGGACTATTTTGTGCAAGATGCCAACAGAACCAATTAATCTTCTTACTGGATTGCTCAATTTCACACATTTATCTTGTAATTCTTAATTCACATTAATTTCTGTTGCACATCCCAGCAGATATGCAGGTTTTATTCAGATAGCCTCTTTCACAGAAATAAACAAAACTATTCCCTATTCTCAATGAAACAGTTTTGAGATTACTTGACAGGTGCCAAGAAAAGCTACACGCATGAGCTTTCTGCTTCTCAATCCGGTGTGTGTGTGTGCGTGTTCGTGTTTGTGTTTGTTTGTGTGTACTGCTGTGTTCAAGTGTACAATTCACATGCACCCTTTTGCTATGAGTGATGCTGATTCATCAGGTTTGCATTTTCTCAGTGGCAACACATTAGGGTTGCATGTCAATCATGAATGGGAAGGAGTCGGGCAAGGTGACTCTGGAAAATGTTAACACCCACCCACGGTGTGCTCTATTTAATAGATACATATTTATTAGTACAATTAAAACAGAGAGAGATCAAAGCCTTTCAAAATTCCGCTATGTTACCTACTGTAATAAATAAACGTTCAAACTTGTCTGTTCAAACAGTAGAGTCACTTAGGTTGGATTCCTATCAGAATGTTGAAGAGCAGATGAAAGACAAATGACACCGTGCTTCAATGGTACATCATATTTTCCATACATCAGCAATAAGCAAAGCGCTACAGCATGCTACTTATCTCCATACTTTCTAGGCTTCTTCAGAGGTTTTGCTAAAAAAAAAAAAAGACCATCATCACTTAGGAGGGGAGAGTAAGAATTAAAACAATTGCAGAGGCGGAAGCCTTTCTAAAAAAAAACACTCCACAATCCTGGAGGATGAAAATGAGGGAACGGAGGGGGCCACGGCTCCGCCCTATGGAGGTCAGGGAGAGGATGATACAATTGCCAAAAGACTTAGATTTCATAAGTGACTTTTTTCTGTATAGTACAAATCTTATTTGGATGTTTACAAATGATTGATTGCATAGATTTTAAAATTGAAATATTTGTATCTCTTTCCACTTTGTAGAAAAACGAAAAATTCATTGTATTTTCTATTTCTTTTTATGAAGTCTCGGAGGGGGCCAACACCTCCGACATAGAGGTTCTCAATATGTCTTTGTAATCCCTTATCCTATTTTTATAAAAATTTGTAAAACCCAATAATTTTTTTTTTTAAAAAAAACAACTTATTCTAATATTGAAACTTAGATACACTTCGGTGTCAAATCAAAATCAATCCTCTGCTGAAAACCTCTGGTATTTACCTCAGTCATGAGGTAGTCAAAACGTATGTGAGTGTCCAGTTTTTCCCTATGTAATCATCACTCCAATAGTCTACACTTGTGATTTGTCAACCTTAGCGGCTTTAAGATGTCTCGAACTCCAAGAATTAAATATGAGCCAACAGTGTGCAGTGGCAGCCAAACAAGCGAATCCAATCCTAAATTGCATTAACATTAATACAATTAAGATCAAAGAAGGTACTAATACTACTCTATAAAGCCTTAGTAACCACACCTAGAGTACTGCATCCAGTTTTGGTCACCACACTATAAAAAAGATGTTGAGACTCTAGAAAGTGCAGAGAAGAGCAACCAAGATAATTAGGGGACTGGAGGCTAAAACATATGAAGAACGGTTGCAGGAACTGAGCATAGTGAAGAGAAGGACCAGGGGAGACATGATAGCAGTGTTCCAATACTTGAGGGGCTGCCACAGAGAGGAGGGGGTCAAGCTATTTTCCAAAGCACCTGAAGGCGAGATAAGGAATAATGGATGAAAACTGACAAAGGAAAGATTCAACCTGGAAATAAGGAAAAATTTTCTGACAGTGAGAACAATCAACCCATGGAACAGCTTGCCTTCAGAAGTTGTAGGAGATTCATCACTGGAGGTTTCAGGAATAGACTGGACTGCCATCTGTCAAAAATTGTGTAGGGTCTGCTTGGGTGGGGGTTTGGACTACCGATAGATGACCTTCTAACTATTAATCTGTATCTGTAATTTCCCCAACCAGCATACAGTATCTGGCATGTCTTCTTAGAATAGAGAGCTACAAAAAGTATATGTTCCTGAAGCATAGCTGGATGGAGAATTCTGGGATGTGAAGTCCAAACATCTTAATGTTGCTAAGGTTGAAAAACACTACTCTACCACCTGCATGGCTTCTCACTTTTGAGTGAGAAATTTTATCTCAGAGAAAATTCCATGAGATTATTCTTCCAATGAGATGCTTAGATCAAGAAATATTGGCATTTAGGGAATATATAGAACAATGGGGATATTTTTGGAAACCAGCACTCCTTCCAAGAATAAATAAGGTCAAAAATATCATTATTATTGAAATTGCCATGCAAATTAAGGTGGAAGTGGAAAAAAAAAACTTTTCAAAAGCTTTTAGTAAAAAAAAACCTTGCAGCACAACCTGAATCCAAACTCAGATGGAACTTTTCTTGATTGGGGGGGGGGGATATTATTTTTATTTGATCAGTGTTTAAATTGGCATCATGAGGAAAACCCTAGGCTGACCTTGGTAATGCAGAGTTTGTCAATAGCCTCAAACATACCAATTTCATTACATAAACTAATGGTTATTACAGAGCTTTAATATAAAATATACGGTTTGGAAAGCTAACATCGTGTGGTGAGCTTATCAAGCCGAATCAATTATCAGTGTAATGCCAAGAGTGATAACCCCAAGGATCTTCTTTGTGATGAGGTCATAAAACGTGACAAAAAGGCATTGCCATTTTTACTGCTCCCATTGATTTTACCTTTCTACTTTTCCATCCAAAGATGACTATAGGGTTTGATGTTGCTGCAGCTGCTAACTGAAAAATGGAGGAAAAAAGCTGGCTGCAGCTTGGCAGCTCATCCATCTTGTCCTTAGCTCTCTAGGTTATTCAGGAGAATCTGAATTCATCTGGGTGAATTCTGAAGGTACAGATTACATTAGCTGCAGTAATTCGCTGAGTTCCCAGTCTGCAGCTTAAAACAAAGGGATAAAAGAAAGAGAGAGAGAGAGAGAGAGAGAGAAGGAAGAAGAAGAAGAAGAAGAAGAAGAAGAAGAAGAAGAAGAAGAAGAAGAAGAAGAAGAAGAAGAAGAAGAAGAAGAAGAAGAAGAAGAAGAGGGGGAGAGGGGGAGAGGTGAAGGAAGGAAGGAAATAGTGGAAAATGTATGAAGAAGGAAGGGGGAAGGAGAGAGGGAAGGAAGAAAAGAAGGAAGGAAGGAAGAAGGAAAGGAAATCGTGGAAAATGGAAGGAAAAAGGAAAGAAAAAGGAAGGAGAAGGAAGGAGAAGGAAGGAAGGAAAATTTCTTAAGTGTGTCTATATTATTTGTTTATTACTTTTATTTATTAAGTTTATTGTGTTTACTCACTCCAGAAGTCTCTGTATGACTTACAATATCCTAGAATTAAAAACACTTAAATATGAAAGTAGGCATGTCAGCCTGGATCAAAACCAGCCATAAATAAATGAAACAATAAAAACAATAAAAACTAAACCGGGGTTTCCATGGGCACAATATTCCTAGGCCTGGACACAGAGCCACCTTTCGTTCAGCAGCTTCTTTCCAGCCCTTCCTGCTCCCATTTTCCCCCACAACAACCACAGTGCCAAAGTTGTCCAGTAAACGTCCACAGCTACTGGCAAAAGGAAGCCTAGGCAACATGTTCACTGCTATACAACATGGGCTCCTCATGACCTGTATTCATTCTGTGCTGCTTGATGGAAGGAAATAGAAGTCCCGAAGCAGGGAAAGTGCTGTGAAAGTACCTTGGGAAGGATGGACCAATGTAACCCAAGATCTAAATTTTCTCATCTTCCTTTTGACATTGGGCCGCTTAGGCCACAAGCTCCATAAGAAGGGGGTGGGCTTCAAGAATTTCACCAATGGGGTCTCTGCCGGTTGCTGGGTGGGCGTGGCCATAGTGGGCATGGCCTGGTCGGCCTCCTGGACCATTGAGGGGGATACTTTCACCTTCCCCAGACCCTGGAGCCTTTCCTCCAGCCTCTGGGAGGGCAAAAATGCCTCCCCTGGGCTCAGGAGGCCATTTCCGGCCTTCCAGAACTTCCAGGAGGCCTGTTCCCCCCGCCCTTCCCGAGCATCCATTAGGGCCCTGGACTTATCTCATATCCAAAACGGGCTGCATGGAAACTCCTGTGAGGAACGGGGCGGGGTGTGCGGGGTGGGGTGGGGTGGGCAGGGCCAATCAGTGGTGGGATTTGGAAACCAGCCATAATGTTAGCTATGGATTCTCTTAAACCTGGGCGAACATCTAGCAGTCCAGCTCTGAAACATATCTAGGTGTCAACCCTGAAGCTGGCTGGGCGGTGGCCGTTTTCCTGTTCTACTGGGGATTTTGGATTGGATTGCATGCTGATTGGACTATGTGATTGACACCTCTGGGGAACTGACAAACTTTTTAATTGGGGGGGGGGGAAACCGCTAGGAACTTACATCCGGTTTTCACCAGCATTGTGCCAATAGGACGTGCCCTAATAAAATGTTCTCTGAGGAGATCTTGTGTGCCTCGGAGTTCTTTGGTTTGGGGTTGTGTTAGTTGGAACCTTGACACTAGGAATCCTTGACTTACATCTACAACTGAGCCCAAAATTTCCATTGCTAAGCAAGACAGTTCTGAAGTGAGTTTTGCTCCATTTTATGACCTTCCTTGCCACAGTCATTAAGTGAATCATTGCAGTTGTTTAGTGACAGGACTGTTAGATGATTCTGGCTTCCCCATTGGCTTTGCTTGTCAGAAGTTCGCAAAAGGTGATCACATGACCCCGGGACGCAGCCACTGTGATAAATACAAATCGGTTGCCAAGCGCCCAAATTTTGATCATGTGATCACAGGGATGCTGCAACAGTTGTAAGTGTGAAAAACGGTGAGAAGTCATTGTTTTCAGTGCAGTTGTAACTTCAAATGGTCACTAAGCAAATGGGTGTAAATCAAGGACTACCAGTTCCAGACAATTTTTAAAAAAATAGAAATCGTGGAATTTTCTGATTAAATCCATTTGTTGCTATCAAAATGACTAGTTTCTAAATATGTAAAAAGTCTTTAACTTTATTTTTATTCTACTGTGCTTTTATCCCACACTTCTCTTTTCCTTTCTTTTCCTTTTCCTGCTATCCTTATTTCCATTTATATGTTATATTATAAACTAATTTTTAATTTTTTTAAAAAAAAATAGCGGATCAGATGCTACCCAGCAGCCAGAGGTCCTCTCATCTGTTAATAACTTTTTCAAAGCACTTATTATATTTTACATGCTATAAAAGTAATTATGCATAGAACTGTATTAATATTGACAGTATGTTTTTGAGTTTTCTGTTTTATAGTCTTATCATTAGTGAGATATAATAATATAATAATGATAATATTAGTCTTATATTAGTTCTGTTTTATAGTCTTATGCTTTGGAAAGCTCTCATTGGTGGTGGTTTGCCTTTTTTGAAGTTCCTGGTGGGCGAATGTTTTAATCACAAATGCATAACTTGACATCCCAGGACAGTGATGGCGAACCTATGGCACGGCACGGGTGCCACAGGTGGCACGTGGAGCCATTTCTTAGGACACGCGAGGCTTTGCCCTGTCAGCACTAGCTTACATGTGTGTGTTGGCCAGATTTAGGCCTTCTTTTGAGGCCGTTTTTCGCCCTCTGGAGGCTTCAGAGAAGCTCCTGAAGCCTCTGGAGGTAGGGAGCTGAGGCTGTTTTCACCCTCCCCAGGCTCCTAGAAAGCCTCTGGAGCCTGGGGAGGGAGAAAAAAGTGTGCCAAAAGCAGGGGGTCACACACACAGCATTATGGGTGTGGCATGCCCACCCACGACCCCCCTGTGCTCCCCCCGCTTTTGGCACGAGAGCCAAAAAAGGTTAGCCATCACTGTCCCAGGGGTATATGCATCTCCCTCTCAAGATCTTATGAAGGTGACACCAGAGTGTTTTATTTAATGGGTCAGAACAAGGGAAATGTTAAATTAAATAATTAGAGATGAGGTGTATGCAGAGCTTCAGATTTTACAAGGCCAGGAATGCAAACATAACACCAACCCTAAAGCAGTTGTATCATTTTCCTGGATCAAGTGATTCAGGAACTCAGGAAAAGGTATGGTTGTCACTGGCTGCTAAAGACCCACCTAAACAATATTTAAGGTGTTGTCAATGGAGGCTATGTTCTGCACATCCCAAGGGATCTTTTAGGGACTGAATCTCCATGGTCACATGATCAAACTTCAGACGCTTGACAACCGACTCATATTTATGACTATTGTGTAATGGGTTTCAGTAGGCAAGAACAGACCAGCATAGATACAACAGCATTTATTGACTCAAAACTGGAACTATGGAACAACAGGGAAATCCCTGTAATTTATACTCTGGGCCCACAGGGCAGTAGCCAATCACAATACTTGAAAAAGCCCGCCCAAATATAAATGTTCTCAGTTTCCCTCCAAAACAGTTGCAGTTAACAGTTAGGGTCATCTAAAGGTTTGTTTCACTTTAGCAGGGCTTAACACATAACTGTTAAGTTATTAAGTTAAGTAACATAATTGAAATATTATTCAATACATAACAATAACATTGTAGTGTCTCGGGGGTCACGTGATCAACTTTTGGGACCTTTGACAAGCAAAGTCAATGGGGCTGCACTGTTCTACAATGATATTAATTATATTTTATAAGGCTAAAAGTCAATTGAATAGAGTGAAATTGTGTTTTCATTTTGAAAATGTTTTTTTTTTTCAGTTCATCCTCAAGCCTGCTGACTGGAGGCTAAGGTGCAGCCATCAGTCTGGGAAAAAAAGGTGTGCATTTTTGTTTTACATCGATTAAAATATACATATTGTGAAGGGAGAAAAGAAGGGGTCGCACAAGGACAGAATGAATAGATTCAAAATTCAGGACAATCTCAAACTGTTCAGATGGGGTACAGAAATGTCTGAACTGGGCCACACAATCACCAATATATTTTTTATCCCCCCCCCCCCCCCAATTGCCTGTTGAAATATCTAGAGGAAGAAAAAGGAGAAGATAATGGAGGCATTTTGACTTGAACAATTCAACTCAGTTTAATTGGATCTAACCTCTGGTTCCTAGGAAGATTACTCACCTGGTAAATTAAATTCAACCAGTCCAACGCCTTTCAACACCATTGAGAGGATCATCAAAGCTCTTTTACCATGAAAGGACTGAGTCTCCTAATGAAAGGAACTAGGTACTTTTTTAAAAAAAACTGAGCCATTGGCTCTTTAGCAGCAACCTGCGTTATGGAAATGGCTCTAATGTGCAGGGAGCTGAAATCTCATTTTGCATTAGAGAACTGGGTTTTTGACCCACTCTGTGGAACAGTAGTTCCTGTAAATTAGGACTTATAACTTATGCAGAAAAATGAAAAGAGTGATAATTACAGGCTTTTATCATAAAAAAAAGTTTTATTAAAATTATTAAAGGTCCCTATGGTAACTTTCATTTTTAATTTGATCTCTTTTGCCCTCACTCTTTCCATCCCAGATGAACACCGAATGAGGAATGTTGACCCTGTAAAACTGATTCCTCCAAATCAAGAGTAAAATGCAAATGGAAATATGGATATAAAATGAGGCACAGAACATAGAATAATAGAGTTGGACGGGATCTTGAACATCTTCTAGTCCAGGGGTGGGCAAACTTTGCAACTTTAAGTCTGAAGGACTTCAGCTCCCAGAATTCTCCAGCCAGCAAAGCTGGCTGTAGAAGTCTGGGAGCTGAAGTCCTTCAGACTTAGAGTTGCAAAGTTTGCCCACCCCTGTTCTAGTCCAACCCCATGCTCTAGCAGGAGGCCCTATATTATTTTACATAAACAATTGTCCAGCCTCTTTTTGAAAGCCTTCGGTGATGGAGCAGGTGCAACTTCTGAAGGCTGGTTAATTGCTCTCACCATTAGGAAATGTCTCCTTAATTCCAAGTTGCTTCTCTCCTTGGTTAGTTTCCAGTCATTTTTTCTTGTTTTACCTATTGGTACTTTGGAAAATAGTTCGAAACACTCTTCTTCATAGAAGCCCCTCAAATATTGGAACAGTACTATTATGTCACCCCAGCCCTTCTTTTCATTAGACATCCCCAATTCCTGTAACTGTTCTTCATACATGTTAGCCTCCAGCCCCCGAATCATTTTTGTTGTTCTTCTCCGACCGACTTTAAGTAATACAAGTATCTAAGTATATGCATTTAGTGGATGGCCCTGGACTTTCTGATCTCAATTTGCCATCTTTAAACCAGAGATGGGCTCCTACCAGTTTGGACTGGTTTGTCTGAGTAGGTAGTAACTCAGCTGGACATGCGTCCAAACCAGTTCTATCGGCAGCACCCCAGGAGCCGCCATCTTGGTTTTTAGTTTATTTTGTGCAATTTGTTTACTTCTGCGCATGTGCGCATAGCGCACATCAAGCACACATGCGCAAAGGGCATATCTGAGCAAACTGGCAGTGAAAGAAGCCGGAACCCATCCCTGCTTTAAGCTATATATAAATATGGACAATAATCTACATAATGGCACTGATATGAAATCATTCAAAATTAAAGAAAAGTTTTAGAAACCAAAAGCAGTCGTTTTTTGACAGAGCTGCAACTGTTAGGCAAACAGGTAATCCTTGACTTATGACCTCAACTGGGAACTGTATTTGTGCTGCTAAGCAAGATGGCTGTTAAGTGAGCCACATCCAATTTTATATCCTTTTTTTGCCATGGTGATCAAGTGAGTCAGTTATGGGAATCATGCAGTTGTTAAATGAATCTGGCTTCCCTCATTGAATTTGCTTGACTGTCCCAGAGCCACCTGGGAAGATCACAAATGATGGTCACAAAACCCTGGGATGCTGCAACCATGGTAAATATATCCTGTTTGCCAAGTGCCCAAATTTTGATCACGTACCCATGGGGTTGCTGTGATGACCATAAGTGTGATGATCAGTCATCAGTTACTTTTTTCAATATTTTTGTAACTTTGAACCATTGTTGAATGAATGTTGACTACCGGTAGTTTTGGTCAGCTATCATAGCTCTATATTTGTAAAGAACAGTTGTGTTTGCCCCTGTGTGTTTTCACTGATTCACTCCATCACCACACACCTTTTACAATAATACAATAGCAGAGTTGGAAGGGACCTTGGAGGTCATCTAGTCCAACATCTTGCCTAGGCAGGAAGCGCTATACCATTTCAGACAAATGGCTATCCTGCTACCAAACACCTCCCACAGGGAGGGCCTCCTCAGGGTGCCGTCGGCCAGGCAATGCCGGCCAGCAACCCCCAGGGGGAGAGTCTTCTCTGTGGCAGCTCCTGCCCTCTGGAATAACCTACCCCCTGACCTACGGACAACCACGGACCTGCGCCAGTTCCGTTGGGCCTTAAAGACCTATCTGTTTCGTGCGGCCGGCCTGGCATAGTTTTTTAAATTGCTTCAGTTTTTAAATTGGTTTTAGTAAGGGTTTTTTTAACTAATCCATTTAATGGCCAATCCATTTAATATATTTATAATTGTACTTTAATTGGACTTTATGCTCTATCTTATTGTTCTTATTATTGCCTGTACACCGCCCTGAGTCCCACAAGGGAGAAGGGCGGTCTAAAAATTTAATAAATCTAAATCTAATCTATCCAATATCTGATTAAAGACTTCCACTGTTGGGGCATTCACAACTTCTGGAGGCAAGCTGTTCCACTGATTCATTGTTCTAACTGTCAGGAAATTTCTCCTCAGCTCTAAGTTGCTTCTCTCCTTGATCAGTTTCCACCCATTGCTTCTTGTTCTGCCCTCTGTTCCTTAACTTTATTAAGGAACAGGGCATGGATTGCTGACAACTGAAATTCAACAAGCAAGTCTCTATTAGTCAAGTGCTCTGATTCTTCTTCTTCTTATGCCATATCTGTCATTGGGCATTGGCGATCATGTTGGCAATCCTATTTTTGTCAACAGCCGCAAGAAAAAGTGCTGTTGAGTTTTCTCCAAACCAGTCTCTTAGGTTTCGAAGCCATGACGTTCTTCTTCTGCCTGGACCTCATTTGCCTTCAATTTTTCCATGGAGGATTAAGTGAAGCATGCCGTATTTTTCTGGATATCCAAAATATTCTAACTTTCGTTTTTTAATGGCTTTGATGATTTCCCTTGGCTTTCCAGGGTTCTGCAGAAGAACTTCGATTACCACTGGTCATTAACATATTGGCTGGATATGATGGCATAGAAATTTTAGTTACAGATATTTTAGATTTGGGCAGAACTAAAGAAAAAAGGTAATGAACCATCTGATTGGCCTTATTATGCTAAATTCAAGCAATAGCTATTAAAGTTTAAAGCAAAGTATAAATATCTGAGTAGTAGTGGCTTATCACCTCCTCATTTCTGATTTTGTCAACCTATCTTATATGTAACAGCCATCTGTAAATCCACATCTCAAATGCTTCTAGTTTCTTCAAGTGTTTTTCTGTCAGAGACCAACTCTCCACTCCGTAGGATAGAAAAGATATAACATCTGACAAGCCTGATTTTCAGCCTTAGTCTTAGTTTTAGTGCTCTGATAAGTACCATGTTTCCCCAAAAATAAGACAGGGTCTTATTTTCTTTTAACTCCCACAATAAGTGCTTGGCCTTATTTTCAGGAAGGTCTTATTATTTTTGAGGTGCAGGAGGCGGTGAGCATGGTCACCTCATGGCTGCTGCTGTGTTGCAACATTTTCAGGAAGGGCTTGTTTTTGGGGGAGGGCTTATTTTAGTGCATGCAGATTGGGCTTATTATCTGGAGAGGTCTTACTTTCAGGGAACAGGGTAGTTGGAAATAATCTCAAATTGGAAACCTGAACACTGAGTCTGGACAGACTGGAGAGTTTAATCTTGTGAAGTCAGCACAGTCAGAATTCTGGAAACTCAAAGGCAGAGAGGTTTTCCTTTTATCTTCAAGCAATCAAAATAGCTCTGAAGAAAATTGAGCTTTCCTATTGACTGCCGGTGGGGCCCAGGTATTGTTATAATCAGAGCACTCACTGCTCTTTTTCATCAAAGCCAACACCATTTTTTGATCAACTTATGAAATTATTGCAGGATCATTTCTTCCCGGTGTCATCAGTCATCGTACAGAGAGTTAAATTTCACAGATGAGTTCAACAACTTGGAGCAGGCTTTACTGCTTACGGCATCTAATTTTTCAGAGTGTTAAAATTTGGGTGGACTTTTGAAAAGACTTGCTAAGAGATTGCCTTATAGATGGGGTTGATGAAGTTGAAATTCATTTCACACATTTATAGAAATTGAACACATAAATAAATAGAATGATAAAGAATTCCAACGGATGTTTGCAGTGGGTCAAGAAAGGGCATTAGACCTTTCACATCACACCAAGTAATGTGAATATGTTCAGAGCATTGAACGTAGAACATTACCATTGAAAAGGGCCTTGGAGGCCACCTAGTCCAACCCTCTGTTCAAGAAGGAAGGTTGGCCCTGAATGTTGACCCTGTAAAACCAATTTCTCCAATCAAAAGTAAAATGCAAATGGAAGGATGGACATAAAATGAGGCATAGAACATACAACATTAGAACATTTGTTTTGCCTTGAAGATATTTCACTTCTCTTTTTTAAGAAGCTTCTACAGCTTCTTTTTTAATCATCCAGCTTACACTTCGTCGTCCAGCCTACACTCTGCCCTGCTCCTTTTTGCCTCGTCCTTCTCATCTCATCCCGCTCATCTCTCATTCCTGCTCGCTTAGTACAGCCATCGTGGTTTGTCCTGCTCGGCGGCATCTTTTTCTTCACCATGTTGCTGTCGCTGTGCCTGCTCGTTTGCCTGCCGGGCTTCGTTTTCGTTTGTTTCATTTGCTTCATGGTTGGCTTGACTCTACTGTGGCCCTGTGACTTAACCGCTCCTCGCCGCCTGTTCCACCTGGTGTGCCTCGTTGCGGTGCTCTGTCGCTATTTTTACCTGTCATATATTGCCACGCGGCTGTTGCCATCGGCACCGTCTGCCTCACTTTCATCGTTTGTTTTAGTTTGGTTCGGAATGACTATGTTGTCTTCCTTTGTTATGGTTTTCCCCTCCTTTTTTGCTAACCCCACGGCTAGTTCCTATTCATTTATTGTCCTTGCCCTTTTCCTCCCTTTTTCCTCCCCCCCCTCTGCCTTGCCGCTTTACTCCCCCCCCTCCGGCCTCCCGTCACTATTTTACCATCTTACCATCTTACCATCTTACCGGCCCCCAAATGAACAAGACAGGGACTGAGAAACTTAATTAACAATCTTCCATCTATTCTCAGCCTTATTGACATCGTTATCAACTAGAACTATGGTGAAGCATACCTACGAACTCCAGGGACACTTCTTTCACATCCAGGCAATCATCCCCTCCCCGGCCTAAGGCGTGTAGATCAACTATCTGTAGCCATATATTCGGTAGCAGACCTCCTCGCCCTGCGGGAGTCCCCTCTCTCCCAGGCTTGGCCCCCAGTCCATTGAGGACCCACCTCAATGACGGACTACTGAATCCTGAGAGGTGGAGGAAACGGAGGCTTAGGGGGTTTTTACATAGATTTTTAATTAGATTTTTAGGGGGTCCCAGGGAGGGGGGAGGGATTAGTCAGGCTGAGGGCGGGACCAATGCCAAGCCGGCTGACGGAATTAATAAGGAAGCGGATGGGTCCATCAAGGGGAGGGGGACAAGGGACGTTCTGAAAGAGGGTCTTTCCATCCCGACGGTCATGGGGAGGGGTAGGTGTGATGGTAGACAAAGATCACATCACCGGTTGGGAGAACGTGGCCGATGAGCCCGCAATCTAGGTGGTCAGGGTTCACAGAGCCAGGACCCAAGACTGATGCTATGCAACACCAGATCCGTTGTCAACAAAGCCCCCCTCATTAACGACCTCGTGTCGGAGGGGGAGCCGGACCTGGTGGGAATTACGGAGACCTGGTTGGGCCACGAGAGAGGACTTCCTCTCGTGGAAATGTGCCTGCCAGGTTACCACACATTCCATCAGTCACGGGCCCTTGGCAGGGGTGGAGGGGGAGTGGCGGTCATTGTCAGGGAAGGTCTTGAGCCGAGAGAGACCACTGTGCCACAGATAACCAGTTGTGAGTCCCTCTGCATGAAGTGGGGCCCAGGGAGGCAGCTGGGCTTGCTGATTGTGTACCTGGCTCCCCGCTACGTATCAGCAGCCCTGCCCGAGCTCCTCGAGGTGATCACCGAGATGGTGGTTGAGACCCCCAGACTGTTAGTCATGGGGGACTTTAACCTGCCATTGGTAGGCGAGACATCCGAGGCAGCTTGGGAGTTCATGGCCTCCATGACGGCCATGGACCTGACCCAAGTAATTCAGGGCCCCACGCACGAGGGAGAACACACACTGGATCTCATTTTTGTCTCTGGCCAGTGGATGAGTGATGTTGGAGTAGGGGATTTAGCCATCGTACCCCTGTCATGGTCAGATCACTTACTTCTCCAGCTCGACTTTCCCACCACTACACCCCACTGCGGGGAGGCGGAACCAGAATTTCCAAGATGGTTCCGCCCCAGGCGCATGATGGACCCGGAAAGGTTCCAGACGGAGCTTGGGCCATTACCTGTGGCCCTGACCCGCGCTCCGATGGAGGACCTGGTGGCTGCATGGAATAATGCAGCCACTGGGGCCTTGGACCGGGTCGCGCCTTTGCGGCCTCTCTTGCGACAGCGAACCACCCAGGCTCCTTGGTTTTCCAAGGAGTTGAGGGTGATGAAGCACGGCAAGAGACGCCTAGAGAGGAGATGGAGATCCACACGCTCTGAATCGGACCAAACACAGGTAAGATCCCATTTGAGGACCTACCTTGTGGCGATAAGAGTGGCCAAGCGTCAGCATTGTGCTACCCTTATCGCGTTCGCAGATAACTGCCCTGCCTCCCTGTTTGGGGTGACCCACTTCCTTCTTCAACAGAGGCCGCAGGAAGCCCCTTTGCAGGGCAGAGCAGAGGAATTTGGGGAGTATCTGCAGGACAAAATCGCTCAGATTCGGAGCGAGTTGGTCTCCACCGAAAGTGGTCTAGTGGGAATGTTGGAGGCTGGTCTTGAGACACCATTCTGGGAGGAATTTGACTCTGTTACTTCCGAAGATATGGACGGACTACGTAGGCGACTGAGAGCCACCACATGTTTATTGGACCCGTGTCCTTCCTGGCTTGTATTGGCATCCTGGGAGGTTGCATGAGGCTGGCTCCAGGAAATAGTGAACGCTTCTTTGAGTGAGGGGTTCTTGCCCACCATCTTGAAAGAGGCGGTGGTGAGGCCTCTCCTCAAGAAGCCTTCCCTGGACCCAACATTGTTAGTAAATTATCGTCCGGTCTCCAACCTTCACTTTTTGGCAAAGGTTGTAGAGAGTGTGGTGGCACAACAGTTTCCCCATCACCTGGAGGAAATTGATTATCTGAACCCGCGACAGTCCGGCTTCCGGCCCAGTCACAGCACCGAGACGGCATTGGTCGCGTTGGTAGATGATCTCTGGAGGGCCAGAGATGGGCGTTGTTCCTCCATCCTGGTCCTATTAGACCTCTCGGCGGATTTTGATACCATCGACCATGGTATCCTATTGCATCGACTGGAGGGGTTGGGGGTGAGGGGTACCGTTTTATGGTGGTTCTCCTCCTACCTCTCCGGTCGATCACAATTTGTATTGGCAGGGGGGCAGAGGTCGACCTCGAGGCCTCTCACTTGTGGGGTACATCAGGGGTTGATCCTCTCGCCTCTCCTGTTCAATGCATATATGAAGCCGCTGGGTGAGATCATCCGTGGCTTTGGGGTAGATTACCATCTGTACGCTGATGATACTCAGCTGTAAATCTCTACCTCAAACCACCCCAACGATGCTGTCGAAGTGATGTCCCGGTGTCTGGAAGCCGTGCGGATCTGGATGGGAAGGAACAGACTAAAGCTCAACCCGTCCAGGACTGAGTGGCTGTGGCTACCGGCGCCCCGGTTCAACCAGTTGACGCCATCACTGGCCATAGGGGGCGAACACCTAGCCCCCGTGGAGCGGGCACGTAACTTAGGCGTCCTCCTGGATACCCGGCTTTCAATGGAGGACCATGTGACAGCCGTGGCCAGGGGGGCGTTTTACCAGGTTTGCCTGATACGCCAGTTGCATCCCCTATTAGACTGGGATGCCCTTCGCACAGTCACTCATGCGCTTGTGACGTCCCGTCTAGACTACTGTAATGCTCTCTACATGGGGCTCCCCTTGAGGTGCACCCGAAGACTACAGCTGGTTCAGAACACGGCCACGCGGGCAGTTTTGGGAGCTCCCAGATACTCCCATGTAACACCGCTCCTGCACGAGCTGCACTGCTGCCTGTGGCCTTTCGGGTGCGCTTCAAGGTGTTGGTTATCATCTTTAAAATGCTCCATGGCACAGGACTTAGTTATTTGCGGGATCGTATCCTGCCCCATACATCCCTTCGGCCAATTCGCTCCCACAGAGAGGGACTTCTCCGAGTGCTGTCCACTAGGCAATGCCACTGGGCGACACCCAGGGGAAGGGCCTTCTCTGTGATGGGCCCGACCCTCTGGAACGACCTACCCCCCGATATTAGTACTATTACGGACCTCCGCTCCTTCCGCCAAAAAGTTAAAACATATCTGTTCCATCAGGCCGGCTTGGCCTAATTTATGCTCCTCGTCCCAGTCTGTAATTTTTAATTATTTAATTTGGTTTTAATGGGATACAGTTTTAATGTTTTTATAAATTTTAGTACAGGGTTAATATTTAATTCGGTTTTAATTTTGTATGTATTGTTATGGTTTTAGATGTTTTTTAATTTTCCTGTACACCGTCCTGAGTCCCTTCGGGGAGAGAGGGCGGTTTAGAAATTTAAATAAATAAATAAAATAAATAAATAAATACAGTTCTGACTGAATGGTGGAGAATGGAAGGGTTGCAGTCATCTGGTCATTAGCACTCTCTCTGAGAGTTCTTGAGGCTTATCTGTGCCCTCAGGGTCATCTGAATAGTCCAACTGGATGTGGAATCCTTTTGGAACTACTGAAAGAATTGTGCTTGCAACACAGGAAAAGCAAACAAAGAACAACTAAGTTCAGTTGCCTTTTGAAAAAGCACCTTTGAGGCAACCATGTCCTGGATGACTGAGAATCTTCATAGGCATTTAGCTGCTCCATTGGTTAACTGTTCTCACTGTCAGGGAATTTCTCCTTGGTTCTAAGTTGACTCTCTCTTTATTGATCTTACAGCCATTATACTTGTTCTGCCTTGTCTTGTAGTTTCCAAGTTATTCATCCAAAGTTTCATTTTCAAAACATTCTGGATCTGAAAGCCTACCATACAGCTGAAGCATCAGCAGAGTTAATTCAGGATGACACTGATCACTGCCTTCCACAACTAACAGTCAAGGCCAGAAACCATTTTGTGAAAACATTCTTCTTCCTCATGGGATGAATGAAATGGAGAAAGATGTTGTATTGCACTGCAGGTGCGCAACCATACCTTTTTGGTCAACTGCAGCTTCTGTAGACATGAAGCAGTTCTTGTGAGGAATTTTTGTCAGCAATCTTTAACAGCCCATCACCCTTATCTGGCTCCGTGAGCATCGCTTCACTTCACTCTATGGCACAGCAAGCACCTGTTTTGAGGGACTGTGTGAAATCCTCGGGATTCTCTTGTCGTCCTCAATAAAACATAACTTGCAGGAGTGTAAATAAATCTACATTCATTGCCTTAAAAAAATATACAGCCAAACAAAAAGAAAAAAAGGAATCAAACAAAAACTCAAGCTGACACTAAAGATAGCTGCCCAGCACGGAGGTCATCATCTAATTAGTTTTGCTACATTGCCACAATAATTTTGCCTGACAGGACACTGAATTGAGGCTCAGAAAGCAATCAGCAACTAACAAGCATGATGGGCATTAGTTACAGCTAGTGACAGAGTAATTAGCAACTGACTGCGCCACTTTACATGAAAGACCCACAGTTTCCTATAGCTGAAAAACCACTGATTAGAATGCTTGTGCTTACAATAACATAAGAATCTTTCGTTCTCTCCACTCCAGATGCGCAGATTTCAAATGCCACTCTTTGCATGTCACCCCAGGTCTTTTGAAAGACTTACACAAACTCACTAATCAGAATACAAGGGAGATGGGAGATGGCACAGTCAAGAGACTCCACTAGCTTTATTTATATACAGGCTAAAAACGGATAGAGTCACTTCCTGGCGCAAATGGCCCGAGGGCAGCTTACAGCATTCAAACAATTTAAAATACACATAGACGCACTGCCCAAAAAAGTAATCTGGAATGTAATAGAACTACAGTTTGTAGAATGAAAAGCAAAGCAGGGAGCACAAAAACAGTCCTAAACTTTCCAGATATCACCAAAGCCAGACCAGTATAAACTTCAGCCAATAACACTGAATAGCTCCTGGAATTCCAGCTTGAGGGAAGCTATTCAGAGACTCGGTGTCTAAAGAACATTTGGGTATTTATCATCCACAAAGACTCTTCAATGGACCATGGAGAGGAACAGTTGGAGAATATACTGAATGGAACATACTTCAACTCATCCAAATATCAAGTAGTTTGGTTGATAGCATCATGGAATTAGTTTGCTCCATAGATAGCTGTTCTGACTCCCTCCTTCACAAGACAAATGACTAAATGGACTGCTACTTGGCAGCTTGCCTGAACTAACCTGAACTAGACTGAAAGATTACACGACACAATTCTCCGACTCTGTAGCTTCTCTGTTGTTTCCTGCAAACCTACTCTTCACAGAGGATTTCTTTTAAAGCCTCTTGGGAAGGGCCAGGCAATTAGGCAGCTGATACTGATTAACTCCAATGGCGTCGTTCTGCTAATAGCCTCCTCTCAATCCTTAGCCTGACATTCGGGACAAACTGGGTTTCCTCCTCTAGAGCCGACTCATAGGACTCCTCACTAGAGGAATCCATCAGCAGCTCATCCGGAGCCGGCTGGGCCACAACAGATAGCAATAGCACTTAGACTTATATACCACTTCACAGTGCTTTACAGCCCTCTCTAATAGGTTTACAGAGTCAGAATATTGCCCTCAACAATCTGGGTCCTCATTTTACCCACCTTGGAAGGATGGAAGGCTGAGTCAAACTTGAGCTGGTGAGATTTGAACTGCCAAACCTCTGGCAGCTGGCAGTCAACAGAAGTAGCCTGCAGTACTGCATTCTAACCACTGCACCACCATGGCTCTTAATGTTGTATGATGCCCTTTGAAGACATTTTATGAATGTCTACAAGAAAACCACCAAGCTGACAGAGCACCAAGGATCTCACAGTTCAGCCCTGAGCTACAAATATTCCCTTCTGTTGATATACTGGTGTGTTGTAATGATCAAAGTGTTGAAGTAGGATTATGGAGAACGTGGTTCAGATCCACTCTCAGCTATGAAAGTTGACTTGGTGGCTTTGACTTAGCTGCTGTCACACCATCTATCTGATGTCACAGATTTTTTGCAATGGGGAAAAAATTGAGAAATTCCTGAAAGACAGACAACATTTATAAACATAAGTCACATACGATCAGAGAAATATTTTGAAATGGGGTCTCAATAATGGGAGTTGCATGAAAAATACACATTTATTTTTGAACAAGACCATAGAGATGTCTTCCAATTTTATACTTTAGCATGCTTCTTTGCTGCAAAGAAGCAACCTTATTTTGATTCACTCACCTGGGACTTCATAACTGCCTGACTTTATAGCACATTGCTATTATGGGACACTACCTTTACACTGGCAAAGTTTGCACATTGATTCCTCTGTGTCCATCTCTTTCTCTCAGGAGAAGGGGGGGAAATGCAACACTACCGCACAGCCCGCAGTCATACGTTTTGTTTGGTATTTTTGCAATGGTAAATACTTTGTATTGCATTACACTTAACAGCTGTTCTATCATTGATTAAAATTAGGGCAAATAAATTACAGTGTGTTACATTTCAAAAATCCTAAATGCTATAATGGGATTAATTTGTTTCATACATTCAGCCTTAATTGGGTGTTTGAAGGTATAATTTCACTTTATATTTTGCATTTCCTGCTGATACTAATTTTCTGTTTGAATTGCAGTGCAACCAAGTTTCTCAAGTACTAATAGTATTGAACTAAGAGCTCTGATACCATCATTTACATACATATGACCCTTATGGCAGGTGTCCTGTAGTGATTGTATTAGTTACTGGTTCCAGTTGTTAACTTTATTGTGCAGAAAAGTCCCATCTACAACTTACTGGAGGTTTATGCTGCTATTTGTGTAACATGTCAAAATATCTTCAATTATGTTCAAGGAGTCTAGCAAATATCAAGTATTATAGCTTTTTTTAAAAAGTCAGCATGTAACCCATGGTAAATAGTCCAATAAAAATATTTTGGGCCTGACAGCATGCAAATGCCATACCCTTTTAAAATAAAATTAATTTTAATTAATTCATTAATCAATTAATTCTTCCTTCCTTCCTTCCTTCCTTCCTTCCTTCCTTCCTTCCTTCCTTCCTTCCTTCCTTCCTTCCTTCCTTCCACCCTCTATCCCTTCAGATTAATTTAGGGAAGGAGTTATTTTTTTTTTTAATGAATTACTCTATTTTTTTAAAGCAAGTTTATTATACACAGCTCATTTACTTTATGTTTGAGCTTCAGTGACCTCTTGATATTCTTTCTAATAATCAGGAAACAATTTCACTGATATTTTTTTTCAGGAGAAATTACAATATAGTTTTTTTTTTAAGGCTGAGGCTCCCTCTTAGCAATTGAAATAACTGATTGAAATAATTGAAATAACATCTGTTATTTTATTTATTTTTTCACAACAAAGTTTGCTTTCCTTGTTTCATGCTTCTTGCAAAGTCATATGTTGGATGTATCATTAGTGAATCCTCTCCAACGGTTGCAGGAACTGGGTATGTCTAGTTTAATAAAAAGAAGGACTAGGGGAGACATGATAGCAGGGTTCCAATATCTCAGGGGTTGCCACAAAGAAGAGGGAGTCAAGCTATTCTCCAAAGCACCTGAGGGCAGAACAAGAAGCAATGGGTGGAAACTAATCAAGGAGAGAAGCAACTTAGAACTGAGGAGAAATTTCCCGACAGTTAGAACAATTAATCAGTGGAACAGCTTGCCTCCAGAAGCTGTGAATGCTCCAACACTGGAAGTTTTAAAGAAGATGTTGGATAACCATTTGTCTGAAGTGGTGTAGGGTTTCCTGCCTAGGCAGAGGTTGGACTAGAACAGGGGTCCCCAACCTTTTTTACACCAGGGACCGGTTTCATTTTAAAGAAAATTCTGCGGACCGGCTGGCGTAGAGGAGGAGCGGGGGGGAGGGGGAACAGGCGGTGCATGCGCACGCAGGGGGGAGTCGGCTCACTCGGCCCTCTAGGGCCTCCAACGATGTGAACAGCTGCGCCTGCGCATGCGCACGTGGGGAGGGAGTCAGCTCACTCGGCCCTCTAGGGCAGGGGTTCCCAAACTTGACAACTTTAAGACTTGTGGACTTCAACTTCCGGGATTCTGGGAATTGAATTCTGGGAGTTGAAGTCCACAAGTCTTAAAGTTGCCAAGTTTGGGAGCCCCTGCTCTAGGGCCTCCAACGGCGTGAATGGCTGCACCTGTGCTCTCCCACATCCGGTGCACGCTCTGCCCAGGGGCTGCCCCCTCCTCCCTCCTCCTCCTCTCCAGCCCTGCGGCCCGGTTCCTATCAAGCCACGGACCGGCACCGGTCCGCGGCCCGGGAGTTGGGGACCCCTGGACTAGAAGACCTCCAAGGTCCCTTCCAACTCTGTTATTCTATTCTATTCCTTGACCTGGCTGTACTAAGGGTTTATTTTAGTAACTACATAAAAACTTACAAAAGTGCATCCATACATGTATAAACATCATTGAGAACCACAATTTTAATGTACTCTGGGAGGTTTTTAGCATTTTATATTTCTTGTTTTAACTATGAGTTTGTTTTTCTTTTTGTATCAATAAGTCACCCAGAGCTGTTAAATGATTAGCTTTTAGCTTATATATATGTATACTTAATATATTTAATAGCAACCTCCATATATTTATTTTAATGTAAAAAATGCATAAGCCAGTTTTCCAGGTAAAAAGTAAATTATTGACTGGACTTGAAGCTCTGAAAGTAAACTATTGATTGCACTTGCAGCTCTAGACTCTATAGCCCACGAAGAGGGCTTAGATAGAGCTGTGCAGCAACCTTTAGGAATTTTGTCTGTGATTTAAGATGAGTCATGCATAAAGTTGGCTCGGTGATCGTAGTTTTATGTCAAAGTACGTTTGCTCTGAGAGACCAATTTTTGAACCAAGGGGTAAAATAATTGGCTATATGAAAACTCTTATTTTTCAGATGACATTGAGCAGCAGCAGAATTTCCTTAAATTTGATTCCAACTAGGAATTATTTCAGAACTTTCAAAGTCTGAGCTGGTTTTCTTATGATTCATATTGTTTGTTATTGTTATGAATCATACAGTGGCTCAGACATTACTGATGGGACTATGCATATTGGAATTCATGAAGGTTAAATTTAATAAAAACTCTTCTTTGATTCTTCCACTGTGGATAAATTCAAACCAGACAATGACTGTAGCATTATTAAGATGCTTATTAAACACTTGCATGTGCCTGGACTATTGTCCAAATAATAGACTCTTTTAATACCTTATTAATTGATTGATTGTCTGCCATAAACACTCTTAGCAACTAGTTAGATAGATTTTTTCCATGACTATCTGCCCCTAAGCTGGTCTTTTCCAAAGGTAGACACATCATCACTGGCTCTCTCCATCTTACTTTTGGACTTCCTCTTCCTCTCTTTCCTCTCTTTCCTTCTAAACCTTTCTCATCATTAGGGCCATCTCTAAGGAACTAGATCTTAAAATAATATGTCAAAACCTTATCAAACAAAGTACAAGTTATGTCTCTATATGCTATGAAACTGTGTTATGTTACACTGCTTTATTCACTAACACTCACCAAAACGGCATGCAAAATCTAGTCAAGAATGGATCTGACATTTTTATATTTTACAAATTGTGCACATTTGCACAATTCATCTGATTTTGCATAATTTGTGTTTGTGTGTGTATGTGTGTGTATGTTTGTCCTAAATATAGGGGCCTAGCTATATACGAGACCGCCTCCTGCCCCATACATCCCTTCGTCCGATCCGCTCCCACAGAGAGGGCCTTCTCCGGGTGCCGTCGACGGGGCAATGCCGGTTGGCGACACCCAGGGGAAGGGCCTTCTCTGTGGCGGGCCCGGCCCTCTGGAACGACCTACCCCCCGACCTTCGCACTATCTCGGACCTCCGTCTCTTCCGCCAACGTCTTAAGACGTATTTATTTCAACAAGCCGGCCTAGGATAGCCCCCTGTTCCTGACTTTAAAAAAAAATAAAATAAAATAAATAAATTATAATTTGGGAAGGTTTTTAACATGGGTTTTAGCACGGGTTAATCTAATTTAATATATTTTAAATTGATATTTATTGTATTTTTGTGGTTTTAATAATGCCTGTGCGCCGCCCTGGGTCCTAACAAGGAGAAGGGCAGGGTATAAATTTAATAAAATAAAAAAATAAAAATAAATAAATAAATAATTACACTTCCAACATTCCCTGCCATTTGCATCATCATGTCTACTGGTTTCATTCCCAATAAAAAGACAAAAATGTATCAAAAAAATGTTCAGGACTGTAAAAATGGTTCAACTAATATCTCCCCCCCCCTCAATTTAAATATGGCAAAAAGTCATATTTTCATACATACAAATAAAAAGCCAAAGGTTTTATACAGAGTAATCTAAACTGAAACAAAACACAATAGATTGTATATTCCTTGTCTTAAAATATATTACAAAGCTAAAAATATTTTTTCAGATCTTTAAGAAGAATTAAAAGTTTATGCTCAGTGCTGATAATATTAAAATTTTATTAATTCCACCTCTAACCCTTTCTGAAATCAATTATAGAAATGTGAAAAAGATCTTCCCGTATATATTAGCAGTAAAACATCCCTCTTGTAAGCAGATAACTGTAGACAATGAAGGACAAAAGAGAACTGGATTGAAATGAGAGAGAAATTTTTGTCTGGTCCATTCTTCCAAGCTGAGTTGTTTATTGTTTCACACCTACAGACAGAATCTTGCCAGACTGAACATTCTACTTTCTGCATCTAGGTTATACATTGTGAACTATTATGGAGGGGCTATCTTCTCTCTCTTTCTCTCATAAGTAATATCTCATCTGAGTTACTTCTTATTCCTCTGGAAAGCACCCCCTTCCTTCTGGGAACTCACCTCCTCACTACATTACATCACATTTTGGCAAGAATTTTTTTCTTCCCTTGGAATAAAGACAGCAAAACTTTTCAGATAACCATCCTATCTGATTTAATTCACTATACATATATTTCTTTTTGTCTTCTCAGTACAATGTTGAAGCTATTAAAAGGCAGTTTACTAAATGTGAATAATTAATTCAAAATATAATTAAGTCAGCCGAGCAAAATTTAGACTACTTTGTGAATTAAAATCAGTTTGGAGAAACAATCTACGAACAGTGACTGAAAATGGAATAATATTTGAGTCTGCCGCGCATATTCTCATCCGCAGTTATAATTAGAGCAAATTGTTTCAAAACAATTTAGAATTGGTATATGACTTTGTAGAAACTGGGATCTATAACTAAAAATAAATCTCTGCTTTGGGATAATTTCAATGAGAAAGAGAAATATGCTTATCTGAATATGCCCAATCATCACTCGCAAACTTAGAATAAACCCACAGCCAACTTTGGTGGGATTATGCATTGAATGTCAACTTCAAAACAACTTTGATCGAAGCCATATTCACTTTCATTTTGTTTCTTAGTTGCCACTCTTGGGGTGGGGGGAGTTAGGAAGAACTGGAAGGTGGTGCCTGACTCCAATAGATTAAAAAAAACACCAGATGCTGGTATTCTCTCCAGTTCAGGCAAACTGGTAGCGGCAGCTGCACTAGGCTCCGCCCACGAACCTGACATAATGTGCGAGCACTGCACATGCGCAAAAAGTGGTATGTGCAGATGTGGCATGTGCACTCACATTTTCGAACTGGTAGGGAAGATAAGTGAATCCCACCGCTGGTGTGAACCAAAGTCATGGCAACGAACATCTGCTGAGACCGAGGTGGAAGCTACTGCTGGACTGATTGGTTAAGGTGACCCAGGACACCTGAAGGGGGTGGGAAGTTTCTATTCTTTTTATTACTCTGAAGCGTAGGAATTGCCCAGAGCTAACTTCAACATTCTGAGTGCCTATACAATGTCCTCAATAAAAGGTTTTTAAGCTTGAATGGAGTTTCTGAATCCTGATTCAATTGGGTTCAAAGCTCAGAACTATGACATTGAAGACAATAAGAAAATGAAATATAAAGAGTTAATCTATACAGACACACACGTATGTGTGTGTGTTCCAGCATAGCTCTGGAATGTTTCGAGCAATTTCAACCAAACTTGGTACACAGATGACTTACTCTCTGGAAACAAATACTGTGGGGGGTAAGACACCCCTAACACCCCTCAGGGTGTGTGTTCTGTTAAGATACAGCCTGTTGTGCCTTCAAATGGCTTCTACCATATGCTGTAAAGTGGCTTCTACTGTACAACACAGTGGAGTTACCATGGTAACAGCTTCACGGTACTCCCCAAGGGGGCTCCCTTTAGTAAGGGGAAAAATTCAACATTTTGATCTGGACATTTTCAACAAGGCTTTGATTATTTTTGTGAAGCAACTGTATGGCTTCTGTGGGCACAAAGAAAACATTTGTAACTAATTTAATTGTTGCTGAAATAAGGGCTTTTCCTCTCTAATACAGGATTAGGATAAATAAATATCTGGGCAACGCCGGGTTATCATCTAGTTTGTATGAAGAAATGGAAGAGTTTTTAATTTTAAATTTCTAACAAAAATATATATTACATAAGTACTGCATTGCAGTAGCAGCAGAAAATTAACCCATTTCTAACATTTTCCAACAGGACAACCAGAACTATAGCAAGAGATGGCAAGGTTTGATATTTTTCATCAATCAAAACAAAAGTGAGGGAAAGAACTGCCAGCTTATTTACATTTTACAGACATGGAAAAGCATTAAAATTCTAAAAACGAGACATAACAGTTAGAGGTATTCATAATTCTAAGGAAGAGTTTGATATTAATGACATTCATAATGTATTAATGTTATGTCTCTGTATGCTATGAGACTGTTTTATGTTATACTGTTTTATTAACTAAGAATAATCGAAATGGCATGCAAAATCCAAAGTCAAGAATAGATCTGACCTTTTTATATTTTGCAAATTGTGCACATTTGCACAATTTATCCAATTTTGCATAATTTATGATACCATTTGGATTTTGCTTCCTTTTAGTTATTGGAAGAAGGCAAGTATAAACAGGGAGATGCCTCCTGGCTTTAGTAAATCTTATTCATTAATTCATCAAACTTTGTAGAGTTCAACATACTTTCCACAAAAACCTCTAGTCACTTCACATCCATAATGTGACTATGGCTGATTTTCGTTTTTTTTAAAAAAGGTGTGACTTTTTTTAAATTGGGACTTTGGCTGCTCTTTAAATCTTCTTTGTATTTGAAGTAATTCCAGAATTGTGTCATGTATCCAGCATAGTCAAAGGGGTCACTTGCAGTTATATTTCAGCAACAAGATGACCTTGTATTTTAGAGGCACAATTAATGGCAGAACATTATCTGGGCACATAATCCTTCCAAGTTAGTGTGACCAAAGTGAAAAGAAAGACCCACCCCTTTTTTTTTTAATATCCATTGAATTAACATTCAATTATTCAAAGATGACGTTGCATGCACAGTGGTATCATCTATTCTGGAAAACTATTCTTTCTTATAATTTTGAATTAGGATTAGACTACAATTTAGGATTAAATTAGGCTGCAATTTAGGAGTACGATTAGACTTCAATTCAGTTCTACTTCAGGCATTATACAATTCTGTCTATATTCTTGAAGTTCATAAATACAATACAATACAATACAATGCAATACAATACAATACAATACAATACAATACAATACAATACAATACAATACAATACAATACAATACAATACAATACAATAGCAGAGTTGGAAGGGACCTTGTAGGTCTTCTAGTCCAACCCCTTGCGTGGGCAGGAACCTTATACCATTTCAGACAAATGGCTATCTAACATCTTTTTAAAGGCTTCCAGGGTTGGGGCATTCACAACTTCTGGAGGCAAGCTGTTCCAGAGGTTAATTGTTCTAACTGTCAGGAAATTTCTCCTTAGTTCTAAGTTGCTTCTCTCCTTGATTAGTTTCCACCCATTGCTTCTTGTCCTTCCCCCAGGTGCCTTGGAGAATAGTTTGGCTCCCTCTTCTTTGTGGCACCCTCTGAGATATCGGAACACTGCTATCATGTCTCCCCTGGTCCTTCTCTTCATCAAACTAGACATACCCAGCTCCTGCAGCCGTTCTTCATATGTTTTAGTCTCCAGTTCCCTAATCATCTTGGTTGCTATTCTCTGCACTCTTTCCAGAGTCTCCACGTCTTTTCTACATCGTGGCGACCAAAACTGTATGCAGTATTCCAAGTGTGGCCTTACCAAGGCACTATACAGTGGCATTAACACTTCATGTGATCTAGATTCTATCCCTCTGTTTATGCAGCCTAGAACTGTGTTGGCTTTTTTGGCAGCTGCTGCACACTGCTGGCTCATATTCAAATGGTTGTCCACTAGGATTCCTAGATCCCTTTCACAGTTGCTACTATTGAGCAAGGTACCACCTATACTGTACTTGTGCATTTTGTTTTTCTTGCCTATATGTAGGACATTACTTTTTTCACAATTGAATTTCATTTTATTAGATAGTGCCCAATGTTCAAGTTTGTCTAGATCCTTCTGTATCTTAAGCCTATCTTCTGGAGTGTTGGCTATTCCTGCCAGCTTGGTGTCGTCTGCAAATTTGATGAGTTCCCCATTTATCCCCTCATCCAAATCGTTGATGAAGATGTTAAAGAGTACTGGGCCTAAAACAGAGCCTTGGGGGACTCCACTGCATACTTCCTTCCATGTAGATGCAGTTCCATTGAGGACTACACGTTGAGTGCGGTTGGTCAGCCAGTTGCGAATCCATTTGCTGGTGGTGCTGTCTAACCCACAATTTTCTACTTTATCTAATAGTAGGTTATTGTCTACTTTATCAAATGCCTTACTGAAGTCCAGGTAAATTATATCAACAGCATTCCTCTGGTCCACTGATTTTGTCACTTTGTCAAAGAATGCAATTAGATTCGTCTGGCATGATCTGTTTTTGTCAAACCCATGTTGGCTTTTTTTGACAAACCCATGTTTGTCAATCTGTTTTTGACAAACCCATGTTTGTCGATCAAACCCATGTTTTTGACAAACCCATGTTGGCTTTTGGCTATTACTTTGCTTCTAGGTGTTCACTTATTTGTTGTTTAATTATCTTTTCCAGAATCTTTCCTGGTATTGAGGTCAGGCTGATGGGTCTATAGTTTCCTGGATCTGTTTTTTTTCCTTTTTTGAAGATGGGAACCACACCAGCTCTTTTCCAGTCTTCTGGCAGTTCCCCGGTACTCCAGGATCTCTGAAAGATATAGTTCAGTGGTTCTGAGATCTCGTCTGCCAGTTCCTTCAGAACCCTGGGGTGTAATCCATCCGGTCCTGGTGATTTGAACTCGTCCAGGGCAGACAGGTGCTCACTTACCATTTTCTTCCCTATTTCAACTTGTGTTCCTAATCTGATTTTTGTGGTGCTATTTTTGATTGGTTGGACTGTTTTATCCCTTTGTGTAAAGACAGATGCAAAAAAAGAGTTAAATAGTTCTGCTTTCTCCCTGTTGCTTATCATCTTCTTGCCATTTTCTCCCAGCAGTGGACCAATTGTTTCCTTAACTTTTTTCTTATTTTTAACATGTTGGAAGAAGCTTTTTTAAATTATTTTTTACTTTTTTGGCAAGCCTTTCTTCATTGCGAGCCTTAGCTTTCCTCACTTCGTCTTTACAGGCTCGGGCTATTTGCTGATATTTTGCCTTAGTTATGTCCCCCTTTTTCCACTTTTTATATTTTTTATATTTTTAAATTTTTTATATTTTTAAATAAAGAAGAGCTTTATGTGCAGGACACCTAAATCACCAACAGATGATGATGATGATTTATATATAAATTTACGATCAACTTTTGTATGGAGCAAAAGGCTGTAAGACTATGGGACTGATGTAGACAACTGCTTTGGAAATAATAATATATACCCCTATATTAAAAGTAAATGGTAAGGTAGATAAGTACCAAAACCCTGACTTAATTTCAAGATAGTTGCAATATCCTTCCCCCACCCCTGCAAACAAGATCCATCTGAA
Organism: Rhabdophis nuchalis; assembly: GCA_039707465.1. NCBI lineage: Eukaryota > Metazoa > Chordata > Lepidosauria > Squamata > Natricidae > Rhabdophis > Rhabdophis nuchalis. Next base: position 161,919,326 of record CM077644.1, on the reverse strand, counting down.
CCAGAAATTGAGTATTAGGTCCAACAGCCCATCTTCCTTTCAACACAGGGTAAGGGTATTTTTTCCAGCTGCGGTGGACAGTAAGGTGAATTGACAGAAAGCAGTTATGAAGTTCTGTGCAATCTCTAATTCCTCATTTTCACCCTTCTGTCCTTTGGAGTTCATGGGGGCGAGAACCTTTTAGTCTGAATCTGAGTGTCATCTATAGAACTGAAGGTTCCAAGAACCTTTTTAAAAATATGCATTTTCACGATGAATATCTCTCTCTAGTTGTGGAGATCCAGTTCATCTGGGCAATGAAAAAAGAAGCAAGACATAATTAAATGTCATTTCTAATTCTGAGAACATGCCAAGTTCTTCCAGGTCAACCTGAATAAAGTAGCACTCATAGGCAATCACTTATGGAGAAATGCATTGTCTTTTTAAATGTGGATCACGCTTAAATTCATGTGACCATTAACAATATTTCTTACGCATTCTTGGAGGCTATAGTGATAACTCAATTTTTTCTTACTTGTGATACAGATACCAAAGAACTTACTGCTGCTATTTAAAAGGGAAGAATAAGTTGCTTATTGTCACAATGTAGTTCCCACTCTTTCCTGGACTATGAATTCCTTCAAAATAGATATTTCTGTTCAAAGTATTACCCATTTAACAAATATCTTCAATAATTTAAGAATTTTCCATATTTTTCTTTAGGATATTGTGTTCCCTTTATTGCAACTTTTTATATTTTGAGTCTTTCTTCCCTTCTCATTTTTTCCTTTTAAGAGAAAAAAAGAGGAACAAAATAGCTGAAATCAATTGTATCCAGATTTTGCAGGTTTAATAGAATAGAATAGAATAGAATAGAATAGAATAGAATAGAATAGAATGGAATGGAATGGAATGGAATGGAATAGAATAGAATTATTTATCAGCCAAGTTTGATTTGACACACAAAGAATATGCTCTTGTGAATAAGCTCTCAGTCTATATGCAAGTGATAATCATGATCATAATCATAAAATGCAATCATCATAAATCATGAGATACAACATTCAGTGGTACCATAGTATCTTAGTCATAGGATACTAAATAGAAGCAAGCAACATAATCATAATAGGATACTAATAAAATCAATAAGCATGAATCATAAGATACAAACAAACAAGTTGGTTTACAGTCATGATGATGAATTGAATGAATATGAATCAATTCATATATACGTAGATGGCTTGATGGTGGACATTACAGTTCTGACTGTAGAAAAGAAAAGCTTTGCGGGAAGGCCTATAAAAATTCTCATCAAACTTCTCCCTGGATGCTGGCATTCTGAATTATTGGGAATGGTTTGGTAAAGCGGAATTGTAATTATCCATGACTCTTTTTTATTTCAGTACTTTGTACACAGCATGGCATGTATCCAGTTCACTGTATAGATCGCTTTCTTTCAGCCCATCATGTCTTTTCCCTTTGACATGTTGCCAGACTTGCTTTTAGAAATTTTGGAAGTTGGCAATTTTTCTAGGAAGATATACCGTACATCTGGAATTTTGAGAGCATGCAATGGATTCACTCACAAATGGCTGCCATGCAAGATTTGCTACTTTGCAAATGCTTCCAATATTGGTCCTGGCTGGCATTAAATACTAATTGAATAGAAAGTGGTCTAGCTACCAGGAAGTTTTATGTTATTTTAGTAGAGCAGTTGTGGGGAGCAAAGACAGACATAAGACAAGATATACACAAACATCAACAATAGTGAATGGAGAGAGAGGCAGAGAGACAAAATTAATACTAGAACTGGTAGTGGAATTGGAAACAGGACCAGAATTAGAATGGGAATTGGACTGGAATCAGGATTTGGATCGGAACCAGAACAGGAAGTAGAATCAGAATCAGATCCAGAACCAGGATTGGAACTGGAACTGGAAGCAGGACCAGAACACGAACTGGAATTGGAACTAGAAATAGAACCAGATCCATATCCATATCCAGAACCAGGATTGGTACAGGATTCAGAACCAAAATTGGAACCAGAATAAGATCCAGAACCAGGATTGGAACTAAAACCAGGACCGGAACTGGAACCGGAACTAAAATCAGATCCAGAAAGAGATCAAGAAACAGATCCAGATCCCAAACCAGGATTGGAACCGGAACCAGAATCAGAATCAGATGCAGGACCAGGATTGGAATTGGAACTGGAACTGGAACCGGAACCGGAACCAGGACCAGGGCCAGGACCAGGACAGAAATCAGAACTGGAACCAGATCCAGAACCAGGACTGAACAGGAACTGGAACCGGAACCAGAAAAGGAACCAGGACCAGAACAAGAAGTAGAACTGGGACCAGGACCAGAACCAGAACCAGAAACCAAGAATAGAACTACAACTGGAACTAGAACCAGAACCAGAACCAGGATTAAGTGCAATGCAAGAAAGATTAATACAAATAATAAAGCACAGATTCAGAAAAAAACGTTTTTTGTGGGGTTGACCAATAACAAATGTGTAGCATGACATCATTTCACCAAAGCCATGATTTCCTTACTTGCACAAAGACACAAGTATGAAAATCAGGGATTTGCATAATAAGGTCATTGCGTGTCTGTTGTCATTCTGATGTAATTTTAATTTGCCGTAGTTAATTTCTGTCAATCGTTTTGTCATATTTGTGAGGAAGGAATTTTAGCCAAGATACTGTGTTGCTAGTCAATACAGACATGTTGAATTAGATATATCAATCATATCAATTATTTACATATGCCTTGTATATCTTGTATGTGTGCGTGTGAGGCTAGTTCAAGGCATCAGACCAGTGGTGGGTTCCGGATCCCGTTCCAACCGCTACGGTTGGAACGCCACATGGGTGCATGCAGTGCGCACATGCATTATACTTACCTGCGGCACTTCCATAAGCCTCTGCGATGCTCCAGCTGCTTGGCGGAGTGTTGCACAGGTGCTGTATGCGCCATGCGCATGTGCGGAAGTGTCAAAAGCATAAAGCACAGGTAAGTAGCCAGGGCAGGCGGGTGGGCCCTCCGAGACACCGTACCAGAATGGTATCTGGTGCTCCGGGCAGGCTCCGGTACACCCGTCCCGGGGTGTACCACCTGCAACCCACCACTGCATCAGACATATCTAAACTTCCTCCCTTCCTATCTTCCCCACAAGAAAAAGGCTGTGAGATGCAGATATTTTTTCTTCTTCTCTTGTCTATTGCCCTCCTTTGTCCTATACGGGAACCCAATTCAAATCACTGCTTTGATTCAGGAGATCAATCCCATTGGATTATGCAAATCAGTTTAGAAAATTAATTCAGTTTGGATATTGGAATCACGGAGTGGGTTTATTTGGAATCTTTCCTTGGGGTCTTAAAGTTGATTCAGAGGCTTTACCCCAGGAGTGGGCAATTAATTTTACCAAGAGGCCAGTGGTGGGATACAATTTTGTTTACTACTGGCTTGGTGGGTGTGGCATGGCTTGGTGGGCGTGGCTTGAAGGATGTGGCAGGAGAACGATACAGTAAAATCTCCATTTCCATCCCACTCCAGAGGGAGGATACTGTAAAATCCTCCTTCCCACCCCACTAGAAGCGAAAGATACTATAAAATCTCCCTTCCCACCCCACTCCAGGGGAAGAATACTGTAAAATCTCCATTCCCTCTCAATCAGCTGGACTCAGGAGGCAGAAAATAGATGGGGGCAGGGCTGGTCACAGGTGGCATTTACCGGTTTTCCAAACTACTCAAAATTTCCGTTACCAGTTCTCCAGAACTGGTCAGAAATCTGCTGAATACCACCTCTGCAAGAAGTCACATGAAAAACTGAAAGTATTGTGAAGGGCCAAAACAATAGGGGCTTATAAGGTTCATAGGCACACACACACACACATATCCAAAAGTAAATTGAAAAAAAAAATATAGCAATCAATTATTTTTATCTTAAAAATAAAAACAATCCACACAGGGACAACCAAAGGGGTGGATGTGGCCTGGGAGCATAGAAAAACTGATTGCATGAACCAAATACTCCTCAAGTGATATGGAAATTAAGTTAGTTGTTTATTGAATTGCCAAGATCATGCAAGTATTGAAATGCTAGTAAGTTCATGTACCCTGTAGGCTTTTTAAAAAAAAGAAAAGAAAAGAAAGAAACATCAAATATGTGAAATTGGTTATAATTTTCTCTCCTGGTGGAAAATTTAAATTTAAATTGCTTCACTTAATTATGTAAAAGCTTAGCCCCTGAATGATCATGCTATAAAATTTTAAGAGGCAAATTAGCTACTTGTTCATTCAGGATTTCAATATTTACCTAATGCATTTGGTGCAGCCTTTCTTTTTACAATATAATCATATTTTTTTTCATTCTTCCTTTTCTCATTTTCTTCCCATTTGTTCAACACTAAGGGAACCACACTGAGGAAAAGAACACAATGAGCCCTCAAATAACTTAACATAATCCAATTTAATTTAATAGATTTGTTATGGATGCCCACTCCAGAAGACTATGGGCAGCTTATAACATCCCACCCAAAAACCTAGTAAAAACAATTAAAATGTTAGGCACATGTAAACAGGCAGCTTGGGCTAAAACAGGTAGAATAATAAACAATACAAAACACATAATAAGGGTGCTACCAAGTGGGAAGTGGGGCCTAGGGAGGCAGTTGGGCCTGCTGGTTGTATACCTGGCTCCCCGCTATGTAGCAGCAGCCCTGCCCGAGCTCCTCGAGGTGATCGCTACGGTGGCAGTGGAGACCCCCAGACTTTTAGTCATGGGGGACTTTAATCTGCCATCGGTGGGCGAATCATCCGAGGCAGCTCGGGAGTTCATGGCTTCCATGACGGCCATGGACCTGACCCAAGTAATTCAAGGCCCCACTCACGAGGGTGGACATACACCGGATCTCATCTTTGTCTCAGGCCAATGGAAGAGTGATCTGGGTATAGGGGATATAGTCATCACGCCCTTGTCATGGTCAGACCACTCACTTCTCCGCCTCGACTTTCCGACCGCTGCTCCCCTCCGCGGGGAGGCGGAACCAGAGTCTCCAATCTGGTACCGCCCCAGGCGCCTGATGGACCCGGATGGGTTCCAGACGGCGCTTGGGCCATTTCCTGTATCCCTGACCCGTGCCCCGATGGAGGACCTCACGGCCGCATGGAACATTGCAGCCGTGGGAGCCTTGGATCGGGTCGCGCCCTTGCGGCCTTATCTTGCGGCGGCGAACCACCCTGGCTCCTTGGTTTACTGAGGAGCTGCGGGTGATGAAACGCCGCAAGAGATGCCTAGAGGGAAGATGGAGGTCTAGCCGTTCTGAATCTGACCGGACACAGGTAAGAGCCCATTTACAGACTTACATTGTGGCGCTGAGAGTGGCCAAACGTCACCATTGTGCCACTCTCATAGCATCCGCAGAAAACCGCCCTGCCGCCCTGTTTAGGGTGACCCGCTCCCTCCTTCAACAGAGGGAGCGGGAAGCCCCGCTACAGGGTAGAGCAGAGGAATTTGTGACTTTTCTGCAGGAGAAAACCGCTCAGATACAGAGTGAGCTAGCCCCCATTCATGGCCCAGTGGGATGCCACGAGAGAGATCTTGTTTGGGAGGAGTTTGACTCCGTTACTTCCAAAGATATGGACAGGTTAGTGGGCGACTGCGAGCCACCACATGTTTACTGGACCCGTGTCCCTCCTGGCTTGTACTGGCATCCTGGGAGGGGACACGAGGCTGGCTCCAAGAGGTTGTCAACGCATCCTTGAGTGAGGGTTCCTTACCTGCTTCCCTAAAAGAGGCGATGGTGAGGCCCCTCCTCAAGAAGCCCTCTTTGGATCCAGCTCTTTTAAACAACTATCGTCCTGTCTCCAACCTTCCCTTTTTGGCGAAGGTTGTCGAGAGTGTGGTGGCACAACAGTTTCCCTGTCACCTGGATGAAGTTGATTATCTAGATCCGCGCCAGTCCGGCTTTCGGCCCGGGCATAGCACCGAGACGGCATTGGTCGCGTTGGTGGATGATCTCTGGAGGGCCAGAGATGGGGGTTGTTCCTCCATCCTGGTCCTATTAGACCTCTCGGCGGCTTTCGATACCATCGACCATGGTATCCTATTGCATCGGCTGGGGGGGTTGGGGGTGGGAGGCACCGTTCTGCGGTGGTTCTCCTCCTACCTCTCTGGCCGATCGCAATTTGTGTTGGCAGGGGGGCAGAGGTCGACCGCGAGACCCCTTATATGTGGGGTGCCTCAGGGGTCGGTCCTCTCGCCCCTCCTGTTTAACACATACATGAAGCCGCTGGGTGAGATCATCCGTGGTTTTGGGGTAGAGTATCATCTATACGCTGACGACACCCAGCTGTATATATCTACCCCAGACCACCCCAACGATGCCGTAGCGGTGATGTGCCAGTGCCTGGAAGCCGTGCGGATCTGGATGGGAAGTAACGGACTCAGGCTAAACCCGACCAAGACCGAGTGGCTGTGGTTTCCGGCTGCCCGATTCAACCAGCTCATTCCATCGCTGGCCATAGGGGGCGAACATCTTGCCCCTGTGGATGGGGCGCGCAATTTGGGTGTCCTCCTGGATACCCGGCTGTCAATGGAAGATCAGGTGACAGCCGTGGCCAGGAGGGCGTTTTACCAGGTTCGCCTGGTACGCCAATTGCGCCCCCTATTGGATCGGGACGCCCTTCGCACAGTCACTCATGCCCTCGTGACATCCCGACTGGACTATTGTAACTCTCTCTACATGGGGCTTCCCTTGAGGTGCACCCAGAGACTTCAGCTGGTCCAGAATGCAGCTGCGCGAGCAATTATGGGTACCACAAGGTACACCCATGTAACACCGCTCTTGCGCGAGCTGCACTGGCTGCCTGTCGTCTTCCGGGTGCGCTTCAAGGTATTAATTATCATCTTTAAAGCGCTCCATGGCTCGGGACCTAGCTACTTGCGGGATCGGATCCTGCCTCATACATCCTCACGACCGATTCGCTCCCACAGAGAGGGACTTCTCCGGGTGCCGTCCACTGGACTTTGTCAGCGGGCGACACCCAGGGGAAGGGCTCTCTCTGTGGCGGGCCCAGCCCTCTGGAACAACCTCCCCCCCGATATTAGGACCACCACGGATCTCCGCTCCTTCCGTCTTAAATTGAAAACACACTTTTTCTGCCTTGCCGGCCTGGGATAACTACTCCTCTGTCTTTAGGGTTTTTTGGGGGGTGGGGATTTTTAGTTAATGGGATTTTAGCACAGGAATTAATTTAATCTGTTTTTAAATTCGTATGTATTTTGTATATTTATTGTTTTTATCCTCCCTGTGCACCGCCCCGAGTCCCTGTGGGGAGAGGGAGCGGTTAATAAATTTAACTATTATTATAAATTTAACTATTATTATAATAACAATCACAATTAACCCCAAGGTTGAGAAAGAAGCAGATCTTATGGGATTTTTGAAACCTCAGGATGCTGTCCCAGAGAAGGCACACTTCCTTTGTCCCACAAGAGAGGACTGTGTAATTAAAGGGACTTGGAGCACACTCACTCTACCTGAACAAATTCAGATAGGTATGAGTCATTGAATAATAATAACCATGACTGTGAAACCAACCATAACTGGAGCACCACTTGAACACCATTGGAACTGACAAAATCACCATTAGTCAATTGCAAAAGGCTCCGCCCCTTGGAACAGTTTACATCATGTCACAATACTTTTAACACCATCAAACAACCTTTGTCTATCCCAGATCCCTGGGAAGGACTTGATAGCTTTATAGGTAGATAAAAATGCCAGCATATGGATGACACACACTCTCTCTCTCTCTCTCTCTCTCCTCCTCCTCCTCCTCCTCCTCCTCCTCCTCCTCCTCCTCCTCCTCCTCCTCCTCCTCCTCCTCCTCCTCCTCCTCCTCCATCATCACCATCATCTGTTTGATATATTTGTAATACCAGGAAATATTACATGGGATTACAATGAAAAAGACAGTTTCAATAGGAAATTGGGAATGATGCAAACATGGCCAACATTCCTTCAGCTTAATTTTGCTTCCAGCTCTGCTACAAGTTTAAGACAAAGCTATTTATCTGGAGTAATCGCCATTAGCCATCAATCAAAACTGCAATTGGATACCATTGTCTTGTCCTGATCTTCAATCTGCTCCTGAATGCAATAAACAGAAATAGCAGTACAGCAACATTTTCCAAGTCATTCAGAAGAAACTGTTTTATTACCTAGGCTAAGGTCCATTTCACAAAGAAATAGCTATATATATAAAATAATGGTTCTAACAGAAAGTTAGATGCCAGCTTCTTTCTACTTTCTTCTATAAACTTTTCTCTATCTCACTCTCCTTTGGCTCCTTTAATGAACTTAACCACATTTTCAGCAAAAGGTATTCTTTTTTATTATTTAAGTTAAATGAAAGCAACTTTTTTTTTTTTAGCTTACCAGTCTGGCCTAGGTTTGGGGTGGATGAGTTTCAACTTCTGATTCTTGATATGCTATCTGCTGTCTCTCTTAAAAGAGGCAAATATAAAGAAACAAGGAAATGGACAATTGATGCAATTTGAGATTTTGATTTGGGATGGAAGCCTTCAGAGGAAATGCATCCGCTTCTGATAAAAAAAAAATATTTGGATGACTTGGACTCTCCCAAAGCTTGGAAAGCTAAACAATATGAAACAATAGAGGTACAACAGTGAAAAAACCCTTTAATCTGCTCAGATCTGTATTTCCCCCCTCCTCCTTTTAAGGAAACATCCCTGATGATACCTTACAGGAGAATTACTTATTTAAAAAAGCATACAATCCTGTTGGAAGAGCTGTTTAGAATACAAATAATAGTCTATAGAAAAATGTGGACAATATTGTAACCATAGAGTAAGAGGTTAACTGATATTTATACTTATAATTACTGTAAAGGAAAATCAGAAACTATTTCTGTATAATCTTTTTTCTTTTCTTTGATTTCTGCACTTTTGCTCTTCTTTTCTTTCATTCTTTTCCCTCTTTCTTCATTATAAATACTAGTTTTGTGTAATTTTCATTCTGTATCCTTTATTCTAATAACATTTATTTAAAACACACACACACACACACAGGTTTAACAGTGGCAATCTTACTGTAGCAGTTCAACAGCCAAGTATGAACACACACACATACAGAAATAAGACAAAAATACAACAGTCACCTTAATAATTAGCACCGGTGACAACAGGAACAACAATCAATAGACAACCCAAGTAGATGTTAGGAAGCACTTTTTTTTTTGTGTGGGTGGATTAAACTTCGTAAGAAGAAAGCGGTTTGCTAGATTTGCCAGATCCTGTGGCTATTGTTTCCTTTAAAAATGTATGAATTTGGTTTTGAGTATAACAGAGCATTAAGCTTGCTGAGCATATTCTGCTGGGGTTTTTTCAGTGTAGTTTCAAACCACCACATTTGACAATAAAGATCTCCATGTTTGCTACCTGCTTGTGAAAAAAAAATGGAATAGTTGACAGAGAAAAGGGCAGGTTTTATAGCGTATTTCTAGCTAACGAGGAAAGTGAACCATGGGAGAAGGAGAACTATTTCCTATTTACATTCGGAATGTAAACAGAATGCAATAACTGAAGAATTGTCCTTACAGTTTCCTTCAAAAACAGGCATGAGCTATAATTTTCCCAAACGCACACTATCAGTCTGATGCAACAATGCTACAGAATAGAAATAACGCTATGGCAAAGACAAATATTACAATCTTTGACGCAAAATAAGAAATCCATGATTAAATTCCTGATATCTGTTTACTCATTTACTCAGAATCCTAGAAGGGGATTATCAAGCAGTTTGCAAAGAGAGCTTCTGTTTAAGGATTCAAACTTTGTAAGCCACAGCCTCATTCTCTATTTTACGTTGCCTAATTCTGGTGATGGGCACCACATCATACCCTACTCCAGCACTCAGCTCTAGCTTGGGCTGAAGAAACTCCCTGTTGGTATGAAGGATGAAAGTTTTTTCCTTTCTTCCTGGAATTGTATGAATGCTGCTGAAATTTTCACTTTGCAATTCCTTCATTTTAAAATTTATCAGGACAAACGTTAATGGGGGATGTTCTCTGAATATTCTGAATATTGGATTCCTGGGTTTACATATTTTTTTGTTAATGCATCAATCGTTCTCTGGAAACAAGGTGGTTAAATTTGACACTCAACCATTGACTGCAGTATTTGATACTTTTTACTGAACTGTTGGATAACATATGAAGAATAATGCCTTTGCCTCTTCTTTGGTCCTCAAATTGAATAATTGCAGATACCTCCAGGTACACTAATTTTAATCCATTTCCCTTGATGGTTTTCTTTTTAATGGATTTCATGCAATTTAATTTATCCTCTTTTTAAAAAAAAAAATCTAGTCGCATTTATTTTTATTTATTTTGTGCTTATTACAGTGAACTGCCTTGGGCGACAGGATTGTGTGGCTGGAACAAAGTTGTTGTTGTTTTTTAAAAGGAGGAACGTAAACAAATGACAGTCTTGTTGAATGGCCTGGGCCTTTTACGGTAATATCATCGTCTTCTGCATTTAAGAGCTCAGCAACCATGGAAACTGACACAGTTGCTCATTTCAAACAGATTGTCCAACGTCTGCTCTTCCATCACAGCAAGAGGAGAAAATCAGACATATTCATTTCACATGGGAAGTGCACTTGTGTCCTCCTTCTGTTCGTATAATGGGATGGTTAAGAGGAGAAGAGAAGAGCAATCTGTAAGTGGTGATGTTCCCAGTTAAAAGTCTTCCTGTCAACACGAATTTCCTGGTTGAATATAGGCAAAAACTTTTCTTTTCTCTCCCTTTAATTAGAGAATGTTTATCACTCTTCAGTCCCGGCCCCAAATACCACAAAAGAAATAATGACATCAGGTTCTTATGAAGAATTTTCCTCAGAATTTGTTCATTATTGGTTCCCTGGCTCAACTGAGGTGATTATTTTGAAGCAATTTTTAATGAAATGATATTAAATTGATGTTTATTACAAATCAAGGTTGAATAGCATCCTCATTTATAAGAATAACTATAGATCCCACTTCTTCAGTATAAAAATACTGACCATATACTATCTAGAAGGTGATTTTCCAAAAGTCAACTGGACTTTCTTGGTTTTTTTCCCTTGAAAATGTTTTGCTTCTCATCTGAGAATCTTCTTCAGTTCTTCACTGAAGAAAAACATCTTTGGGAAAACCATAACCTTGATGATTGAGAATCTCCAAAGATATACTGTCCAGAGTTTATTAAAGAAGTGCCTATCTGCCCAGAAAAAAAGAGAACATCGATAAAATATATCTAGACAAGGTCAGAGATGTGGAATAATCAAAATAGTCAAATGGGTTGGATTTTTTTTATCCCATTCAGTATGGAAGACATCATGTGACTTAGGAAAGGTTTGCTTAGCAACTGCAAACATACTTTCAGAATTCCAAAGGGATTCTAGACCTAGTCTAGAAAGATACTTTTACTGAATTTAAGGAATCATTAAAACTACAAGGACATCCATGTCTTACGTGAATCTATCTTGTAAAGTAAAAATGAGATGATGGTACCTAACAAAATAGAAATAAATATTTATTCAAATACATGTAAGAGAAACTGCCAAGGTTGCTAGTTTTTATATGAAAATTGTTCTGACCCCTGGCCTGTGAATAGACCAGAACACAGGCTTAGCTGTTTGCCACGGTTCAATTTCTGAGATAACAAATTCTTTGGCTGAGAGCACAGACAACTCACGTTCAATAGAGTAGCAACATTTCACACAGAGAGTCCAAATGAACAAGCACAGCTAGAATACACAGAGAGTCCAAACCAACACGGCTAGAATACGCAGACAGACTTTCTTGCTATTAATTCGAACGGTTGTTTCCTGCAAATGTCCCCTCCCAATGTCTCACCTATAAGCTCTTATTTATTTATTTATTTATTTTATTAAATTTATACCCCGCCCTTCTCCTTGTTAGGACCCAGGGCGGCACACAGGGATGTTAAAATACATACAAAATATATAAAATATATGAAATTTAAAATACTTATTCTAATAAATAAACCCTGTGCTAAAAACCGAATTAAAATCCCAAGTTTAAAAACTATCTAATAGTCAGTATGGAGGTTACGCTAGGCCGGCTAGATGAAATAGGTGTGTCTTCAGACACTTGCGGAAGAGGCGGAGGTCGGAGATGGTGCGGAGTTCAGGGGGTAAGTCATTCCAGAGGGCTGGGCCTGCCACAGAGAAGGCTCTCCCCCTGGGTGTCGCCAGTCGGCATTGTCCAGCCGACGGCACCCTGAGGAGGTCCTCTCTGTGGGAGCGTATCAGTCTGAGGGATGTATGGGGCAGGAGGCGGTCTCGCATATAACTAGGCCCCGAGCCATGGAGCGCTTTAAAGATGGTCGTTAAAACCTTGAAGTGCACCAGAAAGACCACAGGAAGCCAGTGCAGCTCGCGCAGGATAGGTGTTATGTGGGAGTGTCTAGGCGCTCCCGTAATCACCCGCGCGGCTGTGTTCTGGACTAGCTGCAGCTTTTGGGTGCACCTCAAGGGAAGCCCCATGTAGAGAGCATTACAGTAGTCGAGTCGAGAGGTGACGAGTGCTTGAGTGACTGTGCGTAAGGCACCCCGGTCCAGTAAGGGGCGCAATTGGCGCATCAGGCGAACCTGATGAAACGCCCCCCTGGCCACGGCTGCCACATGATCTTCCATAGACAGCCGGGAATCCAGGAGGACACCCAAATTGTGCGCCCTCTCCACGGGGGCCGGTGTTTCGCTCCCAATGGCCAGAGTTGGAATAATCTGGCTGAACCGGGGCGCCGGGAGCCACAGCCACTCAGTCTTGGATGGGTTGAGCTTGAGTTTGTTACCACCCATCCAGATCCGTAGGGCTTCCAAGCACCGGGACATAACCTCAACGGCATCGTTGGGGTGGTCTGGGGTGGATATGTACAACTGAGTATCATCAGCGTACAGATGATATCCCACCCCAAAACCACGGATGATCTCACCCAGCGGCTTCATATATGTGTTGAATAGGAGGGGCGAGAGGACCGACCCCTGAGGAACCCCACATATGAGGGGTCTCGAGGCCGACCTCTGCCCCCCTGTCAACACATATTGCGACCGACCAGAGAGGTAGGACGAGAACCACCGCAAAACGGTGCCTCCCAGCCCCAACCCCCCCAGTCGGCGCAATAGGATACCATGGTCGATGGTATCAAAAGCCGCTGAGAGGTCTAATAGGACTAGGATAGAGGAATATCCTCTATCCCGCGCCCTCCAGAGATCATCAACCAACGCGACCAATGCCATCTCGGTGCTGTGCCCGAGTCGGAAGCCGGACTGGCGCGGGTCTAGATAATCAACTTCCTCCAAGTGTCGCGGAAACTGTTGAGCCACCACACTCTCAACAACCTTCAGTAGAAAGTGGAGGTTGGAGACGGGACGATAGTTCTCTAATAATGCTGGATCCAGGGACGGGTTCTTGAGGAGGGGCCTTACTACCGCCTCTTTCAAGACGGCAGGCAAGGACCCCTCACTCAAAGATGCGTTGACAATGCCCTGGAGCCAGCCTCGTGTCGTCTCCCAGGATACCAGTACAAGCCACGAGGGACACGGGTCCAATAAACATGTGGTAGCCCTAAGTCTCTTTGACAACTTGTCCATATCCTCAGTGGTAACAAAATCAAACTCCTCCCAAGATGGTGTCACAAGAACAGCCTCGGCCCGCTCGACTGGGCCACTGTCGATGGAGGGTAGCTCGTTCCGAATCCGAGTGATTTTCTCCTGCAGATAAATCCCAAATTCCTCTGCTCGATCCTGTAAAGGGGCTTCCCGCGGCCTCTGTTGAAGGAGGGAGCGGGTCACCCCAAACAGGGCGGCAGGGCGGTTATCTGTGGATGCAATAAGAGTGGCACAATACTCACGTTTGGCCACTCTTATCGCCACTAAGTAAGTCCTAATATGGTCTCTCACTAGTGTTCGGTCGGCTTCGGAGCGAGAAGATCTCCATCTGCTCTCTAGGCGTCTCTTGTGGTGCTTCATCCCCCTAAGCCCCTCAGTAAACCAAGGAACCCAGGTGGTTCATCGCTGCAAGAGTGGCCGCAAGGGCGCGACTCGGTCCAAGGCCCCCGTGGCCACACTTAACCATGCGGCCACTAGGTCCTCAGTCGAGTCGCGGGGCAAGTCCACAGGAATTGGCCCAAGCTCCCTTTGGAACCTTATCGGGTCCATCAGGAGCCTGGGGCGGAACCATATAGGAATGTCCGGTTCCGCCTCCCCGCAGTGAGGTGCGGCGATCGGAAAGTTGAGCCGAAGGAGAGCGTGATCTGTCCATGACAGGGGTGTGATGACTAGATCCCCTATTCCCAGATCACTACTCCACTGTCCCAAGATGAAGATTAGATCCAGGGTGTGTCCGCCCTCGTGGGTAGGGCCTACAACTACTTGGGTCAGGTCCATGGCTGTCATGGAAGCCATGAACTCCCGAGCTACCCCAGAGGTTTCGCCTGCTGACGGCAGGTTAAAGTCCCCCATGACTAACAGTCTGGGGGTCTCCACCGCCACCTCGGCTATCACCTCTAGGAGCTCGGGCAGGGCTGTTGTTGTATAGCGAGGAGCCAGGTATACAACTAACATGCCCAACTGCCTCCCTAGGCCCCACTTCACAAGGAGGGACTCGCACCCGGTCATCTGAGGGATCGTGGTCTCTTTTGCCTCAAGACCTTCCCTAACCATAATCGCCACCCCCCCACCCCTCCCCTCTTGGGAGGGGCCAATCAACAACCACCTGGTGCTCAATCATCTTCTGTGAGACTGCCTACGGAGTTGCTGTTTCCGTTTCTCAGCCCTTCTCAATCTAGCATCAGGGACAAACTGCCTTTGATCCTCTCCACTGCTCCATGCCTCAGGTGCCTCCTGGTGGCCAACCAGTCTCTCTGGTTCCTGCTCCCCAAGATCTCCCTCATCTTCCACAGCAGACTCATATGGTTCCTTGCTATCTGAGTCCATCAGCAGCTCAGCCGGATCCGGATGGGCCACACAGAAAACTAAGAGGGGATTACAATGTACCTAAGAAAGTCCACAAGAAGCTATTTCTTAAAGCTCAAATTAGCAGATAAAAATTAAAATGCAAGATCAGTATAATGATTAGTAATTATATTATATTATGGATCCAGAAGTAATTCATTCTGACACTGCGAGATCAACCATGATTATAGAAAATTTCACTTTCTGTACAACCTTGAGAACAAATTCAATCATTTATTTATAGTGTATTTATTAAACAGTTTTGGGCATATACATTATCTATCTACTCAGAATCAGTCTACTTTTCATGAAACCTTATCCTTATCAGAAGTCATTTTACAAAAACAGAACTTCGGACCTTTTGTTCTGTTGACACAGAGCCGATAGAAAAAAATTGTGATTGTTATAATTACACCTTTGTAACTCTTTTCATAACAGGGAAAAGAATGATCACACTCCATAGAATCTGATTAGGACCACTTTAAGAATGTAAAAAGAATCAAGACAGAATAGTTTTATAGCAGTTACATTGCGTGTCCATCAGCGGTGGGATTCAAAAAATTTTACTACCGGTTCTGTGGGCATGACTTGGTGGCCATGGCATGGCTTGGTAGGCATAGCTTGGTTGGCGTGGCAGGGGAAGGATACTGTAAAATCTCTATCCCTTCCCTACTCCAGGGGAAGGTTACGGCAAAATCCCCATTTCCTGCTGATCAGCTGAAACTCGGGAGGAAGAAAATAGATGGGGGCAGGGCCAGTCAGAGGTGGTATTTACCAGTTCTCCTAACTACTCAAAATTTCTGCTACTGGTTCTCCAGAACTGGTCAGAACCTGCTGAATCCCACCTCTGGCATCCATTATCCAGTAAGTAAATATTCAGTTTTAATTTTCAGCTGTGGTCCACTTAGCAGAAGATATGTGAACCTATGACATTTTCATTTCCAGTTCTGCTTGGAAATTCTCTGAATATTGTTCTACATCACCTCTTTTGACTCTTGGCGCTGGCTATATTTAGTATTAGAAACATAGAAGCATTGCTTTTCAATAAACATCTAGTAGTGAAATTAAAGTAAGAGTTCCATGAAGCCCTATATATAATATCATAGGTTTACATAATTGTGAACCTCTTTCCCAAGGCCAGGTACCTTATTATCTTTCTGAGACATAGCTAGGAGTTCTCTACTCCCATGTGTTTAGCTACTCATAGGTGCAATGGAATCTTTTCACAAAAGTCTGACACACAAACAGCAGGTTTATATATTGGTGCACTGCTAAGTGGGAACCACTATTTTTGATGCACAAATAGCCATTAATTCAAATCCAGCATTTCAACTCACCAACTGGGGAGGATTTTTGTCAAAGAAGCGTTTCCACCTATATCCAATGCACCAGAGGTGGTATTCAGCAGGTTCTGACCAGTTCTGGAGAACTCTGTTAGCGAAAATTTTGAGAAGTTCAGAGAACCGGTAAATACCACCTCTGACCGGTAAATACCACCCCATCTATTTTCTCCCTCAGCTGATCGGGAGGGAATGTGAATTTTGCAGTAACTTTCCCCTAGGGTGGGATGGGATGGGAATGGAGATTTTACAGTATCCTTCCCCTGTGACACCCATCATGCCACACCCACCAAGCCATGCCATGCCCACTAAGCCATGCCCACAGAACTGATAGTAAAAAAGTTGAATCCTATCACTGCAGTGCACATAATCTGAAAATCTACTTAAATTTAAAAGTTTTATTAGTTAATTTTAAACAGAGATTCACATACTTATGCATATTTCTATGAGCAGGAAGTAACAATCACATATGTCTATGGAGATTCTCAGACATCCAGGTCATGGTTGCCCTAAAGGTGTTTTTTTCAAAAGGCAACTGGACTTCATTTTTTCTTGAAGATGTTTAGCTTCCTATCCAAAAAAACATCTTCAGTTCTGAACAAACTGGAAAAACAAAGTCCAGTTGCCTTTTGAAAAAAACACCTTTCGAAAGATATTCTCATACATGTTCCACGACAACCAGCTACATACTATCTTTCACTTAGCCTGGAATTGGGGGGAAAGAAAATGTTGATCAGATAAGAAGTAGATTACTGTATTTTTTGGAGTATAAGATACATCTTTTTCCCTCAAAAAAGAGGCTGAAAATCTGAGTGTGTCTTATACACTGAATACAGCATTTTTTGCCTCCTGAAATCCTGCCCCCTTCACCAAAATGGCCGTGCATAGCTTTTAGGAGGCGTTCAGAGAGATCCTGGAGGCTGCGGAGGGCGGAAATGAGCAAAGAACAGCCTGTTCTTTGCCTCCCTGCCCCCAGCAGCACTCTATAAGCTTCCTAAAGGCTACCATGCCCTTTTTTGATTTAAAAAAATGGGCCAGATTTCACAAAAAATGGGTCATTTTTTGCTCCGTTTTGCCCCCCCCCCCTCCTCACAAGCCTCCTAAGGGCTATTCATGCTCTATTTTTGAAAAAAGAGCCATTTTGGGGAGGTTTGCAGAGTGCAAAAACTTTTTAAATTAATATTTCTCTTCAAAACCTTGCTGCATCTTGTACTCCAGTGTGTCTTATACTCTGAAAAATATGGGTAATTTATTAGGAAACTATCAAGTTGGGAGGCTAACAGGATTAGGGAAAACATTGCTGCTTGTGGGGGTAGGTATAATATTGGAAGAATTAAAGAAAAAATGTAGAAGGAAAAAGTAAGTATTACTGGTATTTAAAATGGGTTGTCCTAGGGAAGATGGAACACAAAACATCTGCTTTTGAGTTTATTATCAGGGAATTGATGATTTTCCTTTCTTTTCTTTTATTATTGTTGAAAGCATCAGACCCATGTTAATACTTTTTTGGTTCTTTACTTTTGCAATGTATATAGCTGTAGATTTGTAGTCTGGGAAAGAAATTAGTAATTGATAAGAATAGAACTCCTAGACCAGACTTATACATTTCTACCTCTATAAAAATCAGAATTATAGGTAAATTCAGACATATTACTGCTTCAAAATAATGAATTATTAAACTTAAACATGTTTTAAAAAGTGTTTAGAGATCATCTGGGAATTTCAACTAAGCTGAACATCAAATAGATGAGGATTTATAAAATGACCAATGCAACAAAAACTGAATCTGATGCAAAAACATAATAAAATATATTACAAGAATAATTCACAAAATTGTGGCTACAGGTTATTGAATCATCTCATAATGCATGGTGTTCTCCTTTTGAGTTAGTACCTTAGTAAAATGTAATGCAGATATTAGATTTTGTGCAAGCCTGCAGAAAGTTAGTCAAGTGGTCAAGTTTGACAATTAACCTTTAGCAAGGATGGATAGTCTGGTAGATAAACTAGATTGAACCATGATATTTATTGATGTTTACCAATCCTAGATTTGATGCAAAGATATTTGCAAATGTCTCTCTAAGGAAGGAAGAGTTCAAAGGGTCCTTCAGTTTACCAAAAGCTTTCCAGTTTAAATTTAGCCCTGGAAATTTTTCAGAGGATACAACTGTTTGTAGAGGGCAGAACAGCATTGTGGCTTAGTGGTGAAGATGCCTGCTTCCCATCCAGAAGGTTCAGAGTTTAATCCTAGATAACGGCAGATGTTTTCTCCCAGAGCACAAAGAAATTAGTGTTTGCTATAAACTCCATGTAGACATCAGGAAGGGCATCTGACTAGTAAACTCTGAGCAATCATCTAGTTGCCTTCACTTTATGCTAAATTGAGAGATTATGGGTTCATAAAAAGGATTTTTTTTAACTGGATATAGAAGGCAGTATGAAGTGCTGTAATAGTCTCTTGTGCTATTCGAGAGGAACACTTAAAGCATCTACACGAAGTAGTAGCTACTTGAAGGACATAGTCTGAGTATAAATCCAGTGAAATGCCACTCAGCATTTCAAGAATTCATGTCTTTGAAACAGGCAGCAAAAGTTGAAAAAGGATAAAGTGGAGGTGATTTAAGGTTTAGCTCTCCAAGTACAAAGAAAGAAGTGATATCATTCTTAGGGTTTGTAGAATCGTAGCATGGTAATTTTGTTTATAACAGTTTTTCAATCTGAGTGCAACTTCTTAGATGCAGTGAAAAAGTCTGAGCCAAATAGGATAAGATAAACAAAGCAGTCTCCAGAGGCATTTGAGAAATAAAAGAAATGGGCGGGAAAGCTATTTGCAACAGCCAATCCTGAGAAGACCTGATTTTAGTCAACCCGTTATCTTCCCAGATGGATGCCTCTGATGTAAGTCTAGGGGCAATGTTGCTACAGGAGTCTAGTGATAGAAACTATCCAAAAAAGCTTTATACTGTTGGGAAGAAGGCCTATTCTCTAAAATGAGCAGTAGAATGTATTTATTGGGAAGAAAATGTACAGTAATTTTCTGTCAACCACATGAACCACAACTGTTAATGTGATTAGAAAGAATGAAACATCCCAACTGTCATCTCTTCCAATTGGATCACTCACTGCAAATTACATAAGGTTGAAATTGTACACAAGCTAGGATAACAACACATTTAAAAAAAAAAAAATCAAGACCTGGTAAAGATTCTGCAGTAATCACCACAGATGAGTAGACAGATGAGATAAAGAAAAAGGTTATTTTAAAGAAGAAGGAAATGTTTTGCTTTGTTTTGTTTTTAAGGAAAAGATATATGAGAGAAAGCTCTACATATGCATAGAGAGAATTAATTTAATTTAATTTATTCAATTTATATACCGCCCTTCTCCCTTCCGGGACTCAGGGCGGTGCACAGCCATAGTAAAAATAGGTAGTACAAAAGCTAAAATGATATATTAAAATGTATTAAATGTATTGGCCTGCAGTTAAAACCCCGTACTAAAATCAATTAAAAACTATGAGAGGCCGGCAGCACGAAATAAATGTGTCTTCAGGGCCCGACGGAAGAGGCGTAAGTCCGTGATCGTCCGTAGTTCAGGGGGTGGGTCATTCCAAAGGGCAGGGGCTGCCACAGAGAAGGCTCTCTCCCTGGGGGTCACCAGCCGACATTGTCTGGCTGACGGCACTCTGAGGAGGCCCTCTCTGTGGGAGCGAACTGATCAGTGGGAGGTGTTTGGCAGCAGGAGGAGGTCTTGCAGGTAACCAGGTCCCAGAAGCATGGGTGTAGTGCAGGGGGCTTGGCAACTTTAAGATTTGTGGACTTCACCTCCCAGAATTCCACACCTAGTTTGGCTGACTGTAGAATTCTGGGAGTTGATGTCCATAAGTCTTAAAGTTGATAAGGTTGGAGACATCTGGTATAGCACACTGGTGCCTACTACCACCTGCAGTTGTAGAATCATAGAGTCATAGGGTTTGAAGGGCACTTGGAGTTCTTCTAGTCCAACCCCCTGCCCAAGGAGTAAAGGAAGCTTTTGGAAGATACAAATTCTTCTCTGTGACAGTTGATTTAAAACTACTCTAGAATAACTACTCTACATTCTCTGCCTAGTTGCCAGCTGCTAATTCAGATAGAAGAAAAGGTGGGCTGAATTCCTTGTTACCGAGATGCTGATAACACCAGAGGGTAGAATGTGTTGGAGAAAGGGACAGTGTATTTGAGCCTAAAAGATGAAACAGGTTATCTAAAGAAAATCTAAAGAAATTTAAGAAGAGAACAATATTGGACAGCCAGGAAAAAAAACTGAATTGTTGTTGGCCTTAACAAAAAAAAGAAAAAAAAGAAATATAGAATCAACTGAGTTGAAAGTTACCTGCAAGCAGTAATAGTCAACAATCTGAGATAAAAGATGAAATTTACTTCAAAGTGACTCACCATTTCGAATGTCCAAGAGAGGGAAAAAGCAGAACTCCTACAGTGTGAGTGATAGGCTAACAAAACGCTGTGAAAATGGAAGAATGTTAGAAAGGAAGAGGGAGAAATACTGTTATGACACTTAAAGGAGAGGCAAAGCAGAAATAATAAAAAAACAAAGATTGTATGTTACTTGAACTCAGTGCATAAAGTTACTTCTCTAAGAACTCAGAAAACCTTGTAAATAAGTTAATAGGCTTAGAGGAAGCTATCCAGGGTTTATGTGGTCAGAGAAAGAATAGGATTAAGACATTGCATTCATAAAACTTCAGCATTACCCATGAACCAATAATAGAATCTATACCTCTTTGTCTACCATGCCTGGGAACCATCCAAAATGAATCAGCCCACAGAGCTGAAGTTTAAAGCATTACGTTTGTAACGATCAAACTCTTATGCCTGATCCTAAATATATTCCTACATTTTTCATTTTCAAAAAGACTTGCCTTACTTTTTCATATTGAAAATATTACTTGCCATGGAAAGATACATGCTCGGCATTACAAGACAAGATAAAAAAACCTGCACACAGATTAGAGAACAAACAACCGAATAGGATATCAAGAGAGTAAAAGAATAGAAATGGAAATGGGACGGTCACATAGCAAGAAGAACTGATGGCAGTTGGACCAAGGCAGTCATAGAATGGATCCCACTTGATAAAAAGCATCCATGAAAAAGAACTAAAATAAGATGGATTAATGACATCAGCAAGTATTGTGGGCCCAATTGGCAAAAGAAAACTCAAGACCATATAGGTTGGAAACAGGCGGAAGAGGCCTTCATCCTGCAGTGGATAGAAAATGGCTGAAAGTATGATATTCAGAACCATCAAGAGAAAGTTTCTTTTGGGATAATCTTATTTAAAAAAACAAAAACAAAGAATGCCAGGCAATATAATAATAATAATAATAATAATAATAATAATAATAATAATAATAATAATAATAATAATAATAATAATAATAATAATAATAATAATAATAATAACAACAACAACAACAATAACAACAATAACAACAACAACAACAACAGCAACAACAACAACAACAACAACAACAACAACAACAATAATAATAATAATAATAATAATAATAATAATAATAATAATTTAATTTAATTTATAAACCGCTCTCCCTCCCCGAAGGGACTCGAGACGGTGCACAGGGAATTTAAAAATACATGTATAAAACCACAAACATAATACAATATTAAAATGAATTAAACTAAAACCCTGTGCTAAAATCTCATATTAAAACTAAAACTAAACCCCTAAAAACCCTAAAAACAGTTAAATTACCCCAGGCCGGCCAAGCAGAAGAAGTGTGTTTTTAGTTTTTGATGGAAGGAGCGGAGGTCCGTAGTTGTTCTAATTTCGGGGGGAAGGACGTTCCAGAGGGTCGGGCCCACCACAGAGAAGGCGCTTCCCCTGGGCGTCGCCCACTGGCATAGCCTAGTGGACGGCACCCGGAGAAGTCCCTCTCTGTGGGAGCGAATCGGCCGCAGGGATGTATGGGGCAGGATGCGATCCTGCAGATAGCTAGGTCCCGTGCCATGGAGCGCTTTGAAGATGATAACCAACACCTTGAAGCGCACCCGAAAGACGACAGACAGCCAATGCAGCTCGCGCAGGAGTGGTGAACTTGGGCAGTTCCCATAACTGCCTGCACGGCTGCATTCTGGACAAGCTGCAGTCTTCGGGTGCACCTCAAGGGGAGCCCCATGTAGAGAGTGTTACAGTAGTCCAGTCAGGATGTCACGAGTGCATGAGTGACTGTGCAAAGGGCACCCCGGTCCAATAGGGGACGCAACTGGCGGACCAGGCGGACCTGGTAAAACGCCCTCCTGGCTACGGCCATCACTTGATCTTCCATGGACAGCCGTGCATCAAGGAGGACGCCCAAGTTGCGTGCCCCATCCACAGGGGTTAGATGTTCATCCCCTATGGCCAGTGATGGAGTCAACTGGTTGTACTGGGCTGCCAGGAACCACAGCCACTCGGTCTTGGACGGGTTGAGTCTGAGCCTGTTACTTCCCATCCAGGCCTGCACAGCTTCCAGGCACTGGCACATCACCTCTACGGCATCGTTGGGGTGGTTTGGGGTAGATATATACAGCTGCGTGTCGTCAGCCTAGAAGTGGTATTCTACCCCAAAACCACAGATGATCTCGCCCAGCGGCTTCATATATGTGTTGAACAGGAGTGGCGAGAGGACCGACCCCTGAGGCACCCCACAAGTGAGGGGTCTCGAGGTTGACTTCTGCCCTCCTGCCAATACAAATTGCGATCGACCGGAGAGGTAGGTGGAGAACCACCGTAACACGGTGCCCCTCACTCCCAACCCCTCCAGCCAATGCAATAGGATACCATGGTCGATGGTATCAAAAGCCGCTGAGAGGTCTAATAGGACCAGGATGGAGGAAGAACCCCCATCTCTGGTCCTCCAGAGATCATCCACCAACGCGACCAATGCCGTCTCGGTGCTGTGCCCGGGCCGGAAGCCGGACTGGCGTGGGTCCAGATAATCAATTTCCTCCAGATGACGGGGGAACTGTTGTGCCACTGCACTCTCTACAACCTTCGCCAAAAAGTGAAGGTTGGAGACCGGACGGTAATTTACCAACAATGCTGGGTCCAGAGAGGGCTTCTTGAGGAGGGGTCTCACCACTGCCTCTTTCAAGACGGTAGGCAAGAACCCCTCACCCAAGGAAGCATTTACTACCTCCTGGAGCCAGCTTCGTGTAACCTCCCAGGATGCCAGTACAAGCCAGGAGGGACACGGGTCCAATAAACATGTGGTAGCTCGCAGTCGCCCACGTAACCTGTCCATATCTTCGGAAGTAACAGAGTCAAACTCTTCCCACAAAACTGTCTCAAGATCTGCCTCGGGGCATTCCACTGGACCACTTTCGATGGAGGCCAACTCGCTCCGAATCTGAGCGATTTTATCCTGCAGATATTCCCCAAATTCCTCTGCTCTACCCTGCAAAAGGGCTTCCCGCGTCCCCTGTTGAAGGAGGGAGCGGGTCATCCCAAACAGGGCGGCAGGGCGGTTATCTGCGGATGCGATGAGAGTGGCACAATGCTGACGTTTGGCCACTCTCAGCGCCACAAGGTAAGTCTGTAAATGGGCTCTCACCTGTGTTCGGTCAGATTCAGACCGTGTGGATCTCCATCTCCTCTCTCTATAATCTGTGACTATAACCATTTAGCTGAATGAAAAAGCTGAAGTGAAGTTTTATATTGTCAGTATATCAAGATTGTTGTATAGATTGATATGTTCCATATCGAAGGAAGGTTGCAATTTAATTAATTAATCAATCTTCTATATATAAATAAAAATGTAACAAGAGTTTGTTCAAAGCTGCTAATCTCCGAAAGTACTGCACCGATCGCTTCCACATTTTCACACAACGTTCCTTTCAAGTAAGGCACCAATGATATATATATATAGATTGTGTAGATGTCACACCTGTGCCAGGAACACGCCACGGAAATGTAAAAAATTGTAAAGAAGGTAGGTAGAAGGATACAGAGAGAGCAGTGGGCCACAGATATTATGTCATCCTTTATGACATAAGATACTCTGTCCATATGATTCAAGGAGAAATACAGTAGGTAGGTAGGTAGGTAGCTATAGGGATAGAGAGAGGAAGGGAGAAATGCAGTAGGTAGGTAGGTAGGTAGGTAGGTAGGTAGGTAGGTAGATAGGTAGGTAGGTAGGTAGGTAGGTAGGTAGGTAGGTGGAGAAATACAGTAGGTAGGTAGGTAGGTGGAAAAATACAGTAGGTAGGTAGGCTGGTAGGTCGGTAGAGGAAGAGAGGAAGAAATACAGTAGATAGGTAGGTGGAGGTTATACAGTGGTTGTGTGTACGTGGTTGTGTGTGCAGGTGTAGATCTACACACAGATTGGTTGGCCATTTAACCAGAGTGGGCCACAGCAATGCATGGTCGGAAGTAGCTAGTAATGAATGAAAATGTTGTTAGAAGTAAAGACTATATTTTACTATTTCACTTGGCACTCCCTGAAATAATAACAATATAAGAAATACAATAGCCACCTAAGTAAATGTGCTCTTGATTTAGACTTTCCCTGATAAAAAGAAAAATACTCAAAACTACAAATGTTGGTTTACATAAGTCAATCAACAAATTTGACTCTGTTAAGCTACTGATTAAGCTGAAAGAATTTAGCTGTACTACAAACTAACCTAAAATGAAATTCATGGTGATCCTAGCTAATATTTGATGCATTGCATGAAAAAAATTTTAAATGTTTATTCAAAATTGGTTGTACTGGGATGAAGCTCACTTTGCGTTCGCTCACCATGTGTTTCAGATCCCATTTACCTTTTGATTTACCTCATGATATTCCTGAGTATCTGACTATTTTATCTGTTGTAAATGTTAAGTATATTTATTTATATAAAACTGCTATTTTGTGTCAGCGCCTCTCACTTTGCTGTGCAATTCCCTGACAGTAAGAGAGGGGTTTATCTTGTATCCCTCCCAAACTATGAAGTAAATGTCCTTAAAGAAGCTTTAATCCGCCAGCCTTTCTAATTCTCGAAAGAAGTTACATTTTTCCTTTTTAGACAGATTTATGTCTGCTGGATTTTAAAGATTATATTATTTATTTAAGACAGCTGCCTTCTGGGTAGAAATATCTGGATAAATTAAAATAAAAACAATGAATAGCCTTATGATATGCTTTAGAGAACCCTGTCATGTTTACCCTTTTACCCTGAAACTTTCTGTATCGGTAATGTTTTATATGCTCAGATAGTTATAACACAGCTTTTAGTGCAAATATACAGTTTTTAAAAAGTTAATCTTCCTAGCCAGGAGCAATAAATATGACAGGCTCCATTCACTATATTTGTTTATAATGTCCTGGAATTGTTTTTTTTAAAGGAGCATGCCATTTTGAGGGCAAATATATTCCAGACAGATTTTTTTTTTAAAAAAAGATTCATAATGACAAACAGAGGCAAAAGAAAAAAGAAAAAGAAAAACCTCTTAAGCGCATGGGTTAAAACTACTGATAAAAACTCAACACTTCATTTATTTAAGCAAACTTGGGGACTTAGGAAGTGTATAATGTCAGATGGTGAGCTTTACCCTTTGGGGGGAGCTGCCTTTGAAATGCCATCTGCTTGGCTCACAAGATTTTCGAAGGCACAAAGTCATCGAGGTCAACCATGGGCATTTCTACTCAGATCACAAGTGGGATTGGTTTAAAAAAAATGATATTAAAAGTTGTACTTCTTTCAATAACGATTCTTAAAACTTCACCCTATGCCATATGAGGCTCATTTGATTTTAGTGGCTAGGGGCATTACCTGTGGATAGTTCCTGCAATCGGGAACTTGATTAAAATCTTTGATGCAGGCTGACTTAAAAACATATCTGAGAAATGTTAAAATGATGCCCTTGACAATTATGTTTCCTTTTTTATTTATACAGATGTGAGCCATTTTGCACAAGGTAACATGCTAAGAAATGAAACAGGTTTGGATTAGAATGTCATATGCATTTCATATAGAGTTGGAGGTAATGGTAAAGGTTTCCCCCATCCAGTCATATTGACTCTAGAAAGTGGTGCTTATCTGAGAGAGCCAGCATTGTTCGAAGACATTTCTGCGGTCATGTCATCCACATGATTATATACCGAGGAGATGGAATGCTGTTACCTTCCCACCAAAGTGGTACCTATTTATTTACTTGCATTTGCATGCTTTTTACCTGGCAGGAGCTGGAACAAGTAACAGGAGCTCAACCCACTGTGCAGCATTCAGGTCTCAAACGTGTGCTGTCAGCTTTCCAGCTGACAAGCTCCGCATCTTTTAACCAGTGAACCATTGCACGCCGTCATGCAGGGTTATGGAGTCGTATTTTGTTACAATCAAGAAGTTCCACTTCTACAGATCTGAGTAAAAAAAGCCATTTCCCTTCCATTTGAAGCGTCAGAGTGACTTAATGTTACGAGGAAAGAAACAATGTTGAGGCAGATCTCAGCTGATCCTTGTAACCTGAAGTTCATATATGCTGACTCACTGACCAGAGTCAAACATATTATTTTGTGTGCTATAATTTGAGTGCTGGTTTTAGTTTAAACTCAGAGGAATATACCGAACTGCAACATGAATTTAAATAATTCCTGCTTTCAAACGTATGGTTTTGAATATATTTGATTTAATTCTTTCTTAAATTGTTATTGGCTTTTAACTAATTTCCACACCCTAATAACTAATTTTTTAATAGAATTATATTCCACTTTGGGATTGTTTTTAAACATGGAAATTTGGGATATACGTTTGGTGAATAAATAGTTAAAAGGATGTAGTTGGAGGCTTACAGGATTGTGTAAACTGGTCAGACTGACTTGTTTTATAATCCATGATAAAACAATTATGCTTAAATGTAAATCTTGAGCCTAACCATTAGTTTCATTCAGATCCTTGATGGATAAATTGAAACCAATTCCAACCATGTGATCTGCTTTTAGATACATATTTTTAACTTCCTCTATACAGCCTTCCTTCCTCACCCCCTATCTAGCCCAGTTTCATTTGAGTTTCTGATTACTAGGGATATGGATATTTTGCAAAACCCAATTCAAATTATTGATTCAGTTCAGGAAATCGATCTCATCCAATAATTGAAATCAGTTGAGAAAATTGACTCAAATTAGACCTTTGAATGATCAATTTGGATTGGATCAATTTTGATTTCCAAAGTGACTTGGAAGAAACTGTGTATGTGCAGAATCATCCAACATGTCCAACTTGATGATCTGAATCCATTTTTCAATTCAATTAAGAAAGCTGATTTAATTTGGAGACTGAATCAAATTGTTTCCGAATCAAATATCCAAGCTGTGAATTTACAAATTAATGCAGGCAATAGTGTTCCCTATTACACCCCATGGGTGTGAAAGTTGGACTTTCAAGAAGCAGGGCAGAAAAAAAAGAATCAAAAGTTTTGAACTTTGGTTCTGACTTCTGATAATTCCAAAGATAGCTAAGAAAACAAACAAATGGTTCATATCACAAATTGATCCAGAATTTTCACTTGAGACCCAAATGCTCAGGCTCAAATTCTGTTATTTTGGGTAATTTCACATTCACATGTGAAAAAACATAATTCTCCTGAGAAATCAACAATGTTGGGAAAGCTAAAAGGAAAGAGAAGATAGGGATGACCAATAGTAAAATGGATGGATTTGACTGTAGTTGTAATGGGTATACCATTAACCTGAAGGACAAAGGTTGGGGATAGATAATTGACACCGACTTGAGATCACATTGTCAATCAATTGGATAAGAACTGAGGGAAAACTAAAAATCTTTTTTTTTGTCTTGCAATATCACTTCAATGGTAAAATAAAAGTCATAAAAGAACTTCATGGCATAATTTATAGTTGTGAGAACTAGGTTTTACATGATTCCTCCCCTCCTTCCTCTCCAGTGAGGTTGAAATGATGAAATCCAGTTTATGATTAACCACAGTCTATTCTCTAATCTGTGACACATTTAATTGTGGCCTTAGAAACAAGTCTTCTTTTTAAGCCAAACTCTGTGGTTGGCTTATTTTAGTAATCCAGGTTAAATGACATTTTTATTTATTTATTTATTTATTTATTTTCAAATTTATACCCCGCCCTTCTCCTGGCAAGGACCCAGGGCGGCGCACAGGCAGTCTTAAAAACCTGAATTTTCCTGAATTTGGGTGTAATATATCTCTGAAATACAGACTTTCCCCTTCCCTCTCTCCCTCCCTCCTTCCCCTCCCTCCCTCCCTCCCTCCCTCCCTCCCTTTCTGAGTTATATGAAGACCTCTCAATCTCTCATTATAATTCTACAAAATTTATCTCCATGGATTCATAGACTTAGAACAGTATTATCATTTATTTTTATAATGGATCTCATATAATATTTTATTGGAATTTGAGGCTTCTGAGAAAATTTAACATCACAATAATAAAAATCAAGGCATCTATGATCATTTTATTCCCTGCCTACCTGGAAATATAGCAGTACACATAGAATTCTCAGAAACGCCTGGTGCTACCTTCTAGGTGTTCTTCCAATCTATTTATGCCTTCAATTTGCAAGAGCTTTCAGTACAAGTAAAGTAAAAAGTCATTTTGGGCAATCTGGATTTTGAAAATAATTATCTTTTAGGGGTTCCTCTCCCCATGAAAACAGAAACGGACTGTCCCAAAGTTAGCTCTTCATCTGCTGATAAGATGAACGTACTGATTAACACCTTTTTCAAGTTGGACTGGAGGTGAAAGCAATCTCATTTGGCAAAACCTCATCCCATTCGCTGACATCTTCATTAACCTCACTGATAAGGAGACCATTTCACAATATTTTTTTTTGTTCAGGGCTGGAGATGGTATCTTCATACTTTCACCTAACAATGCTAATTCTCTGCGTGAAACATGCAGGTTGAATTGCCTTGATAATTTCATAGAGCTCTATACCTTTTTGTGTTTCTCCCTTTAGTTTAAAAGGTTGACACAGAAAGAAACTAATTATTTCAAGCTCACTCCAGAAGGCTGGTTATCGGAGGGACATTTCATTTTTCCCCCCCCAGCAAAACAAAATGCACAAGGATAAAGATCCAGAAACATAGCTGAAAGTGGTCATCAGATCATATTGGTTAGACTCATATATCACACAAACCTATGGTTTGTTTTAACCATGAATAAGGCACAGTGTCTTGCTTTGCAAAATATATGAAGCTGTAAACCATGCATTACAATCTACAATGACTATTTTTCTTAATGCTACTCTGGGAAGCCTAACAAGTGCCTTTTTTTTTGAGAAAGAAGCAGCTAAGAAATGAGATGATTAAGAAGCATACATAGCATACTTATATCTTTGGTTTCTCCTAAAAAGGATCAGATAGATGGGTTTTAAAACCCTAAGGAGCCACTGTCAGCCTATGAAAAAACTTGGGTAAGTATATGCTGACTTCAACATCACTATTTTCATAATGACATGGGTACTTTGAAACATTCAATCTACAGTTTGAATCTTACTCTTTTGTTGTTAGTTGCAAAGTCATGTCCGACCCATAACGACCCCATGGACCACATTCCTCCAGGCCTTCCTGTCCTCTACCATCCTCTGGGGTCCATTTAAACTCACATCTACTGCTTCAGTGACTCCACCCACCCACCTCATTCTCTATTATACCCTTCTTTTGCCCTCAATCTTTCCCAGCATTAGGCTAATCTCCAGTGAGTCCTTCTTTCTCATTTGATGGCCAAAGTATTTGAGTTTCAACTTTAGGATCTGGCTTTCTAAAGAGCAGTCAGGGTTGATCTCCTCTAGGACTGACCGGTTTGATCACCTTGCAATCCAAGGGACTCGCAGAAGCCTTCTCCAGCACCATAGTTCAAAGGCCTCAATTCTTTGGCACGTCGCCTTCTTTATGGTCCAACTTTCACAGCCATACATTGCAACTGGAAAAACCATAGTCTTGACTATACACACTTTTGTTGGCAGGGTGATGTCTCTGCAATCTTACTTAATTACGTTGATCTTGGTGATTGAGGTAAAGTAATCTTACTGGCTTGGGTCAAAATGCACAGAATGCTAACATCACCAATATTCAGGATGTTCGTGAGATCCACCGAAAAGAAGTTGGTTAAATGGAATACATAGTTTAATATATAATCAACAGAACACTAAGGCAAGGAATGTCCTTATCTTGTGAAAATCTATTTTAACTCCCAGGAAGAGTAATTTATACATTGCAAACCCGAGAATATTGCAATTTTCATTTCCATCCACTTTATAGTGGATGTCCGGATATTGTAAACATGAAATATTGGGTACACTAAGTAGAGTTGCTTATAGTTTCAGAAAATATCTTGGCATGAAATGAGAGAGCTGGTTTGGTCTAGTGGTTAAGGCACCAGACTAGAAACTAGGAGACGGTGAGTTATAGTCCCACCTCAGACATGAAAGCTGGATGGGTAACCAGTCCGTCACCATTAATCGATCAGCACTTGGTTGATCCAAAAATAAATAAACCAAAAAAGCACCACCTGAACTTGTGGGAAATATGTTAGGAAGGAAAAAAATATCTTGTTAAATGAAATTATTTTAGTCTATGAGGAAAAATATAGAATAAAATGAGGTGAAATAAAGAAAAAATTCTACATGTCAGGTTTTATTTTTTTGGTGGAAAAAGGATATCTCCGAGTTATTCTCAAGGTATGATTTTTATAAGGAAAAGTCAACATGACAGCTACAACATTGCAATCAAAGTTCTGCCTGTTGTTGGGTTTTTTTTTATCAATCACATCATTGTGGGCAACATCTTGACTTTTTTGACCATAGCCTGAGGATATCTCTGTTGAACCAAATAACAGTTCATGGGTGCAATGATGGAGAAAAAGAATTACTTCTGAAAATGGTATCAAGATGAAAGAGGAAATAATAGAACAGAGTCTGGAGGCCTACAAATATGAGAAAATAAAACTTCTTTGATGGCACATCCTAAATTCATTAATAATGAATATTTGTTATAAACAGAGGGGATCAAGCTACCATAAAAATCAGTGAAAGTATTTGCAACCTTGAATTGTATGGTTGTCTTCACTGTGATCTTCTGTCTTTCCCTGCTGAACTTCCTTTCAGGCATATCTGGGCCTAACTTTGTTTTTCTCTAGCCTTTACATTTTGCAAGGCAATTCTCCAACCTCAAAGAAACAAACAAACAAAATATAAAGAATGCATATGGCAGCAGTGGCGTAGCGTGGGTTGTCAGCACCCCGGGCAAGGCAAGTAATTTGCGCCCCCTAACCCGTGGATTTTAGCACTCGAGTCTCTTCCACTAGATTAGTTAAAGAAACCCTGCCGCCGCTGCCAGCTTCTTCTTGCTGCTGCCTGGTCTGGTCTGGTGTGGTTCTCTCCCGCGCTCAGCGCTGCGCTGGACGGCCGCTGCACTGTCCCTCCCCCAGATAGTCCCTCGCTCTCTCTCTGCACCCACCGCACCGCACGCCTGGCACCCCCCCCTCCACAGTGGGCGGCGACCCGGCAGCTTGGATCGGATTCACACAGCCAGCACTGCAGAGAGAGTGAGTGAGCCAGGCAGGGGCAGAGAGCTGCGAGTGCGCGCGCCCCCCCCCAGATGTTGCGCCTGGTGCGGCCGGCCCCCCCTGCACCCCCCACGCTACGCCTCTGTATGGCAGTACACAGAGACTGACAGAGAATGCACATGACAGTACACAACTGTGGAAGGGATGAATTCATTAAAATAATATGTCCCAATGTTTATGTTAGAGAAAACTCACAATAAAATGAATATATTTGTTAAAACTGAATTCTCATACAGAAGTGGAAAGATGGTGAAGCAATCTCAAATTTAGAAAAGGATGAAGGAAAAGAAAAAAAAAACTTGGCATGATTTCAGATCAGTCCAGTGGTGGGTTCCTACTGGTTTGGACCAGTTTGGCCGAATAGGTAGTGGTTTGGCGGCCTGGGTAGCTGGAATTAGCAGCGACCCAGGCCTGCAAGTCCCTGAACCGGTTCTCTGGGTGGCGCCATAGGTGCCACCATCTTCTTTGCAGTTCTGCGCATGCACAGAACAATTGTAATTGTATTGTGCATGCGTGCATAGCGAGCATCAAGTGCATGCACACATGCATGGCGTGCACATGAGCAAACTGGCAGTAGTACTGGCCGGAAGTCACCCCTGGATCAGTCCCTGTTCAAAACCTGAGCACTGTGCAATGGGGTGAATTCCTGGTTCTTGCTCAGCTGCTGTCAATCTAGCAGTTCAAAAGCATGCAAATGGGAGTAGATAAATAGGTACCTCTTTGGTGTGAAGGTAACAGTGTTTCCATGTGCCTCGTCATACCATCATGCCAGTCACATGGCCATGTGACAATCGGACAATCTGGCTTCCTGTTTTGGCTAGGTTTAGTTTAGGATTGAGTCAGACTGCCACAAGCGCCATTTTGACTTTTTTGAACCCCCTCGCCCCCTGCATCTCTGAGGTTGCAGCTGACCTGGCTCACGAAGCAGATCAAGTGATCTGTATAACATTAGGTTATATGCTTTGATCCAAATTACTGTATTATGAACTGGGGAAGGAAGCATAACTCTTTAACTCACGCCTCAAAAGAATTTAATTCAGCAATTCCAATGTGACAAATGTTTAACACATCATTTCCCCTTCTTTTTTGGGTGTGCGTGTGTGTGCGTGTGGAGTACAGCCTCAGTAAATCTTAATAAATGAATCTCAGCTAAGCACATAAAAGGGCTTGATGACCTAAAACACTCACAAGTTAATTCTCTCTTCCTCTCTGTATGCAGAGCTAATTTTCCTGAAATACAACTTGCCAACTTTGAAACGTGCAACTCGGAGGAACACAAAAAAGATTCGCAGCCAAGAACGGCATGCGGAGGATTCAGAGTGATTGGTGTCAGTTATTTCTCTAAGCCTTTGAGTGATTTAATTTGTGGAAGTAATTCCAAGAGTAATATCCCATTTGAAGTTAATGGTAGCTGTGCACTTAAGCACATTGACTGATAGCTACTTTACAGTTTGAGCTTGTTAGCAGATCAGGAAATCACTACAGCTCATTAAGTGAGGGATCACCTAAAAAGAACAGTTCATTCTTAGAGCAAATTATAAAGGACTTTCAGTAAAGTTACAGGCTTTGGCTACAGCTTTATATTATTACTAATATTATTACTGGTAATCTACAATTGCTTTAGAATAGAAAGTGGAATGGAATGGAATAACAGAGTGGAAGGAACCTTGGAGGTCTTCTACTCTGACCCTCCTCTCAGGCAGGAAACCCTATACCATTTCAGACAAATGGTTGTCCACTCTCTTCTTAAAAACTTCCAGTGTTGGAGCATTTTCAACTTCTAAAGGCAAGTCATTCCACTGATTAATTGTTCTCACTCTCAGCAAATTTCTTCTACAGGTAAAACTCGAAAAATTAGAATATCGTGCAGATGGCTGTGTTGACCCTGGACTTAATGAAGCACAGTGGTCTAAAGTCCTGTTGCTCAGTGGTCCAAAGTCCTCTTTTCTGATGAGAGCAACTTTTGCATCTCATTTGTTAACCAAGGACCCAGAGTATGGAGGAAGAATGGAGAGGCACACACTGCAAGATGCTTGAAGTCCAGTGTGAAGTTTCCACAGTCTGTATTGATTTGGGAAGCCATGTCATCTGCTGGTGTTGGTCCACTGTGCTTCATTAAGTCCAGTGTCAACACAGCCGTCTACCAGGAGATTTTGGAGCACTTCATGCTTCCTTCCTCAGACGAGCTTTATGGAATGCTGACTTCATTTTCCAGCTGCCCACACTGCCCAAAGCACCAAAACCTGCTTCAATGACCGTGGGATTACTGTGCTTCATTGGCTAGCAAACTCACCTGACCTGAACCCCATAGAGAACCTATGGGGCATTGCCAAGAGAAAGATGAGAGACATGAGACCGAACAATGCAGAAGAGCTGAAGGCCGCTATTGAAGCATCCTGGTCTTCCACAACACCTCAGCAGTGCCACAGGCTGATAGCTTCCATGCCACGCCGCATTAAGGCAGTAATTGCTGCAAAAGGGGCCCAAACAAAGTACTGAGTACATATGCATGCTTATACTTTTCAGAGGTCCGATATTGTTCTATGTACAACCGTTGTTTTATTGATTGCATGTAATATTCTAATTTTCTGAGATGGTGGATTTGGGGTTTTCATGAGCTGTACGCCATAATCATCACAATTATGACCAATCATGGCTTGAACTATCTTGCTTTGCATGTAATGCGTCTTATCTCATATGTTAGTTTCACCTTTTAAGTTGCATTACTGAAATAAATGAACTTTTGCACAATATTCTAATTTTTCGAGTTTCAGCTATAGGCTGCTTCTCTCTTTGATTAGTTTCCATCAATTGCTTCTTCTGAGACTGGCATTTGATTCCTAATCAAGAATTATGAAGGTAACGACTGAGAACATAGGCAATTCCTAGCAGGATGGGTTTTTTTTTTCCTTTCGTAAAATTAACCTGTTCAGCTCTGATAAATTTTAAAATGTCTAAGTATTGAAGAAGTCCCTATGGTATTTCTCCAAGGGCTACAATCATGGTTGGCATTGCATCAAACTCATGTCAGAAGCACTGAGATGCTTTGGCCGAAAGGATTAGCCAGTGACATCGCTATTGTCTGGGGGACACCCAGTTGGGGGCTCTATTCATGTCCCTGGAAGGACAGGCGCTCACCCTGCCCCACAGCTGGACTCGAGTCTTGAAAGCAGGCTTGCTAATCTCCAACCCAGTGGTGCAATTCAGCCAGTTCTATCCAGTTTGGACGAACCGGTAACGGTGGTGGTGGGAGGCTCTGCCCACATGCTGGAAGGACAGGAGCTCACCCTGCCCCACAGCTGGACTCGAGTCTTGAAAGCAGGCTTGCTAATCTCCAACCCAGTGGTGCAATTCAGCCAGTTCTATCCAGTTTGGACGAACCGGTAACGGTGGTGGTGGGAGGCTCTGCCCACATGCCCGGACATCATGACGTCCCATTTTTGACGCTGTGTGCATGTGTGCGCTCACATTTGCAAACCAGTAGAAAAGATAAGTTGATTTTATCCCTGTTCCAACCCAGCATCCTAACACATGAACCAGAGGTGAAGTTCAGCAGGTTCTGGAGAACCAGTAGCAGAATTTTTTAAGCAGTTCGGAGAACCGGCAAATACCGCCTCTGGTTGGGCCCAGAGTGAGGTGGAAATGGAGATTTTGCAATGTCCGTGTCCCAGGAATAGGGAGGGAATGGGGATTTTTCAGTATCCTTTCCCCGCTATGCCCACCAAGCCACGCCCACAGAACCGGTAGTAAAAAAAAATGAACTTCACCACTGACATGAACCATAAGCACCAGCAGCAGTAATAATAATAACAATAGTAGTTGTCCTGAGTCAACAACCACTCCTTTAGTGACTGTGGAACAAAACCTGATTAGGCTTAAAACATATTTTTTTCACTTTTAAAACAAGCCCTTCAATTCCTCCAAATGAAGAAAAAAAGATTGGGGATGGGTTTTTTTTCCCCTCTTTTTTTGGCTTTACACCACCTGAGCCAGCCTATTGAAGGAACATTGGCAGGCAACAAATGGCCTTTTGCTCTTTTTTTTAGTTCTGTACAGGCAGCACAATAGGCTGGTTGCCATGCTATACCTCACAGGCTGCTCCCTTCTTTCTCCCATTTGATTAAAAAGCCAGCAAGAAAGCAAACACTACCCCAAAAGTGTCATCCGTTCATGTATAACCACCTTATTAATCTCTTAATGTTGTCTGATGAGTCATGAGCTCTATTCTCTTCCCTTTATCTAAGGAAGCCTGGAGCACTATCTCTGCCAGAAACTTCAGCTGTAATCTATACACCCTACAGTACACACTATATTACAGTGTAAAATTACATCTTCTTCTTGGAGGGAAAGGGAGCGGCCGGCACAGTCCTGTGTTTGCTGTCTCTCTTCATCAACAAAAGCTCTTTACTAATCTGAAGCAATATTGCTTCCTTGAAACTGCACCTTCAGAACGCTTCCTATTAGCAAACAGCATGTAACATCACTTTTACAAGCTACCCTACGGTACTACAAAGCCATGATCTGCTCGGCAGTGACTTCATCTTAGCGCCTACTCACCCAATGCCAATACAGAATGACTAAGCCAGCTATCTTCAGACCAGCTAGTCAGTGGGGGAGATCTTGCTGTTCCCAAAAATGATCTCAGCTATGCATGACTTCGAAAGGCTCAATGCCATGGGCATGAATGAGAATACATTTGTGCAAGGCATGGGACAGTGATGGGTGGCACTTACCTTCACTACTGCTTCACTGATCTCGTGCACGAGAGTTCCGTTTGTGCGTGCACCTGATTCGCGCCGCGCACACATACGCAATCCATTGTCCCTGCAACAACCAGCTGATTTTCAGGGCTCACACAGGCGCTGTGCGTGCACACACAATTCGCCTTTTGCTATAAAAACAGGTATAGAGTACGGGTGGGAGGGCCAAAAGAGCCACCAAACCAGTTCAGTCTCAGTTGCTCTGGGCCACTACCGGTTCAGCCAAACCAGGCCGAACCGGCAGAAACCCACCTCTGGAATGGGACCATTGTTGTAAGTTTGAGCCTGTTGTTACCATGTCTCACTGGTCCCCAATAGTAAATTGGTCCTCTATAACAGCAGTTCCCTTTTTTGGCTGTGCCATGTGGCATTGCTGCTGGTGTTGGTGGGGGGAGTAGATGGTTTTGCATGCACAACCTTATCCCACACATACGCAAATAAAGCTTCACATGCATGCCCACTGCTTACGCTGCTCAATCCCCAAAAGGCCATGGACCAGTATTGCTTGTAGCCCAGGGGTTGGGGACCCCTGCTCCATATCAAAGTAGTCTTCTCACCCTTATCGATATTTTTATAGCCCCAAGTTAAGTTATTTTTCCTTTCCCGGGCAGGTATAATATTCTTCACGGGCCTATATTACACTTAAATAATAGTTCTTCCACCAAAAATAGATTGTAATAGATTTTGCTATTGTATATTGACTTCACTGCTTTGATATTCTAAATCATAATCTGTCCAGAGAATTTTAAATATTGGATGGAATGATAATGATGATGATGATCTCTTTTATTCATTAAACATGAAACTTAGTCAACTGAACATTTAAAAATGTATCATATTGACTGGCACTGATGGTTGATACTGGTTGATGCTGCCATCCTAGGTGGTGATGATGATGATGATGATGATGATTTCATATTCAGAGGAGATCTTCAAGGCTTGGCCAATATTGATGCTGCTACATCCATATTTGACCTTGGATGGGGTTCCACTTCCTCATTCAAGGATACTATGCAACTTGAGAGTTTTTATGGACTCACAGCTCTTGCGCTATGAGCAGGGGGCAGCTTTGGCCAAGAAAGCTTTTCTCCAGTTTCATCTGGTGCACCAGTTGCACTTTTTCCTAGATCAGACCACTCACTCATGCTGTGGACACCTCATGGCTTGATTACTGCAATATGTTTACATGGAGCTGCTCCTGAAGACCACCTAAAATCTTGAGCTCTGTAACGAAGCCGCAATGATGTGTAGCAACATACTTGGTTTCACTACTTGCCAGTTTCCTTCTAGTTGCAATTCAAGGAGTTGGTTGATATCTATAAAGCCCTCTATGGCATGATGTCTGGTTATTTGAGTGACCATCTTTCTCCCATAGTATCTGCTCAGCTGGTTTAATCAGCTGATTTAATCTGGTAGTGCTGGTGCACTCCAGGTTCAATCAATTAGGCAATGCCATCTGTCTGCACCCCGGAAGCATGCTTTTTTGGATACAGTCCATCTCACTTTCCAAACATTTAATTGCATTTTTTTTTCTGTTGGGGAAGTTAAAGAGGTTAAGACTTAAGGGGGGGAGACAATGAAGAAAGAAGAAAACACTAAAACTACATAAAATTGTAATTAACAGACTAGATCTACTTTGATGTGTTCTACGCAGGAGTACTTGGGGAAAAAATTCAAAGGTACAATATGATGATTGTTATTGTCTATTAAGCCCAGGAAATATCAGGCTAATGGTTTACATGTAGTTATTTTGCAATTTCTATGAAAACAGATGCACCCATAATTTATTGCTCTTCCTAAAAATATATCTTGCTATTGAGGACCAGCAAGATATGATAACATCAGCTCAAACCCATAATAATGGTTCCTTTTGTGACATAAATTTAATCTACTCTTGGGAGGAAGACTCATGTCCATTGTAGGGAGCCACTTACCATGTCTGTCTGTCTGTCTGTCTGTCTGTCTGTCTGTCTGTCTGTCTGTCTGTCTGTCTGTCTGTCATCTGATTTTTAAACGTATGTATTTATATTATTGTAACAGTGGGTGGCTCAGTGGCTAAGATGCTGAGCTTGTAGATCAGAAGTTTGGCAGTTCAGCGGTTTGAATCCCTAGTGCTGCGTAACAGAGGGAACTCCCGTTACTTGTCCCAGCTTCTGCCAACATAGCTGTTTGAAAGCATGTAAAAATGCAAGTAGAAAAATAGGAACCACCTTTGATGGGAAGGTAACAGCATTCTGTACACCTTCGGTGTTTAGTCATGCCAGCCTCATGATCATGGAGACGTCTTCAGACAGCGCTGGTTCTTCAGCTTTGAAACAGAGATGAGCACTGCCCCCTAGAGCCGGAAACAACTAGCACATATGTGCGGGGGAACCTTTACCTTTACTTATTTATATTATATCTCTCCAAAAACGTCAGTATTTACATAAAAATTGAAGGCTTCAAAAGCATTTCTTTTTTTTAAAAAAAGAAAAGAAAAATCCACTGTTAAGTAAACAAACCTTTGCTCATGTAGTGGGACTTCACTTCCTTTTCCTCTCTGTCTCTACTCTTGTTCTGGCCATGGACAGTAAGTCTGTTAGTAACCCGCTTAAGAGTTAAGGATGATACAACGTGGGGATAAGGCAGCCTTTGACTCAACAGCGCTTCCATCTTGTTAAGTATTTAAGGAATATTTTTATTGTTTAGTTTTCATACACCCCTCTGTTCCCCTTGGGGGGAGGGTGTGAGTAGAAGAGGAATCATCAGACCCAAAAATGACCTTAGCATGCTAATTCCTGAAACCAGGAATTAAGTTAGATTAGGCAGTTAGGCATTTGCTTCTAAATTAGTATATATTGACCAGGTTGGGACAACACCCCCGTCCCCCCAAAGAATCAAACGTAAAAGCAAAAATTGGCAAAACCAAAACGCTATTTAGACATAAAATATCCACCATATAGTTTCCCAGAAACTTCACTTGGATAGCCTGACTGAGAGGTAGCAGTGAAAGGTGGACGCAGAAAAAAGGGGTGGAATTATTTTCACAATTGACCCAGGGAGTTAAATTTCTTTGATCTTTGGAGTCCTGGGAGAAGGCTAGGAAGTAGTTAAAGTTACAAGTTACAAGGGGAAAATGTTCAGGTTAGATGTCAGGTGGAACCTCCTGGCTTATGAGCTTTACAGCAAGGCTATCAGATGAAGTGATCCTCAAACAATGGCGGTCGTCTGTCAGAGATGCTACCCTGAGCAAAGTGTTGGGCTGCATCGGTGTTTCTCAATATTGGCAACTCTGAGACAGTCGCATTCTCAGAATTCCCTACCTAGCATGCTTGAAAAAAAAATGTTCCAGATCAGGAAACTCCAAGCTTGACAAGACTTGTGGACTTCAACTTCCCATGCGGACTGGGGAATTCAGGGAGTTGAAATCTACTAGTCTTAAATTTGCCAAATTTGGAGACCCCTGTTCTAGATGACCTTCAAGAGCCCTCGCAATCCTATAAGTCAGTGATGGCTAACCTTTTCGTTGCTGTGTGCCGAAAGTGTGTGCATACCCACATTTGGTGCGTGCGACTCCCCTGTGCATGCACATGCATGACCCCCTGAATTTCCCATCCCCCCGTGCATGTGTCTGTGGCCCAGTGCATGCACCCTTCCCCTGTACATGCACATGTGACCCCAGCACTTGCGCCTCGCTCCCTGTGCATGCATGGCAGAGACCCAAAAACCAACTGGTTGACAGGAGGTGTGTGCACATGCGTGGTGGAGCTGAGCTGGGGTGACGGCTTGCATAACCACAGAGAGGGCTCTGCGTGCCACCTGTGCCACACATGCCATAGGTTCACCACCACGGCTATAAGCCATTTTAGTTCCATGGAAGAGAAAGCAAGGCTTGTCAAGCTTTCTGAACAGCACAGGTAATTCTCTGATTTTTTTTTAAAGGTTTATTGGACTGTAATATCCCACAGAGTTGGCCTCCTCAGGATGCCGTTGGCCAGGCTGTGTCGGCTGGCAACCCCCAGGGGGAGACCCTTCTCTATGGGAGTGCCTTCCCTTTGGAATGAGCTGCCCCCGGAGCTTCGCATAATTCCTGACCTCCCGTCCTTCCAGTGCACCCTAAAAAGCTGGCTTTTTCGGCAAGCCAGCCTGGCCTGAATAAAATAAATTATTAATTTTAATTATTAATTTTAATTTAATTTTTAAATGTAATTGTCAATTGTCAATTGGTGTTTTTTTTGTATATTCTATTTAATCTCTTTTTTTTAACTTTTGTAATAGGTGTTTTTATGCTGTACGCCGCCCTGAGTCCTTTGGGAGAAGGGCGGCATATAAGTCCAATAAACCTACACCTAAACCTAAACCTACACCTACACCTAAACATTCACCTACACCTACACCTACACCTACACCTAAACATTCACCTACACCTACACCTACACCTAAACATTCACCTACACCTACACCTAAACATTCACCTACACCTACACCTTCACCTATACCTAAACATTTACCTACACCTACACCTACACCTAAACATTCACCTACACCTACACCTAAACATTCACCTACACCTACACCTTCACCTATACCTAAACATTTACCTAAACCTACACCTACACCTAAACATTCACCTACACCTACACCTTCACCTTCACCTAAACATTCACCTACACCTACACCTACACCTAAACATTCACCTACACCTTCACCTATACCTAAACATTCACCTACACCTACACCTACACCTACACCTACACCTACACCTACACCTACACCTACACCTACACCTACACCTAAACCTAAACCTAAACCTAAACCTAAACCTAAACCTAAAAAAAGCCCCCATTCTGCTCTGCAAGTAGATATGACACATTCTATCTAAAGGTTTCTCTTTTTCTTTTGAAAAAAAAGAAAAGAAAACCTAATTCATTAATGCAATCAAGACAGTATAGAACATTATTAGCATGGTCAAAATGTATCTCTTTCTCGGTACCTTAAAAAAAAGGGGGAAGCTGTGATGGAGATGCTTTATTATTTGTGTGAATTCTGATGGGGCAGTCTAAATTCAGCAGGATTAGATTCCTCTCGTTTTCTGTCCCTCCCCCCACCTCCCGTCTAGGCTTTGTACCTGCCAACTTCATAAACAGACATTATAATCTTGTCATTCACCCAGATATGCAGTCTGGAGCTGTCATATCCCCTCAAACACATCACCCTCCCCTCTAATGTCATCATAATGAAAAGTAAAGAAAACTTAAGCAGGCAGCAATATTACTTCTCTCCTTTTAGAATCAATGTAATTTGGGTGGTGGTATTGTGTATATAAAAAAAAGAGAAATACTGTTTTCGCCCCTGTGAAGATGTGTATAAAATTGGTTTTAAAACAAGAAAGACTGTAAGTGTATTGAGATCTGTCAGGACGATGCAAATCATTTTTCTAGGAGGAGGGAATAATTTTTCTGGGCAGACACACCAGCATTTGCAATCTCTCCTGTTTTTACCATTGATTACTATTGTAATTACAACTACAATAATTCCTCTCATCATGTACTATGCGAGAAATACATTTAAATCAGCTTTTTTAGTGGTCTAAATTTCCTTGACCTTTAAATGACTGGGAGAAGGCCAAGAAGAAATTATTAGGATTCAGCTGAAACTCCTGAAAGATGGAGATTTAACTCCTGAAGAAGTTAAAATTAGACGTATCTTTCTTTTGCTGTTAGACCTTAAAGAGCCTTCTCTGGTCCAATCCCATATATCCATTGGCTCTGAACTTCGGGCACAATCATAAAATGAGGTGGAGTTCAAACTTCAAGGTGGAATTCATGTAAAGGTGTGTGTGTGTGTGTTTTTGTGTGTGTGAGCATAACTCTGGAATGCCTTGAGTAATTTTAACCAAACTTGGTACACAGATGATTTACTCTCTTGAAACAAATATTGTGAGGGCAAGGCACCCTTAACACCTCTCGGGGGGGGGGGTGTTCTGTTACAGTACAGCCTGTTGTGCCTTCAAATGACTTCTACTGTACTGCCATAAAATGGCTTCTACTGTACCGCACAATGGAATAATGGCTTCACACTACTCCACAAGGGGGCTCCCTCTGGTAACATTAGAAATTATGTTTGGTCCGGACATTTCCCCCCTATGAATAAATATCCGGACAACGCCGGGTTATATGCTAGTTACTTTTTTTTTTAAAATAATTTTTATTAATTTTAAAACATTACAACAAAAACTACATACACCATACAATACAATGTTTCACCCTGTGCTATACATGGGAAAGGAAGACTTGGTCCTTCGGATATATCTTCACGATCTCCAAAATCCACGTTCTCTGGGTACAGGTGTTGAAGCATCCAAATTTCCAAACGCATACTCCACAAATGGCTCCCAAGTTTTCCAAAAAGTGTCCCTTTTATAAACACCCTTTCTAAATTTAATATCACATGTCATTTTATCATTTAAAGCTAATTTCCACATTTCACAGTACCACTCTTCTATTCTAAAATTCACCTCTAGTTTCCAATATCTAGCTATTATAATTCTTCCCATTATAATCATAATTCTAACCAATTCTTTTTCATAATTTGTTAGTTCTGATTCCTTGATTAACAACAATAATATAGTCTCTGGTCTCAATATTATTTTTTTCTTCATCATTTCGGATATCGTTTTCTCCAATTGTTGCCAAAACTTTTTAACTTTTCCACATTTATACCACATATGTTCATAAGTCCCCAGTTCCATGTTACATCTCCAACATTTATTACTAATTTTTTTGTCCATCAACGATAACCTTAATGGAGTCAAATACCATTTCCAGACAACCTTAAAATTATGTTCTTTGATCCTTGTTGATAAAATCCTCATAATTCGACTCTTCCAGTTCACATTCCAGTCCATATCTGATATTTTAATATTGAATTCTTCCTCCCAATTCATCTTCATCGTCATTTGTGGTTTCCCATCAAAATTTATAATCTTATATATCTTACTAATGAGTCCCTTTAACCCAATTTCGTCTTTAATAATTTGAGATACTAGGTTTTCAAATTCAGTTTTGTTTCTACTTGTCTTACAATTCCCCCTTACCTTCATAGTCCATTTTTCTATCTGTATTTTGTCAAACCAGTTTAGCCCCAATTTTTCAATTATTCCATTTTTCCTTCTTTCATTTCCTAAAGCTTTTAACCAATCTATTATAATTTCTATGTTTTCATCTTCAATTACTTTATCACGGCTTATATTGGTTTTAATCGGCCAATTTCCAATTGTCTTCCCAAAAAAGTTATATCCGGAATTAGAATTAGAATGTGGTATCAAAATCAAAAGGAAGGTGGATTGGGAATTCCCAATCTACTTAATTACTATTGGGCCTATGGTATTCGAACTGTGGTGAAAATACTCAAAGGCGGAGATGGTCATTGGGGAGATTTAGAGTTAAAAGATATTAAGAGATTTGGCCCTGCATGGTTTTTAGATAAAGCAAAAACAAAAAAAGGTAATTAACAGTTATTGGT
Organism: Rhabdophis nuchalis; assembly: GCA_039707465.1. Classification (NCBI taxonomy): domain Eukaryota; kingdom Metazoa; phylum Chordata; class Lepidosauria; order Squamata; family Natricidae; genus Rhabdophis; species Rhabdophis nuchalis. Next base: position 161,875,093 of record CM077644.1, on the reverse strand, counting down.
TAAAAGGACTGAGTAAAATTTGGGATAAATTTGTTATATGCTAGTTACTTCTAAAAGTTTGTAGGTGGGGCAACTGTCATAGTTCTTTCCAAAAATGCCAACTAATTATAGCTTTTAATCTGATTAAATAAGGAAATGAAGTCTTCAGAGAGTCCTTTTTCTTAAAAAGTAGATTTCAAAGTCATAAATCACTTAGGTTTTTAATTCTGGTCTCATCCATTTCTCTGAGTTTAGTCTCTGGAAGGTGCTCACAGAACAAAGACAGCCCTTAAGCCTCCAAAAGTAGTTGACATGTTCCCTAAAGTCTTAATTCATTATTTCCTGAGTAGCAAATATTATTATTTGGTCATTGGTTTGATTAGTATTTAGTATGAGATTTACACCCTATCTTTCTATTACATAATCACTGAAGGCAGCTTACAGCAATATTTTAAAAAGTGCAAATAGACAGCAGGAGTAAACTTTAACTGTAATTACATTCAGAATTGAAGCTTAGCAATTGTTCATTTGAAAACTCACTGCTTTTTTGAAAGAAAGAGAAAGGAAGGAAGAGAAAGGAAGGAAGGAAGGAAGGAAGGAAGGAAGGAAGGAAGGAAGGAGAGAAGAGAGGAGAGGAGCAGAGCAGAGCGGAGAGGGAAGGAGAGAAACGGAAAGGAAAGGAAAGGAAAAGGAGGCATAATTTCCATCATACGGCTGCAGCCACCATCTTAACTTTTCCTAAGTATGGGAAGAGCACATCTTGGGAAATACATGTTGTTGCCTGAAGAACTCTACAGAAGACTCTTTAGCAGACCATATAGCTATGCTTCCAACATGGATATGTGGATGAATAATGGTCTTAAAAAAGCTTCTTCAGATGATCAAAGTTACTAGGAAGTTCATAGCAGCGGAGGTGCTTCTTCAGACAATCAGCCCGTAAGCTATTTGGAACTTTAACTGTCAACATTAGTAGTGTAAATTGTGCCTGGCAGGCAACTAGCAGCTAATAACACTTTTCAGTGCAGGGAACACATGATTAATGTCTCTTCTAGCAGTTAACGCCCTGTTAAGTGACAATGAATGTTATTGCTTTTTTACAAGCTTCAAAAAATATATTTGTATAATGCAGAATCTATACTTAGGATACAAATGTGATTCATATGTGAAGATAGTGATTGACTATGTGCCTTTCGGTGAGTGATGAGTCTTAGCAACCAGATGGATAGATGTTCTCCAGGACGATGTATCTCCATCCTGGCTCTCTGGGTCTCTCAGTGGTGTACCCATTGCTACTGTAACTAGGTTCCATCCACCTTGCTGTTGTTTCCTTTCCTTTTCTTTCCTTCCAGTTTTCTTGGCATTAGAACCTCTTCCAGAGAGCTGTTTTTGCATAATGTGTACAAAAAAAATATTGACCTGATCATTTGTGCCTCATGAAAATTGTGGACTGGTTTGTTTTCTTTATTGACCATGGTATTCTATTCTTTAAGTTAAAGATTCCCCCATACATGCATGCTAGTTGTTTCCGTCTCTATGCGGTGGTGCTTATCTCTGTTTCTAAGCCCAGGAGCCAGCACTGTCCAAAGACGTCTCCATGGTCATATGGCCGGCATGACTAAATGCTGAAAGGTGCATGGAACACTGGTGGTTCCTATTTTTCTGCTTGCATTTTTTTACGTGCTTTCAAACTGCTAGGCTGGCAGAAGCTGGGACAAGCTTACTCCGTTACGTGGCACTAGGGATTCGAACTGCTGAACTGCCGACCTTCTGATCAGCAAGTTCAGCGTCTTAGCCACTGAGCCACCACATTCTTCCTATCCTGCTTCTTCAAAATCCAACATTGGCATCAATTGAATAGCACTGGAAAAACCACTGCCTGCATCCTTCTGCTCACCATTGTAGCATCTGAATATCTAAGTCCACTGGAGTTGACAGCCAATACATTGAACAGCATAGTTTTTGACTTCTGGTTGTTTTACTGTTGATAGTTGATCTTAAAAGGAAGCAGTTCTCCACCAAATCTTCATTCTCAATTCTAATGCTGATTGGTGGGCCTGTTGTCATTCTGCCTTGTCTTTTCAGTCTCATTTTTCTTCCACTGTACTTTCATTGGTAGAGCTTCCAAATAATTTGCAATTGTAGCTATTGGAGTAGTGTGAGCATAATACATTATTCACTGTACGTTATTTAAGTTTTGTCCTCCATTTTTTTTTTGAAAAAGTTTTATTAGTTTTAACATTTTATAAAGGAAAAGGGATAGGTAAGGTATTAAGCAATATTTTAGAGCTTCCACATCGGGTCTGATGACCGTCTCCGAGTCTTCATACATGTTCCATTAGGAAATAATAAAAGGAAGGGGTACATACATTTTAAGTCATAAATTCCATAATCAAAAATGATATTTCATACATTCAATTACTTTGTTTCTATTAACATCCATACAGGAATTACCATCATAAAAAAAAAAAAAGTTATTTTTGCGATCTGAGCCTCTTTGCTATCGTCTCTTCCTCCTCCACCCCACCAGTAGGAGGACCCGTGGCCCCTCCCGTTCCCATATCATCGTCATCCAGGATTGAGGAGTGTTTTTTAAGAAAATTCTCCGCCTCTTCTACTGTTTTAATTCTAACTCTTCCTCCCTCCCAGAATACCAGCATCCCTTCTGGCATCAACCAGTTGAACCACACCCCCTTTTTATGTAATTGTTTTGTTAAGAAGGAATATTTCCTTCTTATATCTCGTATTTTTGGGGGGATCTGCTTCAATATGGCCACCTCGTTTTGCTGATATATCAGAGGGCCCCCTCTTTGCGCTCTCAGTATCTCATCCCTCGTTGACCTTCTTATAAATTTAATATGTATCTCTCTGGGTACATCATTTATTCTGGCAAATGCTGAATTAATTCTGTAAATCAAATCAATGTCCCCCCAGATAAGTTCCTTATTTTTCTTAGTAAAATCCGCTAACATAGTAGCCATTAACTCTTTTAAATTCTCATTATCTGATTCTGGGCCAATCTGAAATCTTAAAAAGAAAGACATACGTTCAAAATCAATTTTAGACATTTGACCAGTAATATCTATAATTTCCTTCCTAAAATCTTTTATCTCCTCCTTCATCCCAAATGCCCCCACTTCCAGCCCCTCAATTTTTTGTTTATTATTTGTAATTTCTCTTTGCGCCTCCAGTAGTTCCAATCTTGTACTTAAATTGTCTTTCCGGATTTGTTGTATTTCATTCATTATTTTCTGGAACATCTCCTCTATATTTATTGGCTTAGGATCCTCTGCTTCTGTTTCCTTCTGTAGCAAAGCTGTGATCTTTGATTGTGAGGATGGACTAGGCTTTGTAGATGCTGGAGCAGAGCTTGATTTCCCAGATGGAGGTTTTCTCGTTGCCATAATTAAAGTTAGTATGAAGAGGGAAAGAAAAAGAAAAAAATGGCGCTGTTGGGCGGGCAGTCTGTGAAGTCCCAGACAAAAGCAGTTGTAGTTCAAATTAAATTTGCAACATCCAGAGAGAAAAGTAAAAGGAAAGAAAAACTTTCCAAACAAAAACAGAAGGCTTCACAAGGGAAGGGAGCACTGAAAGTCACTAGAGTAGGTCCTTTTATATATTTTTTAAATTTAATCTCATTTAGTTTGTTAAAATGGAGGAATGCTTATTTTCAAAAGGAAAAGTTCCGTCCTGGGAACAAAGAGAACGCCATCTTTCCATCTTGCTGGCAGCGATGAAGAAAGCAAAAGTAAAAACAGTCAATTTAAAATGTAACAAGGCTCAGGATACATTGTCTAACAGCAATTCCTTATTTGGTAATGCATTTCCTTTTTCAATAAGTCCAACGGATGCCACTTTCACTCTCTCCGCATCGCGGGACTAATTCTCTGATGCCGCTTTAGTTCCAGGGGGGTTGTTTCCAACTCCCCCCTATTTCTCTCTTTCAGTAGAATTGAATGCTGAAATTTCAAATAGGGCACATACCATTTCTTCTAATCCGGAGCCTCGGCACAGCCATTCAGCCCCGGCGTTTCTGCTCTTTGTAAAAATCCTCCATGTTCCAGCTCCTTTGGCGAAAGGGAACTCCCCCCGCGAAAGTTCCTCAACCCTAGGGGGTGAGGCGGGAGCAGCCCCCCGACCGCCGTCGAGATGGGGGCCCTCACCACAAGCTGCCCGTACAGAGGGGTGGGGACTTTGCCTGTCCCCCCCTGCACCCGAAGGCGCGCTGAGGCAACACAGCAGCGGACGTGTGGAATCCATGTCCGTTGCCTCCAAAGCCGGAAACGATCTCACCTCCATTTTTAAAACCATGTTTTAAAACCGAGTCCCTTCGGGGAGAGGGGGCGGCCTAGAAATCGAATTAAATAAATAAATAAATGTTCATCTTCTCCCTTAATTCATATTCAACATAGTGGAATAAATTAATAACTCTAATATGTTTCTATCTCTGTATCAATTTTATCTTCTAAATTTTATCCTCTATCTTCATCTCTATCTCCTTACGTATCTACCTCTTTATCGTCAAGTCTCTCTCTCTCTCTCTCTCTCTCACACACACACACACACATACACACACACACACACACACTAATTTTACAGGTAGTCCTCACTTAACAATGGTAACTGGAAATGGCAGCTCTATTGTTAATCAATAGGGTTGTAAAGTATGACATCATGTGATTAGCTGATTTAAGATGGAAGTTGTGGCAGTTTTAGCTATTGTTGTTAGCTATCACACAGGATTGTAGCAAACAAGTAGTCACCATTTGTAATCTTCCTCTGTCTTCCCCATCAACTTTGCTTGTTGGAAGCCAGAAGCTTACAACTGACAACCTTGTGGCTATAGGATGTTGTGGCATCACAATTGTGATCCAGTTGCCAAGCATCAGCATTGCAATCACATAACAGCAGGCATGCTGCAAAGTCTCCCTCATTGTAATTTTGAACGGTCACTGAATGAGTGGACATTAAATAAGGATTACCTGTTTATTTAAACATATCATATTTAACCCCCAATTTTTTCTGTAATTTATCATTTTCAAATGATAGGTTCTAGATTTCAATTAAAGTAGTCTCTATTCTTTTCCCAAATATGTTTGAAAGTTTTACAAATAAAAGTGAATATACATGTCCCAAGGATAGTGTTGCAGAATCCAATCTGGGTTGATCAATGGGATTCAGAGGTTTTCTCTTCCAAACTTTCAGACTTGTGCTGGAGCCAATCTTCATGGGACTTCTCTCTAGCTTCCTCTCTATGTTTGAAAATTTTCAATATGTTGGCACTCTGAAAAAAATGCTTCCAGAATTGTTCCCCGTTGCTCTGAATTGCCTTCATTCACTACATCAAGCAGCCCTTCTGATTGGCTGTAGTGCCACGTGATTCACCCATAATCTCTAATTGGATAAACTGACCAATACAATTAATCCAGAAAGAAAAACAAGTTAGGTAAAATATCTCTGAAGCTGTTGTGGATCTTGGTGCCCAAAGCTGGTGCCTGAATTTTAAAGTTGTCACGTTGCATACTGCTTTCCATCTTGTGTCTTTTGCAGCAAGGAAATACAGAGGAAATAGTGCAGAAGAGATACTGTGGTAACATAGCAACACAGCCCCAATAACTCTTCACACACATTCTACTGCCCCCATCCCCAAAAGAATGGGATGTAGTAGTTAAGAATTCATAATGGCGTATTCAAAAGGAAAGGTATTTTTTAATGACTAACTGGAAGATGACTATTTACATTATCTAAACACCATGAATACGAAAACCAAGGAATAGTCAACAGAGTTCTACTTAATCTAAAGAATATTTTATTAATAATAAGCCTTTTATTTTCAGCTGTATATATTTAGGATATTTCTTTTTTTTTTAAATCTAAATTTTAGCTTGCTGAAATTCAAGCAACACCAACTGGAAAAATTAAGTTAATTTATTATAGAGAAAAAAAAGTGCCTATATTTCAAGGAAAAAAGTATCTATAACATAAATATTGTCATTAGTGTAAACCTTGTTAGTGATTTCCAGCATCCAAATAATGGACTTCCCATGCAATTTGAGGCATTTCTACTCTAAAATAAGTTTCACTGGGATCATTTAGTTTTTCTTCTAGGAAAGAACAGCTTTATAATACCTTTCAAGGACATTATTTGTATGGTGGTAAGGAATTACTTGAAGGGTTTCTTTTCAAAATGGAATGAAAGAAGACAAATTTTAGAAGGTAAACACTTGATCTCAGTAATAAGTGTTTAGCACATCCTTAACTGCAGATGTTGCCTACAGAAGCACACCGCGGTAGCGGAAGATTTGAAATGGCACAGCACAAATTATGATGTTTTATGTGTGAAGATGAGAGGACAAAATTAGAATGCGCAAGGTTGCTTTGGGGAAAAAAATAAGAGAGGGATGATTATTATTTTTTTGAATCAGGAAAAAGTGCTATCTTCATAGGATGCTAAAATAGGTTTGCTTTAATGCCATTGTGGAATTACAATATCTGCAAATCTCCCAGTTAAGAGCTCTCATTGAAAATAATGGTCCTTCTTCAGAGGTTGCTATTTAAAATAGTTAAGTGGGTTGGTGGAAGGCTATAAAAATAGGCCTATTTTTCATTGCCACCTTGACATGATATACTTTGAGGAGGGGGCTGATTCAGGGGGAATGCTGCTTAGTGCTGATGCAACATTAATTTGGCACTAATATAAAATAATGCTGCCTCCATTCCCTTTCTCATGAAATCCTGATTCTAACAGAAAAATAGAGCCATTCCTGTTTACGAGCGGTGGGAAGGTGCTAGGCCTTACGAGCTCAGTGATTCTACCAGTAGAACTATTTTGTCAGCAAGCTCCCTGATATGACAGCAATTTCTTTTTAATAAGAGAGAAATAGGCCCTATAGTCCATTGTGATTTATACATTATTACACAGTCATACGCAGGCTTAAATGCATCACTGTAGTGCTGAATGAAATGAGTAGAATTATAAAAAGAACATTCTTACACTGTCAGGAAAACAGTAGCAAAATGCCCTTTGTGAAATGCAACCTGAAAAGGACAATTCATACTCAGATTCACTCAGAAGTTACTACTGTGATCAGGAGAGGGTGCAAGAATGTGTGTGTGTGTGTGTGTGTGTGTGTGTGTGTGTATGTATGTAAGTATGTATGTATGTATGTATGTAGTCACGTAATTAAAAACAAAAAAATGGGGGAAAAAACACCACAAAGTTTTCCCCCCTAAAGAAAGAAGCCAATCTCCTGAATTTCCTGCACTAAATAATATTAGATTAGGTAGCTTGGAAAGGCCATGCCAGTTCTTAATTCTAAGACATTAATTATTTTTAGCAGGGTTTCAAAGAATTATTTTAAGCCTCTGTTGCATTCAGAAAGATCTCTTAAGCTGAACCTTGCAGAATCACTGAAAAATGAAGATCCCCATATTAGCCCTCAGCTTTAACAATAACCCATTTCTTTCCAATGTGGGTATGGAGACTGTCTTTCATTTCACTTCCTAAAAGCAATGATGGTGAACCCATTGGAACCAGTGTTCAAAAATTAGGAAAATGCTTCACTTGGCTCCACTGGTATGTTTTCTCCCTCCCCACACAAGAGTAACATTTCTTTACATCTTCATTTATAATGCGTGCAATTCTTGTTCATACTAATGCAAAAGCTGATTTCACACGATCATTGATAGTGTGTTCATTTTGGACATGGCAGTTCAACGCTTACACTTTGCAAACAACCACTCCATGCAACACTTCAGAGGCAGTAGGTTCTCAGCAGGTTCTGACCAGTTCTGGAGAACCGGTAGCAGAAATTTGAGTAGTGTGGAGAACCGGTAAATACCACCCCTGACTGGCCCCATCCCCATCTATTCTTTGCCTCCTGAGTCCCAAATGATCGGTAGGGAATGGAGATTTTGCAGTATCTTTCCCCTTGAGTGGGGTAGGAATGGAGATTTTACACTATCCTCCCCCTGCCATGCCCACCAAGCCATGCCACACCTACCAAGCCGCACCCACAGAACCTGTAGTAAAAAAAAAATGTACCCCACCACTGCAGCAGTTGAAAGACAATGGTGCAGCTGCCATGCTCCTAATGTATTTTGTAAGTTGCTCTTTCTTTCATGTCACCATCCATCACAATTCTGGATGTAACCAGACCACGTGCTGATATAGATAGTAAGAATCCATTTTAAGCCTCTGGTGGTTTAGGGTGGTTCATACATTTCTTGTATTTGTGTCCATTCAGTTTCTATGCTAAAACAGGAAGAATAGTTGTTCGTGACTGCCGACGTGTCACCCAAAACATTTTAATGTGTCACCTTTGACATGTGTGTTAAAGGTTTGTCATCACTGCATCAAAGAGTGTTCAAGGAAAGGACCATTAGTGGTTTTTTTTTAGCTTTTGCTATAGAAAGATCACCCACATCTGGAACCTTTTCATTAGAATGTGAGTTATGAAGTTATGATGAGAACTTATATATGTAGAAGTTTAAACAGTGGAAGAGGCTGAGTCAATACATTTTATTGACAATTCATTCAGGGAATGAGTAACTTTCTGACTAACCAACTTCCATTCCTTCCATCATCCTCTTTCCCATAAAAAGAGTTCTTTAGTATAGCCTTATCATAGCAAAGGATTTTTAGCCAAAGATAAATCTGATTCATAATTAATTTAAGAAAAATTAAATAGCATAATTGGTGCTGAAGGTAGAGAAAACTTCAACCTTTCTAGGGCCAAATTTTTAAGAAAGACATAAAATATGAATCAATAAAGAGAAGCATGTTTATCTTCTTTTAAATATATGCCATCTTTTTATTGGAAGAAAAGGACACTTCAAGCATATCTTCTCTCAAAACTTTAAAATTCTGGGTGCAATGCCAGATGTTCTTTGGAAGGCTTTATTTAGATCTTTCTGAATCTCATTTTGAATGTAGAGACAAGTTCACTCAAAAGATCTCAGGAAACAGATTTTCAGATCATCACTATCAGATTTCATTTAAGTGTGCCTTCTTAGACTATAAGGGACACAGTGACTCACCGGCTGAGATGCTGAGCTGGTTGATCAAAAGGTTGACAGTTCAGTGGTTTGAATCCCTAGCGCCACGTAATGGAGTGAACTCCCGTTACTTGTCCCAGCTTCTGCCAACCTGGCAGTTCGAAAGCATGTAAAAATGCAAGTAGAAAAATAGGAACCACCTTTGGTGGGTAGGTAACAGCGTTCCATGCACCTTTGACGTTTAATCATGCCAGCCAAATGACAACAGAGACATCTTCAGATAGCACTAGCTCTTAGTCTTTGAAACGGAGATGAGCATCACTCCCTAGAGTCAGGAACGACTAGCACTTATGTGCGAGAGGAACTTTTACCTTTTACTTAGAGGATAGAAAGCCATTTTGGTATAGTAGTTAAAGCATAAGGCTAGAAACTGGGAGACTGTGAATTCTAGTCCCCCTTAGGCACAAACCAGTTGGTGACTTTGGATTAGTTGTTCCTCTCAGACCAAGGAAGGAAGTGAGGGCAAATCATTTATGAAAAACCTTGTCAAGAGAACTTCAGGAACTTGTCCTGAAATCAGACATGATGGGGGGGAGGAGATATAACAAACTTAGAATTATTTATTTTAAAAACCTTGAGGGTCTGAGAAGGAGTTGTCTTATCTGGGACTTCATATAAGGAGACAAAAGATGAAGAAACATGATTGAATGTTGGTTCAAGTGATTTCATTTGCTCTAAACCAGTTCAGAGCTTTCCTTATCTGATTTTTAGCATCTTAATCCAAGTCCTAGTTCAGAAATCCAGACCTTTGAATCACAAGCTGGAACCAGGGGTGGGGATTTGCATGGGTTTGGGTGATCCTCTAGTTAGGATTTTGCCTGGTTTGTTGAACCCCAAATGCCAACCCGGGCTGGCTCCGCCCACCACACCCTGCCCCTCCCACCTCTCCCCATCCTCCCAGGAGTCGCCACACAATCTGTTCATCATGCTGGGTAAGTGCAGGGCCCACGTGGAGGCTTGAGGAGGAGGAAAAACGGTCCTACTGGAGGTTCCAGAAGTCCAGAAATGGGCCTGTTTCCAGCTTCTGGAGGGCCTCCGGAGCCTGGGGGAAGCGGTTTTTACCCTCCCAGAGGCTCAAGGGAAGCCTCTGGAGCCTGGGGAGGGCAAAAAACGCCCTCCCCGCCATGGTGCAGGAGGCTGACTAGGCTACACCCACCATGGCCATGGCCACCCAGCAACAGGACAGGGAACCCATTGAGGGAACTTTTGAAGCCCACCCCTGGCTGGAAGTATTTATCCAGTTGAGTTCAGGATAGAAATCTAAAATACCACCCAACCAAGGTCTTTGGATGTACCTTTCTAACAGTCCCACTCTTGAACTGTTGCTATCCTTAGAATCTGTGTTCTTGTACTTAAGGGTATTTTTACACACCCTATGCCAGTGATGGCTAACTTTTTTTGGCTCGCGTGCCAAAAGCGGGGGAAGTGCAGGGAGGTCATGCGTGGGCGTGCCACACTCATAATACTATGTGCGTGACCCCCTGCTTTTGGCGCACTTTTTTCTCCCTCCCCAGGCTCCAGAGGCTTTCTAGGAGCCTGGGGAGGGTGAAAACAGCCTCCCCTCTCCACCTCCAGGGGCTTCAGGAGCTTCCCTGAAGCCTCCAGAGGGTGAAAAATGGCCTCAAAAGAAAGCCTAAAACAGCTGGCCAGCACACACATGTGCGCTGGAGCTGACAGGGCAATGCCTCGCGTGCCCTAAGAAATGATTCCGCGTGCCACCTGTGGCACCCGTGCCATAGGTTCGCCATCACTGCCCTATGCTATGAGAGGTGTTCTTTTGTGGGAAAGCCTTTCAAATCCTTCAACAATGCAATCATGTCACCCTTGCAATAGCTCTTGTTGGAAATCAACCCATGGATGTAGCTTTTTGTATGCCATGATTTACAGATATAGGGAAGGACGAGCAAATTCCACACGTTATTTTGTGAATCTTTGAAAAGGAATAACCTGTCCCTTTTACATATCGTGACATCTGTCGCCTTTATAAGAACAGGAACAGAGGGTTTTCTGAAAAGCTAGCTTTAAAAAAAGGCATAAACACTCAAATCAATCAAAAGATAAGGAAATTTATGTCTCCTGTGTCATTCTTTCCTTAAGTTCTATGGCAAGAATGGATTCTTCCTATGGATTTGTTATGAAAACAATATGTGTAGAGTGATGTCGCTAGCTTAGAAACCTACATTTCAAAGGTATAAATAAGTGCAAACTGTAATATGCACATTCATGAAAATAACATTCATTGTAGCATATTAAAGGAAATTGTTCCCCCCAAATAGGTAAATTATTCAAAATGTCTGCAAACTCATATCCATTGAATAGGTAAAATTCTCATGGAAATGAATGCTACTTTTCTGTAAACATTTTAAAAATACATACAATCAAATTGGTGCGGAAATAGAAAAAAAGAGTCTTATGACTAGAAAAAGAAAGAGCTGAGAAAAAACTAGAATTGACTGATTCTTTCATCATTATGTCTTAACTATGCCGTTCCATTGTTTTCAAACATGCATACCAACTGACTCCTGTAAGCAGTTATTTGAGGCTCGGTTTTAATAGGGTTAGGAAGAGAAAAGCTCTTAGAAGATTTTCAAAAAGCTAATCAAGGACAGACTTAATTAATACTTGAAAGAGGCCACCAGGACACCACAAAGTTGTCGAGTAGCCCAGAAGACAAAAAAAACAAAAAACAAACCCAAAGCACTACCAGGAAAACTACTCAAAGGTTTCAGTGTTGACACTGACAGACAACATTAGTGTTTTAAAGTGAGATCCGAGTCCTTTTACACATCTGTTAATGTCCATGTTTTCTTGAACTTTAGAGTTTGTAATCTCATTGTGCACATAATATACTTGTTGCAGATTGCCTCAAATACTTCTTCGGAAGCAAGGCAATCTTGACATTTTAAATATCAAGACATACCCTGTTAAACCTTGGCCTTGGCAGGGGAAAAAAATAGAAGGAAATATTGCAAGCATGAAAGGTACACTTGAGCTAACTAATGGCGCAAATTAGGTATGCTGATTAATTTATCACTGTGAGTTTCAAGCTTATTTTGTCTGGTGAGGCAGACTGCAACCCAAGCCACTGCAACCCAAAACAAACAAAGAAAAAAATCCCCCCCAAACCCAACAATAATATGTACAATAAAGTTTGGACCGTAGCCTAAAATGTAACCTCGGATTATGCAGGATGCTGGTTGTTTTTTTGTTTGTTAATGTTTCAAATAACACATTTTCAAAGTCACTGACATGAATATAAATAGGAATAACATCACAAAGCACAAAAGCCTTGCAAGAAACAGCAGGAAAGGCAGGACCAATGTAGGTGTGAAAAAGTTGCTGGTTTTAGAATTGTTTTAAAGGATAAACAGGGCTTTCACCTGGTTTTGAGACACTAGAAACTTTCCTGGAAATGACACCCCGTAATCGAAAATGTCACCTCCATGTTTCCCTCTTGCTTTTTCCATTCTGTCAGGGGACTCAAAGAAGAACATTCAGAGATCAACACAGTATGTGTGAAGATTGTGCAGAGAACAAAAACGAATCATTGTGGGCCTCATAGTTTTTGTTAGAACAGACGCAACAACCTGCACAATGAAGGAAGACACTATTACTGTGTCGGATGACTGATGCAGTGCATTGAAATCGCTTGCATTTAAAGAATCCGTGGGTAATTGGTTCCCCTACTTGCCATGAGCCTCTTCAAGGTAGGATTATATCTGGATCCAATGCACAATTGTTATCTGTTTATAGAAAATAACCAGGAGGCTCTGGCACTTTGCATATTGAGAGATAGATAGGTCTCTGCTCTGAGGAACTTGTTAAAATAGTTGCAGATTTGGTGAAGTCTGGTCTGCTGCTACTATTATCCTCTTGAGGAACTGAGAAACCCCTGATAAATTTCCAAGGAAACTCAACAGTCTTCGGAACATACTGTGAAAATAACAGATTTCTTGAAAAGCAGCTGGTGCATTCTCCCCGGCCTACTCACATTCGTTATTTAAGGGATGTTAGACTGTTGGGCACATGTCTCTCTTGTTAAAAATATAACACGAGGATCCTGTTGGACCTGAGCAAAGTCTAGACTAATCTAGAATCCTGTTCTCAAGTTGCCAATAAAATTATCCTGGAAAGCCCATGAAGAGAAGAAGGATGCAGTGACGCCCTCCCACTCTAGCAATCTGGGATAAAGAAAAGTAGGAGTCTGTTAAAAATATGGAAAACGATGTGATTCTGGTGTCTATGGAGCCTTGAATTGTGTTCCAAAAAAGATCTACTCCATAGATGCACACATATTTTCGGACTAAGGTTGAAATAAATCTTGTGGATGGTATTGGGGACCATTCACAGATAAACAAGGGAAAGAATGGAGTGATCACAGCTGAAGCGCAGTCAAAGTAAAAATTACATATTCTTAATCCCTTTGTAATATTTGCTCCTACACTTATCCACCCTTTCTGAATCCGTCCCACCTAATGCAGTTTTATAATCACTAGGTATATATTTGTGTGTGTGTGGGGCTCCAAACAGGGTTTTTACCCATGTCAACTGCCTGTCGGTTTGTGTGCACGCTGTGTGTATGTGCAGAACCAAAAAATAAGATGGCAGCACCGTATTCACCACTGGGAGAATCAGTTGAGGGGCGTGGCAGGCTTGGGTCACTGCCAGTTCCAGCGACCCAGGCCACCAAACCATTACTAGATCAGCCAAACTGGTAGGAACCCATCACTGCTGCAGATGTTTTGGCAAGCTTTTTGGGGAGAGAGAGGGGGGGAGGGAGGGAAGGATCAGCCAAAGATTACCCAGCTGGCTTCATACCAGTGGTGGGTTTCTGCAGGCTCGCACCTACTCGCGAGAGCCGGTTGGTGAAATTTAGAGAACCGGTGAGAGGGGGTTCCACCGGCGTACCTGGAAGTAAATCTGGCCTGCCGTTGCCAGAGACCCAATGGGAAGGGAAAAAAAGGAAAGAAAAGGAAAGGAAAGGAAAGGAAAGGAAGGAAGGAAGGAAGGAAGGAAAGAAAGAAAGAAAGAAAGAAAGAAAGAAAGAAAGAAAGAAAGAAAGAAAGAAAGAAAGAAAGAAAGAAAGAAAGAAAGAAAGAAAGAAAGAAAGAAAGAAAGAAAGAATTTATCATCACAATTGAGTCCAAAATTTTGGTTGCTAAGCAAGAGCGTTGTTAAATGAGTTTCACCACATTTTAAAAGGTGGCCACTCCCACTCTGTCACATGACTACCAAGCCACGCCCACAAAATAGGCCACACCTACAGAGTAGGTTCTAAAACAATTTGAAACCCACCACTGCTTCATACCCAAATTGGGATTAGAATCACCGTGTCCTGGTTTCTGGCCTGATGCTTTAACCACTAGACCAAACTAGCTCTTAAATAATCTAAAATTACCATTAGTTGGAAGCAGCAGAAAAATCCTGAGAGATAGAGAGTAGAAGTGACAACTGCAGCTTATGTCACCACCATTTGTTTAGTAGCTTAATAGTTTATTAGGGGTGGAACAGGATGATGAAAGTCACACCATCTCTGATACTGGAAGAAATGCCACTCTGACTCAGAGCATTTTAAACCTCTAAGAAAAAGCAAGCATGAGAACAGTAGTTCTTGATAGAGGCAAACTGCAGTAGGTTTCAACAAAGAGAAGGTAGCAAGAATTCTGTGCATCTCCATATATTCTGGAGAAAGAAATATAACCTCATCCCCAAGGAATGTGAGCTTTGGTTTGAACGTTGGCGTGCCACTGGCATTGATGAAGTTGCTGTCCTCTGGCACTGATTGACCCAAGCAGCCTGCATGAGCCTGAGCAATTGGCAGCTGACAGGTCCATCTATTCCAACCCTGTAAAAACTGAAGAGAAAGGATGGAGGCCAGAAGGAGTGCCATCTACCACTAATTCAAAATGCAACAAAAAGCGGAATGAAATGGGTCACTTTTTCCTAAAAGAATATGAGATTTATTGAGAACACTGTGCCTATGTTTGTGTGGATGGATGGATGGATAGATAACAATGATCTATTTTATACTGTATGCGAAGGTGTGGTTGTTCTGACCTAGGCTTCCCCAAAA
This sequence comes from Rhabdophis nuchalis, assembly GCA_039707465.1. Classification (NCBI taxonomy): domain Eukaryota; kingdom Metazoa; phylum Chordata; class Lepidosauria; order Squamata; family Natricidae; genus Rhabdophis; species Rhabdophis nuchalis. The sequence goes on along the minus strand of CM077644.1, from coordinate 161,859,987 downwards.
TGTACAAAGCAGATTCCTGGTCCTGACAAAACCCCTTTTATTAAACAAATGTGGATTCCTCCCATTCACATTCAGCAAAGGCCTGGTAAATAGGTGAACTTATGACTACAGATCTTATCTAGCATGGAAAGCTGCCATGTAAATATTTTTCAAACCCAGTGCTGTGCAAGGAAAGACTTTGCACAGAGTCTCTGAGATTCACGGACAGATCTTCACACTCCTGAAATGAATGAACGAACAAACATTTTTTTTCCTGCAACAGCCCACTCCCCTTTCATTCCTCTTTTATTTCCTATGGGAGGGGCCATTCACCGTCCACCTGTGGCCTTACTCCCAAGTCAACCCTGATTTCTTAGCTGCTCTTTTCTTCTGGCAGCTCGGTGCATGTGCACACTGGGAACAGGCTCCAGCTGTTCCTCTGCCTCACTGCTGTCTGGCTCTGAAGGTAGTTGAGAATTGCCAGACAGCTTTGGCCCGCACTTCTGCCTCCAATGCATCATTGCTCATCAGGGCCTCCAGGCCCATATTCCTCCCCCTACCTTCTCACTGTCCAACTCTGCTGCCACAACAGTGATTTTGGATTTCTGGGTATAGAGAGATACTATAATTCTTAATATCAAAGCATAGAGAATGAATATTGTATGTAAAATTAACTGACAGTACCCAAAATACAGAGAAAATATTGGTTGTCATCATTTTATTGTATTTAATGTGACTACAATTAATAATATCTCACATTCCCTTCAAAACAAAGTGCCCCATGGCATTCCCTCTTTCCATCCAACTCCAACAACAACCCTGTTGTGGTTAGATTGAGAATGATGTGAGAGAGGCTCAAAATCATCCATAGCCATTTAGTGAGCATCCATTGTTAAGGGTGACCTCTCCTTGGTGATAATCAAAGAATGTTGTATATTAGACGTACTCTCATTATGTCTGAAACATTATCATCTTTATTCCTGTTCTGCATGCTAGGAGTAGGGACCCTAGCTACAACTCAGTATCTTTTCCTAGCTACAACTCAGTATCTTTAACTCATGTTGCTGGAAGGTTGGACTACTGGGTGGAAGTTAAAATCAGTTTCAGGAACGGGATATGGCTTGTCTAGAGAAAAGAAGGACTATGGACTTCCGGTTCCGGCTCCTGCGGCGACGAGCGAGCCTAGCGCTCGCTCGCCGTTTTGTTGCTTCTTCTGCCCCCCCACGGGGGCGAGACGCCCCTTTTTTGGGGGTCTCCCGTAGGGCCGGCTCGGCAGGGACGCCCCCCCTCATGGCGGTGGGGGAGGCGACCCTTTTGCCGCGGCCTAGGTGAAGGAGAACATGCTGCGGGGGGTTCTCCCTTCGCCAACGGCTGTCGGCGCCATTCACTTTAATGAAGAGGGCTGAGCGGAAGAGATCGGAAGGTCTGCCGAGGCTTCAGCTGCGAGGGAGAGTGAGTTTAAAAAAAGACTTTTTTTCCTTGCTGCCAGCCAGGCTGAATGGACTGGGAGGGGGGTGTTTGTTTTCAAAAAAAACCCCTCGGACTTAAGCGGCACTTAAAAATGGCTTCTCTGGAAGAGAAAGCGGAAATCTTAAATCCGGACTGTCTTTAACAAAGGAAAGTGGAACAATACTTGCAACATTGTTTCTAGGTCTGGCTGGTTAAAAAAAAAATTTCTTTTACTACTCTTTCCTCTGGGCTCTGAGATGGGCGGTGTAAAGTGGCTTCTCTTTGTCCCTGCCTGACTATTTTAACTATGGAAAATTCCCAGCGTCCTTTATAAGTGGGACTCTCTCTGGATATTAATGAAGAATTTTTTTCTGTTGGATTTGTGGTTCCTTTCTGGATTACCTTCGTTATTATAACTATTGAGTTGGAAAAGTGGCTCTCTCTTGGTTCCTGAATTTTACAACGTTCCAACCTTGATCTGAACTTTTGGCTCCCGGTTAGTCTCACCAACCCCACCCTGAAAACGCCATTTTGGTGGCACTGACTTTAACAGTTAATCATGGCTCAAGATACAGCACTGGCAAGTTTAGAACAACGGATGGCTTCTCTTGAAACTGTTATACAAACTTTGCTAAACGAAATTCAGGCCCAGAGGGCTGAAAACATCAATTTCAAGAAGGAGCTATTGGACATAAGGAAGCAAACGCTGGAAATTACACAGAAGACTGAAGAATTGGAAGGGGGGTTGGTGGGGGTTAAGGGAGAGATTAAAAAGGTCACTAAAGAGGTTGAGGAAACAAGTGGGCATGTGTCTAGGATTGATATGGAAAGAATGACATATTTTTTGAGATTTCAGAATGTTTTTGAGCAACCTGGTGAATGCCTCTCTGATCTTATGAGCACAATTTTAGCAGACTATTTACAAAAACCTCAGGATGAGATCAGGGGGGACATTGACCTAGCCTATAGAATTAACTCAGCATATGCCAGGATAAATGAAGTGCCTAGAGAGATACATGTGAAATTTGTTAGAAGGTCAACCAGAGAGGAAATTTTGAAGGCGCAGAGGGGGAACCCCTTAATTTACCAACAAAAAACGGTCACTATCTTGAAGCAGATTCCTAGAAAGATTCGAGAAGCAAGACGGAAATTTTCCTTCTTGTCTAAAATTTTATTTGATCATGGGATTTGGTTCAAGTGGGTGACACCCGAAGGGATGCTGGTGTTCTGGGAAGGAGGAAGAGTGAGGATTAAAACAGTTGCTGAGGCGGAAGCCTTTCTTAAAAAACATTCCTCTATCCTGGGGGAAGATCCAGGGGGGACAGAGGGGGCCACGGCCCCGCCCGCTCGGGGCCAGGGAGGAGAAAAAGAAGATACAATAGCCAAGAGACTTAGATCTAAAAAATAACTTTGCCTTGATTTTCCTGAACAATTTTGCATAATATTTTCTGGATTTTTTGTAAATGTCTGACAGCATGGAATTGAGAATTTAGGTATATGTACTTGCTTTTACCTTGTAGTGTTATGAAAAATGTTTTTTTTTGTTATTTTTTTATTGTGTATTTTGAGGTCTCGGAAGGGCCGACGACTCTGACGTGAATGCTCTCAAAATTTCTTTGTATCCCTTACCCTACCCTATAGAAAAAATGTAAAACCAATAAAACTTTTTCAATATAAAAAAAAAAAAAGAAGGACTATGGGTGACATGATAGCAGTATTCCAGTATTTGAGGGGTTGCCACAAAATAGAGGGGGTCAACTTATTTTCCAAAGCATCTGAAGACAGAAGAAGCAGCAATGGATGCAAACTAATCAAGGAGAGAAATAACCTGGAATTAAGGAGAAATTTCCTAACAGTGAGAATAATTAGTCATTGGAACAGCTTGCCTTCAGAAGTTGTGGGTGCTCCATCAGGGTTTTAAGAAAATGGGTGAACAGCCACCTGTCAGAAATGCTATAGGGTCTACTGCTTGAGCGGGGGTTGGACTAAAAGATCCCCAAGGTCCCTTCAAGCTCTATTTTGATTACAGTTATGTTAGCAACGTCTTTGTTGCATGCTTTCAGAAGGCATCTATCTGGCTATTGTAGGATATAATGGATCAGAGTTGGACTCCTAATTTGATGCAGTAATTTGATCCTTACTCTTCTTAAGTAATAGCAATAATAATAAATTGATACCGAAAAATTGAGAAGGAGCTTTGGGTAATCGGTTGCTGGAGTGTATCCTCAAACATAAGTTCCAAGTAGGATTTACCCTTACTACATAACCTGTACAGAGAAACCCAACACAGAGAATTTGAGATCAAATTCTACAGGCATTCCAAATTTGGCAATGTTTCCAAATTCCAGTTCAGACTTTCAGAAGTAATCATGTTATGGAGGCGTTGTACCAGGCTAACCAAAGAGATTCTCCCTTTCCCTTGGAACTGCCTACATCCCCCATCTTTCTTGTGAGAGAAAAGATTATCCAACGTCAACGAGGGCGAGGAGAAAACTGAATCCAAAATCTGTTTTACAGAGTGGGCAGTAAGATGATTCACATAGTCTGTCTGGCAGGAGAGTAGAATTCTAAACCCTTTCACCCTAGTAACCCAAGTTACTGTATATGGAAGATTCTACATGGGTATGAAGTCCTCTTCTGACTTTTCTGCCAAGATGGAGGGCTCAGGAACCAAGGTTCCATAATCACAAAAAGGTAAAGGATGGGACAAATGTCCCAAACCCCATTTTTTTGTATGTGTTCCAGGAACATGGCCTTGTAAAGAAATATATATGGTAGGTGACATTCAAAACATATTTATTTATTTGTCAAACATGTACAAGATAACAAGTATAGGTATGAACATAAACATGGACAAAGGAAGTAACTACAGATAAATGGGGATAGTAGGACAGGGACGTTAGGCCCTCTATTGGATGTGCTTATGCACGCCCCCTTTCAGGACCTCTTAAGAATGGGGTGAGGTCCATGATAGACAATTTGAGGTTGAAGCTATGAAAGTTTGTGGCTGTAACAACAGAGTTGGGTAGGCCATTCCAGGCATTGACCACTCTGTTGCTAAACTCATATTTTCTGCAGCCTTGAAGGGAGAGGGAGGAAATGGAAACTTAGGGGTTTTTTAAGGGTTTTTTTAATTCAGGTTTTAAGGGGCTCTAGAGTGGTGGGTGGGATTACTAAATTTGGCTTAATTGGAAATACTGCTAGGCCAGCTGGTGACGGCGACACGGAGGCTAGAAGGTCCGATATAAGGGGGGGATGGGGGTCGATCCAATAGAGGGCCTTTCCATCAGGACGGTCCTAGGGAGGGGTAGGTATGACGGGAGCTGGGGGCCATATCAAATGTCGGGGGGGACGTATCCGCTGTTTACAAGCAGTCACCCGCCCCGACCCCCTGAGTTCCTCCTGCAAACTAGGTGATCAGGATTCACAGAGCCAGGGCCCTAAGCTGATGCTGTGCAACGCCAGGTCCATGGTCAACAAAGTCCCCCTCATTTATGACCTAGTGTTGGAGGGGGAGCTGGACCTGGTGGGGATTACGGAAACCTGGCTGGGCCACGAGGGAGATTTACTCCTCGTAGAAATGTGCCTGCCAGGTTACCTGGCACTCCATTAGCCAAGGGCCCAGGGCAGGGGTGGGGGGGTGGCGGTTATCATCAAGTAAGGTCTTAAGCTAAGGAAGACCACTGTGTGTCAGGTAGTCAGTTGTGAGTCCCTCTGTGTTAAGTGGGGCCATGGGAGGCAGTTGGGCCTGCTGGTTGTGTGCCTGGCTCCCCGCTACATATCAGCAGCCCTGCCTGAGCTCCTCAAGGTGATTGCCAAGGTGGCGGTTGATACCCCCGGATTTTTAGTCATGGGGGATTTCAACCTGCCATCAGTAGGTGAGGCATCCGAGATGGCTCGGGAGTTCATGGCCTCCATTTTTTATTTTTATTTATTTTATTTAAATTTATATCCCGCCCTTCTCCACAGAGGACCCAGGGACACATGACGGCCATGGACCTGACCCAAGTAACTCAGGGCCCCACACACACCGGGACACACACACTAGATTTAATTTTTGCCTCTGGTCAGTGGTTGAGTGATTTAGGAGTAGGGGATTTAACCATCGGACCCCTGTCATGGTCAGATCATTCTCTCCTTCGGCTTAACTTCCCAACCACTAGACCCCACCGTGGGGAGGTGGAACCAGAGATACCAAGTGGTTCCGCCCCAGGCGCCTGATGGACCCAGAGAGGTTTCAAAGGGAGCTTGGGCCAATTCCTGTGACCCTGACCCACGACTTGACTGAGGACCTAGTGGCCGCATGGAATAGTGCAGCCATGGGGGCCTTGGACCAGGTCGTGCCCTTGCGGCCTATAGCACAGCGCCGATCCACCCTGGCTCCTTGCTTCTCCGAGGAGCTAAGGGCAATGAAGCGCCGCTAGAGACGCCTAGAGAGCACTTGGAGGCCACTCGCTCTGAATCCGACCGAACACGGGCAAGGTCCCATTTTAGGACCTATCTAGTGGCGATAAGAGTGGTGAAACGTAATTATCTCGCCACTCTTATCGCATCCGCAGATAACTGCCCTACCACCCTGTTTAGAGTGACCTGCTCCCTTCTTCAACAGAGGCCGCAGGAAGCTCCTTTGCAGGGTAGAGCAGAGGAATTTGGAGATTATCTGCAGGATAAAATCGCTCGGATAGATCTGGGCAGACTGTCCGAGGCAGGTCTTGAGACTGTATTATGGGAAGAGTTCGACTTTGTTACTTCAGAGGACATGGACAGGTTGCCAAGGTGACTGAATGCTACCACATGTTTATTGGACCCATGTCCCTCCTGGCTGGTACTAGCCTCCTGGGAGGTTACATGAGGCTGGCTCCAGGAAATAGTGAACGCTTCCTTGAGTGAGGGGTTCTTGCCGGCTGCCTTGAAAGAGGTGGTCGTGAGACCCCTCCTCAAGAAGCCTTCCCTGGACCCAGCGTTGTTACTTAATTACCGTCCAGTCTCCAACCTCCACTTCTTGGCGAAGGTTGTTGAGAGTGTGGTGGCACAGCAGTTCCCCTGACACCTGGAGGAAACTGTTTATCTAGACCCACACCAGTCCGGCTTCCGACCCGGGCACAGCACAGTGACAGCATTGGTCGCACTGGTGGATGATCTCTGGAGGGCCCGAGATAGAGGTTGCTCCTCTATCTTGGTCCTGTTAGATCTCTCAGCGGCTTTCGATACCATCGACCATGGTATCTTATTGCACCGACTGGAGGGGTTGGGATTGGGGGGCACTGTGTTGCGGTGGTTCGCCTCCTTCGTCTCCGGTCGGTCGCAATTTGTGTTGGCAAGAGGGCAGTTGTGGGGTAGAATACCATCTGTATGCTGATGATACTCAGCTATACATATCTACCCTCAACCACCCCAGCGATGCCATTGAAGTGATGTCCCGGTGTCTGGAGGCTGTGCGGGCCTGGATGGGGAGTAACAAACTTCGACTCAACCCGTCCAAGACCGAGTGGCTGTGGTTTCCAGCGTCCCGGTACAGCCAGCTGACTCCATCGCTGGCCATCGGGGGGCGAGTCACTAGTCCCCGTGGAAAGGGCCCGCAACTTAGGCATCCTCCTGGATTCACGGCTTTCCTTGGATGACCATGTGACGGCCATGACCAGGGGGGCCTTTTACCAGGTTCACCTGGTCCGCCAGTTGCGCCCTTTCCTTGACCGGGACGCTCTTCCTACAGTCACTCAAGCGCTCGTTACATCCCGCCTAGACTAATGCTCTCTACATGGGGCTCCCCTTGAGGTGCACCCAGAGGCTCCACTTAGTGCAGAATGCGGCTGTGCGGGGGATTTTGGGAGCCTCACGGTGCTCCCACGTAACACCCCTCCTGCGCAAGCTGCACTGGCTGCTGGTGGCCTTCCGGGTGCACTTCAAGGTGTTGGTAACCATCTTTAAATCGCTCCATGGCACGGGGCCTAGTTATCTGTGGGACTGTCTCCTACCAGATACCTCCCTTCGACTGATCTGCTCCCACAGGGTGGACCTCCTCAGGGTGCCGTCTGCCAGTCAATGCCGGCTGGCGGCACCCAGGGGTAGGGCCTTCTCTGTGGCAGGTCCAGCCCTCTGGAACGAGCTACCCCCCGAACTTCGTACCATCACGGACCTTCTCCTCTTTCGCCAATCACTCAAAACACACTTCTTCCACCTAGCCGGCCTATCTTAGAGTTAGATTAGATATAATTTTAATTGATTAGGTAGTGGATTTTAACATTTTAGTCTATATTTTAGCACAGGTTATTTGAATTTAATGCTATTTTAATGTTGTGACTGTATTTATTGTTGTTTGTTGTGTCATTTTTTAATTTCCTGTGCACCGCCCTGAGTCCAATGGGGAGATAGGAGCGGTATATAAATCGAATAAAACCTAAACCTATAAAACCTAAAATCTGCAAATAGCCTGTGATTATGGGAGTAGAAGAACTACGTGAGTGAGACTTTCCTAGTCAACTTATTGTCCATACACGTTTAGTACATTCTCTGTGCTTTCATGCAAATTTCATCACTGTGTTTTTCTCCCCTCTCACCAATTCTCTTCCCTTTTGTCAGTCCATTACAGTTATGCTTCCCTCTGGAATAGCAGCATATACCCCTTGAATGGTGGCAAACTTACAAAGCCACTCAGCATATGTACAATAAATATTCCTACCCTAATGCGAAACCACAATGGCTTGCTGTTAAGTTCCCAAACCTGCTTACTTTATTGGATTATTCCGACAAACCCATTATGCTGTAGCCCTCTGTGTTAGAATGATGGACCATGACAATCTAAACACAGTTTGCCAGAATGATTTAGACTATAATCCCAAGCATTGTATCCATACAGCACGGCAATAATCTCTCCGGCTATTTTGTTTTTAAAAAGCAAATATAACTCCAAGTAAGGGAAATGAAAGACGCACGCTTTGAGAGACATACATTATTTAACATAGTTTCCTTAAAGTCAAAAACACCCTGACCTTGCTTATAGATATCTGCAGTGAAATAAAATAAGAGAATGTTGATTTAAACTAATTTGAAATCTAACCTTGTTGAAGTGACTACTGAATGAATAATGAATAACTTGAATAAAAATGAGTAAATGGCTAGAATAAAGCTATGTATGATAGACTGCAATTATGGTTTTTGTTTTTTTTAAAGTGGAATAAGATAGTTTGCCATTCTTGGCCATTCCCAAACAGATGTCTCAAGTGCTACTCAACTCCTTCTATAACAGCTTGCAAATCAACCAACTTTTGAATAATATGTTCTGCATAAGCATTAATGCTTTGAGCTCAGTCTCCCTTTGAGTTTGGCTACACTCTGGGAACACCTGATGTCATGTATATGATACCACCAGCTATTACACAATAGCCACAACAAAAGTACTTCCTTGCTTTCCACCTCACCTATGATAGTCCCATATTTCTCTGAATCTGGTAATTCTAGGTAAGTGCTATTTACAGCATGAGAACCTAACACAGATCAAGCAGGTTACAGTGAGGAAGAAATCTTTATTTTGTGCAAACCAGCTGGGTGGTCGTGTGGTGGTGGTGGTGGTGGTGTTGGATAAGGCAAAACAAGACCAGTTTAGCACTTCGCCATTGCACTGATCTGACACATTCAGTCCAGGAGGGTGGAAATGAAGTTGAGAAGTTGCCAAACTATGGAGCAAGTTGAGCAAATGGAGGAGATACATACTTCATTGGATCTCATGGAACAGAATGATTAGCGGGACACTTAAGGTGCGGAGAAAAGCATTTGGAGATATCTGAATCTCTGAAGAATCATTCAGATATGCTGTTTGATGGGAAGGAAGGTGTTTTTTTTCCAAGTATAAAAAAATACACCTTATGACAGATAAATTTGTCCATGGCTTAAGCATGGGTTTGGAGCTGAATCGGACAGGTAGCATGCAAATTTGAGGTTGAGAAAGAGCTCCAGTGCCATTGTATGCCATGTCATAATAATTGTATGATTTGTTTTTAATGTATTTATCATGTGCCTGTAACTATACACTGCAGTATTTCTCAACCTTGGCCACTTTAAGATATGCGGACATCAACTCACAGAATTCCACAGCCAGCATGCTGGCTAGGAAATTCTGGGAGTTGGAGTTTCCACACCTTTAAAGCAGTGTATAGATGTGGAATTACAACTATAATGTTTGCTGTTTTCTGTTATCCTTGGCCACAGGTTTCCCGTCAAGCATACTCATGTACTGTAGGTAAAGTATTAAAAATGGAGGAATATAGTATCATCTTGTTCCCATCAGTCCAATCCTTCTCCTTTTAGCATAAATACTCTGCAGAGAGTATTTTTCAGCTGGATATACTTGCTATTACCTTAACATTCACCGAAAGACCTTTAAGAACAATTATAATCTTATACGACTGCCATTGTCCTTTTCATACACCCATACAGAATTTTGTCAGAGCATGAATATTCATGGACTGGAATAGATCAGCCAATGGGGATTGAATGGAGACATGGTAACAAGGTCAGCCAATGAATAGGCATAGCAACTGGGTCAGCCAGTGAGGGCTGTTTTGGAAACAGAAACTTAAGTTTGGAGTCTGGGCAAGGCTTAGTTGAGAATTGAAACTGAAACTAGTCTGTAAGTTCTGAGCTCTGAGTCTCCTGCTCTGAGAAGTAAACTAGCAGTCTGTCTGGGCTTGTCTGCTGCAAATGAAACTAACTGCTTGGATTTGCCTGCAACTCTCCTGCCTTGTGTTTACTTGGAAGAACCACTTGTTGGTACAGTACATTTATTGATCTATTCTTATGTATATAAAGAACTTAATGAATCCAGCTGAATCAGTTATCTGTGTGTGTTTAATGGATTTGAATTTATGCAACAAACTCTGACAAATTTTATTTTTATTTGCTTATAGCCCTTTATTATATTTACAAATAACTCAAGGCAGTAAAGATATTCAACACACCTCCTTCTTGCTATTTACCCCACAAACAATGTGAGGTCAATTGGGCTGAGAGTGACTGACCTAAGGTCACCCAGCTGTCTTTTAGTTTAGTTTAGTTTAGTTTATTCGATTTATATACCGCCCTATTTCACCTAAAAGGGACTCAGGGCGGTGCACAGAAAGATAAAAACCCAACAATACAATACAAAATATAAATGACAATGAAATTATTAAATCTGTGCTAAAATTTGGATAAATAAATTTAAAACCAATAAATATCAAAGTTTAAAATTATTCCCTAGTCTATGTCAGGCCGGCTAGATGAAAGAAATGTGCTTTTAACATCCGACGGAAGAGTCGTAGGTCCGTGATGGTACGGATATCGGGGGGCATGTCATTCCAGAGTGCCGGACCCGCCACAGAGAAGGCTCTTCCCCTGGGAGCCGCCAGCCGGCATTGACCGGCTGATGGCACCCTGAGAAGACCCACTCTGTGGGAGCAGACAGGTCGAAGGGAGGTATGTGGTAGGAGGCGGTCAAGGAAGGTCAAGGAAGGACTTGAACTCACAATCTCTTGCTTTCTAGCCCAGTGCCTTAACCACTAGACCAAACTGGCTTTCAAATGCTGTTTTATAGGTTGCCATTTCAACCCAAAGGTGGATTCTCTTTAAAAGAAGTATCTTTAAAAGAAATGTTACAGTTTTATAGGAGCTGTAGGAACTGAAACCAATCTTGGATAGATGTTTCTCTTTGGAAGAAGAAAAAATATAGTGACAATATGAGGCTGTTTTTCCAAGCTAAAGAATGTAGCGTCAGTTCCTGACTGGTATATAGTTAATATTAGAAGAGCAACATAGAATATTATGTCACTCTTCTGCTTTAAGATTTTCCCTTTCTTCTCGCTTTTAATGACTGTAGCACAGACCTTATTCCTAACAAAGATCTAACAAGACAATAATTCTGCTCACAGAGCATTTTGGAGTTCAAGAAAGAAGTGTATTGTCCATTGAGTGCAACAATGTTCTGGTTATTGGGCAGATTTATTTGATTTGGTTTTATTTCATTAGACTTTATTTTATTGCTGACTTCCAAATCTTTCAGTATTTTGCAATCCTTGCCCTACAAGCTACCCTTTAGACGCAGATCTGTCTCTTTAACTGCAAAGGCTCACAAAGTGATAAACACAGAATGGGATGCTTTTAAGTATACAGAATACAATTTGTTCACCTTTGAATAACCCCGGCACTCCACACATATCTGAAATAAGAGGAAAGGACTTCCTAGTCAAAGAACAATCTTTAGACTGACTGAGCACAGACAGCCCCTCATTTTAGACTTTGATCACTGAGGTTGAGTTAACACTACATCTCATTTAATTTCTCCCCTTCTTTCAGCCTACTTGTGTTGACTATGATCTTTGGCTTCTGTGATAATGCCTATAATCCAGTATTGATTTTTGCCACTGGAAGAACTTGACACTGCAGCGGGTCACACAAACAAAGAATTTAAACATTTTTCTTTGGATTCAAAATCAGAAACATTTGCTGTGTAGCTCAAGAGTGACTTGACACATGTAACTTTGGTAAATACTTTTCGGTAGTGGGAAAAGGCTTACATTGCGGACTATGTAAGAATAATCTATACTCAATAGTGGGAGTGCATTGGAGTTGGGGAGGCAAACAAACAAATAAACAAACAAGCTCTTCATCCTCTTTATCTTCAGGTAGGTTTATATATATTCTACACTGAGTCTATCCTCTCTTTGTCAGCTATATTTTATTAACTAGGAATAGCAATAGCAATTCCAGCCCTCTCTAAGCAGTTTACAGAATCAGCATAGTGCCCTCAACAATCTGGGTCCTCATTTTACCGATCTTGGAGAGATGGAAGGCTGAGTCAACTTTGAGCCAGTCGGAATCGAACTGCTAGCATTTGGGAGTATTAGGCTGCAATGCTAACCACTGTGCCACCATGGTTCATTCAACATAAAAATATATGTTATTTCTTCAGAGCTGAAGAAGCTTTTGGGATGAGACGCGAAACATCTTCAAAGAAAAACCAGAAAATCCAGTTACCTCTTGAAAAAAGCACCTTTGAGATAAGATTTAGTCTTGCCTTAGGCTGGTTGGTTCCTTCTCAGGTCTAGGAAGCAGACCATGGCAAGTCACTTCTGAAATCTTGTAATTTAGCCTAGGATAGGGGTGTCAAACTGGCAGCCCGCGGGCCGGATTTGTCATGTGCAAGTCACGTCCAACCCAGCTCCACAAAGGTAAAAAAACCATCATGATACATCATTTGATGGCAACATGATGCAGCGAGTTTGACACTGATGGTCTAGAGGAATGGCTGGGGAATTCTGGCTGGGGAATTCTGGGAGTTGAAGTCCTCCACTCTTAAAAGAGCCAACTTTGCAGACCACTGGTCTAGATAGTCTCCAGGAGTCAATACTCTCTCAAATGCACAAAATAAGAAGAAAAAGAAGGAAGCACAATGAAAAATTTGATTAAATGTTAAATGCTACAAAACAGCATTTTCTAAACGTATAAACACAATATTGTAGGTATTTAAGCACGAACATATAAATAAAGAAGGAAAAGAAATAATAATAAAAAAGAAACAGATTGAACAACTCTTGGAGATTGGATGATATTTTTTTGAAGCATCGCCTTTCTTTCCACTCTAGAAAAATAACAAGTTCAAATACTGATAAACAACACTTAACAAGAAAATAGATTTGCTTTACCTAGTAAAGCAAGGCTGAATAATAATGCATGGTTTGTGATTGCCTTGTTTATATACAACCAGATTAAATTATGCCAGGAAAACAACTTTATTCAGCTTTATTTATTGACAGATGGATATATGCCAATTTGCCAAGACCTAAAGTTTTTTTCAGTGCAAATGCTGAGCCTTGAAATTTTGATCCTGGTCACCTTTTCAGAGCACAACAAAGGGGTGATTTCCTTAAGTTATGCAATTTGTGCAATCTCCTAGACAAAATGGCAAATTAATCAGTCATTGAATCCTTAGGGTTTTTTCCTCTTTTTATTTTTTTTAAAGACTCGAGCATTTTTAAAGAAGATGGAGTAATTGTTTAGTGACTTGGTGCCATTGATTTTCATTATGGATGGTTTTGGCTGGGTCTATGTCAGGTCATTGGGGAGAGATAGCCTTTGCATAGCTAAATAAAAGAAATTGGTTCCATATTCACAAAGAAAACTTCCAGTCCTTGAAAAAATAAAGTTTTGCATGACCTTCCCGGTAGATAAATTTTCCTTGTTGAATCATTGGATCAATAAATGAAATAGTGGAAGTTTTGACTAGATGTGAAACTGGAACTTTTTTTTACTACCAGAGGAAAACCCACAATACAAGATTGTGAAAAGAAATTGTTTTCAACATTCCATGGAGCGCCACAGTAGTTTTTTTCTTCTAGCAAGTGTCAGAGTTAGAATAAAGGAATTAAATGAAATTAATTCCACCTGTACAAGAGAAGAGGGGAAAGGGGAGTAGTTAATAAAATTGAGGGTTCACAGAAAATGGAGGTTTTGGAGAACAATTGTATTTTTTTAAAATTACAGTATTTATTTTTTCTTATTTGTAAGATGTATATATCGCTTCCGATTAACATCTCTGTGTATTGTACTTTGCAGCAATAGGAACAAAATTATCATGGAAATCGTTTTTTTAAAGTACATTAAATATATAGGATACTAGCTGGATATCCGTGCTTCACAACAAAACCATGTGATCGGGCTATGCAGAAGAAATTGGCTCCATTTGGTCAGTGATTGAAACACATACGGGAATATCGCTCCCGCTGCCTTGAGTCTGGAAGCAGTTCCATAGGTGGAAGGTGTAGACATTTTAGTGAGATACTGACATGTAGTACTGTAAGTATCCCCAGACCTCTCCTGAGTGAAGGAGTGAAGGATGTCTGCCAGTTTGAACTGAGGTAAAGGAATGTGAGGCAATTGGCAGATGGAACAGAGTTCTTTTCAGGTGGGGAGGAGTCAAGTCAAATCAAATTTATTTTGTATACCGCATCCTCTCCCCAAGGGGACTCGGAGCGGTGCACAGGGAAAAATTTAAAATACTATAAAAATATACATGCATAGAATAATAAATACAATAGATAAAAACAAATTAAATAAGGTTGTCCCTGCGCTAAAATCCCCAAGTTATAAAACTAAAATTCCCTAACACCCTAGGTAAAGACTAACCTAGGCCGGCCAAGCAGAAAAAGTGTGTCTTGAGTTTTTGACGGAAGGAGCGGAGGTCCGTAGTTGTTCTGATTTCGGGGGGAAGGTCGTTCCAGCGGGCTGGGCCCGCCACAGAGAAGGCCCTTCCCCTGGGCGTCGCCTGCTGACAAAGTCTAGTGGACGGCACCCGGAGAAGTCCCTCTCTGTGGGAGCGAATCGGCCGTGAGGATGTGTGGGGCACGATCCGATTCCGCAGATAACTAAGTCCCGTGCCATGGAGCGCTTTAAAGATGACAACTAACACCTTAAGGAGTAGAACTCCTTAACAGAGCATGTTAATTACTGTATAAGAAATATTAATGATCTGATGGTCATTTCAAAAAATCCTTTCTTAATGAGCACCTAGAAGCCAAGGGGAACATGCATGCCAAATTTCAAGTTTGTAGGCTTTACGGTTATGGAGATATTGTGATGGGTAAGTGGTATTTGCCTTTGGTACAAATGACAAGTGAATTAAAAAATACCCCACATTCAACATCAAAACAACTAGTCTCCAAAGGTATTCAAAAACAGGCAGATCTTCAAAAAGCTTTGGGAAGTGAAAGAGGTGGGGTTGATCTGGCATTGGTTTTTTTTGGGGGGGGGGGAGTCAAGCTGTTCTTCCACAGAGAAATACTTAACCAAGACAGAGAGGTAGCCTTCAAAATGCTTGCTTTTATTTGGAATAAGTCCATCATCACATGGATAGTTGATACAAAAATCTTTAAACAATGTCAAAGAATCTGACTGTCTGATAACAATGTTATCCATTCAGTAGTGTCCAACTCTTGTGATTCTATGGGCCAGGTCCTTTCACATCTTCCAATTTTGCACTACTTGAGTTGTTCTATGCTCTGGCTGGTGTCAGTTTTGATGGTTTCCAGCCACTGTGTCCCTTTGGTGGCCCTGATTACTTAGTCTATATAAATAAAAATGAAAAATAGTTTGTACGAATCCACTAATCTCAAAAACTACTGAACCGATTTACACCAAACTTTCACACAATGTTCACAAGGACTTCCGATAATAGAATACATACTCATTTTTGTGCCTAGCACACGTGTGTCATGTGCAAGGTACACAAATGTAAAATGTACCCACTGATCAGGTTTTCACCTCCCTGTAACTCCTTCCACCAACAGTCATTTCCTCAGCCCGTATTAGGGCCAAAAGGCACTGAGATAGTAAACTCCCAGGTGGCCCATAGAGAGGGGGGGGGGAATACAGTTTAATAAACGAGGGATTAGGGAAGACACGATAGCAGCCTTCCAATATCTCAGGGGTTGCCACAAAGAAGAGGGAGTCAAGCTATTCTCCAAAGCACCTGAGGGCAGAACAAGAAGCAATGGGTGGAAACTAATCAAAGAGAGAAGCAACTTAGAACTGAGGAAAAATTTCCTGACAGTTAGAACAATTAACCAGTGGAACAGCTTGCCTCCAGAAGTTGTGAATGCCCCAACACTGCAAGTCTTCAAGATGATGTTGGATAACCATTTGTCTGAAATGGTATAGGGCTTACTGCCTAGGCAGGGAGTTGGACTAGATGACCTCCAAGGTCCCTTCCAACTCTGCTATTGTATTATTGTATTGCAGTAGGTAGGTAGATAAGGGAATAGAGAGACAGGGAGAAATACAGTTTAATAAAAGAGGGACTAGGGGAGACAGGATAGCAGTCTTCCAAAATTTCAGGGGTTGCCACAAAGAAGAGGGAGTCAACTATTCTCCAAAGCACCTGAGGGCAGAACAAGAAGCAATGGGTGGAAACTAATCAAGGAGAGAAGCAACTTAGAACTGAGGAGAAATTTCCTGACAGTTAGAATAATTAACCAGTGGAACAGCTTGCCTCCAGAAGTTGTGAATGCCCCAACACTGCAAGTCTTCAAGAAGATGTTGGATATCCATTTGTCTGAAATGGTATAGGGCTTCCTGCCTAGGCAGGGAGTTGGACTAGATGACCTCCAAGGTCCCTTCCAACTCTGCTATTGTATTATTGTATTACAGTAGGTAGGTAGATAAGGGAATAGATAGATAGGGAGAAATACAGTAGGTAGGTAGGTAGAGGGATAGATAGAGAGGGAGAAATACAGTAGGTAGGCAGGTAGGTAGGTAGGTAGGTAGGTAGGTAGGTAGGTGTATAGATAGATAGTGACAAATACAGTATATAGGTAGGTAGAGGGATAGATAGAGAGGGAGAAATACAGTAGGTAGGTAGGTTGGGGGTTATATGGTGGTTGTGTGTATGTGTGCAGGTGTAGATCTACACACAGATTAGTTGGCGATTTAACCAGGCTGGGCCATAGCAACACGTGGCTGGGTATAGCTAGTGTAAAGTAAAATCACATAATTTTCTCAAAGCAATAGATAGTATCTTAATCTGTTGCTGTTTTTCTTTGAAAATACACTTGTATATCCAAGGGAAAAACTTTTTTTCCACGGTCTAAGCTAATTCTTTTACCTCATTTTGATTCTATATAACCAGAAGTAAATTCAGAATTTTTTTTTGTTCTCATTTTCATACAAGGTTGCTCCAGAAGTTCTGCTTTTGCCATTTGCCTTCCAAAATAGCAGAAGAAATGATCGGGAGGGAGCGATTGGTGGGCTTTCCCCCCCCTAAGAAACGTGTCAAGCAATAAATATGTGTAGAAATAAGAATCACATCATTCTTTTAGCAATTTTTTTATTAGTATATGCCATCCCAGCCAAAATCATTCAAATGCCTTGTCAGAAATCTCATCCCATCCAGTAATTTTCTCTTTCACAAAGCTTCACTAGTCAGCCTATACCTTCTTAAGGAGAGTTGCATTTTGTGAAACCGCTATAACCAGTGAATACCTGCTGCTGTGGCCTAGAGGTGGATCTCTCGCCTCACAATCAGGAGGTTGTGAATTCAAGCCTAGGTAGAGGCAGATGTAAGATCTCCTGCTTGGGCAGGGGGTTGGACTAGATGACCTGCAAGGTCCCTTCCAACTCTTGTTAATCTGTTAATAGTGTCAACCCTGAGGCTCACCTCACTGAAGCCATCTTGGAGCTTCAGTACTGCCACGCAGGAGCTGAGGGATAGGGAGGGGGGAATGGAGACAATTTGGACTTTGTAGCCAAAATAAAATAAATTCTCTTGAGAACCAAGGACTTTCTCAAACCTAGAGGGTGGAGTATGTTATTGGACGGAGCCGTGATTGGACCATGTGACTGATAGTTTTGAGAAAGTGAAAAACTGTTGCTTTTAATTAGGTAAAAGAGCCTAATGCTGGGGACGATTGAGGGCAAAAGAAGAATGGGACGACAGAGAATGAGGTGGCTGGATGGTGTCACCGAAGCAGTAGGCGTGAGTTTAAATGGACTCCAGAGGATGGTAGAGGACAGAAAGGCCTGGAGGAACATTGTCCGTGGGGTTGCAATAGGTCAGACATGACTTTGCAACCACCAACAACAACAAAGTAGAAAACAAGTTGGCTGGGTCTGGCTGGCCTGTTTTCTTTCCAGCAAGCACAAAACAAGGTATGTTTTCCAGGCAAGTGAACACACATAGTAATATGACTACAGGGTGTAGCAATTTATATCTTGTTTCTCTTTGCTATAGATCACCCTCAATTTTCAGAATAGATATGGAAGATCAGACTTTATATCTGGGCCAATAATGTTCAAGTAGTACTCAGATGTTTTGAAATCGTACTCATGATGCCTATTACTGTACTATTGCTGCTATCTTTTCTTTCTTTGAGTCACATAATAATAATAATAATAATAATAATAATAATAATAATAATAACAACAACAACAACAACAACAACAACAACAACAACAACAACAGCGGAACTGCAAAAAACGGCGCTACTTGGCACATATTATATTCTACGAAGATACTTGGTTGATACCTAGGATGCTGGCAGCAAACTGTATCAACCATTAGCACCAGTCAATAGTATTTGTAATATGCATTTTTAAATGTTCAGTTGGCTGAGTTTCATGTTTTATGAATAAAGATAATAATAATAATAATAATAATAATAATAATAATAATAATAATGATGATGATGATGATGATGATGATGATGATGATGATGATGATGTGTCATTATCCAGAACTTCAAGGAAACCTACTTTTTCTCATTTTCAAATGTTGTAAGGAGCAATGACTCACCATACTTCATTATTGAACAAAGTAGGACCACCAACCTGGTGCTGCAGAGATCTAGGTGACCATTAGAAAGCAGCAAAGAAATACAGAAGGTTTTTTGGGGGGGCCCAGGGCAATGGGAACTTTTACACCCTGTATGTGGTAGCCTAAAGCAATCTGGCCAGTTTCTGTACTAAAGAATAAATGGACTCAAATCTGAAATTAGAAATAGCATCCAAACAACAGCAAGGGAATGATTCAACTCTCCCTTTGACCTCTAGGTGGCAGTCCTTGAGAAAAAGAATTGGGATTTTTATCAGGAAATAGCCAGGGCAGAATTCATTAGGAGATTAACCCCATTGCACACAAATTAAATGAGGCCCAAGGTTTCTTATCACACTACACATGTTAATTAGCCATTCAGTATTACACTGTCTTGGTCACAGCTAACTGCTACTTTATGCTTAAACGCTTGTAGAGCAATTCTATCTTTCACCTTTTCTTTCATCCTTCCTCTCTTTTCCTGCTTCAGAACAACAACTGTCTTTGGAGATATGACATTCTGCCTGCAGAACGATACTTCATGAATCCAAAGAAGTGAGCCATGATCCACAGAGCTAAGAGCAAATAGGTTTGTCATGGAGACTGTTTTTACTGTTTTTGCAGCAAAATACTAGTTGTGGCTATGCTTCCTGGAAATGAGACAAACAGTGTTTGAAGTCTTGGGAGACAAGCTATCTACTAATATGTGCATTTTAATTTTAAAAATAACTTGAAAGCTATTCCATTGGCTAATTGTTCTGACTGTCAGAAAAATCTCTCCTTACTTCTACTGTAGGTTGGATCTCTCTTTAGCAAGATCCCACCCAGGGGTGAAATGCTACTGGTTTGGGCCAGTTTGCCCAAACTGGTAGTAAAAAATGCTACCGGTTCGAGTAATTCCGTCAATCAGCTGCGCAACAATCAGCTGTGCCGTGTGATTTATATTCGCTAGAAGCAAACCGGTAGCAGACTTCAGAACATTTCACCCCTGCTTCCACCTATTCTTCTTCGGCTTTCAGGTGCTTTGGAGAATAGGTTGCCCCTTTTTTCCCCTCTGTGATAGCCCACAGATATTGAAACACTGCTATCATGTAACCCCAAGTCCTCCTTTTCATAAAACTATACATATCCAGGCTCCTGCAACTGTTCTTCATGCATTTAGCATCCAGTCCAGTGGTGGCAGTTTGACAACCAGTTTGGTGAGCGTGTGCTTTGCACGCACATGTGGCTAAAATGCTTGTGCGTAGCACTGAAAATGGAGCATTTAGAAGCTCAGCTGCTTACCTTCCGAGTCAACAATGGTAAGTACAACAGCAAGGGGGGAGGCTATCAGCTGGGCCCCATGATTGAGATGAGCTAGAAAGCAGGAAATAAAGGACAGGATAGGGCAGGAGGAGGTGGGCAGGGCAAGCTGATTGTCAGAACTACCAGTTTGCCTGAACCAGACTGAACCGGCTGAATACCACCTCTGGTCCCATTCCTTAATCATTTTTGTTGCTGTTCTCTGCACGCCTTCTAGAATCTCAGCATCATCTTTGGTGACCAAAACAGGACACAGTATTCCAAGCGTGGCTTCACCAGTGTGGTGTAAAGCGGTACTATCACTTCTCATTGTCTTGGTCCTATTCTTCTGTTGATGCAGCCGAGGACTGCATTGGCTTTTTTGGCAGCTGCAGCACACTGCGGGCTCATACTTAGTGGTCCACTTGGACACCCTACATCCCTTTCATGCTTACTACTGTTGAACCAGATTCTGCCAATTCTATACCTGGGCATTTGATTTTTCCTTCCTAAGTGCTTTTATCTCTTACTTTTCTCACCACTGAACTGCATGTTGCTGAACAGGCTGACTTCCCCTTTTCTGGGACATCCCCTTAAATATTAGAAGACTACTACCATATCACTTCTGGTCCTTTTCATTGTAACACCAGGCATGTGTAGTCTCCACCATTCATCTTAATGGTTTAACCTTCAGATCCCTTATCAACTTTGTTGCCCTTTTCTGCACTCCTTCCAGATGTTACCTTCCATTTCTTTGCTTGCTGTGACAGACGAGTGTGCTCTTTCACAAGAATTGTTAAGCCGGGGTGTTAAATTATCATTTGTCAGAATTGCAAATCCTAAAGCAGCTTCTTTTTTCACAGGAACCATTATTTTTGAGATGGGTCTTTGTTTCCACTGGCACACGGCGTTCCAAATATTCTTTCTTTCCTGCGCGACATGCTTTCCCAATTCCATTTCATTTTTACCCTCCCAACTTCCTATAAATGAGGTGTGTTTCTAGAGACCTCACTCCAGAGGAAATGAAGACTATAATTTTGTTGTTTTACAATAGCTGCTGTTTTAGGTGGCGGGAAATGGGAGAAATCACATATCTGTCATACGGCGATGACTCCCTGAATTTCTCCTGAGGGGGGAACAGGCACGACTTGAAAAAGCTTGTAGGCCAGGAGGTATTTTAGATATCTGCTCCTGCAAATTCCTTCTCATATAATGATAACTAAATGATGTGAGTCAGTGAGCCGTTACACAGTTCGGGAAATAGGCAGAAATGAGACTTTGCAGGAATGAGGCATTTGAGCCATTTTAGCCCGTGGGGCAATTTGCTGCTAAATATAGTTATCAGGAAGTACTGTTGACCCTCTCCAATAAATATGTCAATTAAAGACTTATAAAAACCATTTGCAGATAACAGAAAATGAGCATTGTTAGAAAGCTGTTACAGCATTTTAGAAAGCTTGGCAGGTAATTTGAGGCTACAGTGCTTTTTGATTCATTGACCAAACACTGCTTGCGCGGAGGTTAATCAAGACCTGTTTAGAAAACTATTAAGCATCTTTCATATTTCCCAGTTTTGGATGTTGTTTTAATAATAGCTTCAGGATGCATAATATTCACTTTTATTCCTATCGGCCAAGGTCAGAAATATGACAGAAAGAGCCTATGTGTACGTGTGTGTTTGTGTGCATACTTCTCATGAGCACAAATAAGAAGTTTGAAACAGCAGTGGGCTTCACTTATTTTTACCACCGGTTTGTGCGTTTGTGCACCTTCCGTGCTTGTGCCCAGCCTTCCGTGCATGTGCTTTGCTTGCATGCACACCTTCCATGCATGCGCCCAGCCTCAAAAACATGGCTAAATAGGAGGGCATAGCACCGGGGTGGTTGGGCAGACCCACCCACGATCTCCACTACTGGTTCACCTGAACCAGTCTGAACCGGCTAAATACCACCTATAGTTTGAAATGTTGCTTGTTTGAAATGTTTAAGGCAAGGACATAAACATTGTACAACAAGAGTTCATTTAGGAAAGCATGAAGGGCTGAGAGAACATATGGAGCGTGTTTGGTCCTTTGCATGGTGGTGGGAGGGGGGGTGCATGTTACCTTTGTCCTCAAGCTGTGTATCTTGCACCATGCCCTCGGCTTTGCAATAATGGACCAGAACAGATCTGAAGTCTCCACTCCACTGAACCAGCCCATGACAACCCATACACACCCTGACCTCTTAATGTCTAAATGAAACAGATTTATAATTATGATTCTGCCACCCTCAACTCTCCTGCTCCCATTTGCTGATTCTCATTTGTACCCAGTACACGTTCAAAAAGTGCTCATAGGGTTATAGTTCTCTGGCACTTATGTTCTTCCTAAAATAACATTTTCCAAGATGATTTTGATATAACCCTGGTTTTCGTCCTCTGTCACACAAAGCCATATTCATCCAATACTCCTTGTTTGTAGTTTTACTTTAGATCCTCTAATTAAAGGAAGGACAGAAATATTTTTAATGCATTGGATTTGATATCTAGGGCACAAATATAGCATCTGTCTACAAATCTTTAAAGTTTCTGTGGGTTTTCCCAGGATCATCAGGCATCTGTTGAAGGTAGCTACAGGAAAAGATGTGGAAGCTTTAAAAAGCTCATGCTCCTGGAGTCTCTAATGACTATTTCTCAATTATTTCCAAAGTACTTCATAACACTACTTTCTAAGAGAGAGGGGGGAGGAGAGGAAGAGAGGGAAAGGAGGACGAAGGGAGGGGGAGGGACAGAGAAAGAGACAGAGAGACAGAGAGAGAGAGAGAGAGAGAGAGAGAGAGAGAGAGAGAGAGAGAGAGAGAGAGAGAGATTCACTGCAGTTTGATAGGTATTGTCCATCCAACTCTAAGCAATATAAATAACATAATCCAAAATATATTTATTAAATAGTAAGTCCCAGTGTATTCAGCAAATAAATTACATGGGATCTTCAATTTTTTTAAGCCTCAATATAAAGATGCATAATTAAATTTCTCCTGTGTGTTTGTTGTATCCCCATCCTAAGTCCATTGGCGGGACTTACAATACAATCTTCTGCATACCCATCCAGAAACAAGCCCCACTGTGTTCAGTGAAAGATTTTTCCCATTAACGTGTGTGTTTTAATCCAAGAATGATTCTGTAGCTCATCACAGTAAAAATAGAGAGATACAGTCCCCGCAAAGCAGTGGTGGGTTTCTGCAGGCTCGCACCTACTCGCAAGAGCCAGATGGTGAAATTTAGAGAACCGGTGAGAGGGGGTTCCACCGACGGACCCAGAAGTAAGTCTGGCCTGCCGCTGCCAGTAACCCAATGGGAAGGAAAGGAAAGGAAAGGAAGGCAAAAAGGAAGAAAGGAAAGGAAAGGAAAGGAAAGGAAAGAAAGAGAAAGAAAGAAAGAAAGAAAGAAAGAAAGAAAGAAAGAAAGAAAGAAAGAAAGAAAGAAAGAAAGAAAGAAAGAAAGAAAGAATTTATCATCCCAATTGAGCCCAAAAATGAGTTTCACCACATTTTACAAGTTGGCCACTCCCACCCTGTCACATGACTGCCAAACCACACCCACAAAATAGGCCACACCTAGAGAGTAGGTTCTAAAAAAATTTGAAACCCACCACTGCCGCAAAGACACACATTCTCTTAAAACCAGGCTAGTTCAAGAGAAAAAGAAGCTTCTACCTGACAATGTGCATTTAATGTGCACTGAGTTTGCAAAACTCAGTCCAAGATTTTCCTGATGTCTGTACAGATTTTAGCAGTAGTGGGTTCCAAAGACACGAGTGATGGAAGGAATCGTTATTTGATGTTCTTGCCATCCATGTAGCATTACTGAAAGATACTCGTCCAGTTTCATAGTTCAGACTTTCTGGTAGAGCAGCCTTCTCTAGCTTGTGATCTTCAGATGAATTAGATTCTAGTCATATAGTCATATAATGCCTAGCAGGTCTGGCTAGACCCATGGAAGTATAATCAACAAACTACCAAATGCTCACAAAAGCCTCTTCTAACAGAGAATATGTTACTTAAAGTAAAGGTTCCCCTTGAACATATGTGCTAGTCATTCCCAACTCTAGGGGGTGGTGCTCATCTCTTCTTTGAAAGCTGAAGAGTTAGTGCTGTCTGAAGACGTTTCCGTGGTCATGTGGATGGCATGACTAAAGGTGCACGGAATGCTATTACCTTCCCACCAAAGGTGGTCCCTATTTTTCTACTTGCATGTTTTATGTGCTTTTGAACTGCTAGCTTGGCAGAAGCTGGGACAAGGAACGGGAGCTCACACTGTTACGCAGCACAAGGGATACGGATAGCCAAACTGCAGACCTTTCTGATCAACAAGATCAGCATCTTAGGCCACTGAGCCACTGCATCCCATAATGTTACTTACAGATGGTGATTTATTCAAGTTTATATTCACTTTCACTGGCTGCATTTAGGCATATCCCATATATTATGGGCTAAACAATATATGTGTATATGTAGGTATATGCATGCATATGCTATGCACTTGAACTTTTACTTTTGTTATACATTCATGGTAAATGTGTGATTCCCTATCCAGATCAGAGGCACCGTGTTGCGGTGGTTCTCCTCCTACCTCTCCGGTCGATCGCAATATGTGTTGACAGGAGGGCAGAGGTCGACCGTCCCTTTGGGGAGAGGAAGCGGTCTATAAATAAAAATTTATTATTATTATTATCACTGCAGATGAGTTAGATTGCTTTAAATCTTTCCTAGCTGTTCCCCCCTCCCCCACAACCCCCACGTGAGATAGCAAGAAATCAGAAATGGTTTAAAGGTCTTTCTCTCCCCAAATCGTGCAAGGTGGCTCTGTTCCAGATCTGCACTGTTACACTAAAATATATAAAAAAATATTATTAAAGGTCAGCTGCGCACTTCCTATATAATTTAACCTGTAGTTTGACTCAACAACTTCAGGAAAAAAAGAGCAATAAAATTTAATCCCAAAGGATAGTTCCGATTACTGCTGAACATTTATTGATGGCTAATGTGCTAGGCATGCACAAAGAATAGCATTGATGAGTTGAGATGATTTATCCTCTTCTATTTGAGGGATGAGCAACCTTCAGACTCTGGATCATATATGCTCCCCCTATATTAACTTTTTTTTTAACTCGCCCTTAAATTTGCTGCCAAAGCTCAATTGCTGAAAATTGCTGAAAAGTTATGCGTCATGGTTTGTTACCTTATTGAAGTGGGAATTACTAAAATGCTGGGAAGTGTTAGAATAAGCATAATACAGTTTGAAAAAACAAAGCCTCTTGCAAACCCATAAAATCTCAGTTCCAGCTATATACAGCATCCAACCACATCGTTGTTCTCCTCATTGCAACTGAAGAAACTTTCAGGTTCCCTGAAACAGTTTGTGAACCGTGTGTGTGTGTGTGTGTGTGTGTGTGTGTTTGAGAGAGAGAGAGAGAGAGAGAGAGAGAGAGAGAGAGAGAGAGAGAGAGAGAGAGAGAGAGGAAGGAAGGAAGGAAGGAAGGAAGGAAGGAAGGAAGGGAGGAGGAGAGAGAAAGGCAGAGAGAGAAAGAAGGAGGGAGACAGAGAGACAGAGAGACACTGTTTATGACTACTTACCAGTACCTACTGAATTGCATATTTATTTTCAAGTACTGTTTCAAGTATTTTGAAGCTGAATCTACGTTGCCTAAGGCTGCACTTAATTCTCCTTAATGCTAGTATGCGATAGATAAATAAAATATTTAATCTCCATCACTGGTGCCCCATATCTATTACCAGAGGTTGCTTCATTGCTCTTTTTCATGGCAGGGTTAGTCATGGATAATACCGGATCAGTGGGTGTATCACATCCAGCTTCTGTACCATCACAACAGTTTTAACCCTTGACTGTAGAATTTGAGTATTTGACCACAGGCCTACTAGGGTTGAGAGGGTTCACTGAATTCTGAAGTGTGATCCATGTGTCATACCAGCAAGAAACCCTGTACTAAATAGTTTAGAGGCAACACGCGCCAGAGATTAACTGCACAATCTTAGTCAATGTGTCTTCTTCACACGTCAATGTTTCAGCAGGGTATCAAATCAGGATTTAGGATTCCCAATTAAAAAGAAGAAGAAGCCCTGGACAGTATTAGCCATACCTGTCATTAGTTACAGATGAAAGCGGGTAAAATTTGTGCAAAAAACTCTTTCCTGACAAATAATTGAGCTTCTACATAAATATAAATACAATTACACACAGATACACACACACACACACACACACATATGTGTGGGCTCTCTCTGTGGCGGGCCCAGCCCTCTGGAACGACCTTCCTCCCGACATTAGGACGACCACGGACCTCCGCTCCTTCCGTCTAAAATTAAAAACACATCTCTTTTGTCTGGCCGGCCTAGGATAGTCTCTCTGTCTTTGGGGTATTATTATTATTATATTTAATTATTGGGAATGCTATTTTAGTTTAGCTAGTTTTAATGGGGAATTTTAGCACAGGTTTAGGTTTAATTTGTTTTTAAAAATGTCTGTATATATTTATTGTTTTTTATTCTTCCTGTGCACTGCCCCGAGTCCCTATGGGGAGAGGGAGCGGTTTATAAGTATTAAAGTATTATTATTATTATTATTATTATTATTATTATTATTATTATTATTATTATTATTATTATTATTATTATTATATCACTGGAGTGATTTAAGATTGAGGGTGGATATAAGTATAAGTATAATCTTTATTATCATTGTACTTGTTTACAACGTAATTGGTTTTAACCTCACTGGTGCAAAATTATAATAGAAACAAAAAAGAGAGAAAAGAAAAAAGAAAAAAAACCTAGCATGTGCATGGAGTGATTGTAGTTGTAGTCCATGTTCAATTTTGACAAAAAGCCACCATTTGTTGTTTTTTTTCTGTTCAGTCATGTGTGATTCTTGGAAACTGTCTTGGCAAATCCCTGCAGTTTTCTTGGCAATATATTTCAGAATTGGTTTGCCATTGCCTCCTTCCTAGGACTGAGATCATCCTGCTATCTTTATGTCTAAGGTGGGACTGTAAATCATGATCTCTCAGTTTCTAGCCTCATACCTTAACTATTACACCAAACTGGCTCTCAAAGCCACCATTGCATTCCGTTTAAAATATTAACTACTGGTTGTTGTTTTTTTAATAAAGAACCAGAAGAAAGTGAATAGTGAAAAAGAATGGGAAATTAAGAACACAATTTCACTGATGGAACCAAGAAGAAAAGTGGTATGAATCCTTGGTGAATTCTTCAGAGAAGCCATGCTTTTGGCCAAAGAGTTAATCCAGGTCTGTCAAAAGATCAGCTTTCAACATAGAACTCTGTGTTGGAGCAAACCAGTTTTCTTCCCTCTGTGTACAGGCTAAATACGGAGCCTGGGCCTAACGCAGAGGGTCTTTGCAAATCAAATATATCACTGGTGTGATTTTAATCCAGTTTGGTGATTTGAATCAGTTTGGACACATTTGTCTAATTAGGCCAATTTGATTTGGATTTCCAAAGCACTTCAGAAAATGCCATTTTGGCACATGTACAGAAGCCTCTGAGTCATTTCAGAGGCATCCAATTCAACGTGCCAGTTCAGGCCAATTTCTAAAGTCAGTTTAACTAAGATATTCAGTCAAATTGTCAAATCAAATTGGATGCCTCCAGTTTGAATATTTGTACAGCCCTATTACAAAATAAAATACACCTATCTTTGCAATCAGGGGATGCAGTGGATCAAGTGGCTAAGACGCTGAGCTTGTAGATCAGAAGGTCAGCAGTTCAGTAGTTTGAATCCCTAGTGCCGCGTAACGGAGTGAGCTCCTGTTACTTGTCCCAGCTTCTGCCAACCTAGCAGTTCAGAAAATAGAAAAATAGGAAGGAATAGGAATTTGGTAGGAAGGTAACAGTGTTCTGTGCACCTTCGGCGTTTAGTCATGCCAGCCACATGACCATGGAGACGTCTTTGGACAGCACTGGCTCTTCGGCTTTGAAACAGAGATGAGCACCACTCCCTAGAATCGGTAACGACTAGCACATATGTGTGAGGGGAAACTTTGCCTTTATCATTGCAGTCAGGTGAACAGATAATATTAAAAGTGAGTGAGATGAGTTCAAGTTAACTCTCTGGATAATCCTTGTGTGTTCCTCTATTTAGCTGTGACAGCCTAATTAAAGCCAATTGATGAAGGACATTCCTTCTTAACCTTCAGGCCTTAAAGAGACTCAAAGGGCACAACAGTGTAATGAAAAAGAGACTAGAAAAAGAAGAAAAATCCCCTCTTGGAAAACTGGCCGTCATGCAACCTTATACTGAATTAAGAATGGGAGTTAAAATACCG
Organism: Rhabdophis nuchalis; assembly: GCA_039707465.1. Lineage (NCBI taxonomy): Eukaryota > Metazoa > Chordata > Lepidosauria > Squamata > Natricidae > Rhabdophis > Rhabdophis nuchalis. The sequence continues at coordinate 161,831,605 of CM077644.1, read as the reverse complement.
AACAGTCTCAGAAGTAAAAATAGGAGTTAGCCATTAGAGCAGTGCTTCTCAACCTTAGCAACTTTAAGATGTGTGGACTTCAACTCCCAGAATTCCACAACCAGCCATGCTGACTGTGGAATTCTGGGAGTGGAAGTCCTCACATCTTAAAAGTTGCCAAAAGTTCTGAAACACTGAATTAGAGGTTAGAAAATCCTTCCTCTTCCCAAGACAGCAGACTGTCTACACTCTTTATTTGTTTGCAAGTCTCAAGACAGCACGTCTTGAAGTGATTTACCAATAAAAATGATTAAAGCATAAGGAGAAAAGTGGGGGGGGGGAATAAAGCTCTGATTATTTATATGTTTAGTTATTAGATTTCTATCCCACTTTTATTGCTTTGAAAGTAACTCAAGGTAGAGAAGATACCCAATAACCTTCCTCCTCCAATTTTCTCTACAAGAACAACCTTGTGAGGTGGTAAGCTGAGAGTGACTGACTCAAAGTCATCCAACTAGTTTTCAGGTCTAAGGTAGGACCAGAGCTCACAGTCTCCTGGTTTCTAGGCCAGTACCTTAATTAATGTGTTATTAAGAGAAAAACACCATTATTCCAACCAATACACATACTTTCAAATTTTATAATTTTTACATACAATTTTAGTACAATTAATATGTAATCAATCAATCAGAATAGAGCTGGAAGGTACCTTAGAGGTCTACTAGTCCAGCCCCCTGCTCAAGCAGGAGGCCCTGTTTCCTGTTCCGGCTTCTGGCGGCGACGGATGAGTCCTGGGACTCGTCCACCGTTTTGTTCTTTTTTCTGCCCCTAACGGGCGGGTGCCCCTTTTTTTGGGGGACCCTCCGTAGGATTGGCTTGCCTGGACTGGTTCAGCCTGGCGGCGGCTGGGGGACAACCCTTGTCTTTGGTCTAGGTGGAAGAAGACATGCTGCGGGGGGCTTGGTTCCCTTCGCCAACGGAGGACGGCAACGACTAATTGATTTGGAGAGAACGGAGCGCTCGGGTCGGATGGCTTTGCCAGGGCTTGAGCTGCGAGGTGGAGAGTAAGTGACTTTAGCTTTATTGCTGGCGGCTTTGGATGAGAGAGACGTGGAGGGGGGTGTTTGTTGCTAAACCCCCCCTCGGATTTACAGCAGCGGCGTGCAGAAATGGCTCCTGGAATGCAGGGAGCGGATATTTCGCATCCGGACTTTTGCGCAACAAGTGAAAGTCTTCCGCGGCTTGTTTTCATACAATGTATCTAAGTCCGGCTTGACTGAAACAATTTCTCTGCTATTTTCTCCGGCTGGCTGTCAGAGTGGGTGGTGGAAGATGGCTGCCCTTTGTTCCTGAACACTTATTTCTTTATGGAAAATTTCCAACATCTCTTTGTGATTTGGACTGCCTCTCTCTACCAATGGAGAAATTTTTTGGATTAATTGATTCCCTCCCTGGAATGCCTTCTTTGTCTTAATAATTGACTGTGAAAATTGCTTCTCTTCTGGGCTCTACAACTTTTTATAATTTTGATTGGAACTTTCTTCTTCTGACTTGCTCCAGCGGCCGCACCCAAAAAACGCCATCTTAGTGGCACTGATTTAAACAGCTCACCATGGCTTCAAAAAAACAACCAGGAAATCCAGGATTGGAAGAGAGAATGACAGCTATGGAAACAGTGTTAAACTCCTTGGTGCTGGAAATCAGAGAATTTAGAAAAGATCATACTAGCACTAAGCTTGAACTCTTGGAGACACAGAAAAAATTGATGGAGAACACACAGAAGACCGAGGAGTTGGAAGTGGGGCTGGCTGGGGCAAAGGGAGAACTTAAAAATGTTAATACTGAAATTGGAGATTTGTCTGGTCATATGTCTAGGATGGATTTTGAGAGGATGTCATATTTCTTAAGATTTCAGAATATTTCTGAGGAATCTGGTGAATGCCTTCCTGATCTCATGAGTACAATTTTATCAGACTATTTACGTAAACCCAAAGAGGAGATCAGGGGGGACATTGACCTAGTCTACAGAATAAATTCAGCATATGCCAGGATGAATGAAGTACCCAGAGAGATACATATTAAATTTGTTAGAAGGTCGACAAGGGAGGGAATCTTGAAGGCGCAGAGGGAGGGTCCGTTAATTTACCAACAAAAGGAAGTCGCCATCTTGAAGCAGATCCCAAAGAAGATTAGAGAGATGAGATGGAAATATTCCTTCTTATCTAAAAAATTGTTTAACCACGGGATTTGGTTTAAGTGGGCGATGCCAGAAGGGATGTTGGTGTTCTGGGACGGAGGAAGAGTAAGGATTAAAACAGTTGCTGAGGCGGATGCCTTTCTTAAAAAACATTCCTCTATCCTGGGGGAAGATTCAGGGGGGACGGAGGGGGCCACGGCCCCGCCCGCTGGGGGCCAGGAAGGAGAACAAGAAGACACAATTGCCAAGAGACTTAGATCTAAAAAATGACTTTTATTTTTATTTTTATTAATACAGTATAATTTTTGTCTGAATGTTTGTACACGATTGCCAGCATAGAATTCAGAATTTATATGTATACATTTATTTTCACCTTGTTGTATTATTGAAAAATGCATTACCAATGTCTTGTTAAGAAGCCCGGGAGGGCCAACGTTTCCGACGTGAAAGTTCTCAAAATATCTTTTTAATTCACCTTACCCTACCCTTTTTTGTTAAAAATTTTGTAAAACTCAATAAAACTTTTTCTATTTAAAAAAAAAAAAAAAAAAGCAGGAGGCCCTATACCATTTTAGACATGTGATTGTCGGGTCTCTTAATTATACGATTATGAAAAATGTGATTATGATAACATCGCAATCACCTCAAAAAACATGCTTCTACTGTTCCTATTATCCTGAAGAGATGGAGCCCAAATTCAGAAATCCTTTGTAGGAGAAACAAATACTAAACTGCATCGTGGCTGAAAATGTAACCTGAAACACACGTAGGTACATAAACTCCCTTAGTGTGCCTACATTCTAAAGATTGTTTCTTCTCTTCCCCCCTCCATCATTAAGTGCCACCCCACCTTACAGCACAAATCCTAAGTCGATTTTACTTTGGAAAGAAGCAATTATCCTCCTCCTATACTTCTAATGGAAAGGGGGTACACCCTCTCATTTCTAAGAATTAAAGGACATTATTACACACACAACAATGGATCCTCCAATGATAATAACAACAGCACTTAGATGTATATACCGCCTTACAGCCCTCTCTAAGCAGTTTACAGAGTAAGCATCTTGCCCCCAACAATCTGGGTCCTCATTTTACCAACCTCGGAAAGATGGGAGGCTGAGCCAACCTTGAGCCTGGTGAGATTCCAACTGCCAAATTGCAGGCAGCCGGCAGTCAGCAGAAGTAGCCTGCAGTACTGCATTGTAACCAGTGCGCCACCACAGCTCTAATGCTGATGCTAGGGTTACCTCCAACTCTCCTCCGACTATAACTATTGTAAGGGGGAAAATAATGGGGACCCCCCCTCTAGCACAGTAAAGTTTGGGGTGGGCTGAGATGAAACCCATCTCAGCCCTCCTGTTCCATGGCACAGGACCTAGTTATTTGCAGGATCGTATCCTGCCCCATACATCCCTTCGGCCGATTCGCTCACAGAGAGAGGGACTTCTCCGGGTGCCATCCACCAGGCAGTGCCAGCGGGCGACGCCCAGGGGAAGGGCCTTCTCTGTGATGGGCCCGACCCTCTGGAACGACCTACCCCCGGATATTAGAACGACTACGGACCTCCGCGCCTTCCGCCAAAAAGTAAAAACCTATTTGTTTCACCAGGCCGGTTTGGCCTAATCTACGCTCCTCGCCCCAGTCTGTTTTCTCAAATTGTTTATTGGGTTTTAATGGGTGGTAATTTGAATGGTTTTTAAATTTTGTACAGGGTAGTTTAATTCGTTTTTAATTTGTGTGTATTGTATGTTTCAGTTGGTTTTTAATTTTCCTGTACACCGCCCCGAGTCCCTTCGGGGAGAGGGGGCGGTTTATAAATATAATACATTATTATTATTATTAATTATTCCATATTGACATTAATTGCCTGATGCAAGTATAAAGGAGAATTTATAATCAGCTTGTGCATCTGATGAAATGGTAGCTGACATGGACACTGTCGTTCCCAGTATGCCAAAATGGGGGGTGGGGGTGCTGAGGCTGTGGGAAAAGAGCAAGTGTATGCTAAAAGTACATGTAGAAATAACCATGTTGTAACATTGAGGTTAAAGGAATGGAAAACTGCCCCTGTTGCTAGGACAGTATGGACAGACCTTGAAAGTCATGTGGTTTGTGGTTTTAAGGTATAAAAGACAAAGGTGAATAAGGGGAGGTTGACAATTGGCCTCAAGACATCCCTTTTGACTGCTTGTCCAATTAACCCCTCCTTTCAATGTGATTAATATAAGTGGTTTATGTTTGTTATGCTTTAAATTCTAGTAAACCTCTGAATTCTAAAGTGAGATATTTTGTGGTGTGCTGTCTGTTCAATTGCTATTAAGTGCAGCTATGCTCATAATCAGATTTTTTCCCGACACTATATAACTGATAATTTTGGGGTGAAAGCACAACTCCCTTAGAGCAAGCAGACTTCCCAGTCCCTTTACCCAGAAATTCCTCACATATACAGCCTCCATATTGTCAGGTTCACTCTGTTTATTGGCAATCATTCTTCTATCACTCCATCTAGACATTGATCAAGAACTCTGCCTCTCCTGAATTAGATATCATGGAGATGTATCAAGTACTATCAGCATATTGATAATGTCTTGCCCTAAATTTACTTCTGACCTCAGTGCTTTTATATTGCATTAAGAACCATATTGTATTTTGATTGTACTATTCTACTCTACACTGCTCCAGAAGTGTAGAAGTACATTCATTCACTACTGTGTGAGCTAATCCCAACGAGAAGGAGCTGGGCATTCAGCTTTTGCCATTTTCAATATCCTTACACACCTCTATACCTTTAGTCCCAATGGGAGGTAACTGGTACTTTGCAAAGACATTTCCAGGACTTCAGTTTTTTTTTAATACTAGCTGTACCCACCACACGTTGCTGTGGCCAAGTTTGGTTAAATGAAAATGTTTTCCCTCATTGACCCTCTCAGTGACCCCCTTCCTTCTCTGCCTTGGTTTCCCTCCCTCCCTCTCCCTCCCCTCCCTCTCTTAGTCTACCTACCTACCTACCTACCTACCTACCTACCTACCTACCTACCTACCTAGCTACTTACCTCCTGTATTTCTCCCTCTCTCCCTCTACCTACCTACCTACCTCCTGTATTTCTCCCTCTCTCTCTCTATCCCTCTACCTACCTACCTACCTATTTTTGGTGGTGGGGGTGGGGGCGGCAGTGAGGGGGGAGCAGCGGCGGCAGGAGGGGCAGTGGCGGGGGGGCAGCAGCGGGGGGAGCAGTAGCAGGGGGGCAGCGGCAGTGGGGGGGAGCAGCCACGGCAGGGGGCAGCGGTGGGGGGCAGCGGCGGGGGCAGCCACGGTGGAGGGACCAGTGGCAGGGGGCAGGGGGGGGGCAGTGGCAGGGGGCAGCAGCAGCATGGGGAGCAGCGATGGCAGCAGGGCAGCGGCGAGGGGGCAGTGGCGGTGAGGGGAGCAGCAGCGGGGGGCAGCGGGGGGCAGTGGCAGGGGGACAGTGGTGGTGCGGGGAGCAGCAGCAGGGGGCAGCAGCAAGGGGAGCAGTGGCAGCACAGGGGCAGCGGCGGGGGGCAGTGGCGGTGAGGGGAGCAGCAGCAGCAGTGAGGCAGCAGCGGGGGGTGGCAACGGTGGAAGAGGAGAGAGAGGCCGCTGATGAGGCGACCGTCGCAGATATGATGCAGACCCTGTGTGCAAGTGACATGAGCTAAAATGCGGCTGGGTGGGAGGCGCCGCGAAGGGGAGGGGGGCGAGTGAGCAAGTGAGAAGAGCCGCAGTTGTACATTTGTGTGGCGTGTACCTGGCACCGATGTGCCATCCACCCAATCCATACGTATCATTGGTGCTGCACTTGTAAGGAACGTTGTGTGAAAATTTGGTGGCGATTGGTGCAGTAGTGTCGGAGATTAGCGGTTTTGAACAAACTCATAGTTAACTTTTTATTTATATAGATATGCAGAACACTGCCCAATATTACATATTCAATCTCATGAATTTAAAAAAAATCTAAAAATATTTTTTATTGAGAGTTTATTTCCATGCCATAAAATGGCATGGAAATAAATAATTTATTCTTTATTTAATAAAGAATTTCCATCCCTTTCTTCTTTCCTTTCCCAGCATTATTGCTAAAACAATTTTCAGCCTGAACTATATTATTTCATGTGTTTGATTAGTTTTGATAGTCCCAATGACTTTAAAAATTCAAATGGAACAACATACCGTAAATTGCTTAACAGGTAAATTTACAAGACTTCAGTGGGGAATATGCTTGCCATGCTTTAAAGAGAAAATGGCTCAAGAACCAATTTCTGTTTTTGAGCTAAGGAAAACTATCTTTGATATTTCAGTGGAATGCACCAAAGTATACGTGCATTCCGACACACAAACAACTACAATGTACTTAGAGTACAACTTTTTTCTGGGCTTGATTTTTGAATGGCATGAGGTCATTTGTGAGGGGCCACAAATGTAAAAGTAGTGGATGGGACTAAGATGCAGAATTAGGTTGATTTCATTTAATTGAATTGGAAAACAGTAAATATGAACAGTAGACAGTTATATATTTAACTAACTGTCCCCTAAGTCTTTCTGTTATGTTAGAAACTGCTACTAAATTTGGGAGCAACCAGAATCTGTATGTGGCCTTGAAGCCTCAGGAGAATCTTTCAGGCTTTCCCCCCCTTCTGTTTCAGGAACAGTGCGAATGAGGGGTGGGGGATCTCATCAATGCTTGAAGGAAAAGTATTTATTGAAAAATATATAGGCTAAGCGTGACCAATGATGTGCTCTTTCCATAGCAACATATACGAGTATGTCCTTATTGACCATTCAAAGTTACAAAGGCATTGGAAAAAAAAGTGACTTATGACCATTTTTCATACTCATGACCATTCCAGCATTCCCATGCCCATGTGATCAAAATTCAGGCACTTGGCAACTGACTCATATTTATGACGGCCGCAGGGACACGTGTTCCCCTTTCGCAACCTTTTGACCAAGCAAAGTCAATGGGGAAGCCAGATTCACTTAACAACTGGCTTACTAATTTAACTACTGCAATGATTCACTTAACAAGTGTGGCAAGAAAGTTTGTTAAATGAGGCAAAATCCACTTAACAAATGTCTCGCTTAGCAGCAGAGATCTTGGCCTCAATTGTGGTTGTAAGTCAAGGATTACCTGTATTAATGGTTCGGGGGTGGGGGGTAAATCCAAGTCACCAAATGTCAGGGGTTCCTTTCCTTTTTGCTGTCTAAGGAAAACATTATATCAGTAATATATTAAGGGAAGACTGCCATGATAAGTGGCTAACTTATTCCTCATTAAAAAATTCAGTTGGCATCACATTCTCATTCAATCTGCCCCCCCAAAATGTGAACCCTGTATCCCCAAGGGTGTTCTTTATTACAAGAACCTCTGATATTTTGCCGCAGGGTGAATTTCAATTGATGAGAACATTTTGTCTTTGAGATGCATTTGTGTGTCTAATTGCACTGAAACAACCCAAAAGGCCTCTCTTGTTTGCCTTTAATGTAAGACAAAGAAGAACTCAATGGTATATCTGTGATGGAGTGCCATGGTTACCCAACCTAAATTCATAGACAATCCTTTTATCAAGTAATTCAGTCCTAGGGCAAGGCAGCATAGGCCAGATTCCTCTTTAGCTATTTTGGGGGATTTTTCTTCTCGTGAATTCTTTTTTCCTGAATATTTTGTTTTCACCTCAGCAGAGCCATAGATTTTTCCACAACATTTTCAGAATGCTTTAGAAGTTTCTTGTGTGTGTGTTGTTTTCTGAGTTTCGTTACTGTAAAGTGAAAGTAGTTATCACTGCTCTCTGGTAAATACACTATCCTGTTTTCCTGACTGAAAACAAACAAACAAAAATCCACAGTGTCCTTCACAGCATCTTTTCCTGGGTTTTAACTGAAATGTGGAAAACTAGGGAAATGGTTGATTTCTGGAAAAACAGGTGTACTATAAAAGACTTGGGGCTGCCCTTGAGGCCCACCCGGAGGCTCCAGTTAGTACAGAATGCGGCCGTGCGGGGGATTCTGGGAGCCTCAAGGTGCTCCCACGTGACACCTCTCCTGCGCGAGCTGCACTGGCTATCTGTGGCTTTCCGGGTGCGCTTCAAGGTGCTTGTACCATCTTCAAAGTGCTCCATGGCACGGGGCCTGCTTACTTGCAAGACCGCCTCCTGCTACCAAATACCTCCCACCGACCAGTTCGCTCCCACAGATTAGGCCTCCTCAGGGTGCTGTCAGCCAAACAATGCCGCCTGGAGACCGCCCAGGGGGGGAGAGCCTTCTCTGTGGCAGCCCCTGCCCTCTGGAACGACCTACACCCGACCTACGTACGATCACCGACCTGCGTCTTTTCCATCGGGCTCTGAAAACGCACTTATTCCGTGGCCGGCCTTGTTTAGTAGCTTTTAATTGGTTATTTTAAATTGGTTTTATTCAACTTGGATTTTAGAACGGGTCCTAATTTAATTTAATATTATTGTAAATTATGTTATTTATTGATGTTCTTATATGTTTTTATTGATGCCTGTTCACCGCCCTGAGTCCCGCAAGGGAGAAGGGCGGTATACAAATTTAATAAACCATAAACTTATGAATATTCTTCATGATTCCTTCCACCAGTCCTTCAGCTGTCAATGCTACAAACATTGTTGTTATTCCCATTAGCCACTTCTATTCTGCCAGAATAGGGAAGTTCGCAAAAGGTCCCTACTGTTGCAAGATCTACTCTGGGTCAGTCACCAGAACTAATGGTTTAGTCTTCCGAGTTTTTGGGCTTGTGCTGTAGTCCATCCTGAGAGAACTTTCTCTATCAGAATAAGTGCTTTGGGCCAGATGTCCCCAACCTTTTGGACTTCAGGGACCACTAAATTTATAATTTTAAATCCCGTGGACCACTGATATGATCTGCCTAATGACTGGCTGGGTGGGCGTAGCTAGGTGGTCCTCTGACTGGGTGGGTGTGTCACTCACATTGAGGAGCACCTCGATGGCTTCTACTTGACCCTCCCCTCCCAGCCATCCTTGCCTGCCCGCCCGGGCTCCTTAGGGCCCCAATAGGAAGCAGTTATTGGAGCTAAGCAGCCACCAAAGGAAAGAGTTGGCAGAATAGCTGGCTCAGTTCAAATTGGATCAGTCCTAGAAGGAGGCTCAGTAGAAGCACCTCACTGAGGACTATGAGCATAGGCTTACCAAGCAGAGGGAAGACCTGCAGGAGTGCAAGGCCAGGTACCGGCACCTGGAGGCTCAATGGGCTGAGATGGTCAGTCAGTTCCAGGCCATGATACAGTGCCATTAGAACAAGGCCTTCCAGATCTTTGCCACCACTTCGCTCCAGCCTTCGCCTAAAGCCCCACACCAGGAGGCTGAAGCAGACCCCAAGTTGGAATTCCTGCTCCTCTCCAATCCGCACAAACAGATCCTGAAGGGGGAGACTCTCTGCAGCAAAACAAGTATGTACCCAGTTTGAGGAACTCTGATTTAGTGCAATATAAAAAAAAATGCAAATATTTTTTCTGTGGACCACCAAACTTTTCTTGTGGACCACCAGTTGGTGACCGCTCTTTGGGCTATTCTATGCTTCGTATTTGTATAGTGCTTTCCTATCGAATGGTGTGTTGATGGTCCTTATAGTTCTTATATTATTATTATTATTATTATTATTATTATTATTATTATTATTATTATTATTATTATTATTATTATTATTATTATTATTATTATTATTATTATTATTATTATTATTATTATTATTATTATTATTATTCACATTTGTAACCCGCACCCATCTCACCACAAAGGGACTCGGGGCGGCGAACAGAGATTTAAAATAAATATACATAAATACAAGATATTACTAAATAATAACTAAATTAAATCAAGACCCTGCTTAAAATAAATTTAAAAACCATAAATTAAAACTTTGATTTGTTATAAGACAGTAGGGTGCGGAGTAGTTCATGCTAGGCCGGCCAGATGAAAATAGTAAGTTTTTAAGTGCAGGCGGAACAAGCGTAGGTCCGAGATGGTACGGAGATCGGGAGGTAGGCCGTTCCAGAGGGTTGGGCCCACCACAGAGAAGGCCCTTTCCCTGGGAGCCGCCAACCAGCATTGCCCGGTCGACGGCACCTGGAGAAGACCCTCTCCCTGGGAGCGAGTCAGTCGTAGGGATGTATGGGGCAGTAGACGGTCTCCTAGGTAGCTAGACCCCGTGCCATGGAGCACCTTGAAGATGGTCATCAAAACCTTGTAACGCACCCGGTAGGTCACAGGTAGCCAGTGCAGCTCGCGCAGGAGTGGTGTTATGTGGGAATGTCTTGAGGTTCCCATGATCACCCGCGCGGCTGCATTCTGAACCAACTGCAACCTCTGAGTGCATCTCAAGGGGAGCCCCATGTAGAGAGCGTTACAGTAGTCCAGACGAGAAGTCACGAGTGCTTGAGTCACTGTGCAAAGGGCCTCCTGGTCCAGTAAGGGGAACAATTGGCGGACCAGGCGGACCTGGTGGCCACGGCCGCCACCTGGTCCTCCAGGGACAGCCGGGAATCCAGGAGGACTCCTAAATTGCGCACTCTATCCACGGGGGCCAATCTTTCACCCCCCCATGGCCAGTGATGGTGTCATCTGGCTAAACCGGGAAGCCGGGAACCACAGCCACTCGGTCTTGGACGGGTTGAGTTTGAGTTTGTTACTGCCCATCCAGATCCGTACGGCCTCTAAACACCGGGACATCACCTCAACGGCATCGTTGGGGTGGCCTGGGGTAGAGATGTACAACTGAGTATCATCAGCGTACAGATTGTATTCTACCCCAAAACCACGGATGATCTCACCCAGCGGCTTCATATACGTGTTGAATAGGAGTGGCGAGAGGACCGACCCCTGTGGCACCTCATATGAGAGGGGCCTAGAAGTGGACCTCTGCCCCCCCATCAACACGTATTGCGACTGACCGGAGAGGAAGGAGGAGAACCACCGCAAAACGGTGCCTCCCACCCCCAACCCCTCCAGTCGGTGCAAAAGGATACCATGGTCGATGGTATCAAAAGCCGCTGAGAGATCTAACAAGACCAGGATAGAGGAACAGCCCCTATCCCTGGCCCTCCAGAGATCATCTACCAATGCGACCAATGCCGTTTTGGTGCTGTGCCCAGGTCGGAAACCGGACTGGCGCAGGTCCAGATAATCACTTTCCTCCAGGTGACGAGGGAACTGCTGTGCCACCACACTCTCTACAACCTTCGCCAGAAAGTGAAGGTTGGAGACCAGACGATAATTTACCAACAATGCTGGGTCCAGGGAAGGCTTCTTGAAGAGGGGCCTCACCACCGCCTCTTTCAAAGCGGCCAGCAAGAACCCCTCACTCAAAGATGCCCTCACTATTTCCTGGAGCCAGCCTCGTGTGACCTCCCAGGATGCCAGTACAAGCCAGGAGGGACACGGGTCCAATAAACATGTGGTGGCCTTTAGTCGTCTCGTCAACCTGTCCATGTCGTCAGGAGTAACAGAGTCAAACTCCTCCCATAAAACAGTCTCAAGACCTGCTTCGGGTAATCCCCCTGGAGTATTTTTGGTGGCAGTCAACTCGCTCCGGATCTGAGCGATTTTATCCTGCAGATACTCTCCAAATTCCTCTGCTCTACCCTGTAAAGGGGCTTCCCGTGGCCTCTGTTGAAGGAGGGAGCGGGTCACCCCAAACAGGGCGGCAGGGCGGTTATCTGCGGATGCGATGAGAGCGGCACAATAATTACGCTTGGCCGCTTTCAATGCCACAAGGTAAGTCCTTAAGTGGGCTCTTACCTGTGTTCAGTCAGATTCGGCCCTTGTGGACCTCCACCTGCTCTCTAGGCGTCTCTTGCGGCATTTCATCTCCCTCAGCTCCTCAGAAAACCAAGGAGCCTGGGTGAGATGACGCCGCGTGAGAGGCCGCAAAGGCGTGACGCGGTCTAAAGCCCCCGCGGCCGCACTATACCATGCTGCCACTAGGTCCTCAGCCGCGGCACGAGTCAAGGATACAGACATTGGCCCAAGCTCCTTCTGGAACCTTTCAGGATCCATCAGGCACCTGAATTGCATGCCAAATTAAAATAGGGAATTAGAAAATGCTTCTTTTTTATTCTTCCTTCGAACAATTATCACTGGTTGATGGGAAAACAACCATGAATCACTTTCCCAATGTGGAGCAGGACAGGGCAAGCCTGGGTGAGTGTGGATGGCTATTTAAAATGCTACACTTAGTCATCTATGTTTCCCATCTAGAAGGTCACAGAAAGAGACAGAGTGTGTATACATAGTGAAATGGGAAGGAGTGTTTCCAGTGTTCCTCCCCTCTCCTCTATGCTTGTGACCTGTCATTGGGAATATTTCTAAACATGTGCCTAGCCCTCCTCTAAAAAGGAACCAAGCCAACAGGTTGCAAGCATGGAGGAGGAGGAGGAGGAGGAGGAGGAGGAGGAGGAGGAGGAGGAGGAGGACGAGCTGCATGGAGGTGAACATCAAGAGATCCTTCTTCTCCAGTTGTGATTTGTTGACTAGGCTACCTTTGAATATGAATTTAAAACTCTTTCAACATAATATTAAACATCCACTCCACCCACCCCGGATGCCTTCGGGAGGCTTCCTTGAAGCTTTCAGAGGGTGAAAAACGTCCCTAAGGGCAACCTGGAAGTCCATTCCTGAACTTCCGGGTTGCCCATAGGGTCGTTTTTCTGCCTCTGGAGGGCGAAAAACAGCCCAACAGCAAACTGGAAGTTTGGGAACTTCCAGTTTGGCCAAAAGATGAAGGCCAAAATCAGCTGGCCAGCATGCACATGTGTGCTGGACATTTTCACTCTTCATCAATGATTTGGATGAGGGAATAAATGGGGAACTCATCACATTTGCAGACGACACCAAGCTGGCAGGAATAGCCAACACTCCAGAAGATAGGATTAAGATACAGAAGGATCTTGACAAACCTGAACATTGGGCATTATCTAATAAAATGAAATTCAATGGCGAAAAGAGTAAGGTTCTACATTTAGGCAACAAAAATGAAATGCACAGGTACAGTATAGGTGGTACCTTGCTCAATAGCAGTAACTGTGAAAGGGATCTTGGAGTCCTAATGGACAACCATTTAAATATGAGCCAGCAGTGTGCAGCAGCTGCCAAAAAAGCCAACACAGTTCTAGGCTGCATAAACAGAGGGATAGAATCAAGATCACGTGAAGTGTTAATACCACTTTAAAATGCCTTGGTAAGGCCACACTTGGAATACTGCATTCAGTTTTGGTCACCACGATGTAGAAAAGATGTGCAGACTCTAGAAAGAGTGCAGAGAAGAGCGACAAAGATGATTAGGGGACTGGAGGCTATTGTATTATCACGGGTATAGAATCTCCTGCTTGAGCAAAGGGTTGGACTAGAAGACCTCCAAGGTCTTTTCCAGCTCTATTCTGATTCTGATTGTGTAATGCCAAGACAAATTGTCTCAGGAGAAGTGGGAAAACACTAAAGTAGATATGGATGGGATGGGATGGGATGGGATGAAAGCAACACCAGGAGGACATGGAAGAAAAAGTAGTTATCAAGACACATTGGTGCTCCTATCAGGGTTAAGTGAAGAAAAGGTATCAGTCACTGTTTTTAACTAAATGCAGTAGCATTTGGAACAAGAAGCATGCAAAGAACAAAACCCATCCAAATCCATTCAGCAATAAGAATTTTATCGAACTGTCTTCTTTTTGCAAAACAAAGAAAACATCTTAAATGGTCAAAAAGAAGAAAATGTTGATGCAGTGCTAGCCAAAACCAATTTACAAAAGAGATTAAAACCCATTATAATTAACATTTCTTAAAAACATAGAAACAAAGCCGATATTCATGCACAAAATGGAAAAGGCTGCATAATTTGTACCCATGGAAATGCCTTACCCCCAAACTCCAAGCCCCCCTCCCCACAAAAAAAGAAAAACATTGCAAGGAAAGTGAGTTAAGGCCAGAGAGAACGGGCCTTATTTGCAACCTCATTCCTGTGTTTTGCCAATCTTCATGCGGTAAGGAGGGACAATGGGAGGAAAAAAACATTACACCCATTCACAACCATAAATATAGTTGTTGGTGACAATCTGGAACACTTTAAATTTGACCTTGGATCCTACAGACAGCTGTATTCAATTCAAGAGAATTTGACCATGGTCAATTTTCTTCGGCTTCAATACATAGATAACAGCCACTCTTGTTCCTTTCTCATTGAACCTCCTGGTACAGTTTCGATTCCCCCCTCCCCAACTTGCAAAGCCAACTTAAGAAAGTGGCCCCCAAAGGAGTTAAATCTATATGGGCTAGCAACTGATGAGATCTGCGGACTTCTTGGCAAGGATTTCCAGAAGATGTTTGCCATTACCTTCTTTCTAGGGCTGGAAAAAGCTCAAGGTTACCTACCTCATTTTGTTCCTAAGGCAGGACTAGAATTCACGGTCTTCTAGTATAGAGCATGATGTCTTAACCTCTATACCCATGATGGCGAGCCTATGGCACACATGCCAGAGGTGGCAAGCAGAGTCTTCTCTGATGGCATGTGAGCTGTCGCCCCAGTTCGGCTCTGCCATGCATACGCACATGCCTCCCACCGGCAAGCTGGTGTTTGGGTCTCTGCCGTGCATATGAGGGGTGGGGCGCGTGCATGGTGCGTGCATGGCATGTGCTTGGGGACCACATGTGCATGCATGGGGCGGGATGGATGCAGGGGATGGGCGCACATTGCATTTTGGGGATTTGGGCAGGGCCATTAATGCACACATACTTTGGGCACTCAGTCAGGAAAAGGTTGGCCATATTGCTCTATATCAGTGATGGCTACTCTTTTCTGGACTGAGTGCCCAAAGCACACACCTAAACCTCCAAAATGCAATGCGTGCACAGGCCCATGCATATGCCCCACCCCTGCACATGCACGAGTGACCCTCCCTGCATGCATCCTGCCCCCCACGAGGCCCCCACGCATGTGCCTTGCCGACCCCCTGCGTGCGCCCCATGCTCTGTCTCTCACGCATGTGTGAGAGAGACTCAAAGACCAGCTGGCTGGTGGGAGGTGCACATGTATGCGTGGCAGAACTGAGGTGGGGCGACAGCTCACATGCCCACAGAGAGGGCGCTGCATGCCACCTATGGCATGGGTGCCATAGGTTTGCCATCATGGCTCTATACCAGTGATGGCTAACCTTTTTTGGCTCGCATGCCAAAAGCGGGTGTAGCGCAGGGGGGTTGTGCGTGGGCATGCCACACCCATAATGCTATGTGTGCAACCCCCTGCTTTTGGCACGCTTTTTTCGCCCTCCCCAGGCTCCAGAGGCTTTCTAGGAACCTGGGGAGGGTGAAAACAGCTTTCCCTCCACCTCCAGAGGCTTCAGGAGCTTCCCTGAAGCCTCCAGGGCTTCTCAAAAGAAGGCCTAAATCAGCTGGCCAGAGCACACATGAGTGCTGGAGCTGACAGGGCAATGTCTCGCGTGCCCTAAGAAATGGTTCCACGTGCCATAGGTTCGCCATCACGGCTCTATACAAAACTGGCTCTCATTAGTGCCGTGTTTCCCCCTCTTTCTCATTTGGGCTGAGAGTATAATGGCTCTTGCCTGCATAGATAATAAATGAACTCTGAAACCGTTTGTAGAATGGGCATGCAAGCACCCACCCCCTGGCTTGATGATTGCTGAAACTGATAACATGAAAGAAAATTATCTGCAGCTAATAATGAGGCGACCAGAATCTAATGATTTTTTTAGATGTGAATTGTACACTGCAGTACATCAGTGACTGCAGGAAGAGAGTTTGATAAGGAATGCTTATTTAACAACATCTATGGATGCTCTGCCATTATACAAATAATGAAGCTATATTAAACACTTTCTTGCTTATACCACATCCTGTATTGATCTCGGTAATTATCTTAACTCTTGCTTTTTGAGGACACCATCAATTCCACCCAGTCATAATTTTCTCAGTCCTCTCCTTTCTTTTATCACTGTCAGTTGTCTATCATGCATATGCTTTGAAATTCAATCTAAAATGAACTAATCTTCTGATCATAATTTGGGGGGGAGGGGAAACACGGAATGGGTTAAGTCAAATCCAATGCAACCCATTGTCAGTGGTGGGATCCTGCCGGTTTAGCCACCTGTTCGGTGATCACGTGTTTTGCAGTTTTACCAACACTTACGTTTCACGTTACTTTTTGGGGAGTAACACAGCTGAGGTGCGGCAATCTGCTCTTTATTTTATTTTATTTTATTTTAATCATATTTATATCCCGCCCTTCTCCACGAAGGACCCAGGGCGGCGCACAGGAATTTAAAAACATACAAAACAATAAAATACAGAATTTAAAAACATATTAAATTACAATCCTATGCTAATATCCAAATTAAAATCCCCAGTTTAAAACTATCTAAAATAACCCCGACGGGAGGTTAGGCTAGGCCGGCTTGCTGAAAGAGATGTGTCTTTAGACACTGGCGGAAGAGGCAGAGGTCCGAGATGGTATGCAATTCAAGGGGTAGGTCGTTCCAAAGGGCAGGGCCCGCCACAGAGAAGGCTCTTCCCCTAGGTGTCTCCAGTCGCATTGCCCGGCCGACAGCACCGTGAGAAGGCCCTCTCTGTGGGAGCGGATCGGCCGGAGGGATGTATGGGGCAGGAGGCGGTCTCGCATATAACTAGGCCCCGAGCCATGGAGCGCTTTAAAGATGGTCGTCAGAACCTTGAAGCGCACCCGAAAGACCACAGGAAGCCAGTGCAGCTCGCGCAGGATCGGTGTTACATGGGAGTGTCTCGGGGCTCCCGTGATCACCTGCGCGGCTGCATTCTGGACTAACTGTAGCTTTCGAGTGCACCTCAAGGGAAGCCCCATGTAGAGAGCATTGCAGTAGTCGAGTCGGGATGTCACGAGTGCTTGAGTGACTGTGCGGAGGGCAGCCCAGTCCAGTAAGGGGCGCAATTGGCTCTGCCGCACTAATCACTAGATGACAGGATATAGGTAAGTAAAGAGCGAGGGTGGACAGGTCAACCTGATCATTGGTGCAAATTGATTAGATTAGATTATTTTAGATTAGGATTAGGAATAGGATTAGGATTAGGATTAGATTTATTAGATTTATATGCCGCCCTTCTCCCAAAGGACTCAGGGTGGTGTACAACATAAGAAACACATAATACAAAAGTTTTAAAAATATTAAATAAAGACTCCAATAAGCAATAAATTAACAATTTACACATTAGATTTAAAATAAAATAAATTAGCAATTAAAATTAATAAGTTATACCCTTTAACAATTCGCACTGGTGAATAGGAGCATATACAGTAAAACCCAGAAATTTGGGAATATGAATATTTTGGGAACTGAAAAGAAAAATGACGAAGGCAATGGGAAATCACTGCACAACATTTTTTTAGGAAAATCATCATTGGATAAAGACAAGTGTATCCAGTAACAACAAAGAAAGAAAGTAGCACTCATAACCAACCACTCTGATAGGAGACAGCAGTGAAAGGAGAAGAAAAACTGAGCACCAATTCTCATGCGAGATAAACCTTATGCCTTCTCAGCAGCTACTACGATACATCCTGCACAGATGTATTCAATATCCTCCATGTTTCTTGCTAAATGAATTATTTTTATACAGTGATTGTTAATATTACAGTACATTGCCAAGTGTGTGACAAGTTATAGCCCACCCCTTTTAAAATCATTCTAGAGATAAATAATTTCCTATTGGTATGGAATATATCATTTTGATTACTACTGTTTGTCTTTTGTTGGTTAGTGTCAAATTGCTGACTTGTTGTAGATTTTGCATTTATTTGGCACAACAACATTTCACAATTCACTGGATTTAAAAAATTGGGCGGTAGTCTTCTTTTTGCACTTCTCGAATTGTCTAAGGTCTTGTCTTCATAACATGTGGGAAACTATGCAGCCCTGATAATTTCTTTCCCTTTTGTACAGCTCTATCCCAGGCCAATTGGGAGATATAGTGGAAGTTATGATCCAGTGCCTGAAAGCTGTCAGAACATGGATGAGAAGAAACAAATTCAAAATCCATCCTGGAAGGATAGGCTGGTCTATTACTTCTAGAGTTTTAACATTCATTGGGGTATTCCTCCCACAGGAAGGAGAAATTCACAACCTGGAAGGCCTCCTGAGTTCATGTTTCCTGCAGTGGAGATGATAGCTAGAAAGGTGAATAGAATGGAATGGAATAGACTAGGATAGAATAGAATAGAATAGATTTTTTTTTATTGGCCAAGTGTGATTGGACACACAAGGAATTTGTCTTTGGTGCATAAGCTCTAAGTGTACATAAAAGCTATAAGTGATAAATCATAGATCACAGTTGAAGCCTTACCTGGAACAAGATGCATTGAGGTCGGTCACTCTCCCATTGTCATCTCTCATTTGGATTACTGTAGTTTTGCTCTACATGGAGACATCCTAGAAGACCACCTGAAAACACTAGCTGGTACAAAATAACATGGAGTGATCATGTTATTGCCATGTCAGGGTTTTTCCATATGCAATTCAAAATGCTGTTGATCACCTTTAGGATTTAGGATAGCCCCAAGATCATTTCTACCAGGTAGATTTTGCCTGTTCAAACCGGGTGATCAAAGTGTCTGCTAACGGTTTTTTTGTTTGTTTGTTTGTTTGTCTACTGACAGCTACAGTTGGATTGAACATTTTTGTTGGTATTCTTTTTAAGGACTTTATTCTTCTCAAACAACCTGTGCTTATAGGTAGGATGGACCTTCCAAATGGAAAAACATGGATGGAAAAATATCTGCCTCTTTTGGAGGGCTTTAGGCATTATTTAGTACCACCACTATCCCCATACTGGATTTATGAATTTTCCTTAGTGGTATATTATTATATTATCAAATTATAGAGGTAGTCCTCAACTTACAACCATTCATTAATGACCATTCAAAGTTAGACCACTACTGAAAAAGGTGACTTATAACCAGTACTCATACTTACAACCATTACGACATACCCAGTGTCATGTGATCAAAATTTAGGTGTTTGTCAACCAATAGGCATTTATGTCAGTGGAAGTGTTCAGGGGTGATATGATCGCCATTTGCAACCTTCCTTGATAGCTTCCAACAAGCAAAGTCAATGGGGCAATTCATTTAATGACTGGGTGATTCACTTAACAACCCTGGTGATTCACTTCACTGTAACAGAAACGTACATAAAATCAAATGGTATTCATTTAACAACTTCATTACTTAGTGATGGAAGTCCAGTCCCAACCGTGGTCATAAGTTGAGGACTACTGACTCGACTTCCGGTTTCCGAAGACGACAGACATGTTTCGTCTGCCGCTTGCTCTCCTGGTGGGCTCCTTCGGGGGCATAGGGGATTCTGGAGGAACCCCCTGCCATAAAGGCAGCTCGCTGGGAGCCCCCAACTTGGCAGTGGCCGGTGGGTTGTTTCCAGCCTCACCCCAGGAGCTGGGAAGCAGAAGGGGGGGGGGGCAAACTCTGCCCCTTCGCCGATGGATCCCGGGAACGATAGCTGAATGAAAAGAGTGGCCGGAGTGGCCGGAGAGATGAAGGGTTCTCCCTAATCTCTTGGTCTGCACTCGGAGGACAAGCGACAGAATACTGTGAGTTCCACTTCAATCAATTTTAAACGGAGATTGGAAGGGGAGGTTTTTTTTGTTTACCCCCCCCCCTCGGATGAAGCGGCACTTAAACAACCTCTCTCCATAATGGAATGGAGAGAGAAAAGGGACTAATTTGCCATTTGAATCAACCATGGGCAAGAACCTTATTTACGGTATCGCAGTTGCAACAATCTGTCGCGGAGTTCTTTCAAAAAAGTAAAATGGAACTTTCACTTTTCTTCCTGTTAGAGGGTGAGGCAAGATGGCGTCTCTTTGTTCTCTGCTTATAACTCCCTTGCATCAACAAAGTTTTTCCCTCTATAACTGCCATCGAAGGATTTAAAATTTTTATTGTTTTTTTTTTTTATATTGAAAAAGTTTTATTGGTTTTTACAATTTTCGAAAAGGGTAGGGTAAGGGATATAGAAACATATTAAGAACTTTCGCGTCGGGATCATTGGCCCTTCTAGGGCTTCATAATAAAACATTAAAAAAAAAACATTTTTCCAAAAGTACTACAAGGTGAAAATAAGTACAAAATTCCTAAATTCTCCATTCTATGCTAGCAGTCACGTACAAACATCCAGACATAAGGTTAAGCAATATTAATAATAATTTAAAAAAAAAGCAAAGTTATTTTTTCGATCTAAGTCTCTTGGCAATTGTATCTTCTTTTTCTCCTCCCTGGCCCCCAGCGGGCGGGGCCGTGGCCCCCTCCGTCCCCCCTGGATCTTCCCCCAGGATAGAGGAATGTTTTTTAAGAAAGGCTTCCGCCTCAGCAACTGTTTTAATCCTCACGCTTCCTTCATCCCAGAAGACCAACATCCCTTCTGGCATCACCCACTTGAACCAAATCCCGTGGTCATACAATTTTTTGGATAAGAAGGAAAATTTCCTTCTCACCTCCCTAATCTTTTTTGGGATCTGCCTCAAGATGGTGACTTCCTTTTGTTGGTAAATCAACGGCCCCCCTCTCTGCGCCTTCAAAATTCCCTCTCTAGTTGACCTTCTAACAAATTTAATATGTATCTCTCTGGGTACTTCATTTATCCTGGCATATGCTGAATTTATTCTGTAGACTAGGTCAATATCCCCCCTGATCTCATCTTTAGGTTTCTGTAAATATTCTGCTAAAATTGTGCTCATGAGATCAGGAATGTATTCACCAGATTCTTCAGAAACATTCTGAAATCTTAAAAAATATGACATCCTTTCAAAATCCATCCTAGACATATGACCAGACAAATCTGCAATTTCAATGTTGACATTTTTAAGTTCTCCCTTTGCCCCAGCCAGCCCCCCTTCCAGCTCCTCAGTCTTCTGTGAATTCTCCAACACTTGTTTCCGTGTTTCCAGAAGGTCCTCCTTAAAACTTTTATTATCAGCTCTCAAAGCTTTAATTTCCTGCACCAAAACTTGTAACACCGATTCCAAAGATGACATTCTTTGTTCCAATCCTGCCAATTCTGATTTTGATGCCATGGTAAGCTGTTAAAGTCAGTGTCACTAAGATGGCGTTTTTGGGGTGGGGCCGTTGAGGCAAATCAGGAGCAAAACAGTTCAGGTGAAAGTTGTAAAAGAATTCAAGACCCAGCAGAGAAACACTTTTCACAATCAAAAACTTTAACAGAGAAGGCACTCAGGGAAGGAATCAATTAGTCCAGAAATTTCTTCATTAGTAGAGAGAGAGAGTCCATTTCACGAAAAGATGTTGGTAATTTTCCAAAGGTAAAAATAGTCATTCAGGAACAAAGGGAACCTTCCTCCACCGCCCCATCTGAGAGCCAGGAGGAGAAAATAACCCGAGAAAAATTGTATCTAGCCAACCAGACTTAGATACATTGTAAGAAAGTCAGCCGCAGATCACTTTCGCTTCTTTCAATGCAGTCCGGAAACAAAGTATCCGCTTCCTTGCAACAAGAAGCCATTTCAGAACGCCGCTTTAAATCCGAGGGGAGGTTTAACCAACAAACACCCCCCTCTACGTTCTTTCACTCCAGGCTGCCAGCATAAATAATGTTGTAAATCACTCACTCTTCACCTCGCTGCCAAAGCCCCAGGGAGCCTTCCGACCCGACGCTCAGTTCTTTTTAAATTTTTGCTGATCGTTACTGTCCTCCATTGGCGAAGGGAAACTCCCCCCGCAGCATGTCTTCCTTCGCCTAAACCGAAGACAAGGGCCGTTTCCCAGCCGCCGCCAGGATAAACCAGCCCAGGCAAGCCAGTTTTACGGAGGGACCCCCCAAAAAAGGGGGTGCCCCGCCCCGTTAGGGGCAGAAAAAAGAACAAAACGGCGGACGAACCCCAAGGTTCGTCCGTCGCCGCCGGGAACAGGAACAGGAAGGAATTTTTATTGTTAACATCTCCCCCGGGGGCTTGCAAGGTCTCTCCCAATATGTGGACTCCTAGATGTGGATTATATGGTTTTTTTTTAATGTACTCTTAAGGCTGGATTCTCATTTGGATTGCTCTGATACCTCGACCGTCCGCTTTTATGACGCCATTTCTTTTACCAACTTAGAATTTAGAACTGAGACAATGGGTCCTAAAAGCCGCCCATGGGGAAGTCAACTTCCGTCCCATCCTCAGCTGTCTCCAGTCCAAGCACACAACAGTCGAAGATTTCTTCATTACTGCAAAAAAATCAGCTGGAGAGAGCTCACAGGAACTGAAATGTTTCAGGAACTCATGAAAAACATGAATGAATTGCGGAAAGAAATGACAGATTTAAAAATAGGACTCATGGAAACACAACGAAGTACAATGGAAAATAAACAAAAAATTGTGACGTTAGAAGGTGGGGCGGCTGAGATGGGGGAAGAGGTTAAGGAGATTTGGAAGGAGAATTTAGAATTAGGAAGTTGCATGACTAAAATTGAATTTGAAAGAATGTTTTTTTCTCTCAGGTTCCAGAACTTACCAGAGTCAGAAAATGAAGATCTTAAAGATATCATGAGTACAATATTAGCAGAATATCTTAAAAGAGATAAAAAAACAACTCTGGTGGGATATGGTTTATAGAATTAATTCAGCATATGCTAGAATGCATAATGTACCAAGAGAGGTTCATGTTCAATTTCTTAGGAGGTCCACAAGGGATGACATATTGAGGGCCCAATGGGGTGGACCTTTAAAGTATCAAGACAAAGAAATAATCATTTTGAAACAAATTCCAAAAAAAATTAGAGAAATAAGAAGGAAATATTCCTTCCTGTCTAAGAAATTATATAAAAAAGGAATTTGGTTCAAATGGTTACTGCCAGAGGGAATGCTGATCTTCTGGGAGGGGGGTAGAGTAAGAGCTAAAACATTATTCAAAAACATTCTTCCTTCCTAGGGGGCGAAGATGGCCCCGCCCGATGACGGGAAAGAAGAATCAATATCGAAAAGACTTAGATCTCAAAAATGATTTTATTTGAAATTTTGTTGTAATTCTCAATACAAGAGAAAATGGCAAAGAAAAAGATGATTGAATGTATGGACTATACAATGTAAACCCTGTATATGCTTAACCTTTTTAAAAAAAAAATTGTAAATCTGTGAAGTTTTGGGAGGACTACCACCACCGGTATTGGAGCTACCAAAATGTTATATTCACCTTATACCTTTTCCCCATGTATATTTTGAAAACCAATAAAATTCTTTTATAGATAAGTTGAGGACTACTGGCATTTGAAGTGTTATTATATGTTATTATCTTCATCGAGTCCCTTCGGGGAGAGAGAGCGGGTTATAAATAAAATTATTATTATTATTATTATTATTATTATTATTATTATTATTATTATTATTATTATTATTATTATTATTATTATTATTATTATTATTATTATTGTATTACCTAGAGCCAAGGGCTGAGTAATAAATACATTTTGTACATCAATACATTTTTAATTCATCCTCATTCTGATATGCATTACAAAACATTTTTTTTTCAATAAAACAAAAAAAAAAGGAAGCTCTTATTTAAAATTCTGAAGTTGGATTTCATGTTATTTTATATATTAGTTACAAAGTGGGAAAAGTTTTCTATGAAAACATCCCCCTTATTAAACAACCATCTCTCTTGCATTGGAACCATGGTTCCCTATACTTCCCTCATGAAAGGAAAGGAAAGGAAAGGAAAGGAAAAAAGAATCCTCAATCATATGTTTAAAATTTTCACTAAAAGTAGAAAATGAGTTCCCCTAAAATGTGGCAAAAACCAGAAGAAGAAAAAAACTATTTAGAAAACAGCAAATTTCAACCTAATTTTACTTGGAAGATCAATAAATAGGAAAGACTTACAGAGGTTATTTATATCTGAGTATTATTAAAAGCAATTTTATCTGCCTTATCCACAATCGATTAACATCATAACAATGAAATACTCTTTCTCTTTTAACATGTTATCCTGGATTTTTAAAAGATTTTCCTTCCTCCCCCTCAATTCTAGGATCTGCTGTCCTCTCTCCTATTAGAAGTTAAACTATATCCTATTTGCATTCGTTACCAGGAAAACTCAAAATTAAAAAAACAGTTTGCCTGAACTCCCTTACACTAAAGGCTATTACAGAGTCTATACAGGAGCCAGTATGGATTTTACACAAATTGTACCAGAGTAACCTGATTTCCTTCTTTGATGGACTTACTAGCTTAGTAATTAGGAGAATGGTGTAGATATAGTGTACCTAAATCTTAGCAAGCCATTTAATGAAATGCCTTGAGATATAAAATAGTAAAATAGGGCCTATATAATACCACTGTATCTAGTTGAGTGCCACAGGGGTCCACTCTGGACCTAGGACTGTTCAATACTTTTATTAAGGACTTGAGGAAAGACATAAAAAGTTTGCAGGTGGCACAAAGGTGGGAGAAGTAGCCAATACTTTAGATGAAAGAGAGAAGATTCAAAGAACCTAAACAGGCCTGAGGAGGAGACTGAAATTAAAAGGATGGAATTTAACATGAAGACATCTAAAGTTCTCTATCTAGGCCACAAAACTCTAAGATATAAATAAGGCAGAACTGGTTTAGCAGTAGTAGTAGGGGATCATGGCTGTCCTTGCTATCTATAAATTAAACGTGGGCCATCAGTATGATGCAGTTGCTAAAAGGGTGAATGCTATCTAGGGATGCATTAACAGGAGCATAGGAGTCCAGATCATAGTTATTAAGTGTTTCACTTTGCTCTGGTCAGACCCTGTTAGGAGGACTGGGTTGTTCTGACCTAGGCTTCCCAAGAGCATGAAGCAAATTCCTTGTCCCGACAGAAACCCCTTTTATTAATTTACTGTGAACTCTGTTCATGTCTTTCAAGGGAGAATGTACAGTCACAGACTTTATCTGGTTTGGAGAACTGACAGGCCGATATCTGCAAAACTTGGTACGGAGTCTCGGAGAGTCACAAACCAATTTAGCGAACTAATTGCCTCCTGCAAACTCCCCTCTCCTTTCGTTCCTCTTTTACTTCCTCTGGGAGGGCCCATTCATCATCCACCTGTTGCAGAAAAAAAGAGGTCGGGACTTCGACTTCTCAAAATCAGGAAAAGTTTATTATGGCTGCCATGATTCAGAAAAGCTAGTTTAAGGCTAGCATCCAAGAATTCTGAATTCCTTCCAAAAGGGAATACAAAGTTTTATACTTTTACTACAAGCAACTTTCATCATGGCTAGTTTCTGATTGGTTAAATGAACGTCATCAAAAAGAAAACCACAAACCTGTTTTTGCTAACCAGCCTCTAACTTGAGCAGGTGCAGCTTCTGCGGTTTGGCGTTTCCTGTTTCAAAGATGCTTTCTGCACCTTAAAAAGCATAAAAGTAAAAATGACAAGATCATCTAGTCTGACCCACATCATTTCACTCTTAACAACCAGGTCTCACTTTATGCCCTGCCTCACACCTGTGGCCTTACTCCCAAGTTGACCCCTGTTCTTTAGCTGCTCCCTTCGTCTGGCAACTCTGTGCATGTGCACACTGGGAACAGGCTCCAGCTGTTCGTCTGCCTCACTGATGTCTGACTCTGAAGGCAGCTGATAACTGTCAGATAGTCCTGGCCCCCTCTCTGCCTCCTACACAGAGCCCTCATCAGATTCTTCCCCAGACTCCAGGACTGGCCCATGATCCCCCTCAACCTCCCCTCTGTCCGAACCTGCTGCCAGTTCCGTTGGGTGCTGGTGGGCCACAACATGGGTCTAGTTTTGAGTTGAATTCCAAAAGGACAACAGCAAACGGAATAGGTTTCAGTAGCATCAGATACTAAGATAATGAGGAGTCTGGAAAGCAAGATACTTGACAAACAATTAAAGGAACTATGTTTGGCCTAGAGAAAAGACAACTGATGGAAGATGTTATAGTAGCATTTAAACAGTGTATGTTAAGGTTTGTCACACAGAAGAAGGAATGGAGTTATACTCAACCTGAAACAATAGGTTAAAATTACAAAGAAAGAGCTGTCAGGAAGAACTCCCTTACTGTACAACAGAGGTCTCCAACCTTTGCAACTTTAAGTCTGAAGGACTTCAGCTCCCAGATTTCTCCAGCCAGCTTTGCTGGCTGGAGAAGTCTGGGAGCTGAAGTCCTTCAGACTTAAAGTTGCAAAGGTTGGAGACCCCTGCTGTACAAGATGTAGAACAGCCTGTCTCATGAACTGGCAAGATTTCCTTCAGAAGTGGTCTTCAAACACAAACTGGGTGGACATTTGTCAGAAATGCTCCAGCAGAACCTGCACTGAGCAGGGGGTTGATATTAGAGGTAGATAACCTCTAATACAATGATTCCATATATATATAGTGCAGCCCCCGCCCTCTGGAATGACCTACCCCCTGACCTACGGACAATCACAGACCTACGCCTCTTCCGTCGGGCTTTGAAGACCCACTTATTTCGAGCGGCCGGCCTGGCATAGTTTTTAATCTGGCATACTTTTAAACGTTTTAGTTTTATATGGTTTTAGTAGGGATTTTAATAGCTTTTAGACAGGCTACTCATTATCTAATGTATTTCAATAGGTTTTTAATTGTTTTCTATGTTTTATTTGTGATTTTACTGCTGCCTGTACACCGCCCTGAGTCCCGGAAGGGAGAAGGGCGGTATAGAAATTTAAATATTAAATTAAATTAAATTAAAGTGGTAAACAAAATGACATGATAAATGTTCATAAGAAATTAATGGGCAAAAAATTTGGATAAGCAAAGAAAAAAACGTTTGATTCATCCATTCCTAAAGGATATGAATTCCCGTGTTCTTGAATATATCTATGTACTATTAAAACTCCCTTTGTGTTTAACTGTTTTTTCTGTTTTGTCCCCTCATGTTAATCCAAATAGTGCACACTGCTTTATACTGCACCTGATTTTGAACCAAGGTATCTAGAATTCACTAATTTAAAGTGTGTGTACCAGGGGTGGGTTCCTGCCAGTTCTAACCTTTTCTATAGAAAAGGTTCCACAAATCTACAGTGCCATTTAGAACCGATTCCAGCTCCTTCCCCCCACCCATCCGCACATCATCAAGATGAAGAGCGAGAGGAGGAATTCTGAGAATTGAAGTCCACAAGTCTTAAAGCTGTCAAGTTTGAACATCTCTGGGGGGTTTCTTCCTAAAGGGTTAGGGCTGCAAGGGTTTTGTAACTTGACAGCTTTAAGACGTGTGCTTCAATGCCAGCGCTCCTGAGCCAACATTTTGGTTGCTAAGCAAGAGCCTTGTTAAATGAGTTTCACCACATTTTACAAGTTGGCCACGCCCACTCAGTTACATGACTGCCAAGCCACTCCCACCCAGTCACATGGCTGGCAATCCACTCCCACAAAACAGGCCACACCTACAGAAGAGGTTCTAAAAAATTTTGAAACCCACCACTGGTGTATACACACAAACACATATACATACATACATACACATTCTTTAAATTAGTAAGTGTATGTGCATGTATATGCATATGTGTATATGCATATGCATATGTTATGTATATGTATATGTATATAAAAATCTGGCATCCATTACTTATGTGGAAATGAAATTGCCACAATGTTCCAACCACTTTTGTTTCTAATGTTGTGGCTTTTGCAGCATCCCTGATGTTCTGATGTTCCCTGCCAAATACCTCCCACCGACCAGTCCGCTCCCACAGGGAGGGCCTCCTCAGGGTGCCGTCGGCCAGGCAATGCCGGCTGGCGACCCCTAGGAGGAGAGCCTTCTCTGTGGCAGCTCCTGCCCTCTGGAATGACCTACCCCCCAATCTCCGCACAATCACGGACCTGCGCCTCTTCCATCGGGCCCTGAAAACCCACCTATTTTGTGCGGCCGGCCTGGTGTAGTTTTTAAATTGTTTTTATCAGGGGTTTGTATTGGGATTTTAGAGCAGGCTTATTGGTTTAATATATTTTAGCGTAATTCTTGTATTTCTTGTTTTTCTTGTTGATTTTATTGCTGCCTGTTCACCGCCCTGAGTCCCGCTAGGGAGAAGGGCGGTATACAAATGTGAATAAAATAAAATAAAATAAAAATAAAATAAACTTCTCACAATCAATAAGGAAGCCAGCAGGAAGTTGGAAGTCCCTTCCACGCCCAGTGCTTTTTTTACCCACCATAGTCATTCTATTGAACCGGTTAGGTAAGTAAATAATGACATATTATTGGAGTTCCTTTGTCACTACAATTATATTTCTATTTGTGATATATAGTCTTCTTAAATGATCATAAAACCGTCTAATATTGGGTGGAAATGGTCAGCCTGAAATTCAGTGTTCGTTTTGGTCACGTCAGGCTATACTATCTTTCTCTTAAAGGATGACTCAATGGGTCACAGGGTTTTTGTGTACTTTATATTTGCAAGCTCCTGATCCCATCAGCCTTATTGACTTCAATAGGTTGTGATTGAATTCATTCATCCTCAGAGTAGGTAGAAGTTGCTACTCTTGCTCGAATCCCACAGATCCCCTGTTTGATGTAAAATTGACAAAAGATGTTTAGAAATGGTTGAACTCGGAAAAAGAAGGGTACTATAGTTTAGAAATGATAATTCAGTCTCAGTGCATTGTTATCAAAGCTTGCATAGCTTCAGGTTATCCTGAAGGAAATGTTTTTAGTCCTTCATTTTTCATGAATATCAAATCTTCTGTGGAATGTTTGTAATAGAAAGAGGGAAGGAATGTGCATGCTTTTAAAAAGAACAGCATAATAGTTCATGGTTATTTCTAGGGAAGGTAAAAAAGCTATGTTATAATATTTGACTAACCCCTAGAAATGCATACTGTGAATCTCCTATTGCTTTAGAGAACAAATGAGATCAAGAAGATGGAGCATTTAATTTTAAGGAGTGAGGAATGATGTTCTAAAGAACCAAATAAAAAACTGTTTAAACATATGTGCATAAGAAAATAAAAGAGGACTGCTCCTAAAATCATAGACTTGTGTGTATTCAAGGGAAGAAGAATAAGAATAATATACCGTATTTATCCGAGTATAACGCGCACACGTGTATAACGCGCACGCCCTAATTTTCGATCTAAAATCGGTATAAAATTTAGTTTCACTTTTTCTCGGCTCAGACCAAGCATTGTAAGTGACAAACGTTGTTGAACACGTGCGGCCATGATAAAAATCGTTTATAACGCGCACCCTCGTTTATAACGCGCACCCTCGTTTATAACGCGCACCCAAACTTTGAGTTCTTTTTTTGGTAGAAAATTTTGCGCGTTATACTCGAATAAATACGGTAGATAGTGATGCAATGGAAAATTCCTTCAGAGTATTGGAGTGAATCCAAAATTAGATTATATCCATTTAAATCAGTATAAATAAGTTATATATGACTAAACAAATTACCCCCAAAGATTTATCTTAAATACCAAAAAAAAAAAAAAATCTTCCTCCAACACAGTAGAAGAAATCACCATTTCTATAAGACTTTATAAAGTATGTAAAATATTATATTTTCAGTTAAGTAACCTCTCATGAGGAATCCTTTGGAATCAGACATTTTAGAAACATAGAATAAATGCATTTTGATCAATTAACACCTGCTTTTGTGGTAACAAATGTTTACTGAGTGAAGATTTTGCTCTAAGTCCTTCTAATCTATCTGCATTTTGGAGCATATCTGAGCACAGAAATGGAGAAATTGACTAATGTCTTAGGATATTGTCCCACTTTTCTCCTGGTTAATAATATACAAGTCATGCAAAAGGATGTGGGAAAGTCAGCATTTTCCTCCTTTCTTTCTGCCAAGCCAAATCCAATGTATCAATAGACTTTTGTCACATCCAGCCTGCAGATTTCATTGGAAGACAGATGCAATCAGCATTATGCATTGTAATCAAGGTCAATACAAATTAAATATTGACAGGAATACCTTGACCATTAGAAGGGCAGTAGAAACCCCTGAAATATTTAAAAACACTACCTTTATGCCAAGAAATTTCTCTAGCAGGTCCACTGTGTAGGTCAGTCGTATAATGACACCAGACCTTAAAAGATCAGGTTTTGTACGTAAAGAAAAGATGCCTGCGGCTTATGCAATAAAAAAGAAATCCTGATATTGGATTAAGCAGCAACATTAGGCAGAGGTGTATTTTTTTTTAATGAGCAGCCATTTTTAATGACCTTTGACCTGCTATAAAGTAAGAGAAATGGCAATGGGTTAAGATTATTTTGAGAATACAATATATAGTCATAATGAAAACCATGGCATTTGGTTAACGATCAATTCATGCACTAGTTTTCTCAGTTATACCCCACAGTGTGCTCCTTAATCAGTATTTTACTTTGGGGTTTGGAAATATATAAATCCTGGTACAGAATCAGCTTGGAAATCATGTGGCATGCATACCCCTAGTATTAAGAGTTGATACTGTTGGAAGTTCTGTGTTTAACCCCTTAGAATTTTTTCAGAAGTTCCACAATGACTTACAGTGGTACCTCGGACCACGAACGCCTCTCATCACGTCCAATTCGCTTCACGACCAAAAATTTCCCCAAAAATGTGCCCCGGTTCACGAACACCGTTTCGCTGCACGAACGGAAAAGTTCGTAAAAAATGCTCCGCTGCACGAACTCCGCCTCACTTCACGAACTCTGCCTCGCATCACGAACTCCGCCCTCGCATCACGAACGGAAAAGTTCGTAAAAATGCCCGGATTCACGACCTCCGTTTCGCTTCACGAACCGGAGCCGCGGACATTTTAAAAACAAGGTCAGAACGGATTAACCGGCTTTACATTGAACCCTATGGGAAACTGTGCCTCGCATCACAACCAAAAAACAAGGTCGGAACGGATTAATCGGATTTACATTGAACCCTATGGGAAATTGTGCCTCGCATCACAACCAAATCGGATCGCGATCAGAGTCATTTCACGAATTAAGTTCGTGATCCGAGGTACCACTGTATTTCATGCAATTTAATATCTATGAAACTGTTAAGGAACATCATCTGGAGCAGGGGTCTGCAAAGTTGGCTCTTTTAAGACTGGTGGACTTCAACTTCCAGAATTCCCCAGCCAGCTATGCTGGCTGGGGAACTCTGGGAGTTGAAGTCCACCAGTCTTAAAAGAGCCAACTTTGCAGACCCCTGATCTGGAGCATTAGAGTCAAGTTGCCATTAATATTTCTCTTCTCTGCAAGCTCAAAATTTTAAAAAAAACCATCTACAATATCTGCATTGCTGCACACTCTAATAAGGGCATGGATATAAAGAATAAACCAAGATGGAATTCGGATAATAGGGAGCTGTTTGGGTTTCTATAAGATGGATTTCAGAATTAGGGTGATATGATGGTTTTGTATAAAGTCACACTCATTCTTAATGAACAGATTTTCAATCTGTGGGATGCTGGAGTGTAGTGGACATACCATCTGCACCCCTGCCTGGAAGAGAGAGACCTGATGTTGGAGACATATGTGCTAGTAATTTCAAATTTGCATGATCCCAACATGCTTTTTTGTAGATCAGCTTTGAAGATGGTCTGAAAGTTGCAGAAGATGGCAGCAAAAGTAATCAGAAGTAACACCAGTTGCCAGTAATTCTATAAATAGAATCCAAAGTGCTTACTTTAACTACGAGAACTTAAGCAGCTTAGAACTTAGTGGTCCAGTCGAGGCGTCCAGTGCTGGTCTTGAGATTACACCTTGGGAGGAGTTTGACTTTGTTACTACCGAGGATATGGACAGGTTGCGGAGGAACCTTAGAGCCACCACATGTTTATTGGACCCGTGCCCCTCCTGGCTTGTACTGGCATCCTGGGAGGTGACACGAGGCTGGCTCCAGGGCATTGTTAATTCATCTCTGAGTGAGGGGTACTTGCCCACCGTTTTGAAAGAGGCGGTGGTGAGGCCCCTCCTCAAGAAACCATCCCTGGATCCAGCTTTATTAGAGAACTATCGTCCCGTCTCCAACCTTCACTTTTTAGTGAAGGTTGTTGAGAGTGTGGTGGCTCAACAGTTTCCCCGACATCTGGAGGAAGTTGATTATCTAGACCCACGCCAGTCTGGCTTCCGGCCCGGTCACAGCACCGAAACGGCATTGGTCGCGTTGGTGGATGATCTCTGGAGGGCACGGGATAGAGGTTGTTCCTCTATCCTTGTCCTATTAGACCTCTCAGCGGCTTTTGATACCATCGACCATGGTATCTTATTGCACCGATTGGGGGGGTTGGGGCTGTGAGGCACCGTCCTACGGTAGTTCTCGTCCTACCTCTCTGGTCGGTCGCAATGGGTGTTGGCAGGAGGGCAGAGGTCGTCCCCGAGGCCACTCACATGTGGGGTCCCTCAGGGGTCGGTCCTCTCGCCACTCCTGTTTAACACCTACATGAAGCCGCTGGGCGAGATCATCTGTGGTTTTGGGGTGGAATACCATCTGTACGCTGATGACACTCAGTTGTACATATCCACCCCAAACCACCCCGACGATGCCGTCGAGGTGCTGTCCCGGTGTCTGGAGACCGTACGGATCTGGATGGGTAGTAACAAACTCAAACTCAACCCGTCCAAGACCGAGTGGCTGTGGTTTCCGGCACCCCGGTTCAGCCAGATAAGTCCAACACTGGCCATTGGGGGCGAACAACTGGCCCCCGTGGAGAGGGCGCACAACTTGGGCGTCCTCCTGGATTCCCGGCTGTCCATGGAGGACCATGTGACTGCCATGGCCAGGGGGGCGTTCTATCAGGTACGCCTGATACGCCAGTTGCGCCCCTTATTGGACCGGGGAGCCCTTCGCACAGTCACTCAAGCGCTTGTGACATCCCGGCTGGATTACTGTAACGCTCTCTACATGGGGCTCCCCTTGAGGTGCACTCGAAAGCTACAGTTAGTACAGAATGCGGCCACATGGGTGATTATGGGTGCCTCAAGGCAAACCCACGTAACACCTCTTCTGCGCGAGCTGCACTGGCTGCCTGTGGCCTTTCGAGTGCGCTTCAAGGTATTGACGACCATCTTTAAATCGCTCCATGGCTCGGGGCCTAGCTATATACGAGACCGCCTCCTGCCCCATACATCCCTTCGTCCGATCCGCTCCCACAGAGAGGGTCTTCTCCGGGTGCCGTCAGCGGGGCAATGCCGGTTGGCGACACCCAGGGGAAGGGCCTTCTCTGTGGCGGGACCGGCCCTCTGGAATGACCTACCCCCCGACCTTCACACTATCTCGGACCTCTGCCTCTTCCGCCAACATCTTAAGACGTATCTATTCCAACAAGCCGGCCTAGGATAGCCCCTACTTCTGACTTTTTAAAAATAAATTAATTTGGTATGGTTTTAACATGGGTTTTAGCACGGGTCTATTAATTTAATATATTTTAATTGATATTGTATTTTGTGGTTTTAATAATGACTGTGCGCCGCCCTGGGTCCTAACAAGGAGAAGGGCAGGGTATAAATTTAATAAAATAAATAAATAAATAAATAAACATAGAACAACAGAGTCAGAAGGAACCTTGGAAGCAGTGGTGGGACTCAAAATCTTTTCCTACCAGTTCTATGAGAGCATGCTTCGCGCTCATGTGCCTAATGCGTGCTTCACGCATGTGCACAGCACTCCAAGACCACTTTTAATGTCAGTGCTGGTGAACTGGGCTGTTTTTTAAGCTCAGCTGAGGCACCGCAATCCGCTCTGCCACGCAAATCAACTGAGCTAAAAAAAAGAACAAGGGAATATAGGACAGGGAATGATGGGGCCAGGAGAGCGGGAACTACCAGAGGTGGTATTTGCCGGTTCTCTGAACTACTCAAAATTTCAGCTACCAGTTCGCCCGAATCGGTCCGAACCGGCTGAATACCACCTCTGCTTGGAAGTTATCTAGTCCAACCTCCTGCTGAAGCAGGAGACCTTATATCGCTTCAAATAAATAGTTGTCCAGTGTCATTTTGAAAGTCTCTAGCAATGGAGCAGCCATAGTTTCTGAAGGCAAAGGCCATTGTATTAGTTGGTTTTCCTCACTGCCAGGACATTTCTCCTTAGTGCTAGGTTGCTTCTCTCTTTGATTAGTTTCCATCCATGGTTTTTCCTCCTGCCTTCTGGTGCTTTGGAAAATAGTTTGACACCCCCCCCCCATCCTTGTGGCAGACCCTCAAAAATTGAAACACTGCTATCGTGTCTCCCCTAGCGCTTATATCCAAGTTATTTATAAGATTGTCTATTCTCATATAGTTCTCTACACACACTGTGGCAGAGCACTTTCTGAAAATTCTGCTATGGAAACGTGTAGCATCAATAGTAAATTCTATCATTACCAATCAAATTCTATCGAACAAATTGCCAGTGTGATTATATCTTCCTTATATCTATTTATGTAGCTACAGTATATCCATATATAGACAGTTTTGAGGGTTTTAAAAAGGATTTTATGCTGCTAGCTCTTTTAAGGGATAGAGATGGAAATAGACATATCGTACATAAAACCACAGATATACACAGTCAATTAGGAGCGGGTGGTATATAAGTGTGCAAACTAAAAGAATAATCCTTTGTAGGAAGGAAAGGATTAATCCTTTGAAGAAATAAAGAAAGTTTTAGTAATGCTGTTTAATCTCTGTCTTTTGACAGCATGATGCTCTTTTGGACAGTGTCTGTAGTTTGTATATTCTTTCTACAAGCGAGGAGGGATCTATTTTGTCATTATGGCTTGAAAGTCTAGTGTTGTCATGGTCTATTGCAAGATACTATTTTCTTCTGGATCGCTTCAAACATTTAAGTACAGATAAAGTATGTTGAACAAATGTAGTAAGAATGGAAGATGTGGAAAGACCATAGAATCGCCAAGGGTCGGACACAACTGAATAGATAACATCATCATTATCATCATCATTAGTACCATGAGCAAACCTTCTCGTCTTTGTTCAACAGAATTTGAACCGAGAGAAGGTGTACATATTTAGAAGCAAGAGTCTGCAGCCTGAAAGGTTGGATGGAAACCAGGAAACTCAAATTCAACCCAGAGAAGAAAAATACTCTAGGATGGGGTGATTTCTACAATAACTCTAATGGATGTGGGAGACAGGGAGAAGGGAGTCAGCTGAGGGTACAGTAAGATAAAAACCAACTTAGCCAGCAGCAGGAATGTGGGTGGGAAAAGTGGCCCAAAAGGAATCCTTCCTACTTTCCTATGCTGTAATGAGATGGGGAAAGAGATATATTATCATACTTGCAAGATTTTACTAATGTAATCTTACAATAAAGAGAATTAACTCATCTGACCATGCTTCCTATTCGATCCTCACAAGAATGCCAAGTACTGAGGGATTTGTTTTTTTCTAAATTAAATTGCACTATTTCCCAAATGCTATATTGGGTCACGTTCCTAGAATTACTGTTGTCATTAAAGTCCAAGTAATTTCTGTCTTCAGGTCTGTGTAAGAGATGACCAGGCTGAGCTCAAGGGATGGGTCAAATGGATCATTAGTCTTTAGTCCCTTCTCAGAGGTGCCTTTTTCAGAAGGCAACTGGACTGATTTTCCCTTGAAGAAGATGTTTCACTTCTCATTGCAGAAGCTTCAACAGTTCTATTGAATTCCTCGAGTCTTTTGTGCCCCCAAGAGATCTAAGTCCACCTTGGATTCCATTGACCTTTATCTACTACCAATTTGCTTTGACGTTAGTAGTTCAAATTCTTGTAGAGAGCTTTAGCATACAATAAACCTATATTTATTTGAACTGTCTGGTGTCCTGATTTCCTCAGCTTGACAGACTGTGATTATTACCCTCAGATAGTTTCTTACACATTCCATTTAATGAACATATAGCCTGGCTACTGTAATCCATGAATTGGCAAACTCCCATTTGGATTATTATAATATGCCTTATATGGCTGTTGTGCCTGCAGTTGATGAAGAATGTAGTGGCTCGGGTATTAAATGGGATACTTTGTTATGTACATATTATTTTTGTGGTGAAGCAATTCCATCGGCTACTTGTTAGTAAGAAATTATACTTAAAGTTTGTAAATTGAGGCATGTGTAATCGATCCAGTAGAGTCGCCCGGGACCATCCTAGATGGCCCTCTAAAGAAAGCAGGAGACTATACCTGACAACAATAATATGTAAAGGTTCTGGAGATAGAAAAACATGTTAATGACAATAGCAAAGGCATCATTTTATGGGAGAGAAGTAAATCATTCCTGTATTTTGCAAAAAGAACCTTACATGGATAGCAAAATGATTGATGATATAATAGAAATGATGGTCCACTCAGAATGGCAATGACCATACTACTGAAGAAGAGGCACAGATGTTCTGGAATACTAATGATGTTTATGACATGGTTGGATGAAAGCATTCAGGACATCTAGTTAGTGATTGTGCTGTGGAAGAAAAGAATATCCGAAGCTGCAAAGACAATTACAATAGAAACATGAAATGATAAGAAGCACGGGCATGTGAAAACTCAAAACAGTGAATAATAAAATAAACTGACAACACACTAACATCCTAGGTATCAGTGTATTGAAATGAACTAGCATTAGATGAAAATCATACTGTTTTCTATCCAGGATATTAAAAACCAATAAGGAAAGGTACAATGAAATCAATAATATCAATAATATCACCCAGACTTTGTGATACTCCTTAAATTTGACAGGTAAGTTTATGTACTAATATTCATGCAGAAGAGGAGGTTAATAGGTTTTACGGTCAAGTTCAATTTGAAATTAACAGAATATGCAAGTTTGTGATGGAAACTAGAATGCTGAAGTTGAAAATATGGAGGGAAATGTAGTTGTGGCACATGGTTTTAGGAAACTGAGATGTAACAAGAGAACGATTTATAAATTTCTACCAATCTAATGATTTCTTCATTGCTAATACTACTTTCAAACTACCAAAACAATTGCTACATACATAGACAGCAACAGATGGAGCATCCAGAAATTTAAAAAACCTTCTAAAGAATGCAAAAAAGCTGACAGCAACATAAGGGTCAAAAAAGATGGAAGAATTATTCTGAAATTCTGCACAGTAACATCCAAACTACTTAGAAGTTTTCCTCTACTTAGAACCTCTAACATTGAAAGAACCTCTACTACTGGAAGATGGTCAGAGGAGTATTACCATTTCTTATGCTGGTCTATGACTGAAATACAGTTTTGATTGATTGACTGAATGTTTGATCAGTCAGAAGGATACAAGGATTTATAGAATGGCTATAGAAATACAACCAGCATCAAAAGAGGAGTCAGGAAAAAATGCTAATCAAACTATACCAGCAAATCTGGAGAACAACACAGTGGCCAACAGATTGGAAGATGTCATACCAATACCAAATAGAGGAGACTTAACAGTGTGTGTGAACTATTGGGCAGCGTCCTTAATTTTGTGTGGTGGCAAAATAATGCTTACTGTCATCCAGTCCAGATTACAGTATCTGCATCTCCTTGATTAGCTGGCAGAATCGGTTTAGGAAACAGGACTGACAATTTATTCCTGAGATTATTTTCCTAGACTTTCTTCTCATCAGACTGCCAAGTCCTGTCCCATTTTGTTTTTTGTTTTAAAAAAAAACAACAATTTGATCAGAATGGCAGCAATGAAACACTGCTCTCCTTCCATTTCGTTCAGCCTCAGCTTCAATCTGCACTGTAAAAGAAATTGCTGTGTTGATACTTAATGCTGAACTGTATGCCATTTCAAATTAACATATTTCCCAACACTGAGTTGAGCCAATTAAATGCTGCTGTGGGGATCACATGACCAATGTGGGGGCTGCAGCAGCATACAGCTGACCTCTAATTACTCCCAGCACTTTCAAATAAATTAAGGTAAATTTGAGGGGGGAAAATAATGATTTCAGATTTCTCAATTTCACAGTAATTGGAGAACGTCCTCATGTCACAACTAACATTCACATCCTTTGGGGGTTCAACCTCGCTGACATCCTAGCAAAGTTTTCACAGTAATTTTGTAATCTAATCATTCAGTTTTTATATTCTGCTGCACTTTAGTCCCCAAACATGTCAGAACAGCTAACATAATTTACTGTTCATTTGTAAACAATAAATCTACATCGGTTATCATATGCTTTCTGAAATGAATGTTGTATTTTTCCTCTGCAGTTGAAGAATTGCTTGTGCTTTCAGATCTGCTCCTCCTCCTCCACCTCCTGTCAAATATTGTAAATGTTGTACCATATCCTCTTTTCCAAAATCTCTCCATAGGTAAATTCTTTTTTTTCAATGAAGCCAGTTTGCTGAAAAGGATAACTAGCAAAAAAAAAAAAAAAAAAAGGAAGGAAAAGTCTTCCAAACTTTGGACACAATATCCCAATCTCTTCCAACCCAGTTATGGATAAATTGTCTTGAGCATTACTGAGTTGGAAGAGATTGGAATATGCACAAGAGGGATTTGCTTGAGCATTTGATTTATTAGAGAAGTGTTCCTGGAAAGCAGTTTACGGACATACGTCTCTTTTACCATTGCTTTTTGAAGTACTTACACAAATTCAAACTGACTGATTGGTTAGTTTTGCTGCTGTTCCCAATCTGGATATTGGGGAGGAAGGGAAGACAGAAGATATGATGTCTCATGAGACAAGGTGTGGAGAAAGACGTCTTCCATGTGACTCAACCTCCCAGATCAGAAAATATTTTGCCATAAAAGAGAGGCAATGAAGGTAGGGACGTTTTGCTAGATGCAGCCAGAGACAGACACCAATGACGACCAAAGGTAAAAGGGGATAAGACTGTCCAAGCATTCCTATTGATAGGATACCACAGGAAGCAGTACCGATTATCATGGAGATGGAGCGGAGGGCATTCCTTTTCCTGTCACTCTGAGCCAGAAGGAAGGAGAGATGGCTCCTCATTGGGAGGAATTGGTGAATGGAGAAGAGGATGGTATTCGAGTTACAGTACATTGGAAGCTAGAGTTTCTGTCAACTCTCTTGGGTAAACCAGACAGGGAACAGGACTAGATGAGGTAAATCTACTTTATTGTACAGCTATATTAGCAGAATCTTGCCAATCTTAAAAGTACAAACTTTCCACCAGCACATGTAATTATCAGCTCAATTAGGGCAAGTCCTTCCTATCCTAAGTGTCTTTCTCTGACATTTAAGTGATTGTGGGGCCCTTCCCTATGTAGCATCTCTTTCCCCTGTCTGCCAAGGTCATCCAAACTCTTCCATTGCAGTTTCTCATGGCAGAAATGCTATTTATGTCCAGTTCCAAGGCTAGATTACTGTTATGTAAACAAAAAGAGGGAGGGGAGTGAACACCATGATTAATCTTTCCATGTAAAAATCTTTGCATCTACACATTGTTGTCCTGGGACAGTGAAGGGGGCACTCACTGCTGGAGATGACTGACCCACGTAGAATGTCAGGATTCCAAGTAACACCCCCAATGCAAGAAGACTCCAAGGCTAGAAGTTCCTCAAAGTTCCATTTTATTAGAGATGTCATGTTGGCATATCTGGGAAAACCCGAATCTGAAAGCTTCCAGGGTTTCCCCAACCAAAAGAAAGCCCATGTCCCTTCCACTGCATCCACATGTCCCATCAGATGGTCCAATCAATGCACCGTCCCACCTGGAGATACCTCCCAGTCAGGCCACTCCAGTTTCAGGCCAAATGTTCTTGGCTCTCAGAGAAAGAAATGCTCTTACAGCTAGATATCCCCACAATTCCATGCAATCCTCCTTCCCAATTTCCCACAGCACTAAGTGTGGCAGCCTTGAAGATCCAAAGAAAAAGAGGGCCTCCAGGACTAACATAGATCTCATTTCCATCCCATCCATCTCTTGGCTCTTGTAGGTGTGGTTTTAGGACAGTTTTTTTTAAAATAATATTTTAATATTTGTTTAATTTAATCTTTTAATTTTTTTTTCACTTGCTACAATAATTTGGAAGCTGCCCAGACCATTATTAGAGGAAAGATGAGCGCCATGGAAATTTAATATTTAAATTTAAATTTAATTTAATCTAAATTTAAATTTAAAAGATATTCTATACCACTCTAGGAATGAAGTAGAAAATTCTATTTCAAAAAAAGAAAAGTTTTGAAAAATTGAAGGACAAATTTCATCCTGGTATTATTGTCGCTCTCATCATTAGCAGAATTATAACAACAAAAATAATGCAGCCCTTATACATTGTTTTGCACTGCAGTTACTTTGGTTATGCCCTTCTTTTGCATAAATAACTCTAACTTTCAGGCATACATACTTACTGTATCTACAAAACTTTAAGATGATTAGAATACTGTATTATCATGTTTTATAAATTATTTTGTTTAGCACCACAAGGTTTATATGTGCGGCTGATATAAGTAACCATTTTGTCAAGATTAAGAGGTTGGTTGATTAGCTGTTTTTGGGGAGGAAGAGGGTTGAGAAAAAGTGGGGGGAAAGCTGAACTCCAAAGTCTTTTAAAAAGGATTATTTTTTGGGCTTGCCCCTTCCAAGTATTTAACAAACCATTCTTCTCAGTAAGTAAAGTCATACGGTAATTGATTTTGAAAGGCACAGGAGTGGGTGTATGCATGGATTTATAACGAAAAACTAAGTACTAACCTTGTTAGGGGTGTGTTTTTTTTTTGTATCAGGCATAAAGTGAATTAGATACCCAGTATTGATAAATTGGAGAAGAAAATGTATTTAGATAGCAACCAGATAGCACTCAAGTCATAAAAAAGACATGGCAACAGGCTTGTTATTGGTAGTTTGTGATTGATTTCTGGAGGAGAAAAGACAGGTTGGCCTTCTACAGTGCTAAGGTCTTACTTGTTAAGGGGCTGGCACTCGGCCCAAACTAGACACAAATACAACAATTCCAGCACCAAGCTGTTTTTTCCACCCTTTTCTTCCCCTCCCAAGCAGAAGTCATAGGTTGTGACTAATGAAAACTGAGATGACTTCATTTGGGCTAATGGAGAATGGAACGTAATTGTCTCTGATACATTAGACTCCTTATCTCTATGAACCTCTCTCAACTCATATCATTATAATAAGACAATTACACTTACATCAGGCTGAATAATAGGCCAAGATGTCCAGCAATGAATAATTGTAATTGATTATAGCTCATTATATTCCGAAATAATTTCAAGCAGCTTTGTTAGTCTGGAGAAGAACTAAAGGAGCTTCAGCTTGTTGACTGAGACTCATTTGCTTGTTAGATGAATGGCACTTAACAGTACCTTTGCTTCCAGGAGTACCTTTGTTGCTTTGATCTAAATCTTCATAGTTTATTGCTTGTAAATGCCCAAACAGCTACAGGTGCTGGCAATATGTAGTACCATAGATGTAAAACTAATTTGTAAAACTCACTAAGGCTTTTTAGCCCAAATATCCTTTGCAACCCTATTATTCTATGTTCTATTTTTCTTCAGACCATCAACTTAGGAAATCTTTCTGCTTAACTGATGTTAACTTAAAACTTAGTGGGAGTACACCACTCAAGGGACTTTTGCAACGCAGCAGAACCAAAAAGACTACAGAAGGCAAAAAATATTTATTAAAAAACCCTTGGTTCTTGAAGGTTAGTTTAAAAAGAGGTGCTGTTAAGCAAATAATTATCATAAATTAGGGATACAAATAGATTTGCTATGAATTTTGCACAAGATGATTTTTAAAAAAATTACAGGCCATAGCAATATGATATGATCTAACATATTTCTTTTCTATGAAAAGAAATAAAAATTAAACAGACAACAACTGGATGTGTTTTCTAAAGTAGTTCCTCATACTTTGATCTCTAAATAAATATATTTTATTAAAATCTTATTTTAAAGATTTTAAATGTTATTAAAAATGGCTTGTGGAAGTCTGATCTAAAGATTTCCTAAAAATTCTCCTAAAATTGACAAGAATCAACCAAAACGTACAAAGAAGGATGCATAACAATCAGTAATTTTTAATATTATTTTAAGAGAGTCTCCCTACTTCTACTACTATTATAGTATCAAAAGCAGAAGTGTCAAATTATTTAAAGAGTAAATAGAGATGAACATGTCTAATACATGAATGATTATTTTTAAGGATTTTTTCCTATGTTTTATTTAAGAACTCAAAGCAACGTACATAACACTCCCTATATGAGGTAGGCTCAACTTCAAGAAAGCGATAATCACCCTGCAGGTTCTATGGTTGAGGGGGAATTAGAACCTGAGTTTTACTATTTGTAACTCCATACCATATATTTATATTGCACAAATTTCATTCATACACTCTCTTGATCCATCCTCAAGAACATTGGTCTTCAACATTTTTAGATTGTTAGGTACATTTGAAAGGTTGGAGTTGTCTTGGGTGGTTTTGTGATTAGCTTTTTGGAGGGAAGGATTGCCCTTTGCCCATTCATAAAATGTTGGTTGTAGAAGACCTAACTGATTTATTGGAATGTTATTATACTCTCCTCCCCCTTATTCTTTACTGCTCTGCTGGTCTTTGTGTTCTTAATAGATAAGTGTGTACACTTTCAAACACAGCACTGAGCCGCAACTGCCCATTACATTTTGGAACATATTTGGTACCTAGAACTATCCTTGCTAATCCATATAATGCTGGCAAGTGGTCATGGGCATATTTGCATCTCCAGGAACCAGAGTAGAGTAGAGTAGAATAGAAGTTGGAAGGGACTTTGGAGGTCTTCTAGTCCAACCTCCTTCTCCAACCCTATACCACTTCAGACACATGGTTATCCAACATTCTTTTTTTTTAATCTTTTTTTATTGAAAAAGTTTTATTCAAACAAATTTTCCCCCTTTTTACCCCCCCCAACATATAATAAAAATCACATACAAATACTATACCCCCTCCCCTCACCCCGTCTTAGAATAAATTTCTCATTCAGATATTATACCCCCTCGCCTCCCAGCAAACACAATATAAATTTTTCTTAATATATCAATATCCCATTAACGCCATCTTCTAGCTTAATTAAACCTATATAAAACATAATATAAATTTCTCTTAAAAAAAACCATATCCCATTATTCCCATCTCTAGATTAATCATACATATATATTTCCCCACCCTCCACCCTAACCCTCCCCACCTCCCATTCAAACCCACCCCCCTGACTTCCGCTATACACCACGCTAATAATTCCAAACATCCCAATTTTTAATATTATTTTAAGAGAGTCTCCCAACATTCTTAAAAACTTCCAGTTTTGGAACATTCACAAAACTTCTGGAGCTAAGCTGTTCCACTGATTAATTGTTCTGTCAAGAAATTTCTTCTTAGTTCTAAGTTGCTTCTCTCCTTGATTAGTTTCCGCCCATTGCTTCTTGTCCTGCCCTCAGGTGCTTTGGAGAATACCTTGACTCCCTCTTCTTTGTGGCAGCCCCTGAGATATTGGAGCACTGCTATTTTGGGTGTTCTGGCTCTACCGTATCAGTTTGATTTACTGTTGCCATGCTGTTTAATATGAATTTGCTTGTTTTGATTCAGCAATATTATTTCCTGTGGCTAGCTTACTGGAAATTAGGTTTGTTTGTTTAAAAAAAAATAGATTCAGCAAGCTCGGCCCCGCTCTTATAGTATACTTCTGAATTTTTAGGCGGGATATGGGCATTCTTCTATAATTACTGATTTTTGAATTACATTACACACTCTAACTTCTTGTGTGGATTATTTCTGGGAACTTGTTTGTTCCTTCTTCTTGCTGTGTCCTTTGTAGTGCGCAAGTCTCTGACAGCCCTTTCTGACCCATAGAGTAGAGCTGCATATAATGATCTTAGGACTCAAGATACATCCCAGTGATAAAGCTGTGCTTTAAAGACTTTGAATCCGGGTCTTTCTAGGTCAGCTGCAGCACTCTGAAATAAGCCCCCAAACTGGTAACCATCAGTTTAAAACTTGGCTGTAGTTGATTATATGCTGCTAGCTGTGTATTGACCCTAGTTTTCAGTGCCATAGGAGTAATTTAATTTCCCCTGTTCTCTTCAAGCAATGGATATAATGAAAGCCCCAACGGCTGAGCTGCCTTTTTCCATAATCTGCCTTTTCGTGAATGTTCCAGCATGCACACCTATGAATTGTGGATACCCACGTTTTGTGAATTAAATTCATTAAAGTTTCAAAAAGTAGGATAAATAAGGTTGGAGGTAATGAGCCTCCCGTGGACCTGTCAAATCCATTGGCTCTCTAGATATTTCTGCAGATAAGATTCCTTCCTCAAACAAAGTGGCTTTCTTTCCACCCCCTCCTTTATGATTAGTTGTGTAGAAAGATGCCCAAGAAAAGTGAGGAAAAAATATGCGGCAACTGCAACAAAAATCTGCTGAGTTATAGGCTCCCAATTTTGCCCTCTT
Organism: Rhabdophis nuchalis; assembly: GCA_039707465.1. Classification (NCBI taxonomy): domain Eukaryota; kingdom Metazoa; phylum Chordata; class Lepidosauria; order Squamata; family Natricidae; genus Rhabdophis; species Rhabdophis nuchalis. The sequence goes on along the minus strand of CM077644.1, from coordinate 161,787,072 downwards.
CTGATCACAAGGCCACTATCATCAACAGGCCTAAGGATTTGTTGTTTGTTAATATACAATACAATACAATAGCAGAGTTGGAAGGGACCTTGTAGGTCTTCTAGTCCAACCCCCTGCATGGGCAGGAACCTTATACCATTTCAGACAAATGGCTGTCTAACATCTTTTTAAAGACTTCCAGGGTTGGGGCATTCACAACTGCTGGAGGCAAGCTGTTCCAGAGGTTAATTGTTCTTACTGTTAGGAAATTTCTCCTTAGTTCTAAGTTGCTTCTCTCCTTGGTTAGTTTCCACCCATTGCTCCTTGTCCTGCCCCCAGGTGCCTTGGAGAAAAGTTTGACACCCTCTTCTTTGTGGCACCCTCTGAGATATCGGAACACTGCTATCATGTCTCCCCTGGTCCTTCTCTTCATCAAACTAGACATACCCAGCTCCTGCAGCCGTTCTTCATATGTCTTAGTCTCCAGTCCTCTAATCATCTTGGTTGCTCTTCTTTGCACTCTTTCCAGAGTCTCCACGTCTTTTCTACATCGTGGCGACCAAAACTGTATGCAGTATTCCAAGTGTGGCCTTACCAAGGCACTATACAGTGGCATTAACACTTCACGCGATCTAGATTCTATCCCTCTGTTGATGCAGCCTAGAAACAATATTATTTATTGTTGTAGCAAGATAAATTTGTGTGCATATATGTGTGTGTGTGTGTGTGTGTGTGTATACTGTGTCACAACACCCTGGTAAGCCCCAAATAAGGGAGGAAGCAAAGCTGCTTTCCTTTTCTGTCTTTCGGCTCATCACAAGAGACCATGCAGACAGAAAGCTATTTGTTTCATTGCTTTTTGTTTACATTTGTGTTGTGTTTGTGCTGATAAATAAACAAACAAGGGAGACTTGTATAGATCTATTTCAAGATATTTAGCTCTCATCAACTAGCCATACCCTTATTGGGATTTGAACCTGGGTCGTTTTACATGTAAGGCAGTTGTAATTGCCACTAGGCCATAGGCTCTCATCCTGATCAGCTGAGCCAGGGGAACAAGTATATGTACTATGTCAAAACACCCTGGTAAGCCTCAAATAAGGGAGGAAGCAAAGCTGATTTCCTTATATATTTTGTACTCAATGAATTTAGAGCTGAGGTGACGCAGTGGTTAGAATGCAGCATTGCAGGCTAATTCTGCTGACTGCCAGGAGTTCAATTCTGACCGGCTCAAGAGTGACTTGATCTTTTGTCTTTCCAAGGTCAGTCAAAAGGGGACCCAGATTGTTGGGGGCAATATGTTGACTCTGTAAACTGCTTGGAGATGGCTGTAAAGCACTGTGAAGCGGTATATAAGTCTAAGTGCTATTGCTATTTAGACATGAAAATTTTTGTCCTGGTACTCATCGTTTGTTTAGTACTTAACACACAAGCTAGAACTTGTTGGGGTTAGCTGCCATGTGACTCACTACATTATTGCTTATGGGGAAATTTTTTTTGGTACTCATTGTTTTTGGTACCTATTGTGCCTCCCAAGAACTAATTAAGGATGAATATCAAGGTAACATTGTACTTTTTTTATTTTTACCTGCTGCTCATTAATAAATTAAAAAATAGCAAAAAAAATAATCCTAGAAAAAGAAGATTTAAAAACAAACCAGAATCTGTAAGAGTTAAGACATTTGTTATATAGTACTGCTATTAGTATTATAGTGGCAGTAGTAATACACTTGTATAGAATGGTATAATATAGTATAGAAGTACAAATAATAATAGAATATAACATAAAAATAGAAATAAAAATACAAATAGAAATGGAGTAATTATGGCAAAAGAATCCAACATTATACCAGTAGTAATAGGTGCCTTGGTACAATCCCAAAACACTAGCGCATCACTTGAATACCATCAACATTCACAAATTTGCCATCGTCAATTGCAAAAGGCAGCTGTACTAGAAACAGCTTACATCTTACAACGATACCTCAAACACCATCAAATATCCACATCTCCCTATCCCAGTTCCTTGGGAAAGACTCGATAGATGGACAAAAATGGTAGCTGATGTACCATAAGTGTAGAATATAGTATAGAAAACATTGCATGACTAGAAACAGAACATGGTATAAGACAATAGACACAAAAAGAGCTTGCATATACTATATATCCGTATGTTTCATTTTTGTATTTTTCCAAAATAAAACAGCTCCCCAACCCTTATGGGGAAATATAAAAATCCAATTACCAAGGGTGATGGAACCTTTGAGCTTGAGTCAATCAAATTGGCTGTCTTTTAAAAATAACCTGCAGTTTGGAGAAGTAATACTTTCTGATAATGTGTAGCTTTTCCACCAGTTTGCACTAATGTTTGTGGGGAAAATTGGTTCTTAGATGAGTGCAATCGATTAAATCAAGTTGATATATAGAGATGTAAGATCACAGTCTGTTATCTCATCCCATACATTTGCAATGGGTAATGTTTTTGTTTTTGGTGTTGGTCTTCCAAACTGCACCTTCCTCTTGATTTACTTTATTCCCTGTGTTATTGCTTTATGGCCTTTTGGGTGACTGAAGGAAACCAGGCACATCTAAGTAACCTGAGAACCACTTGCTTGTAGTATTTCCTACGAATATGTATGCATTACATATAGAGACTTGAGATGCATTATCTATGAAGTCTTCCCCACCTTTCCAAAATTAATAAATATGAGTACATCTCTTCGTTGGGTGGAAACATCTGTTAATATTCTTTGGAGAGAATCCCACCAGCACATAGGGTTTAATAAAACACTTCATTATTTGTTTGCATCCTACATTTGATTCCACAGAAAACTGGTGTCAGAAGTGGGATTCACAGTCTGTGAGCTGTGATAAGGGGTGATAGCTGGGCACCCTATCGTGGTGAATGATTAGTGCTGTTTGAGTTTGATGCCATACTTTTTCCACCCTGCCATGTAAAGGCAGCATTTAGGAATGAGTGGAGGCACCAGTCAATATCTGACTGCCACTAAAGATATAAAACACAATAAGATAGACACAAATTTAAAAAATATTTTACTTAATCTGGTGTGACATTTTATTTGCTGACCAATGAACAGAGTGCATAGACCTTATATAGAGAATGCATTTGAACCTAAAAAGTGAGTTTTGCTCCATTTTGCGATCTTCCCTGCACAGTTGTTAAGTGAATCACTGCAGTTATTAAGTTAGTAAGACGGCTGTTAAGGGAATGTGGCTTCACCACTGACTTTGCATGGCAGAAAGTCACAACAGATGATCACATGACCCTGGGACATTGCAACAGTCATAAATATTGATCAGTTGCACAGGAATCTGAATTTTGATCACATGATGATGGGATGCTGCAAAGGTTATAAGTGTGAAAACGGTCATGTCACTTTTATCAGTGCTGTCGTAACTTTGAACAATCACTAAATGAACTGATGTAAGTCAAGGACTACCTGTATTAAAATAATAACTAGATAGGAACTAAGATCATAGTTTTGGATGCAATCAAACCTCATATTTAGAAACTGTAGAGAGGTACATATGTGAATGTGCATGTGAGAAAAGGTATCACTACTGAAGTGTAATAGGACAATTCTAAAGGTAAAATAATAAATTGTCAAGAGGATGCATGCTAACACAAGATGGATTGTGATATCAGAATTATCATACAATAGCCAAAGACTGCCGTTTCCACAAATATTACAATTATATTTTCTATATTAATGTAGCTGGGAGTTTTTAATCAACTGTATAAGATAACTTTAATTTTATTTGTTTGTTCACTTGAAAAGGAAAAGGAAAAACTGTAGGTTTGGGTAGGATAATAATTACAGGAAAAAAGAAAAAAGGCTCTAAGGGATGAGGACTGATTCAGAATTGCGGATTGTGCCTGAAAATTCAAAGTTGTGTCATAGGCCAACAAATCCAACCCCCTTATTTCTTATCAGCAGTAGCAGATTTTCACACAAAAAAAGTTCCATCTGCCAAGAAGAACTTGGTCAAGTTCCAGCTGTGAATAAATTCATTGAATAGTCTCACAGTACCTCATTAGAAATAAATGCCATCAGATATTTGGGGGGTGTTTTTTATGGCAGCCAAGGTTTCTATATTTAAAATAGGGCAGGGCAGCCTATAATTAGGTTATCATCTTTAAAGCGCTCCATGGCACAGGACCTAGTTATTTGCGGGATCGTATCCTGTCCCATACATCACGTCGGCCGATTCGCTCTCACAGAAAGGGACTTATCTGGGTGCCGTCCACCAGGCAATGCCAGCGGGTGACGCCCAGGGGAAGGGCCTTCTCTGTGATGGGCCCGACCCTTTGGAACGACCTTCCCCCTGATATCAGAATGACCACGGACCTCCGCTCCTTCCGCCAGAAACTCAAGACGCACTTGTTCCATCTAGCCGGATTGGCCTAATTTAATGCTGCTTGCCCAGTCTATGATTTTAAAAGATTTTATTCGGTTTTATGGGGTTGTTTTTAACTTTTATAAATTTGTACAGGGGGATTATTTAATTCGATTTTAACTTTGTTTGTATTGTTTTGATTTTAGTAGTTTTAATTTTTACCTGTACACCGCCCCGAGTCCCTTCGGGGAGAGGGGACGGTCTAGAAATCAAATTAAATAAATAAATAAATAAATTGCAAGTTGTATGCACATCCATCTTGGTTTTTACACCTTCAAGAGCCTTCCCTAGTTGGCCTTATGAAATTCAGTAGCAAGCTACCAAATCATAGTGTTATTTCTTTAAAAAAACACCAATTAATGTATCAGCTTCCAATGGTTTGTGTCTTTATCCTTTTTTATATCAAAAATATTAAGGTGGGGGGGCCTTAAATTCTGGCTCTATCCCCTTTAATAATATTATACACCACTAGCACATATTTTTTGGCCCATGCATGCAGAAAAACAAAAGCAGGTGTGGGCTTCAAAAATTTCAGCCTCCCCCTCCCCCTTCAGGAGCTTCCCTGAAACCTCCAGAGGGTGACAAATGGCCTCAAAAGAAGGCCTAAATCAGCTGGCCAGCGCACACATGCGCACTGGAGCTGACAGGGCAGCGCCTCGTGTGCCCTAAGAAATAGTTCCACGTGCCACCTGTGGCACCCATGCCATAGGTTTGCCATCACTGCCCTATGCGCTGAAAATATGTAAAACTTAAATGCTTTGAGGAGAACAAGATATATTTCTCTCACATTGGGGTGGGGTAGAAATAGGATTACTTAGCTGTACTTATTTATTGTTAACAGATGTATGAGAGCCTTTCCTCCTTTGATCCTGCCTACTGCACATGCACAGTCTATTGGGAAAGCTTGTACACAATTAAGCAGTTGGAGGAAGGTGATCCTCCTTGATTAAGTTGAGAAAATAGAGATGAAGTATCTGATGTGATAGGAATCCCAGGCACACACATGGGAAGAAGGAATATAAATGTCTCCTTACAAATATACATATTCATGCAAGCTTATTCATATCTCTTTAGTAGGAGTTATCAGAAACATGATATACAGTGCAACTGTTAGCATTTATAGGTCAATATTAATAATAAATCAAATATTTTACCCTAAATCCCATTGGTGATACCAGGATGATTAACAAAAAATAATGATTCTAAAGACCAAGGAAGATTCTACAACTGATAGCTGAGACAACAATAGCAATAGCACTTAGACTTATATACCACTTCACAGTGCTTTACTTAAGTAGTTTACAGACTCAGCATATTGCCCTCAACAATCTCTGGTCCTCATTTTATTGACCTCAGAAGGATGGAAGGCTGAGTCAACGTTGAGCCGATCAGGGTTGAACTGCTGGCAATTGGCAGAGTTAGCCTGCTACACTGCATTCTAACCCCTCAGCCACCATGGCTCTTAGACCAGGGGTCTCCAACATTTGCAACTTTAAGTCTGAAGGACTTCAGCTCCCAGAATTCTCCAGCCAGCTGAAGACTTAAAATTGCAAAGGTTGGAGACCCCTGTCTTAGACAATACAACTGAGTTCCTGAAATCCTCCAAATTATAACTTCCAGAATTGTTCAGATTTTCACATTCCAGCTAACACGTGATGCTCCTTTATCAAGTAAAACCAGATAGATCACCGTGATTTCAGCAGATTGCCCCATTAATCATATGTATGCATATTCCACATCTGTCACTTTTGCATATAGTAAATAGCTGTGAGGCCCCAAGCACACATTTTTAGGGATTCTAGCCAAACAATTGAAATATCCATTCTCCTTAAGGGTTCTGGCTGGTTCCTTTCCAGCAGACATTCATGATTCAGTAATTGGCTGAAGGCCACTCTACATGCAGAGAGCCAAATCATAATTAACTGTAGTGATAGCATCATTAGGGCTGTAAATCCAATACAATTCTCTTATGTTTATAGAGGTATTCTTGGATTGACAATTGTGTTCATATTGTGAATAAACCTTTCCTCTGAAAGTCTGCAATTGCCCTTCAAATGGTTGCAAACTATGTAAATCATGGTAATTTTGATCAGAGAAATATCTAAGATGAGTTTGGACCAGGGGCCTCTATGACGCTAGGCAATCATTTATTTATGTGCTTATAATACTTCTAAATCACCAGAACATGGATATTCCAGTACACTTCCATAAAGATTTTGTACCTGGAAATGTTTAAAATATTTATTCTACAAAGTCTTACAAAAGAATCAGATTACAAAACATTCTGTTACAAAACAGAATCAGAATAGAGCTGGAAGAGACCTTAGATGTCTTCTAGTCCAATGGTGGGCAAACTCATTAGTCATCAGAGCCAAATATCAACAATACCACGATTGAAATTTCTTTTGAGAGCCGGAAGGTGTGGCCTTTTTTGTGGGAGTGGCTCAGCGGTCATGTGACTGGGTGGGCGTGGCCAACTTGGAAAATGTGAAACTCACTTAACAATGGTCTTGGTTAGCAACCAAACTTTTAGGCTCAATTGTGGTCATAAGTTCTTTCTTTCTTTCTTTCTTTCTTTCTTTCTTTCTTTCTTTCTTTCTTTCTTTCTTTCTTTCTTTCTTTCTTTCTTTTTTTTCATTTTGAAAAAGTTTTATTGGGTTTTACAAATTTTATAAAAATAGGATAAGGGAATATAAGGAATTACAAAGACATTTTGAGAACCTCTATGTCGAAGGTATAGGCCCCCTCTGAGGCTTCATCAAAAAAAAATAGATAATACAATAAATTTTTCATTCTTTCTACAAAGTGGAAAGAGATACAAATTTCATTTTAAAATCTATGCAATCAATCATTTATAAACATCCAAATAAGAGTTGTACTATACAGAAATAAAGTCACTTGTGAGATCTAAGTCTTTTGGCAATTGTACCTTCCTCTCCCTGACCTCCAGTGGGCAGAGCCATGGCCCCCTCCGCTCCCCCATTTTCGTCCTCCAGGATTGAGGAGTGTTTTATAAGAAAGGCTTCCGCCTCTGCAATTGTTTTAATTCTTACTCTTCCCCCCTCCCAGAGCACCAACATTCCCTCGGGCATCACCCACTTGAACCACACCCCCTTTTTGAATAATCTTTTTGATAAGAAGGAATATTTCCTCCTTATCTCTCTAATCTTTTTTGGGATCTGTTTCAAGATGGCAATCTCATTCTGTTGATAAATTAAAGGACCGTCTCTCTGTGCTCTCAGGATCCCCTCCCTTGTTGACCTTCTTACAAATTTAATATGTATCTATCTGTGAACTTCATTTATCCTGGCATATGCTGAATTGATTCTATAAATCAGATCGATGTCCCCCCAAATATCTTCTTTACTCTTTTTTGTATAATCTGCTAATATCGTACACATTAAATCTTTCAAATCCTCAGTGCTTGATTCAGGAACGTTCTGAAATCTTAAAAAGTAAGACATCCTTTCAAAATCCATCCTAGACATATGACCAGCCAAATCCACTATTTCATTGTGAGAATTTTTTAGCTCTTCCCTTGTCTCAGCCATCCCCCCCTCCAGTTCGTCAATTCTTTGTTTATTTTCCATTAGTGCTTTCTGTGTCTCCAAAAGTTCTAATTTTGAACTGACATTGTCTTTCTGGATTTCTTTAATTTCTTTCATAATGTTTTGTAGAGTTTCCTCTATTGCTGATAACTGTGTAGCTTCCACCTCTGTTTCTTTGGGTAACATTGAAATAATCTTAGGTTGATGTAGCTGCTTTTTTGAAGCCATAATGAAAGTTTTAAGTCCTTGTCACTAAAATGGCGTCTGTTGGAGAGGCAGTCCGTGAGGCAAGGAGAGAGCAAAAGCCAATGTCCAAATTCAAAGTTCCGTTTGGTTATAATCCAGAGAGAAAACAAGTTCTTAAAGGCAATCAGATAAAAAAAAACAAAGAAGGCATATCAGGGAAAGGTCCAATTAATCAATTACATTCATCCATTAATAAAAAGAGAAGAACAGTCCCGAACACAAGGGAGTGTCAGCAATTTTCCAAGAAAAGTATGTCTCCTGAGAACAAAGGAACGCCATCTTCCTCCGCCCTCCTGGAAGCCGCCGAGAGTTAGTGAAAATCATTTCGGTTGTTGCCAGACTTCGATACAAAGTATCCAGAGATCATAAAGGAAAGACGTTCACTATGGTTTTAAAAAATTGGATGTTGATTCCTCCTCCTCCTCAAGCCTGGGGAGCATTTCTAAATGCCACTTTTTTTCTTTCCGAGGGGGGGGGTGTTACAAACTCCCCCCTCCTTCTTCTTTCAAACTTAAAGTTGAGAGCATTAAAGCAAAATCACTCACGATCCACTTTGCAGCCAGGAGCCTCGGTGTTGCCTTCAACCCCGGCGTTTCAGTCCTTCTTTAAACGAGATAGTTGTTCCGGCTCTCCATCAGCGAAGGGGACGACCCCCCCTGCGACTCGTTCTTCTGCGCCTAGGTTGAAGCGGGGGCCACCCCCCCGACCACCGTCGGGATGGGGGGATTCCCCGCAAGCCGCCCGTACAGCGGGGGCTCTTTACAAGAGCCCCGTGCCCCCGGGGGGCCACAGAAGCAACCAAGCGGCGGACGAGCACAAGACCCGACCGTCGCCTCCGGCCAACCAGAAGGAAGTCCTCTTTCTTTCTTTCTTTCTTTCTTTCTTTCTTTCTTTCTTTCTTTCTTTCTTTCTTTCTTTCTTTCTTTCTTTCTTTCTCTCTCTCACTCTCTCTCTCTTTCTCTCTTTCTTTCTTCCTCTCTTTCTCTCTCTCTTTCTCCATTTCTCTCTCTCTCTTTCTCTTTCTCTCTTTCTCTCTTTCTGTCTCTCTCTCTTTCTCTCTCTTTCTTTCTCTTTCTTACTTTCCCTCTTTCTCTCTCTCTCTCTTTCTTTCTCTCCTACTCTCTCTCTCTCTCTTTCTCCATTTCTCTCTCTCTCTTTCTCTCTCTCTTTTTCTCTCTTTCTGTCTCTTTCTTTCTCTCTCTCTCTCTCTCTTTCTTTCTTTCTTTTTTCTTTCTTTCTTTCCCTCTTTCCCTCTCTTTCTCTCTCTTTCTATCTTTCTCTCTTTCTTTCTCTCGCTCTCTCTTGCTTTCTCTTTCTTTCTTTCTCTCTCTATCTCTGTCTCTCTCTCCTTCATCCGCCCACTCTGTCACTCTGTGTGTGTGTGTCTGTCTGTCTGTCTCGCATTCACGCACTTAATCACTCATTCTATGTCTCTGTCTATCTTTCTCTCCCTCCCTCCCTCCCTCTCTCTGTCTCTCCCTGTCTCTCTGTGTGTGTCTGTCATTCTCTGATTCCCCCCTCCATTCCTGTCTCTCTCTGTGTCTGTGCCTCTGTCTGTCTGTCTGCCTCCCACCCCCCGTGGAGCCTCCTCAACCCAGCCCGCCACGCTTACTCACTTGCTCGCCTTAGCCTGGCCCGCCCGCCCGCCTGCCGCACTCGTTCACTCGCTCAGGCTACTTCCAGGGGCTGAGAAGGCTCTGTGTGGGGTGGGGAAGGAACGGCATTCAGTGGGTGACCCACTGGACGCTGGTTCCCTCCCCCGCCCGTGGAGCCTCCGCACCCCCTAGAAGTAGACGAGTGGCTGGCATGCCGGCTGGGGAGGTTCCGCCGGGGAGGGAGAGAGAGAATCGGCAGCCGGTAGGGAGGGTTGCTCCGGCGGGTCCCAGGAGTCCCACCATCAGTGAGGGTGGAGGAAGAGCTGCACTCAAGGGGACAAAGAGCTGCATGCGGCTCGCGAGCCGCGGTTTGCCAGCCACTGTTCTAGTCCAACCCCCTGCTCAAGCAGGAAACCCTATACCATTTCAGACAAGTGACTGTCTAGTCTCTTCTTAAAAAACCCCTGTGATGAAGCACCCACAACTTATGAAAGCAAGCTGTTCCACTGGTTAATTGTCCTCACTGTTAGGACGTTTCTCCTTAATTCCAGGTTGCTTCTCCCCTTGATTAGTTTCCATCCATTGTTTCTTGTTCTGCCCTCTGGTGCTTTGGAAAATAAATTGACCCACTCTTCTTTGTGGCAGCCTCTCAAATATTGGAATACTGCTATCATGTCCCACCTAGTCCTTTTCTCTAGACTAGCCAAACCCAAATAATAATAATAATAATAATAATAATAATAATAATAATAATAATAATAATAATAATAATAATAATAATAATAATAATAATAATAATAATAATAGCTAAATTTATTGACCGCTCCCTCTCCCCACAGGGACTCGGGGCGGTGCACAGGGAGAATAAAAACAATAAATATACAAAATACATAGCAAAATTAAAACAGATTAAATTAATTCCTGTGCTAAAATCCCATTAACTAAAAATCCCCACTAAATATTGATATACATTTAAAAGCCCATAGAGAGAGAGACTATCCTAGGCCGGCCAGGCGGAAAAGATGAGTCTTCAATTTCAAGCGGAAGGAGCGGAGGTCCGTGGTCGTTCTAATATCGGGGGGAAGGTCGTTCCAGAGGGCTGGGCCCGCCACAGAGAGAGCCCTTCCCCTGGGCGTCGCCCGCTGACAAAGTCTAGTGGACGGCACCCGGAGAAGTCCCTCTCTGTGGGAGCGAATCGGCGGTGAGGATGTGTGAGGCAGGATCCGATCCCGCAGGTAGCTAGGTCCCGAGCCATGGAGCGCTTTAAAGATGATAATTAACACCTTGAAGCGCACCCGGAAGACGACAGGCAGCCAGTGCAGCTCGCGCAAGAGCGGTGTAATGTGGGTAAACCTAGTGGTTCCCATGATTGCTCGCGCGGCTGCATTCTGAACTAACTGAAGCCTCCGGGTGCACCTCAACTGTTCTTGGTGTTTTAGTCTCCAGACCTTTAATCCTCTTAGTTGCTGTTCTTTGCACTTTTTCCAAAGTCTTAACCATTTTTTTTGTAATATGGTGACCAAAACTGGATGTGCTATTCCAGATGTGGTCTTACTAAGGCTTTATAAAGCAGTAGTAATACTTCACGTGGTTTTGATTCTATGCCTTTGTTTATTCAACCACTGAATACAGTTTGTCAGCCAGTTACAAATCCATCTGGTGGTGATGCTGTTTATCCCACATTTGTAAGCTACTATGTCCACAGCATTTCACTGGTCTACTAATTTAATCACTTTGTCAAAGAATGAAATAAGATTGGTTTCACATGATCTGTTTTTAACATTTTTAACAAATTCAATTCTGATACAATTTTATTTCGTAACTGGTACGCACATTTTGGCAAAGTCAACTCAGAAACTGGGGCACCAGTCTCTCAAAAGTTAGTGTCCCACTTACTAAAAAAATGTTTATGCAGATCAACAAATCAAAAATTGTAGATTTTATACTTAAAATATAATTGACAATACCTAGAAAAATGGTGAGTCAATTTCCTGAAAAACTCACAATGTTTCCTCAATGTTTTCAATGTCCATTATTTTTAGAGAAACTCCCTATTTAGCTGTCAAGCTCATAAATAGATCTTGAGTTAATTATATGCCCATTCCTGTTTTAAAACAAGCCAGAATTCACTTACACTATTCTGAAGTTTATTTAGATTTTTATCTCACCTTTTTTTTCATATACAGCTCAAAGCTACAAATATACCAATCATTTTCCCTCCTCGTATTTTTCCCATAACAACAGCCCTGTTGGGGTGAGTTGGGGTGAGAGAAAGTGACCGGCCCAAAGTCATCCAGTCATGTTTTGACATTCTCCTGGTTTCTAGGCCAGCACCTTAACAACAACAATGTTGCAACTATGGATGGAAGGATCAGCTAAATTCCAACCATGTCAGATTCACATGTTATTATTCAGAAATTGATTGTAATACATATTCATTCCTATTGCAGTACATACTAATCTGCCTCTACGATTGTTATAAAACTACATCAGTGCACCAAAATAAATACAAAAAATAGAAAAGCTGGTAGGGTGGTGAAAGAAAATTATGTTTTTGCTGAGTGTCCGACTCTTAAAAACAAGTGTCTAAATTCATGTCTAGCAGGTATTCTAAGCATTATATTATTGATGCTCAGAATTATTATATTTTAAGGAACATAATAATGTAATAATTTAAAATAATAATTCAATAATTCAAGTAACCTCCTTGAGACAGAGGTTGCAGAGTAGTGAAGGAATATTCCTGCTTCTGCATAATAGCCAATCAAAAAGCAGAGATTTGCCTAAAGCAGTGTTTTTCAACTTCAGCAATATTAAGATGTCTGGACTTCAACTCCCAGAAGTCTTCAGCCAGTATGTTAGAACCTGCTTTGAACAGTCTGTTAAGCTGGGAATTCTGGGCGTTGAAGTCCAAGCATCTTAAAACGGTCAAGATCAAGAAACACTGGACTACACAATTGATAATCAGAGCTGTGATTTGACATCTACAGTTACAGAGATTCCTGAATGCTTTATTTGTGCTTAACAGCAACTCTGTCTAAAGCTCTTAAACTCACAGATCCTAGAACAGGAGTACCTTGGTCTTCTTTCTGCCTGGCACTTGGAATTGGGATTGTACAGGCCTCCCAGTTTCCTTCTGGCATCCCCTAAGGATTTTAGCTGACAGCATTGCCTCAAGCATTTGCTTCAGACCTCCACAGTGAGCTGCCATTTTGATAGTAGCAAGCAACATCAGAATTAACTTCCATTTTCTCCTGCTTCGTTTGTGTTTATGGTCTCTCTTAGAAAAAGAAAAGTTCTAGGGAAGAAAAGTTTTTTTTTTTAAAAAATACATGGAATCAGGGCTGGGAAAAAAAAATCCAGATAATCATTAGATGGCACCAAAGAGTCAGCTTTTTCTGTCTTACCTGATATCTTAATAGTTATTCAAAAGCCTTGTTCTTGTACAGTCTTGTTAAGGCTAGCATTTATTTCGGATGATGGAAAGGAAAGGGTTGCTATCAGTGATGGGTTTCCATTTTTTTTTACTACCAGTTTCCTCGTGCATGCACTAGAAGCGTCTGGGTGGGTGGGCAGAGCCTCCCGCCGCCACTACTACTGATTTGCCCAATCTGGGCCGAACCGGGAGCAACTGACCTCTGGTTGCTATGTAGAAAAGGGAGCAGAACTGCAGGTGTCAAAGCAGTCACACAGAACATAATCCTCCAGGAGAGGACTATATCCAGATTAAAGTTTCCACCAGTTACAAGCAAACCATTTTTTTTAAAGAGCTATCTATTGCTATGTTCAATTCTCCAGATGTTAACCGTGGAGGCTCCATCTATCTGTCAAGCATTCCTGTTCCATTGAGTTGATGACAACAAATGTTCCAGAAACATTTATCTTTTGACTCTCCGTGGAAAACGAATTTACATCTACCAGTTTCTACGACTTGTATTGTCTCTGAGGTTTCAATTTCAACACAAATAGCTTGCAATATTGTAGACGGCTTTTTGGTTGGTGTTATTATTATTCCCAACATTTGGTCATTAATATTCCAGGTACATAGGGGTCTTCGTGCCTTAAAACACATCTGTAATAGAAGTGCTCATTTCAAAAACAACGAAGTCAGTTGATGCCACAGCTTGCTTTTTCATTGTGTCAAAGGGCAGGAGGTGGGAGTGTAAAGGGATATCTCTTAGCAGAGGTATAAACTGAACTGAAGCTCCTAGACCCTTTGGTACACTTTAGTATTCTTTGTGCAAAGAGCTCATTACCTACCACCGACTATCAGCTGAAAGTATGAGCAACCTTGTTGTGCGTGGAGAACAACCTTTGGCTCCTGAGTGACACATGAAGAGTTGCAGGCCCAATAATGGCAGAAAGGCTGGGGCAGACAAAAGGGTGGGGTCAAGACATTTCACTCAAATTAAGATACTGCTTGCTGTTGATTTTAACTATTTCCTCCTACTGTGCCACTACATTTGAACTGGTTGCTGGGGCAAGGTATCAAGAAATTGAAATAATCTGAAATACAGTGCAGCAGTTCAGGAATTTCTCTTTCCTTAGACATAGATAAGAATTTGGGGCCACAGGGCTATCTTTATCCCGCTTCCAGGTCTAAACTGGGCAAGATAGAAGAAATAAATTGCCTTATGAAGAGATTTTGACTGGCAGTTGTTTTGAGGCCTTATCCAATGCAGATCAAGGTGTCCTATGCAATTTGGGCTGTATCAGCATGAAAATTCCACTTACTTTTAAGGCAGTTTATTTTTTAAATTACTGCCCAACATAGCACAGATGTTTCTTTTTTAAAATATATATTTATTACCGTATGTTTTATCATTAAGAATAAAATACACAACTGGGGAAAAAAACGCAGAAAAAAATACATCCGACAGTAACAACAATAATTAAAGAAAAAAGTATACAAAAAAGGGGGATGACCCCAAATATCCAGCATTAAACATTTAAAAAACCCACCTTTCCTGGAAGCTGAAGCCCCCCCTCCCCATAAATGCTCCTCCCCTTACATAATGGGTTTGCATAGTTATAAATGTTATAAATGTTCAAATAGTTATAAATGTTCTCATCCTTATTTAATAAGAAAGACATATAAACAAAGATTTCACCTGAGGAGGTCTCTGTCTAACAATCAAACCGACCCAACATCCGATTTTTAAATATTTTTTCTTTCACTTTTTATATATATTAGATGTTTCCTAAATTCAAGTTGAAATCCCATGCATAATTATCTGGAAATACAGCCGATTAAATAGAGGGGCTCTGTCAAAGGGTTTTGTTGTTATTTTGTTCCCATGCATAGGCAACATTCAGGCCTTGGCCAGCTTTTAGTACTTTACAGTAAACCACTTCATACTGATCAATTGTAACTTACTCTGGTAAGTTTTCAGACAGATTTCTGAGAGGAACATGTGACTTTAAAAAGGCAGAGAGTAGAAAAGAAAACTATGGATTTTTTAAAAAAGAAACTTGCTTAGCTGAGCATGACATTTTGCTTTTTAAATATTAATTATCCTCTGGGCTTCTTCTTATTTACATTCTTAAGTGTTTGCTTGAGACATAAATGGCACTAAATTGTCTTGAGGTAGCCACAGAGCAGTTTTGTTAGATAAAAACTTCTTGAAGCTGGTAATTTTTGGCAATTAATATTATGAATGCTAATAGCTTGGGGCCTCTGGGAAGAAGCTTATCTCTGTAAAACGAAAGAAAATGTCAAAATGGTAGGCCTGCTGAGAGCATCACTTCTGGGAGAGAAAGAGGTGGCAAATGTTAAAATTACCATATTTATGGCCAATGTAGAATTTTTAAGGTTTGAATGGGTCGCTGCCTTGCTCATAAACAGGACCTACTGTAAAAACTAAAGGATATACATATACATACACCCCATACCCACACACATATTCCCATAGTAGTCTTTTTTTTAAATATAATTTGGCTCTCTTTTTTTAAAAAACAAATTCTAGATGTGGTGAGACAAAGTTGGTTTGAAATGAACCAGAATTTCATGTGGCAAAGGGTGGTGGGGGAATCACACGTTTAATATAAGGCATTACAAGTTGGAAGGAAAAAAGGAGGATTGGGTTTACCTGATTTAAAATTGTATTTTGTAACTTCTTGTTTGGTTTGGATGAAAGAGCAGGTGCTGATGAGAAATTGAGGTACGGGTATCTGTGGTACAACAAAGTCAAGGTTAATGTGGATTTTAATGGAAGTGCCATACTGATAATATGGAATGGACACAAACCCAGATTGTGTCCAAAAACATCTTTGTGGCTGTCAGAACAAGAAGCGTTTTATAGACAAGAAATGATGGGGGAACACCAATGGCTAACTCACTGTGAGATACTAGAATTTAGTCAAAGGGAATGTAAAATAAAATCAAGAGAAGAACTGACAGCAGAGGGATATACTTGTCAATGGTTCTCTCATTTACAATTATTAGAAAGCTTTAAAGCAGACCAAATAATATATATTTTTGAACATTATACTGTGGAGATTAAAATATAATTATGTACAAATTATGATCATGTGATTGCTAAATGCATAAACATTTATTAAAATTTGAAACAGAAGAAGAACAAGTAAAATCATGAATGGTAAAGGAGCTAAAATTTTTGATTATAATATATAGATGGAACAATTGGAAAATATGTGGCTGAAAGGACTGAAATTTACAATACAATCAATATTCTCAATAATAACATAAAGGAAGAGGGGTAGTGGGGAAAATATAAAGAGAAATTCCAATGTCAGGATAAGTCCAAGACATGCTTCATAGGTTTGCTAGAAAAATAATGTTTCAAAAATGGAATTGTGAATATGTTTGTGTATTCTGGAAGTTTATATTTTCTGTTTCTTTTTCCTTATCAAGCACTGACTATTTGGAAATTAAGGTATTCCTATGGACAGCATGTAAAATATTAACTTGAGGGCATTCAAAGCTATGAGCAATGTTCTCTATAATGGGCTAAAGTGCTACAGATAGGAGCAAAAAGGTGATCTGGTACAGACTGGTCTCACCAACCAAGGTGATAGAGTTAATCCTCAATAATGGCAATTAGGTAATTGGGACTGGAATTTCCAATGCTAAGTGACACAGTTTTAAAGCATGACATCACACGACTGCATCACTTTGCAATGCAATCCCAGCAGTCACCATTGGTGTCTTTAAGTGAGGATTGTGGGTCATTAAGCAAAGACCAGAATTAACACTTGGAAGACTCTGATTAAAATAGTATTAGTATTCGTAACTTTGGTTTGAACCTCCTCAAAGGTTACAATAGCCTCAAAGAATAGCAATAGCACTGAAGACTTATATACCGCTCCATGGTGCTTTACAGCCCTCTCTAAGGATTTACCAAGTCAGCATATTGCCCCCAAAAATCTGGTTCTTCATTTGACTGACCTTGGAAGGACGGAAGGCCAAGTCAACCTTGAGCCAGTCAGAATTGAACTCCTGGCAGTCAGCAGAGTGCTACATTCTAACCACTGAGCCACCATGGTGCTTGAATCTCAAGTGTATGAATGCATCTTTCCCTTTCTGCCTTTATGTTCCAGAGAACTCTTTCTTCTTAATCATTTCCTGATTTGGATTCTGTTACCAAACTGTTGTCTCTTCCTCCTGTCTTTCAAAATTATCCTCAAAGCCCATTACACCTACCAATCTTGTTATTTTATCCGCTCTTCAACCTTTGTGCAAAAGTGCATAAAACTGAGGGCATTCCCTCTCCATTCAAAAAGCAAACACATTATTATCCGCAATCTGGACAGCATGATTTCAAAAAAGCATCCCCATTAATAGAAAATATTTCTTCAGTCTAAGGAAACTGTGAGCTTGATGGGCAAATTGTCACCAACCCCAACCAGTATAACCTACAACCAGCCATGATGGTGGATGGAGTCTAGCCCCCTCCTTGTCTCATGGGCTCTTTGTAGAGGGATAAATGTATGTGTGTGTGAAGAGACACACATACATATGCAAATAACTTTCCTTTGGAGTTATTGTTCTCTGGTAAAAGAGACTTTGATTCTTTAACACTGAAGTTCCATAATATTTGCTCTAATACAAACAAATCCACTGCAGATTAAACATACACATGATTAAAGATTGTCTAGCCCAGCCAGAAATTCAATTTGAAAGCTTTTGAAATCTGAACAGAATCCTGACAGCACTTATTCTGTATCTGACATGGCTGCACCAAAGCATTACACGGTTCTGAATTTTAATAGTACATAAAAAAAATAGCTTAATGTGTTTTCCTTCCTCTCTTCCTCTTCACTGACTAAAGCCTTGTTACGGGAAAAAATAGTAAATGTTGATGCATGTTGATATTAACTTATAGCTGAAACTTACCAAGGAGAACAGGAGATGGGGAGCCATATAAATTTGGTTTACCTGATTGCCAGTTTGCTTCTGGGTGCAATTCAAGGTGTTGGTTCTTACCTTTAAAGCCCTTCATGTCATGGGTCAAGGTTATCCGAGGAACTGTCTCATCCCAGTGCCCTCTTCACCATGCCAGCAGAAGGGGCATGCTAAGGAACTGCCAATCAAGGAATTCCAGCTGACAGGATATAGGAGAACAGCCTTTTCTGCCATTGGCTCCTGTCTTCTGGAACATCATGGTCCCTGAGATAAGACCCATGCCCAGTCTTTTGGCTTTCTAAAAGGGCCTGAAGATCCTACCAGCTGGCCCGGAGCTCCAATAGGGGCATACCATTTCTGAAGATGGTTAGCAGACTAAATCAAGATCCCACCTTCTTCCTGTGTGCATCTTGGTCTCTCCCTTCTCTCCCTTTTTCAATTCTAAACCATTTTTAGTGTTACTATTTCTTTTTTAAATGTTAGTTATTGTGGTCTTTATTTATTCTAAGCCCCCTAGCACCACCTTTAGGTGAAATGGGTGAAATATAAGTGTGTGTGTGTGTGTGTGTGTGTGTGAGAGAGAGAGAGAGAGAGAGAGAGAGAGAGAAAGAAAGGCAGGTAGGCAGGCAGGCCTGAGCCATTCTAAGCATCTTTGAATGTACTGGAAGCCTCTAATAGAATGGTATTATCTTGTTTTCTCTTGTTTTCCTTCACTGACTCATTTTCCTTCTGCATTCTGGTTTCATTGTTGGGTTGGTGGAGGATTTTTTGTCAAATAAAGATTAGGTGACTTTGTAAAATACTCCAAGATATTTCAAACTGAAGGAGGAGAAAATTGATGTAATTAATTCTGCCTTAGGCCCAAAAATCACCTTGGAGACTTTGAATCAGTCAGTTTCTTAAAGTTCAACTCACCTTACAGGGCCCTGCTATGGTCAATGGGAGGAGGGAGGAGGATGAGATATGTTTGTCACTTTGAGTTATTTATAAAAATAGTAAGTGTAGGATATAAATGAATACTAAATATTGTCCTGCTAACCAGAGCATACAAAACAGATTCTTTACTCCATCAGTGGCATTGATGGGGCCAGCACATTCCTTTATCATGCTCTGCAAACCAGTGGTGGGTTCCTACCCATTTGGATCGGTTTAGCTGAACCGGTAGCTTGGCAACATGGGTCGCTGGAACTGGCAGTGACCCAGCCTGCCACACCCCTGAATCGGTTCTCTTGGTGGTACCGTAGATGGCACCATCTTGGTTTTTTTAGTACTGTGCATGTGCACACGCAACAAATGTGTGTGCGGTGCATCCCTGAGCAT
Organism: Rhabdophis nuchalis; assembly: GCA_039707465.1. NCBI lineage: Eukaryota > Metazoa > Chordata > Lepidosauria > Squamata > Natricidae > Rhabdophis > Rhabdophis nuchalis. The sequence goes on along the minus strand of CM077644.1, from coordinate 161,767,600 downwards.
ACTGGCAGTAGGGGCTGCCAGAACTCACCACTGCTACTAACCTTAGGTTCTCTACTCTCCTAAGAACATGATATAACAGGTCTACAGGCTTAGTTGGATCAGCTTTTGTTGATTCAAGGGCCACATTGTGATCCATGAGGACAGCCTTCCAAAAGTAGGTTCTGTTATGGCAGTTCAGAGACCCCAAAGGGCAAAATGGATGTCATAAGCATCTCTAAGGCTCTTTCAGCCTCTGAAACCCTCCATTCAAATGCAAAAAATGTGTACTATTTTCTTTATGTGTGCACTCTAGAGCAGGGGTCCCCAACCTTTGCAACTTTAAGTCTGAAGGACTTCAGCTTCCAGACTTCTCCAGCCAGCTTTGCTGGTTGGAGAAATCTGGGAGCTGAAGTCCTTCAGACTTAAAGTTGCAAAGGTTGGGGACCCCTGCTCTAGAGGACTGCAAACATGGTAGCCCATATGCTGCAATTGAACTTCTTCTGTTCTAGATAATAAGAACATTTGTTAGTTGGTTGGAACATTGAAAAATTTTCAGAAGGTGCTTCTTATATATTCAATAATGATAGAACTGGTGATAAAAGATAAAACAAAAGAGACGAGAAATTATAGTTTGCTGTACCCCCTGATATTTCTTAAATATTGAGATATGGAACTATTTTCCCAAATTGGAAATGTCAAAATATTGCCTTGTTTCATTTTTTAAAAGAAATAAATTCTATAAAACTGATCATGTCTCTATGTTCCATATCAAAAAGAATACTCTTTTATTCTCAATAGCTACCAGGCAGTGCCTAATTGTATTTTCTTTTATTTATAGGTTTGGTTAGTTCTCTGAAACTTGGGGCTATATGACTAATAGAAGCTCCTTTAATTCTCTATCTGCAGTTATGCTCGCATGACAACTTAATGTAATGGATAAAGTTTGAGTTAAAGATGTAGCAGGTAATAGTCATGAAAATCTTAATAGAATTAGAATCTTTGGGGAGCAAAAATAAATTGGAAATAAAATATTGTGAGAATTTATTTGGAAAACAAACTTCGGGCTGGCTTGGGCATTGATTCACACCTACATTTGCAGAAAAAATATACAGATAAGTCCATGAAGTTACCAGAAGTGGATCTTAACTTGAAGGAGATTTTATCTCTCCCTTAAGGGCATAAGAGATCTGAAATGGGATAACTGCATCTGAAACAAAATCCTCCATGAAGACAATAAGCAAAAGTAATTTAACGCAACTTAACATAACTAGGAAATCAATCATTTATGAATAATACTCATAAGTATTATAAGAAGAACTAACTGATGTTAAGAAACCTAAAGGGATAATTTTATTTTATATGCTAATGCATATTATGTTTTGAGGTTGTTTGTTTTCTATTTTTATCGTTTGCTCAATTATTGTTTTAAAGGAATTTAGGGAGCCATTTTAGGCAGGGAGCAATGGTAATTATTTCTTTATCCATTCCAAATCTTTGCTTCTTCTCAGCTGTATTATTCTCTCTGGAGTTCAGACTCTTGAGTTGACAAACATTTTGAATGCAGAAGGAAGCAGTATGGGAAAACATTTAAAAATGGAAGAGATGTGAGAGGATAAAAAAAATCCAATAGCACCTCGTAATTTTAGCTTCTCTGGTTTTTTTCCTTTAAGGATGATTTTTTTTGAGAAAAAAAGGCACTCAACAGACCAGTCTGGACTTGCAAAGCAATGGGATGCGCATGCGCGAAGAACATGGCATTGACGGCTGCAGCTCTTTTGCCGACCTCCAGTACTTTTCGGTGGCCTGTAGCCAGCTGCCGCCTCTTTGAGAGCCGCTTTGCAAAGTGGCTCTCAAAGAGGTGGTGGCTGGGATGCTTCTTTGCCAGCTAGCCACTTCCCAGCAGCAGCGGCTGGCTGGGGGCCACCAAAAACCTTCTGGAGTCTGCACCAATCACTGCAGAAAGTAAGCAGCCCAAACAAAGATGTGGTGTGGGGGGGGGTAGGAAGCGGGGCTAGGGAAGGGGCTGCTAAAAGAGGGGAAACGGGGGCAACTGGAGAAGGAAGGGCAGGGGTAGATACAGTAGAAATCCCAAACATTTCCCTACCTTTTCCTGTGGGTGTGGCTTGGTTGTGGTGGGGTCATGTGACTGAGTGGGCGTGGGTGTGGGTGATGTCAAGTTGGCCATAACCACTCAGTCACATGCCGATTCATGGGAACCACAAGGCATTCCCATATAACACCTCTCCTGCGCGAGCTGTACTGGCTACCTGTGGCCTTTCGAGTGCGCTTCAAGGTGTTGATGACCATCTTTAAAGCGCTCCATGGCTCGGGGCCTAGCTATATGCGAGACCGCCTCTTGCCCCATACTTCCCTTCGACCAATCTGCTCCCACAGAGAGGGCCTTCTCCGGGTGCCGTCGGCCGGGCAATGACGGTTGGCGACACCCAGGGGAAGGGCCTTCTCTGTGGCGGGCCCTACCCTCTGAAACGACCTTCCCCCCGAACTCCGCACTATCTCGGATCTCTGCTTTTTCCGCCAGCGTCTTAAAACACATCTATTTCAACAAGCCGGCCTAGCATAGTCACCCAATATGGACTTTTATTAGCTGTAAATTTTAATTCGAGGGATTTTATAATATTTTTAGCACAGGGTAACTAGTTTAATATGGGTTTTAGTAACTGATGTATTTGTATATATGTTTTCTTTTTTAATTGCCTGTGCGCCGCCCTGGGTCCTTATACAGGAGAAGGTGCGGGATAGAAATTTAATAAAATAAATAAATGCCCCTACCAGCCACACCCACTGAACCGGTAGTGAAAATTTTTGAAACCCATCACTGAGTGAAATGTCTTCAAAGAAAAAGCAGAAAGTCCAGTTGCTACTTGAAAAACCACCTTTGGGACAACCATGATCTGGATGACTGAGAATCTCCACAGGCATTCTTAAAACTTAATTCTTAAAACTCCCCTGCATTGCTCTTCTTTTTAAATGAAGGATAATCATCATGAAATGAGAGAAATAGGAATGTAACTACGAAGAACAAGAGCACGCATTCGAAAACACCAGATAGGCTAGCAGGCAAAAGTTATCTCTCTGACCCCGAGCATGAATGACAGAGGAGTTGTAAATGAAAACAAGACCCAATTTCTTGCTCTTCAAGAAGAATGCCAGGCCCTACGTGGTGAAATATGTATTCCTGCTGTGATGGGATTGCAGCCAATGAAGTCATAAGATTGCACAGCAGAAGGCCACGCCAGCTCCCTTCCCTGCCTGAAAGACTTGCTCTAGACTGTTGACACTTTCCTGCCAGTTTCCACACTGTTTGACATGAATGAATTCTGGGTGCATAGGTGCATGAAACGGTCTCTTCATTCCCACTGGCTAAATAAAGTTAATGAGGTAGAAAACTGATGCTAATAGAAGTAGCTTGAGTTATCTGTGGGATACATCACATGTGAACCTCCTGGCAATTTATACTTAACTTGATTAAAGCCAAATCATCCTTTCTTTCTATCCAGTGGTTTTCCTAAAAGTACTACAAGATTGGTCTTTCACCGACTAACCATTTTCCCCAAAGGTCTCCATTCAGTGGGTAATTTCAGTGCTGGAAAATTAAAAATGGCCACCAACTACCAGTGAAAGAAAACCACGGAGGTGAGGCTGAAATAAAAACCACAGGGTCATTTCTCTCCTTTATTTAAAGTACTGCTGTTAAAAAGAAAGTAAAAAGAATTGAAGACAGCAGCTTAACATTTGGCATCTTGTTTGAGGAGTTTTTGTTTTGCTGGAACAAATAAAAGCATAAAGACCATATTTGTGGATTATGATGTGTGCATCTGTAACGGATGGGTTCTCCTGCTCTTGCAACTTTGCTGTTTCTCCATAGAGTTTCACATCCTTTGGAGCACTGGCTCACAAAAGATTGAGTGGTCTGGACTCATGTTTGTAGTGGATACGCGGAAGGCAATTGTTATTTAGAAATGTTGAGTGACGTATTTGGATTTCTCCTTCACATTCAAAGAAGCTTAGCAGTCATTTTGAACTAATCTGCTTATTTTTAAATTCTTGCTTGCTGAATAAAGGGGAATCTTCACACAGCTGCAAAACTGTAAAAATATCTTTCATTTCCCATCCCAGAGTCATGTGGCACACAGTTAAGGCCAGGTCTTGCATCCATGACAGGGCTATGAAGTCATGGTGCCAGATTTTGATAAAAACCTTGGAGTTGTTGTTTATTGGGAGTTTCTGCACAGGACCTGACATTGGTATTTTGAACCACTGGCTGCCCTGATGAGACACAAATCTAAAACACACACACACACACACACACAGAGAGAGAGAGAGAGAGAGAGAGAGAGAGAGAGAGAGAGAGAGAGAGAGAGAGAGAGAGAGAGAGAGAGAGAGAGAGAGAGACCTCTGCTATTATTACTAAGGAGCTCCTTACAATTTATAAGCCATTTGGGTATCCTGTTGCATGGTCTGCACTTATATTATACTTTTCAAAATGTTTGCTTGAACTAATAATAAAGTTCAAAATTTATTTATTCACTGGTGTGCTCATTCTCTCTGGATCCAAAAGAACCAACTGCCTAGGTGTAGGAGATGAGGGAAGGGTCAAATGCATCATCAGTTTAGAGTCTCTTCATGCCCACAAGAGACCTAAGTCCATCCCTCCATGAATTCTCTTGACTCTTATCTACTGCCAATTTGCCTTGACTGTTAGTAGTTCAGATTCTTGTTTAGAGGTAGCATGAAAAAAACTTGTATTCATTTTGGACCTAACCCTGGCTCCTGATTTCTTGTGCCTGACATTAGAAACTTAATCATTGCCCTGGCACTGGGGAAAATAATGTACTATTTTACAGAGAACTAGTCTCTCTTGCAAAGATTGCCAGAGAACAATCCTATATTTAAATTTTGAAGTTGTAAAATAAAATTTAAAAACAAATAGCCACAATTAAAGTAAAGGGCCCAAAAAGCCATCTATTGCTATCACCTGGAGAGTCATCAGAAATGGTATAATGAAGTGTTCTTGATTACGCTGACATTGTATTTCTTGATACTGTTTAAGTTCTTTTTTTTAGCGGGGGGTTTGAAGTAGGTTTTACTTTTAGTCAATGAGTAAACTGGGCACCATCAAAAGATGAGAAACATACAAATAGGACCCCTTTTTCTGAGGCTGAAAATGTAACTCAACTTTGGCAATGCAAATGCTCCATTTTCAGTGGGTTGTCCCATTGCCCAATCCCTTAAAATATTAATGTTAATAACATTTAATTAAATTTAAAACTATACGCAGAAGCATTCATTGCTAAAAGATTTGCTACTGTTTTAAAATATAATGTTTGACAATGGGACATCCAACCCTATATACAAATGCGATCTTTAAAGGTAAAGATAGCACTTATTCTTTTTTTATATAGGAGAAATTTTGGCTCATGGTGCATGTTATTTTAAAGTACTTTATTATAGAATATATTGTACTAGTTGCCTATTCCTAATTCAAATTGTTACTCAATTGTCAATGGTATTTATGTAATTATTCTCTTAGGCCAGGGCTGGATTTGTTGAAGGACTCTAAACTGCTTACTAAAACTATAATGGCTCAAATTAGGAAAAAATGGTTACAGTTTCAGTTGAATGTATAATTTGACTTTCTGCTTTATAAATTATAGGATAGGATAACTTACATGAGCTGTTAACTCAGTCATAAAAAAAACCCTGTATTCTTCGACCAAAACATTTGGCCAGTTCATGCCTTTTCCAGTTTAAAATTAATACTTTTACTGGGGGAGGTGGGGGGGGAACCCACTTTGCACAGATTAGAAAGTCAGAACTAGGATTCCCATCTGGGCTGCAAAACCTCAGATGACCACTAGTTGCCTGCAAAAAATTAATTGAAAATCGTTTGCAGCCATCTAGCAGTTATCCATTAAAAAAAAATGCGGAAAGAACAAAGCAAAATCTCCCTTTTCAATTTTGTTATCTGTTCTAGTGCCTTTAATAAGAATACAATAAGAACACTGTTTTTCACCTTAAACTACATCTTTATAATTAAAGTTTTTATGAGATCCAAAAGGAATTGTTTATAATGTCTACCCAGCAATCTTTTGAAATTGCTGCTTATGGCAGAGGTTAAGATACTAAAGGTTTCCCAAGACTCTCCCACAGCAGTATTTTTCCACTTTACCAAATTTAGGTTATGTGGACTTCACTCCCAGAATTCTCAGCCAAGGTTGCAAATACTGTCCTACACGAATAGTTCGCAAGTGATCCAAACCAGTGCAAACTGTCAGAATGCAACCTCTGCTCTTGTCCCAATGGTTGAATCAGGTTTGATCCTACTTAACATTCTGCTTCAAGTAAATATTTATTTTTTTATTTATCTGGGTTTGTCAAGCATCTATGAGAAAACAATTATAAATATGAATGCAACATATAAACATATAATTATAGGCAGGTATACGTATATACATAAGAAATGAGTACAAATAAATGGGAACAGTAGGAGAGGAACGGTAGGCACGCCCCCTTATAGACCTCTTAGGAATGGGGTGAGGTCCACGCTAGACAGTTTAAGGTTAAAGTTATGAGGTTTGAGGATGTAACAACGGAGTCGGGTAGAGCAGTCCAGGTGTTGACCGCTCTGTTGCTGAAGTCATATTTTCTGCAGTCGAGTTTGGAGCAGTTTACTTTGAGTTTGTATTTATTGTTTGCCCGTGTATTATTGCGGTATTATACATGGGTCAGAAAATAAAGGGCGTTGCAAAGAAAATTGCAGAAAGGAAGAAAAGGTTCTAGAGAGCAACTTAGAATGCCTTCAAATCTGGCAGAAGATTTGAAAGTGCAACAGTGAAAAAGAATAATTAAAAATGATACTTTGTTTATAGATATAAAAAAGGCAAAAATGTAACATATGTGTGTGTGTGTGTTACGTTTTTGAGATGATCAATAAATAAGATCAATAAATAGGTTTTGAGCCGAAAGCTCAAAAACGTAACACACATATAAAAAAATTACACAACGGAACTCATGGCTTTCTGTCTAGATGGTCTTTGGTGATAAGCCGAAAGGCAGAAAAGGAAACAGTATGTCTCCTCCCGTTCAAATCCCAGTAAGGGTATGGCTAGCTGATGAGAGCTAAAAAGCTCGAAATAGATCTGTACTACTCTCCCTGACTTATTTATTGATCAGCTCAAAAACATCACACACACACACACACACACACACACACATATATCAATCCCCATAAGACTTGGCAATAGCTCCCATTGATGTCAGCAGAGGTAGTTTTCAAGCTAATTCCTGTGCACAGTAGCATTTTGATGTAGGGGAATTGCTGTTATGAAATGAAAAGCTACTCTGTGATGGTCCTGTCTAAAAAATCATTCTTGAATTCATCAGGGCTTAAAATAGCCTCCATCGACCTAAGTAGAGGTCATTTTCAAATCTCTTTGCTCCACAAGGAAACTTTGTAGATAGAAAATAAATTAGGCTAAATAAATCATTTCCCCCAAGACTGTACTAAGGCCTCCATCGCCAAATTCGACGATATACTATTTGGAGTGTATGTATGCAACAATGGAAAAAATGCATCATAACAATTCATTCCTCATTTGAACTATAATGCAATTGCCCTAATGAACCTAATTGGCATAGATTAATCTTGATTCTGAATCTATGAACCTGATTAGCATACTGCATTTTCATTCTCTTCCTTCCATCATCCAAAATTAAAAAGAAAAGCGGCAGCAGGAGAAAAGAATCCAAGTGATGTTAGTGATGCAAAAGTCTGGTCATTTTCTAATCTAATAAAAATAAAACACAAAGCCGGTCAATATGCCCTTTCGTCTCCGATGCATGTCAGAAAATTGAGCTAAATAGATTTAAAACTCTAGTATTACAGTCAATGAGATTAGAAAGCCATTAGTAGCTCTATGAGTATTGGATCACTAAGCACCAAAAGGCTATTGTGGAGAAATTTCTTGACCAGATAAAAATATATTGATACTATCCTTCTTCTATTATTCAATAAAGTGTTTTATTTTGAGCCTCACTTTTCGTGCACTATCCCTTGGTGTAATGGAGCCAATAAAATAAAACTTTTTAGATTCTGAGGTGTTTTTTTTTTAACAAAAAAAACATGGTTTCTTTATTAACCTAGTTGAATTGCTCAAATACTGCTTTAAATTACTAATAGCACTAAAATTCTGATGCTCTTAAGGATGGCCATATATCCCTTATTCATTATACTACCCATTCCTCACTAACATTAAAATCTTCCTCCCTCCCCCCTGAGCCAAAACAGGGTGTGGTGCACCCCCTCCTGTGAGATCCAAAGAAATTTCCCCAAATCTGTATCTGAAATGGACACAAGCCTAGCATGTCCCAATGCCTGCTGAGATATTTGGGAAATAAAATCTCAATAATGATTATAAAAACAACACGAAATGAATAAATACCTGGTACTACTCATGAATCTGCTTTGCTTCTTGTGTGCAGTGAGAGGTTATGTGGCTTACGGAAGTTTAATAATTCCAATAATACATACAATAAATATACAAATGTATTTCTTCTTCTGAAATGGCATCCGCCAGTTTATGGACAATGTGGAGCAATTCAACTAAGTGCAAATCAGAGATAGGTTTCTGCTGGCATTACTGCTGGTTCGGTGCGCACATAATTTGCTCTGCGTGCGTGCACAGTTGCCTGTAAATAGAACATTAAAGATGTAAAAAAAAAAAAAACCATGCCGTAGTGGCCAGGGAACCGGTTCGGGGGCGTGGAGAGCCTGGCGTCCCTACCGGTGTAGCAACCCAGTCCCAATTTCCACTACCACTTCACCCAAACCGGTGCGACCAACCTCTGATGCAAATCCCATTGGTAAATGTTTTTGGAGATTCTCAGTCATCCAGGCCATGATTATGCCAAAGGCAAGTGGACTTTCTTTGTTTTTCCTTGAAGATGTTTCACTTCTCATCCAAGAAGCTTCTTCAGTTCTGATGGACTGAACTTCTGATGGACTTTGGAACTGGAGAAGCTTCTTGGATGAGAAGTGAAACATCTTCAAGGAAATAAAAAAAGGAAATAAAAGTCCAGTTGCCTCTTGAAAAAGCACCTTTGGCATTGGTAGTGCAATATGTATTGCGTTTTGTTGTTTCCCTGGACTGCAGAAATAAGGTATAAGAGTCCTTATACAGTTGTTATACATGGATTGCATTTGGTTCATAGCAGAGGTTTTGAAGTTTTGCTTCATGATTCTTTTGATTTTTTATGATTTATGATGAATGTATTTTAATGATGACTATGATCATGATTTATCATTTTGTTGTTTGTATGTACACTGAGAACTTGTGCACCTGAGACAAATTCCTTCTGTGTCCAATCACACTTGGCCAATAAAGAATTATATTCTATTATACAATACAATACAATACAATAGCAGAGTTGGAAGGGACCTTGGAGGTCTTCTAGTCCAACCCCCTGCCTAGGCAGGAAGCCCTATACCATTTCAGACAAATGGCTATGCAAAATCTTCCTAAAGACTTCCGGTGTTGGGGCATTCACAACTTCCAGAGGCAAGCTGTTCCACTAGTTAATTGTTCTAACTGCCAGGAAATTTCTCCTCAGCTCTAAGTTGCTTCTCTCCTTGATTAGTTTCACCCATTGCTTCTTGTTCTACCTTTGGAGAATAGTTTGACTCCCTCTTCTTTGTGGCAACCCCTGAGATATTGGAACACTGCTATCATGTCTCCCCTGGTCCTTCTTTTCATTAAACTAGACATACCCAGTTCCTGCAACCATTCTTCATATGTTTTAGTCTCCAGCCCCCTAATCATCGTGGTTGCTCTTCTCTGCACTCTTTCCAGAGTCTCCACGTCTTTTCTACATCGTGGTGACCAAAACTGAATGCAGTATTCCAAGTGTGGCCTTACCAAGGCATTATAAAATGGTATTAACACTTCACGTGATCTTGATTCTATCCCTCTGTTTATGTAGCCTAGAACTGTGTTGACTTTTTTGGCAGATGCTGCACACTGCTGGCTCATATTTAAATGGTTGTCCACTAGGACTCCAAGACCCCTCTCACAGTTACTACTATTGAGCAAGATACCACCTATATTGTACCTGTGCATTTGGTTTTTCTTGCCTAAATGAATTATTTATATCTGTTTTCCTTTTCTAAATGTATCTTTGCTAGCTTCCCTGTCTCACTTACAGATCGAGGACATGCATTCCTCTTCTTGTTCAGCATGTATAGTAATTAGATTTACATAATCATACAGACAAACAAATCCTTCCTGTGCCTTGGTCAGGATTAGAGGTAGTATTCAGCAGGTTCTGACCAGTTCTGGAGAACCGGTAGTGGAAATTTTGAGTAGTTCGGAGAACTGATAAATACAACCTCTGACTGGTCCCGCCCCATCTATTTTCTTCCTCCCGAGTCCCAGATGATCGTAAGGAAATGGGGATTTTGCAGTAACCTTCCCCTGGAGTGGGGTGGCAATGGAGATTTTACAGTATCCTTCACCTGTCATGCCCATCAAGCCATGCCACACCCACCAAGCCATGTCCCAGAACCAGTAGTACAAATTTTTGAATCCCACCACTGATCAGGATATCTGTGAAATTGGAAGATCTCTTCCTTCAGAAATCTTATTTATACTCTTTCTCAGTTAAAGAAGAAGAAAAAAACCAGAATCGCTACTTGAATGACTTTATGCTATAGAGAGAACCTTTCTAGTGAAAACCTAGTCCTGTTATTCTGAATAATCAGAAACAAGACAGAATAGACTGATCTGGGACAGTCTGGACTATTTTTGGAGTCTTGCAAGTGATACTGTAAAGGAGGAAGGGGTGGTGGGTTCCAAGCCTGTGTATTTCAGTTAGAAACAATGGATGATGAGAGCTATATTAATCCATACTGACAAAAAAACACACCAAAGAAACCAGGCAGCAACTTTTCTCAATAACAAATATTATTAAAAGGCCCTAAGCTTTTGTGAATGGACATGGTGGCCCAGTGGCTAAGACACTGTGCTTGTCGATCAGAAGGCCCTGCAGTTTGGCAGTTTGAATCCCTAGCACTGCATAACGGAGTGAGCTTCCATTACGTGTCCCCTTCTGCCAACCTAGCAGTTCAAAAGCATGTAAAATGCAAGTAGAAAAATAGGGACCACTTTTGGTGGGAAGGCAACAGTGTTCTGTGCACCTTTGGTGTTTAGTCATGCCAGCCACATGATCACAGAGATGTCTTCAGAGAGTGCTGGCTCTTCGCCTTTGAAAAGGAGATGAGCACCACCCCCTAGAGTTGGGAACGACTAGCACATATGTGCAAGGGGAACCTTTACCTTTATATTGCATTAATAAACCTATTATTTGGCAGTATTTAAAACATTTGAAAAAAACATGAAGGTAAAATTGAGGTTCTTGGTGAGGAATGGTGAGCTAAGACATCTCTAAATGAATGGAGATGATAATGTGGCTATGACTGAAGGATCGGTGAATAGACCAAATAAGGAATAGATGGGAAATTGTGCACCTGTGTTCTGGATGGCTATCCCTCATGAAGGGATCACAGGTCAGTGGTTTCCAATGGTTTGAATACAGGAGACAAAAAGAGCTATCATGTTCTCAACAGTGATGGAGACTTTTAGAGGATACTAAGATTGCTAACTCACTTCCTAATCATTTTCAGAAATTAACCATTTAACTACCTTAAGAATATTAGAGATCTTCAAACTGCAAGTTTGAAAGGCATCTGGTGAGTGTACCTTCATTCTTGAATAAAACAGAAAAATAATATAAGCTTAAGAACTTCAAGAATTAGAAATAAATAAAAAGCTAAATAAAACTCTGATTCAGGAAAGTTATAAACAAATTAAAGGAAACAGAAAAGGGAAAAAAGAAAAGCCTATATTTTGTCTTTGATTGGTTTTGGAATTTGCAAAATGACAGAAACACTATGTCTATGACATTTAAAATATTTCAGGAGTATTTTGAAGAATATGTCAAAAAAATAGCAACTTCAATCTCAGCAGTGATGCATGCTTCAATGAATAGATAGCATCTAAAGGATATTAAAGAAGAACGTACTAATGTGAAAGAAATGAAAAGTCTGGGAAGATATAAAAGATAAAGAGATGTAATAATTTTCCCTGATGCAAAAATATTATAACATAAAGAATATGCAAAAGTAGAAGCACTGGAATTCTTTTTTAAAAAAAGGACATGGCAAAGAAAAGTGAAAATATAACTGAAGTGGAAATATAAATGACAAGAAAAGAACCTGACCTGGATAAGGACATTTTATTGGACTTACAAAAGAAGTTGTTTAAAGTCTTAAAGAAAGAAAAATAGAAGAGAGATTGAATCATTTGACAGAATTTTATTGAACTATTGATTATAACTGTTAGAAGTAAAAGGAAGGTGTACAAAGTTGGTTGGTTGATTTGATCAAGGTTAAAATAAGATATGCCTATATAAATCTGAGATCCCTTTATGGAATTATTGCTGACGCTAGGAATGAAATATTAATGATTTGTGGATTTGTGTATAGATAAGGGATGGATTATAGGGAGAAGATGCTTCAATCTATTGTTGAGCGGTATAAGAATTATTAAGTTTGTGATGAATATCAGAAGCTACTTCTTTAAATATTTATTTTTTCTTTCTCTTATTCCTTTTCTCATTTTTTCTGCAGACCTTTCACTCCCTTTTTCTTTTACTTTCCCTTCTTTCTGAATTCAGTTTTTATTTTCTTTTACTATTGCTGTTAAAACTTTCAATAAAAAATATTTAAAAAAGAAAAGCATATAGGTAAATTACAGAAGAAGAAAAATATCATTTTAGACAACAAAGCCAGATTTCAAAATGAATGAAAACTGAAACCTGAAGATATAAATGTGTGAGACCTATTGACATAATGAACAGTTTAACCACAGTCAAAATGAGATGAATAAAATACCTTCCTGTCATCATGTAGTCAGATGACAGATAAATTGAAACTAAAGCAGTACTTTTCTTATCAAAGTCACGCAAGCACTATAGAGAAGCCATTTGCTATATTTTAGATCAATTTTATTAGATATAAAGCTGGATCAAAATGGATTTTCATGTATTCATAGCTATTCTTATTATGATGAGCTCAGATCTACTGATTTTGTTAGAGAGCTCCCAAATGAAATGGCAGATAACATAACCAATGTCTTTACGCTAGGCTTCTACTGATGAACTACTATACCATGTCAGTTTATGAATGAAACTTGAATCCAAATGTTTTAATTAGAAATAAAATCTTCATACTTGCCTTCTTGTATCTTCAAAGCCAAGATGACACCTTTATTAACACAGAGAATCATTCAAGTTTTATAATACAATGATAGCTAGATTAAGAAAGACAATTATATACATTGGCAATAGCTTGGCTCAGTTAAAAAGGAATTAATCTGGCACTGTATTGGACAACCTATTTACCCCCTGGATCCAAAATCCACTGGACCTTTTGCACCTGGTGTTTTCCACCACAATTTTTTTTACTTGAATGCACATTTTATTAAATGCAATATGATGTACACTCTCCTGAAAGAGCCTGTCCTTTAGATTTTTAGCATAAGGTGTTCATTTGCTAGCAAACAAGTCGTGAAGATTCTGTAACCTGAAATTCTCACTTTTGTATTTAGTTCTTGAAGTTTTTCAGATGAAAAGAATGGCTACCTATATATTGTCAAAATGGAGAACATTTCTGAAAGTACATTGAATATCTCTTAATTGGCCTAAATATATGACTGGGGAGTTTTTGTCTACTTCATGATAGTAAAAGGTCCTTTTGAAAAATCAAAGTATGGCACCAATTCTTAAGATGGTAACAATATCATTCCTATCCAAGAGTTATTGGAGTGAAGGGTTGACATTTTAAACTTTCCTCAGTGCTAAGTCCATTACCTTATTCAGGTCAGGCCTTTTATAAAGTAGAGGAGACGGGTGCCTCAGGCAATAGATTTGAAGATTTTGCAAAAGGGTAACAAGTGTTCGTTCTTTGTTGTTATTGCATTTTTATTCCCACAAATGTAGTGAGCTGAGCAGGAAATATTCTGCCTCATTGGCCAGAATTCCTTGGCTGGCTTTAGGAAGGTGGTGCCTTGAATTGAGGGAAAGAACAAAATGGTTTCTCTTAGGAACAAAATGGTTTTACAAGCCAGACTACTTTTGGTGCCTTGTCTCTGTAATTTAACAATAATTTGGAAACTGCAACACACTCTTTATTTTTCCTCTGTATTGTCATGGACATTAGCCCTAGAGCAGTATTTCTCAGTCTTGGCAACTTGAAGATGTCTGGACTTCATAGTGGCTGGGGAATTCTGGGAGTTGAAGTCCAGATATTGTCAAGTTGCTGAGATTGGGAAACATTGCTCTAGGGCTAATGTCCATGGCATTACAGAGGGAAAATAAAGAGCAGGTTGCAGTTTCCTAAAGAAAGTGGGTGAGCAAACTAGTAATTGTAAGAGAAGAGTGAAGTGAGAGAACATCTTATCCCAAAGACCTCTCAAACCAGCAGCCCTTATGAAATAAATTCCAAGTTTGGAGACAGAAGTGATAAGGGGTAAACAAAAGAAGATATGGAATGGATAATTAGGCACCTGCAGAATAGTGCAATAGGTCCTATTTGTTTACAGGAATGATAAATGCATAAAAATAAAGAAGAGATATTAGTAGAAGTTCATGATCTGTTCTGCTGACTAGCAAATTAGAGGTCAACTAAAAAGCAATTTGTAAGAAAGTTGATAAGGAAAGAAAGATGAGTGAAAAAAGGTGGGGGGGGGAGAGCTGAGTCACTGATCTAATAAACTTTGTACAAGTGATCCTGCCATAAAAGCATTTCCTCACTCAAAGTAATCCACTAATCCAATGGACTAGTCCAGATGTCCACCAAAAGCCAGCTGTGAAAGCTAAGAGTCAAGAGTAACTTGAACCAAGTGTAGATCGATCTGCAGATCTTCCATTTTTCATCTTAGCTAGAAAATCCCAGGTTTGCCTCTGCTTTTTAAATATCAATATATTGCAACAAGACAATGGAAGGAGGCCTGCTTTATATTTCTTTGCATTGAAATATCTGTATGAACAACGGACTTCTCAGTTTTGAGTAGCCAAGAAAATTACACTAGTGGAGAAGGTTGGCCTGTGTTGACCTGTAACAACAACAAAAAGCAAGTCCTTTTGAGCTTTTACTAAAAGGGAGGGTGAATCTGGCTGCTGAGTAATTAACTCACAATTATAAGGGCAATAAAGGCATAATTTAGGATTATTAATATGGTAAAATTGTAGGGAATTTTCTGGCATTTAATTAACATTTACCAAGGCAGCCTATGACAAATTAAATATCAATTAATAAAATAACTGACATTTAGATACTCTATTAGTTGTCACAATTATTAACTTGATATTGCTGGCTTTTAAAATCCTAATTAAGTGTCTTAATATTCCTTACAATTTTTATGTGTTGAAAATCTAATTATATTTGTGTCTTATAAATTTAAACTTGATTACACATCATCTTTCCTATTAAATTTCAATAAATGCTCTTTTAACTGTCAATTGATGCTTAATTGACATAACGCCTTATATAATGGCAGCCATTTCTCCCTTCAGATGCAGACCCATATGCACACAATATAAAGCCATAACCACCTAGTTAGATTATTGACTTGTGCTTTTCATTCATTTTCTCATCTATGACAAGAACACTTGGGAAGAGTGTGGAGGTTCATTCATACGTCGCAGGTCTCACCAAATCTAAGTGTGCATACAGAATAACTTGCCATGTTCCTAGAGAGGATTATAATATATAGTAGCTGGGAACCTTGGAAATCTTCAAAAGAGATATGGTTTGGATTAAACTCTGTCCCAATTACCCTGTACATTTAGATCTCTGTTAACAATAACACACTTGGGAAAATTACCAAGCAATATGAATACTCTCTATCTCATTTGGAAGAGTGGCAAGGGTATACATTGGAGGTATAGAATCAAGTTGATAACTACACAAAGCTTGGCCTGGCCATTAAAAAGAGGTGGGGCTAACCATCCTGCCTTTTTTAATACCCTTTTGAAGACACTGATATATTGGATTTTTCTTTCTTTATTGAGTGCAATCAGCTTCGGTTTGTATTAAGTATTTATTAAGCACCAAACAAGCATCTTTTTATCTTAGTACATTTAGCCTTTTAATCCATTGAGACTAACTTGCCAAGTATATTGGCTGTTTTTATCTTGAATCAGCCCAGAGTCACTATGATTAAGGTACCCTGTAAATTTAATTTTAAAATCAACAAATAAATAAATAAATATTTTTAAAAGGAGAAAAATCATTGTGTTATATCTTTTCACTGTGTTGTTTCAAATGTTTCAAATGTTAACTAGTGCCTTCAATACTTCTACCCCTTTCAAAAATAACATAATAGCAAAAAGTTGTAAACATATGTTATAGCAAATATAGTTATAATTTATAAATACAGAGTGATGATTACAATTTAAGGAGCATTTATCCATAGTGCTTATTTTGCTCAAAATTTATATAGACTGCCAGGGGCTAGAACATGCATTCAGTTGACATTGAAATAGTCAGTGTTCAAATTCCTCAAGCACTCCTAATTTCACACTTGGAAATAACAAATGGCTGGCTGAAGAATTCAGGGAGTTAAAGTCCACAGGTCATCAAGCTGCCAAGGTTGGACACCCCTGATCTAGACAGCTTTCCTATGGTCTACTTTGCTTTATTGAAACACACACTCACACACATATCAAATCTGTTTTGCAAAGCAACTAAAGATCCTCTCTTCAAAGAATAAAACTGAGTACCTGATCCATTTCCCTTTTTGTTCTTGGAAGTTGTCTTTGTACTGAAATACACCATGCAAGTGAGATGAAGAGAGTGGAAGAGAGAAGGAAGACAAGAGAAGGAAGAGAGAGGTTAGGAGAGAGGGTAGGGGGAGAGGAGGAGAGAAAGAAGTAGTGGAGAGAGGAGAAGGAGAGAGGAAGGGGAAGTAGAAAGAGAAGGATGATAGAGGGAAGAAAGGAGGTAGGGAGGAGGAGAGGGGGAGAAGAAGCAAGAAAGCGATGGCTAGGATATAAATATGGTGTATGGAAAGCAGAAAAGCAAATGATAGTGTTTGCGAGTTGATGGTAAGAGGAATTGACCTAATATTGAATAATACAAAATAGTGTTGGTTATGATGTAATGGTATACATGTTGTATGGAAATAAAAAAAACTTTAAAAAAAAAGAAAGAGCAGGAAGAACTTCTTCGAAGATGTTGTCCTTCTACAGAAGACCCTTGGAGTCATCTGAGTTTTGAAAGTGCTGAAGGAGACTGAGAAGAATAGAAGATAATACTGAAATAATACCAAGGTCCCCACTGAGTCCATACACATCCCCTCTTTTCTGAAGGAACAAATGGCTACTTTTCCTACAGAGTGAGGCCAATCAAATATTACTATTATTATGAGTATTTATCACTGTTTTATTGGCTTTCAATAAGCTGCCCAGAGTCACCTGTAGGCAAGACGGTGGCAAACAAGCCAAATAAATAAAATCTTATACAGGTTGAGTGTTATACCTACAAAGATCAGCCTCTTGTTTAAGGCAGGGGTGTCAAACTTGCATCAACACAGCAGCAGCATGTGACCTATGGGGACTTTTTTTTCCTTTGCTAAACTGGGCAGGGCCAGCATGTGATACATCCAACCCATGGGCCACAAGTTTGACACCCCTTGTTTAGGGTCATGCTTCTTTAACCACAGATGAACTATATAACAAAGCATATTTCATGAATCGAAAAACAAATGGTTTCCAGCTGTTTGGGGCTTCAATTTCCAAAGACCCTAAGCGCCTAATGAGGTGTAGTTCAAAATATCTGAAAATTGAAAATTAAAATTGTAGGCAATCACCACTGAGTAATCAACTAGAATCTGCTGTAAGTAGATCAGCTTTAACAGAGGTGGAACAGACCTTGCAGGTCATCTAGTCCAACCAGGAAACCCTACATCTGCCCCTACCTAGGATTGAACTCACAACCTCCTGATTGTGAGGCAAGACCTCCACCTCTAGGCCACAGCAGCAGGTTGCTTCTGACAGTAAGGATGATGATCTTGATGGAAAAACCTAGGAATGTTACCTAGGCAAAAAGATGGAAATATTTTTAAAATCAGAATAATACAATATTTAACATGGCTCAGGCAAAGTCTTCCTAATTCACTGGCGTATATGAACAGGAGGCAATACAACACAATCAAGCTTGCAAGATTTTGTTATTATAACAATCACAATAAATGTAGTGTTAGCTTTCTGCTGGAGTTGATATCTTGGTTTGTTAACAGGAGACTTTCTTTCGAACAAATGCTATTGTTCAAATGACACGATCCACCTCTCATTCCAAACTAGAGATGCCAAAGTATACTTGTTCCAATTTAGTCATTCAATGCCATTGCTAAAGCCACATTAACTATATTTGGTTTTCTCACCATCACAGTTAGTTCAGTACAAGACCATCAGTGGGCACATCCATTTCCCATTCTCCTCTCTACCCCAAGTGTTTGCCTCTAGAGATATGAAGGGGCAGATTGGCAACAATTCCTGTGTAACCTGGTAAATTTTTTTATTTTATTTTATTTATTTATTTTATTAAATTTATACCCCGCCCTTCTCCAAACGGACCCAGGGCGGCGCACAGGGATGTTAAAACACATATAAAACATATAAAATTTTAAAAAACTTATTCTAATAGACCCTGCGCTAAAAACTGAATTTAAAAAACCCAAATTTAAAACTATCTAAGAGTCAGTAATGGGGGTTATGCTAGGCCGGCTAGATGGAATAGGTGTGTCTTCAGACACTTGCGGAAGAGGCGGAGGTCAGAGATGGTGCGGAGTTCAGGGGGTAGGTCGTTCCAAAGGGCAGGGCCCGCCACAGAGAAGGCTCTTCCCCTGGGTGTCGCCAGTCGGCATTGTCCAGCCGACGGCACCCTGAGGAGGCCCTCTCTGTGGGAGTGTATCGGTCTGAGGGATGTATGGGGCAGGAGGCGGTCTCGCATATAACTAGGCCCCGAGCCATGGAGCGCTTTAAAGATGGTCGTTAAAACCTTGAAGCGCACCCGAAAGACCACAGGGAGCCAGTGCAGCTCGCGCAGGATAGGTGTTATGTGGGAGTGTCTAGGCGCTCCCGTAATCACCCGCGCGGCTGCGTTCTGGACTAGCTGCAGCTTTCGGGTGCACCTCAAGGGAAGCCCCATGTAGAGAGCATTACAGTAGTCAAGTCGAGAGGTGACGAGTGCTTGAGTGACTGTGCGTAAGGCACCCCGGTCCAGTAAGGGGCGCAATTGGCGCATCAGGCGTACCTGATGGAATGCCCCCCTGGCCACGGCTGCCACATGATCTTCCATAGACAGCCGGGAATCCAGGAGGACACCCAAATTGCGCGCCCTCTCCACGGGGGCCGGTGTTTCGCCCCCAATGGCCAGAGTTGGAATAATCTGGCTGAACCGGGGCGCCGGAAGCCACAGCCACTCAGTCTTGGACGGGTTGAGCCTGAGTTTGTTACCACCCATCCAGATCCGTACGGCCTCCAAACACCGGGACATAACCTCGACGGCATCGTTGGGGTGGTCTGGGGTGGATATGTACAACTGAGTATCATCAGCGTACAGATGATATCCCACCCCAAAACCACGGATGATCTCACCCAGCGGCTTCATATATGTGTTGAACAGTAAGGGCGAGAGGACCGACCCCTGAGGAACCCCACATATGAGGGACCTCGAGGCCGACCTCTGCCCCCCTGCCAACACATATTGCGACCGACCAGAGAGGTAGGATGACAACCACCGCAGAACGGTGCCTCCCAACCCCAACCTCCCCAGTCGGTGCAATAGGATACCATGGTCGATGGTATCAAAAGCCGCTGAGAGGTCTAATAGGACTAGGATAGAGGAATATCCTCTATCCCGCGCCCTCCAGAGATCATCAACCAACGCGACCAATGCCGTCTCGGTGCTGTGCCTGGGTCGGAAGCCGGACTGGCGCGGGTCTAGATAATCAACTTCCTCCAAGTGTCGCGGAAACTGTTGGGCCACCACACTCTCAACAACCTTCACTAAAAAGTGGAGGTTGGAGACGGGACGATAGTTCTCTAATAATGCTGGATCCAGGGACGGCTTCTTGAGGAGGGGCCTCACCACCGCCTCTTTCAGGACGGCAGGCAAGGACCCCTCACTCAAAGATGCGTTGACAATGCCCTGGAGCCAGCCTCGTGTCGTCTCCCAGGATGCCAGTACAAGCCAGGGGAGACACGGGTCCAATAAACATGTGGTAGCCCTAAGTCTCTTTGACAACTTGTCCATATCCTCGGTGGTAACAAAATCAAACTCCTCCCAGGATGGTGTCACAAGAACAGCCTCGGCCTGCTCGACTGGACCACTGTCGATGGAGGGTAGCTCGTTCCGAATCCGAGTGATTTTCTCCTGCAGATAAATCCCAAATTCCTCTGCTCAACCCTGTAAAGGGGCTTCCCGCGGCCTCTGTTGAAGGAGGGAGTGGATCACCCCAAACAGGGCGGCAGGGCGGTTAAATAAGTTTGCAAAAGCATTGGGGGGTTAACAAGTGCAGTTTTCAGCTGTTTATGGACTGACACTGAGCCTGAATTCACCTTCAATGCCTTTAGACAACTCCAACTTTAATATACTGTTTAGCTGTTTAATTATGTAATTACACAAACACTTTAGAAAGGAGTTAAATTATATATTTGCAAAAGGTGTCTACTGTGGAAAGACTACACAGTTCCTTACTACTCTGTGAATGGTGTTTAAAAGAGGCAAGCAGTAATGTCATGTACAAATGAGAAAACAAAGATTCTTTTTTCCAGGAGTGTTAAAGGCTATAATCATCACCGTCAAGAGTATGTGTGATAAATAAGCAAAGGGCGAACAAATAGGGTTATTAGGCTTTGAAGCTGACTACTACATATCATGCCCATAGAGTCAAGAATTCACATTTTTTTCCAGGTTGCATTTCATTGAAGCTTTTTCGGTTGCCTGGAGATAAAAGCTGTAATTATCAGCACTAACTTAGTCCGAGCTATCACTCTTCACGTTCATGTGGGGTTCATACAAAGAAATAAAAACCAGATTTTATTCCCCTTCCTTTTCTACACCTTATGCATGCCCATCTGCACATACGTGTGTGCATGCATGCATGTGTGTGCACACGTGCACACACACACACACACACACACACACACAGATGTGGGGGACCTTTGAAAAATGAAAAGATAATTATCATTGCTCAATATCATTTCAATCCTGTTGAGCTCCAACCTGGCTTTTTAAAAATAACTTCACTGCATTGCCAGTGTTTCTCAATCTTGGCAACTTTATACTATGTGTAAGTCCATAGTACGTCCTTGGCGACTTTATACTATGTGTAAGTCCATAGTAAATAAAAGTATGAATTGTGGCTGCTGAATGAGAAAAACCTTTATTGAGAATTTACAGCAGAGATGGTATTCTGCTACTGGTTCGCTGAACTGGTAGCAGAAATTGCTCTGACCACCCGCCCCAGCTCTATGTGGTATCCCATTTAGGCCCATTTTTTTTTGCCAAAAGTGCATGTGGGAAGGCGCACAAGTGCACATTTGCAAACCACTGGGAAGGTAACTGAATACCAACCCTGATTTGCAGTGAATATTGTTGATGAAAATTATGTTTCCTATAAAAGGCTGCAGGAGCGACTTACAGGAACAACTTGCAACTTTCCCTCTGCTGACTTCCTTATTGACTTTGCTTGTCAGAAGTCAGCAAGGAAGATTACAAGTGATGATCATGTAACTTCAACTGTTATGTGAGGTGGTTTACCAAGTACCCAAATCACTATCCCTTGACTGCAGGGGTGCACAATGGCCATAGCCACTGAATGAGTGGTTATTAATTGAGGACTACCTGTATTTGAAAGATTGCCTAAGCCAGTGTTTCTCAACCTTGGCGACTTTTAAGTTCTGTGTACTTCAACTCCCAGAATTCCCCAGCCAGTTATACTGGCTGGGGAATTCTGGGAGTTGAAGTACACAGGATTTAAAGTCGCCAAGGTTGAGAAACACTGGCCTAAGATATTCTAGAAAACAAAATGGGAAATTATGTGTTTATAAGAAAATAGTTTTTTGATCAGGAAAAATCTTGGGTGAGTGTTGGGACTAGATAATCTAAATTTAAACGGCCTGGAATTCGGACTATATTATGATATGCTTCTTTAGAACAAGGGCTTACCAATTTTTGATGGCAATTTATTCTTTGCTGATTATTAGGATTCTTGCTAAGAATGCTGAGCTAATTTTTGTTCAGCATATCACTTATATTATTATGCAGTAATATACATTTGGTATACATGGAGTATCTATTTTCACAGGATTTTGGTTAAAAAAATTAAAGGTCTCCTTTTTTCTGGATGGGCTTATTCACAAATATGCAAGAGATATACGGGTACTTCAAAAATACTACCATATATATTCTCCCTCACCCCACTCCATCCCCTTCTCCCCTCCCTCCCTCCCTCCGTCCTTCCCTCTATCTCTCTCTCTCTCACACACACACACACACATATACATGCCATATATACATGGATACATGTATCCAGTATTTGAGGGGCTACCACAAAGAAGAAGGGTTGACTCATTTACCAAAGCACCAAAAGGCAAGTTAAGAAACAATGGATGGAAACTAATCAAGGAGAGAAGCAACCTGGAATTAAGGTGAGGACAATTAACCAGTGGCATAGCTTGCCTTCAGAAGTTGTGAGTGGTTCATCACTGGAGGTTTTTAAAAAGAGACTGGACAGCCACCTATCTGACTAAGTTTTTCTGCTTGAGCAGGGGGTTCGACTAGAACAGGGGTGTCAAACTCAATTTCATTGAAGGCCACATCAGAGTTGTATTTGACCTCAGGGGCTGGGATGGGTGTGGCCAGGGTGGGTGTGGCCAGCTTCACATCACTCATATCAGGGGCGGCTGTGGTTTGAGCGCTCTGCCAGCGAAAATGGCCACCTGCAACCCTCTGCCAGCAAAAATGGAGCTCACATGAGGCGCTTTGCTGTTTCCAGGGTGGCCAGATCTAAGCAACCCGTTGGCTGAATCCGGCCCATGGGCCTTCAGTTTGACACCCTTGGACTAGAAGATCTCCAAGATCCTTTCCAACTAGATTCTGATTACTTACTTATAAACCCATCTGTAGATCAACCACACTCAATTCGTGTGGTATATTTTGACACCTAAAATACTCAGCTTATTTTTGAGTATATACAATACTAACGAAATCCTTTGACATTGATTAGTGATGGGTTAATTGTAAGCATGAGTAGCAGTGTTAGATTAAGTGCAGAACTTAATTCAGCGCTTCACAAAACTGTCTGATTCACCAGTCTGGAGGCCACCCAATTTCTCTCTATTTCGAAATCCAAAATTCTGTACCTCTATATTTAGAAACCAACAAATGGCTGAAGCTGTTTGGTGACATTTCTAGGTACAGTAAACTTTTATAAGGATGTGAAGCCTGTCAAATGTCAGACAGATGCAGAAGGCTCTGGGGTTGAGTTTTATTTTGTCTTTGTGCCAGAACACTTTTACTTTTTATTTGTGGCTGAACACAAGCCATGATGAAGTTAGCAGCCGGAATTCCCCCACACATACCCTTTTAGATGAATAGATATAAGGAATTTTTTTCTGCTAGCAAAGCCTTTCCAGTTTGAAAGTGTGCAAGATCTCCATCCTCTGGAATATCTGAAGGGTAGATGTGAGGATCAGGAAACATCTTGTTTCTTTTACTAAGTGTGATAGTGACAGGGACTGGTTCTTTCTGAGTGAGGGCGTGCGCGCGCACACCTGCCTGAGCAGTTTCTTAGCTGTTCCCAACACTACACTCTTCTGGATGGAGAGCTTTGATGTTGTTCCTGGGATGTGTTGAAAACACATCTCCTGGGCTAGGATTCAACGCCTGCCGCTACCAGGATCACTTTAATAAACTTGGGCTTAGATCAGGAAGGTCAAACTCACATCGTCATGGTGTCATCATGTGATGTATCGCAACATTTTTCCCCCTCACTAAACCGAGCGTGGGTGTGGCCAGTGCGTGACTCATCTGGCTCACAGGCCGCGTTTTTGACAGCCCTAGCCTAGATATACTGTAGTCATCTCCCATTTATGTTTGCAATTACCTTACCTGTTGGAATTTTTTTGAGGATAAACAGAACAAAGTCTTCTAGGATTCAGTCTTCTTTAGTTGATAGTTTTATTTAAAACCAATACCTCAGGGCAAATAATGTGCTTAGATATGAAAACCTACCCCATTTCTGAAGAATATGTGTGTGTGTGTGTGTGTGTGTGTGTGTGTGTGTGTTAGCTTTATGAGCTGATCAATAAATAAATCAGAGAGACTAGGATAGATCTATTTTGAGCTTTTTAGCTCTCATCAGCTAGTCATACTCTTACTAGGATTCGAACCTGGTCCGAATCCCAGTAAGAGTATGACTAGCTGATGAGAGCTAAAAAGCTATAAATAGATCTATCCTAGTCTCTCTGATTTATTTATTGATCAGCTCATAAAACTAACACACATATTTATTCATGGCTTTCTGTCTAGATGGTCTCTGGTGATGAGCCGAAAGGCAGAAAAGGAAACAGTATGTCTCCTCTCTTAATTGGGGCCCTAACAGGGTGTTGTGGAACATACATACATACATACATACATACATAGATACATAGATACATAGATACATACATACATACATACATACATACATATTGCTTAGAGTTGTATGATGAATAAGAACAGCTTAACCCAAAGGTGGTCGCTATTTTTCTACTTGCATTTTTTTACATGCTTTCAAACTGCTAGGTTGGCAGAAGCTAGGGCAAGTAACGGGAGCTCATTCTGTTACATGACACTATGGATTCAAACCACCAAACTGCTGACCTTACTGATTGACAAGGTCAGCCTCTTAGCCACTGAGCCACTGCATCCTGTCTGTCTGTCTGTCTGTCTGTCTGTCTGTCTGTCTGTCTGTCTGTCTGTCTGTCTGTCTGTCTGTCTGTCTGTCTGTCTGTCTGTCTATCTATCTATCTATCTATCTATCTATCTATCTATCTATCTATCTATCTATCTATCTATCATCTATCATCTATCATCTATCTATCTATCGCCTTATGTTGCCCATCTTGCCTATAAGGGGATTGTGGGAAGCTTTACATTAAAAAAAATGCAAAGGAATGAGGTAGATGACTGGATGATGGTAGAGCATGAAATAACTGAAATAGAAGGACCAACATCTGGCTTTTCTCAGGCAAACACCCATGGCTATGCTCTTCCCAGATTCACTCAAACTCCTTTTTTTTAATGTTCCTGTTTTCAGAAAGACAATATTAGGAAAGAGCAGCAAACAGTCCTTTGATGCATCACTAACATCTCTCTCCAGATTGAGACTGAAGGATCTTGGGGGGAGGGACACATCCACTGGGATAGGAAGATAGAGCTGTCCATCACGGCACTGACATTTACCTTATATGGGGAGAAATATTTATGTTTCTGTGTTCCTTCAGGACACCAGCAAAAAGTCTGGGTGGGATCTGATTCTAATTTGCCTACTTTGAAAGAGCCTGGTCTCAGTTTATATATCTTCCAACATTTTGCGATTTGTTCAATTAAATATTGGTGGCAGGATTTAACCAAATCGGATGCCACTCTTAACGGAACTGCTAATTATGTGAAATGTTGTGCCCATATGCACTTTCTTTTCCAGATAGAGATAGGGATATATTCATTAAATAATGAATTTTGCATGCAGGTAAGTTTTCCACAAGGCATATAATGCATCACTGAAAATAGTCTACTTCAGTTGTAGTGTCATATATCTTCATCCCTGGTTTATGAATGTGCAAAACAAATCCCTGGAGCATGAGATAATTGCTAGCTTGTAATTTGGGGGATGAAATAAACAGCAACAGCAACACTTTCTAGGATTTTATAGGATCTGCAGCTGGCTGTCACAGAATGAGCGTAAAGACCAATATCGGTTATGCTGGTTTTAAAATATATATTTAAAAAATCTTGATTATTTCCTGCTGGATTTTAATCAATGCCTTTAAAAAACATATTCATCTTCCTGCATAAATAATAACTGTAAACGTCACCTGAGCCTTTTGATGATATTTATATTTTTTTTCAAAAACAAAAAGAGAAAATAATAATAATAATAATAATAATAATAATAATAATAATAATAATAATAATAATAATAATAATAATAATAATAATAATAATAATAATAATAATAATAATAATAATAATAATAATAATAATAATAATAATAAAGCAGAGTGCTGGATTGAAATGTTACGTGAAGCTGCTTTCACAGGAGAAATTTATTGCATTAGGGCCACAGCTGTAAATTTTCTCCCTCTAATCCTATAAATTTCCTCTAAATGTTTAATGGTTTATAACTGTAATTATTCTTGTGTGCCAACATTAAACTTTAAAAAGTTTAATTTGGAGACTATTCGGAGAAACTCATCTTTTTTACAGCCTCATAAATAGTTCTTTGATGAAATGAGCAGAGGCTCAGCGTCTGTCCTCAGTGAATACAAATGACATGGTGTCCTTTCTCAGAGAAAGCTGATCCTTTGATCTCTAGAGCCATCTTGCTCCCACCATTAAGTGCCCATGTTGACCTGATGTCATTCAGCAAAGATGCCACAACATCCCATTTCCAAATTGTGAGCAATGACAAAACAATATTGCACTAGAATGACATCATGGAAAGCTTCTTGCTGACCTAAATAGGTATCTAGACAGAAATAGCATTTGGGTTTATATAACCCACCAGCATAAAAGTAAAAGTTCCCCTCGCACATATGTGCTATTCATTCCTGACACTAGGGAGCGATGCTCATCTCTGTTTCAAAGCCAAAGAGCCAGCACTGTCCGAAGATGTCTCCATGGTCATGTGGCTGGCATGACTAAATACTTAAGGTGCACGGAACACTGTTACCTTCCTACCAAAGGTGGTCCCTATTTTTCTACTTGCATTTTTAGGTGCTTTCGAACTGCTAGGTTGGCAGAAACTGGGACAAGTAATGGGAGCTCACTCCATTACGTGGCACTAGGGATTTGAACTGCTGAACTGCCAACCTTTCTGATCAGCAAGCTCAGCGTCTTAGCCACTGAGTCACTGCATCCCCTTCCCCCCACCGCATAGTGCTTTACATCTCTCTGGGTGGTCTACACTATAAGCATTATTTACATATTGGGTCCAACAATCTGGGCCCCCATTTTACCAACCTTGGAAGGATGGAAGGCTGAGTCAACTTTGAGCCCTACCAGGATCGAACTGTAGGCTCTAAGCAGAGTTAGCTTGAAATACTGCACTTTAACCACTGTGCCACTAGGGCTAGGTGGCCATCATTTCTTCCAACACAGGAAGAAATAATTTTGAACATGCCCTTCAGTTGGTCAGTTGGCTACCAGAGGGCATCAACTCTTCAGCAACTCCTTATAATGAGGTTCACCAGCATCCATGGTGAAATATTTTGACACAAACAGAATGGAATTCAACGTTATTTCTCCCTATTTCCTTGCGTATTCCTGTTCACATCCATCCAAATATATAGTAATTACCTATTCTGCACGATTCTCAAACCAGGCATCTATTCTTTTGATCTATCTGGAAAAGAATAATCCTTCTCTCTATGTATGTAGCCTCAATATTTTGCAAATGCAAAAAATAATAATAGAACTTTATTATAATTCTATATCCATTCCGCCATGAGTCACTGCTCTGATCAAGGACAATGACTCATACACAGTTGGCAAGATCTTCTTCATACAACCTTTGGATTATATTATTTCTTTTAAAAAAAAATCAAATTGACTATGAAACAGTTATCAGAGATATTGGACAAGCTGCGCTACAACCATTGCTATTATTTGTTCATGGGGACTTTATAAAACCCGTAACCGAACTGATTTGAAAGATAAATCCTATATGAGAACTAAATCTCAAGACATGTGCCAAGACAACCAAGTTAAGGCCTTGAATTTTGGATGCTGTGTGTGAGGGCCATTTTAGCAAGATCGCTACAGTAAATTGCCTAGCTAGCAAATATGTCCCTTCCTATAAGTAAACTACTGCAATAAATGTCATGAGTGGGAGAGCAAAAGTGGTAGGGAGATTTCCTTACTTGTCAGATTGTGTAGAGCAGGGGTCTCCAACCTTTGCAACTTTAAGTCTGAAGGACTTCAGCTCCCAGAATTCTCCAGCCAGCTTTGCTGGCTGGAGAAGTCTGGGAGCTGAAGTCCTTCAGACTTAAAGTTGCAAAGGTTGGAGACCCCTAGTGTAGAGTGTCACAATAAGTTTACTGGCAAGAGGCTTTGACTGAATATACAGTAATTCTTTTCAATGCTGCATTATGTAACACTGTGGGTTTTTCCTTTCTTGCCATTTATCATGACCAAAAAAAAAAAAAATGCAATTGCACCCTCAGTTTATTGCCCTGCCCTTGCAATGTTATCTTCTTCTTAGCCTCTGCCTACACCTCAGTTATCCTAAAATGTTCCAGTTTCAGAATAGGTTGTTAGTTTGCTTTTTGCCATGGATGAGGATGGATCCTCACTTCTGATGTGATCAGAGGTTGGGAATCTGTCCAACTCCTATTGGCTATTTTATGCTGCTGCAAGCATGATCCTTTACAGGTGCCTAGCACTGTCCTCTATTACCATTTCAGAGCTCCAGGAATAAGGTAGCTGCTGAAAGATAAACTGTCCATAGTGTTTATCAGGTCTCATGCAGACTCTTTATAAGTGCTAGACCTGCTTTTAAAGTCATCTTTAACAAATGAACTGCACAGAAAGAGAATCTAAACTAGATCGAGAAATCCGAGCTAGATTCTGCAAGTTGATCTTCAGTTGATTGTGTCACCATTGCTCACATTGCAGGTTTGGACTTCTGACTGGGAATTCTGGGAGTTCCACACCATTTCAAGTTATCAAGATTGGGAAACACTGCCCTGGAGCCCTAGGAGGAATGAGGATCATTTAGTATTGATTACATCATTAATGCATCTTCCTTCTTAGTTCCTACACAAAGACAACTGTCTTATCTTCCTAGACCCAAGCCAGCAAGAAAAGCAGCCCAGAAAGGGGAAAGGCAGAGGACAACTGCTTTGGAAACCTGTGGTGAACCCAGTCCCAGTCACAACTCACCTTGATTACCAATAGCACTTAGACATATACTGCTTTACAGTGTTTTACAGCCCTCTCTAAGCAGTTTACAGTCTCAGCATATTGCCCCTAACAATTTGGGTTCTCATTTTACCCACCTCGTAAGGATGGAAGGTTGAGTGAACCTTGAGTCTGGTGAGATTTGAACTGCCAAATTGCAATCAGCCGCCAATCAGCAGAAGTAGTCTGCAGTACTGCACTCTAACCACTGCATCACCGCAGAATAGAATCTCAATTACAGACAGGAAAGTGATCAATTATCCATTGTAGCACAAAGTCAGAGCCTTTATATCTCTAGATAGAATTATGGTTGACCAATTATGTATATTCTTTGTGAGGAAAAACTGCTAGTGGGTCTCCATTTTTGTTAGCTATGAAAAGCCAAGGCCTGGAGATGATTTTCTATAATGGCATTTTTCCTGTGGAACAACCCTTCAAAAAGAGCTAGATTATCATCCTCCGTGGTAGCCTTCCAGATGTTGATGAAACTTGATCTTTGTCTAAAAAGCATTTGAGGTCCAGGATGGGATGATGCTATAGTTTTTATAGATTGAGTACTGATCCGTTTTAAGCAGAGTCAAATTTTAATATGCCATGGTGATATCACTACAGGGAATGTTTCAAATTTTTTGGAGTAATTATGTAGTAAGCTTCTCTTGGCTTTCTCTTTGATAAAGTCCTCAAGAGAAGCATTGTAAAAAGGAGCAATAGCTTCAGAGCTTCCCATTATGAAGCAGTATTATACATCCTGTTTAATTCTTGTTCCGCCACACTGTCATAGAGGTAATGTATGTGACATAGTAGCACAACTTCCTTGAAATAAGACCTCAGTTACCTCAAAGAAGTTGAGAAAATGTTTGTGACAGAGGTGGTATTCAGCAGTTCTGACCAATTCTGGAGAACCAATAGCAGAAATTTTGAGTAGTTGGGAGAACTGATAAATACCACCTCTGACTGGTCGCACTCCCATCTATTCTCTGCATCCTGAGTACCAGCTGATTTGGGAGGAAATGGGGATTTTGCAGTAACCTTCCCCTCCATGCCCACCAAGCTATGCCCACAGAACTGTTAGTAAAAAAATTTGATTCCTACCACTGGTCTGTGAGTTAGCTCGTCTTGTTCTTCAATCCTTTCACAGTCCAAAATACAGAAAAATAATAGTTCATTCATAGTAAAAATGGAATTGAAAGTTGAAACCCCATGCATTTGTTCTGGAATGAAAGTTGTACTAGAAATCAATGGGATTTACTTCCAAGTAAATATATTTCACACTAAATGGCAACATAGTTAGGTGTGGATTTCAATGTCTGAGTATTTTTCCCTGTTCAAGTTTAACCTTATTATTCATTTTTTGCTTTTGAGAAAACAAAGTGTAGTATGTGATTTTACATTCCATATATTCAGTAATATTAGTAAAGTTATACTAGTATAGATAACACTATATGTAGATATATAGTTATATAGATTGTGAATTTTTTCCTCCCCCCACCCATTCATCATTTTAATATTCCAAATGTTCTTCTGACTAAGACAGATACAATTTCCTTACTCCCAAAGACTGAAGCTAATTATTTCCTTTTTGATTTTTCATGGCACCATGAAAAACAGCTATTAGACATTCAAATGTTTTGGCTGATTTTAAGAGACTCTTTGAAACTGAACAGCAAATGAAATGGCAATATTTCAGTACATCTCTATCCCGGGCTACCCCAACAATGCAGTGGAAGTGATGTCCCGGTGTCTGGAGGCCGTGCGAGTCTGGATGGGGAGAAACAGGCTCCGACTCAACCCGTCCAAGACCAAGTGGCTGTGGCTTCTGGTGTCACGATATAGCCAGCTGGTGCCATCGCTGGCTAGTAATTCAGGGCCCCACTCACACCAGAGGCCACACGCTGTATCTTGTCTTTATCTCCGGCCAGTGGAAGAGTGATCTGGGATTAGGGGACTTAACGATTACCCCCCTGTCATGGTCAGATCACTCTCTCCTTCGACTAGACTTCCCAACCGCTGCACCCCACCGCGGGGAGGCGGAACCGGATATTCCACAATGGTTCCGCCCCAGGCTCCTGATGGATCCAGAGAGGTTCCAGACGGAGCTTGGGCCAATACAGGGAACCCTGACCCGCGACTCGACTGAGGTCCTGGTGGCCGCCTGGAATAACGTGGCCACTGGAGCCCTGGACCGGGTTGCGCCCTTGCGGCCTCTTATGCGTCGCCGATCTGCCTTGGCCCCTTGGTTCTCCGCCGCGCAGGGGATTCTGGGCGCGTCTAGATGCTCCCGCATGACACCTCTCCTGCGCGAGCTGCACTGGCTGCCTGTGGCTTTCTGGGTGCGCTTCAAGGTATTAGTAACCATCTTCA
This sequence comes from Rhabdophis nuchalis, assembly GCA_039707465.1. Classification (NCBI taxonomy): domain Eukaryota; kingdom Metazoa; phylum Chordata; class Lepidosauria; order Squamata; family Natricidae; genus Rhabdophis; species Rhabdophis nuchalis. The sequence continues at coordinate 161,735,955 of CM077644.1, read as the reverse complement.
AAGCACTTCATGGCAAGGGACCTGACTATCTGCAAGACCGCCTCCTGCTACCAAACACCTCCCACCGACCAGTCCGCTCCCACAGGGAGGGCCTCCTCAGGGTGCCGTCGGCCAGGCAATGCCGGCTGGCGACCCCCGGGGGAGAGCCTTCTCTGTGGCAGCTCCTGCCCTCTGGAATGACCTACCCCCTGACCTACGGACAACCACGGACCTGCACCAGTTCCGTCGGTCCTTAAAGATCTATCTGTTTCGTGCGGCCGGCCTGGCGTAGTTTTTTAAATTGCTTTAGTTTTTAAATTGGTTTTAGTAAGGGTTTTTAACTGGGTTTAATATATTTAATATATTTTTAATTGTATTTTAATTGGATTTTATGCTTTATCTTATTGTTCTTATTATTGCCTGTACACAGCCCTGAGTCCCGCAAGGGAGAAGGGCGGTCTAAACATTTAATAAATCTAAATCTAAATCTAAATCTAATACAGAAACTGGCACAGAGGAACTGAACATCTGCAAGTCTCACCTGACTCTGTTTGCTGTTTCACCCACCGATAATGGTCTTCTTGAGCTTTCTCATTATTTTCAGAAAGTAATAGATCATTCACCCACCATTGCAGCAATCTGTTGTCATCTCAAGGTGGGGAAAAGTGGCTTAAATAAATCAATTACTTAGAAGAGAAGATGGAGAAAATCAACATCAGGAGGGGAACTAAGAAGGAACACTTTCTTTCATGATGTTGATTAACTGGAAAACCCAGGCAGGCTCCACTTCCTGAACATCAAGACATACATACATACATACATACATACATACATACATACATACATACATACATACATGAACGTTGGGTCAATTCAATTATTAGATAAATAGATTTCCACAGTAAGGATATTTGTTTATAGAATATAACATTTTTGTTAGATACAGCTGAGACCATTTATAACTATCTGTAGTTTTGTAATGTAAAGGGACGGAGTGGCTCAGTGGCTAAGATGCTGAGCTTATCGATCAGAAAGGTCAGCAGTTTGGCAGTTCAAATCCCTAGCGCCGCATAACGGAATGAGCTCCCATTACTTGTCCCAGCTTCTCCCAACCTAGCAGTTCGAAAGCAGGTAAAAATGCAAGGGACCACCTTTGGTAGGAAAGTAACAGTGTTCTGTGCACCTCCGGTATTTAATCATGCCGGCCACATGACCATGGAGACATCTTCGGACAGTGCTGGCTCTTTGGCTGGCTCTTCGGCTTTGAAACAGTGATGAGCACCGCCCTCTAGAGTCAGGAATGAATAGCACATATGTGCGAGGGGAACCTTTATCTTTAATGTAAAAGGGTAAGAATATATTTTTGAGGTATCTTTCAGCCTTCAGTCAGAGTGGATTTTTTTCCTTCTGTTTAATATTAGATTAATTTGATACTTGGTTGTTGTTTTTTGGTACTTTTTGTTGGTTTTATTTAGTGTTGATTTTTTGTTGGTTTCATTTCTTTCCTTTTCTTTGTTTTGTATTTTATCTTTGATGATAAAATAATAAATAAGCATGTTTTGAAGAAGGAATTCTTTCTTAAGTATATCATGATAATGGTTAACTGAAAAATCCAGGATCCGTTTCCTCAACATGAAGGCTTCCATAATTTGGAGATGTAACTGAAGGTCACTTTATTTTTATTTAGCAATTTTTGATGCAGTCTGTAGCTGGCAATATAGATCTAAGCAAAGAACTGATTCAAAAGGACAAGCAACTCAGTTTTCCTTGACATGCAGTCTCATGAATAAGAACTTCATTTCATTAAACATTACTTCAGCCTTTCAGTCTTGCCCCTTAGACTACTTTTAAACTAGTATCTAAGCAGTAGAGGGCACAACTACTGCTTTTTTTAAAAAAAAGAACAAAGCAGAAGCTGAAGTACACATGCATTCACAAGGAAGTTAATAAAGCAATGAAAATGTCCACCTTTCTGCTCTCTAATCTTCACAAGCAGGGAAAATTAAATTAAATGGTAATTAGTTCAAGTTATATATTGTTGATGAAAAAATAATCTCATTAGATTTTCTTCCTCCCTTTAATGATTGCACTCATGTAGGAAAAGATAACTAATACTGACTTCATAATGAATCATTTTCTTCAAGATTAACTGAAGATACCTGAAATGATATCATTAAGTTGGCGGGAAAAAGATCAGACGGTTGGCATTTCAAATCAAATCAGGAATCAGCTTTGGAAGCCTTAAGGAGATGATCTAGCCGTCATCAGAAGTGGACTTTTTCCTCTGTGACCTTCCTCATTGTCTCTTTCTCTTGCATATACTGTAGGGGACGAAATAGCAGAGCCTGGGGGGCAGAGTGAAAAGGGGGGGGGGTATCAACCTAGAATTGCTACGTAGTCACAAGCAAACTAAATCCAATCCCCTCTCTTCCCCTTGAATGTTATTGAATCTTATCTAATTCTAACCAGGTGCTGACAGATAGTTGAGAAGATTCCTGTGCATAGTCTTTTATCAATGAATCAGTTTAATTAAATTTTAATGTGTGAACCTGATTCTTCATATGCAGACATATACATGGTGGAGGCAATATCAATGGAGTCTGATCCCAAAGCTTGATATAAGGTATGTCTAGGAAGTAGGAGAGGAGTCAATAAGGTAGATAATTTGCATTCAATAATTACTCTTTCTCTCCATGTTGGCCCTGTCTATGTGGTTGTTCTCTGCAAAATAAGCTGTCTAGTCAAGTGAACTCACAGCAGTTTCGATGCTATTACAGATATCCATGTTATTCATCCGTTCATTCATTTAGTGCAGCGGTTCTCAACCTGTGGGTTGTGACCTCTTTGGGGATCAAACGACCCTTTCACTGGGGTCACCTAAGACCATCGGAAAACACATATTTTCAATGGTCTTAGGAACCGAGACACCAATTTTATGGTTGGGGGATCACTACAATATGAGGAACTGTATTGAAGGGTCACAGCATTGGGAAGGTTGAGAATCACTGATTTAGTGTCTTTGAGGCATTAGGGCAGAAACCTGGAGACTGAATTCGAGTTCTGCCTCAGGCACAAATCCACCTGGGTGACTTTAAGCCCACAACTTTTCCTCAGCTCTAAGAAGAAGACAAGGGCAAACCATTTCTGAGCATGTTTCTTCATTAGAAACTAGAAATATTTGAACTTTGAAAATAACCATCACTCTGACAACTCTATCATATGAGTGTCTTTTCTTCCTAATTGGGAACTTCTCATTCCAAGTTGATTATCCCTCAGTTAAGCTTCAGCATAGCTGATGTTTCACTGTTTCTATCTTTAAGTCAGCATCACAGATTACATTTCACTAGGTTAACAGTCTACTCTTGACATCAAATACATCGAAAATCCTATTAGTAATTCAATTACTATTTGGCTTGATTATTAAATAGCAGATGATTTTATTTTAACTATATTATTCAGTGAGATCAAATTCAATGTATTAGGCTGGTGGGTTGTCTGGGTAGACATATTGCATTTGAACTAGACACATTGTAGGTGGTGATTCTAATTCCAACCTCTTGATTTAATCCAAGAGTTAGAATTAAGCACAAATAAGCACAAATAAATTAATTAATCATTGATCAAAACAAAAGAATTTTATCCATCTTTTCTGACTTTCCATTTTGGGTCAGATTCTATCAATGGCATGCTATGAGCTCTCCCAAATTTCTAAACCTTTAATTAGTTTTTGATTATGAAGCTGATCCTTCATCTACTTATATAATTAATTAAGTCATGTTGTGCATCATTACTTAGAAATGATTGGTGGTGTGGAATGACACTGTTAAAAAAGGCCAATATCTGTGTATGTTTAATACATTCAGAAATATGAGTCTATATTCAAGGCGAACATTAAAGAAGGACCAGGGGAAACATAGTAGTCTTTAAGTCTTTCTATTTCTCTTAAGATGTACTGCACTACCATCTCCTGCAATTAGTCCAGAAGCAAGCAAATCTTTCCTCTGATAAACTGCTGACATATATTATGAAGTTTGGCTCCATAAGAAAATGGCTCCATGTCACTTTCTTCCCACAGGATACTATTATTTTGACCAGAGATTTTGTTGCTTTAGCCAGCAGGGCTATCTTGTCTTCCATGGAGAAGGAAGGAGTTACATATGCCTATGTGAAGATTTGTCTGCAAGCAGCTAAAGTGAAGTAGAACAACTGGTATTTCCAGCTAAGAAAAATTACTCAGCTAAATATGATCTGTGCACTTCAGAAATATAACACATAATCCTTTTAGCTCTCTTGTACCAATGCTGTGGGACATGCTAATCAGATACACACTGCAAAGGTCTCATAAGGATTGGCTACTGCCATGCATTCAAAAAATTTTGCATTATGTTTACCCAGGTAACTGGAGCTGATGTTTTTTTCATTAGCTTCATTTGGGCAGAAGACAAATTTTCCCCAGTTTATGCCTTCCAGTTGTATGGAACTAGAATTCCCAGGTCTTCAAGCTTGTAGGACCTACACATCTGGAAGACAGCATGTATAGAAAAGCTGACAACATTCATGTTGTTGAAAAAGAAAAGATTTCTGAGTTCAATGGGTTATAGCAGGGGTCTCCAACCTTTGCAACTTTAAGTCTGAAGGACTTCAGCTCACAGACTTCTCCAGCCAGCTTTGCTGGGAGTTGAAGTCCTTCAGACTTAAAGTTGCAAAGGTTGGAGACCCCTGGGTTATAGGATTGTCACTTAAAATATTCTCAAGGAAGGTCCCTCTCCTTATAACATATTTTAAAGTGTTGTCATTGAAATCTACAACATAATCTTAGGGAAGGTAATTTCTTGACTTCATCTCATCTGCAATATGACACTGCTAACTTACATAACCAGATTCTTATAAGAATGAAAACACATCTGTGTATCCCATGTTTTAGATAACCTTCATCTTCATCCTCTTCTTCCTTCTCACCTTTTTCTCCCCCCCCCCTTGCCATATTGATATCTTTATCTTTCTTGTCAACATTATAAATCTCATCAGTAGAATCAAATGGCATTAAAAGAAAAAATTAGGAATACACTTAAATGCTCACTCAGATGTCAATATCAATAGGTGACAACATAGTGGAATTCTAAAAACTGGAAACAGTGATTTGATTTGTTTGAAAATTAACAGTATGTAAGCCTTTTCAAAAAAAAATCAACCTATATAATAATTTGCTAGGTCAGGTTGCAGTAAATATTTGCTTAGTCTAATTTTTCTTTAAAAACATTATGGTCAGGGAAATGCTGATCTGTGTCAGTTTTGCAAAAGTTCAATCCATTCTAGTTCTTCATTAGTCAGCCTTTTAAAATGATAATATGCGCACAGAAGTTCTATGAATGTGTTTTGGAACACAACAGGCACTTTCATATGCATTGCATGATAAACGTATTCTGATTAGCCTTTTATGATAAAACAGGCATTCTAAAAAGCCGGACATTTGGAGAATTGCTGAACTGGAACAGTAACTATCTTCCAATCCACACATTAGTTCAAGATGTATAAATCAGTAAACATGTTTATCATACATTCTCTCTACTATAAGGGTCTAGCACCCAAAGGCTATTTGGAATACTTGAAATTGGGTTCCCTCCTTGTTATTCCTAATGCAGAGCATCTGCATCAATAATTCAGGTTTAGTCATGAGGGGGTTGCCTCATTTTCAGTTTCAAGGAAGATGATGGATTATTTATGTTACATTGATAGTTTTACACCAATTTTGTTCTCTTCCAACTACTTTGATAGCCACAATTTACCCGCAAATACTGATAACTTCCTTGTCAGTGGCCTTTTGGGTGAAGACTCTGGCTAAGAACACCTTCCCTGTTCCTTAAAGGACAAAGGGAAGGATGGCACCACCATGAAGTACGTTTCTTGGAGAATTAACCAGGGTTTTGATTTGTTTTACAGATTATTCACCTCTTCTTGACCTCTCTGCCAGTCAACAGTCTTGCTTCACATATTTTGGCTTCTCCATTATGCTGAACATTCATTTGTTGTCCTTCCAAATTTCTTCTCTTGAGATTGTCATACAGTCTGTCACAATCTCTTCTGTTGCTGTCAGCCCGTCAAGGTTTCTTTGGCAAGCGTCTTGTTCTACTCGCCTTATTCCATAATTAGTCCTTCAACTCCTTTGTCCTGCTTTTGCTCAATCTACATTTTGGCTGACTCAAGAAGTTTCCTAAATGAGGCCTAATCAGAATCAGCGGAAGCTAATATATGAGTGAAACTGTTGACAGTGACTTGAGAAATGCTGAATTCATAGTCCAGAAGTCCATAACTAATTAGGTGAGTTCCAAGAATTGACCAGGAAAAAGCACAGGAAAGCTGAGGGCTGGATATTTTCTGCTCTTAGAAATATCTACTCCTACCACTGTCGATCTGTTTGGTATATGCTCTGAACATATTCCTAAGAAGAGAAGCAGTTTGCTTCTTTCAATCTTTATATATGTTCGTGTGGAATATGCAAGTAATTTGCTTCAGTGAAGAAGCTATCTATTGAGCTGGCCACACTGAAGATGGAAACAGAAAAACAGCCAGACCAGCTGCCATTAGACCACAACCAGCCTCTAGCTCAAAAGTACAGCAGATGTACACAGCAGGTTTACAATCATTAAGGTCAGACAGTAATGAGAATCTATTAAAAGTGCAGTCAGGTGCGTAGAAAAAGAAACTTGCTCATATATTTTGCCTATGGATGCTGCCAATCTCATCTCTCTAGCTAATAAAACAGTTGCTTTTTCCTTTCCTTTTTACCTTAAGTACAATTTGTTGTTGATGTTGTTTTTGTTGGAAAAGTGATCTTCTTAATTCTTATCAAAGAATTAAAGCAAACTCACAACCTAAAAGAGAAATCAAAAGGCAGACAACAGAGGTGGACACAACACCCTGTTTAAAATATAAAGTCAGATGGAAGTATGCATATGCTTTCAGAATAAATATATTAGAGAGAATAAAGAAAAAAGGCTAAGAGTTTCCTACAAAAAGATAGGGAAAGGAAGCTACAAACAATGCTCACACATTGGTCAAAACTGGGATTTCTCATTGCTCCCAGTTTGGATTTAGAACAGTTAAGGTAATTTATTCTACTCATATAGCATTTCAGGAAGAGATAAAACCTCTTTGAGGTAAGCAAGGCTCCTGGGAAATTCATGAACGCATCTGTATTTGCGTAGTCTTCTTGCAACAGTATGGAGGTGATTTTATAGGACTTTTTCCTGGGTGTTTCATTTGACTTCCCAATGAACCCAAAAGGTCTGATATACCTTAATATTCACCTCTGGTTTAGCATTCCAGGATCAGCAATGGCTGACTAGGAGTTTTCTACATAATTAGACATTAAACATTTATTGTTAAAGGTAAAGGTACCCCTCACACATATGTGATAGTTGTTCCTGACTCCAGGGGTGTGTGTGCTCATCTCTGTTTCAAAGCTGAAGAGCCATCGCTCTCCAAAGACATCTCGGTGGGCATGTGGCTGGCATGACTAAATGCTGAAGACACACAGAACACTGTTATCTTCCCACCAAAGGCGGTTCCTATTTTTCTACTTACATTTTTTTACGTGCTTTCAATCTGCTAGGTTGGCAGAAGCTGGGACAAGTAATGGGAGCTCTCTCCATTATGCAGCAATAGGGATTTGAACCGCCAAACTGCTGACCTTTCGATTGACAAGCTCAGCGTCTTAGTCACTGATACACTGCGTTCCATTTATTGTTAGGAAAATTGAAAATGAACATTTTCCTTGAAGTTACACTCTATGGCAGGGGTGTCAAATTCAAGGCCTGAGGGCTGGATGTAGTCAGATCTGGCCCATGATGTCAGATCCAGTCTGTGGGGCCATCCTGGAAAATGTAAGGGGCTGTTTCAGCCCTGTCTACCCAATGCGAAGAGGAAACATCAGGCAAGTGTGGCTTCGGACGGTCTACCCAGTGCAAAGAGTAAACATGCCAGCAGTTTTGGAAGTGGTGTCAAGCTGGCCACGCCCACCCAGTCAGCCATGCCTGCCCAGCCCCCCAAAGTCAGCCATAGCCCTGATGAGGCCCTCAATGAAATTGATTTTGACACCCCTCCTCTATGGGGTATCTGAGTATTCATTATTTCTCAGAACAGTAGCACAACTTTCCCAAATTTAAATAAAATGATGTCAAAATGGAGAATCTTACAGGACTTCAACATTTTGCTGTACATTTGATAAGAAAATCAAAATTTCACATTTCACCAAAATATCATAAAAACTCTGAAGTCTATTCATTAAATCTCAGGGATATATTGCTGAAATGTAACAGTTATAGATTTCAGGCAAATACAGTGGTACCTCGGTTCACGAACTTAATTCGTGAACTGACTCTGGTCGCGAACCGAATTGGTCGTGAACCGAGGCACAGTTTCCCATAGCGTTTAATGTAAATCCGGTTAATCTGTTCTGATCTTTTTTTTGGTTTTTGAAGCACAAAAAATATGAAACAAATTACAATACACATTAGTACAGTACTGTATGTGCTAAAAGCATAACAAAAATCAAAAAAAGTCACTGGAAGTACTCACAGTGTACCTTTTTCTGTGTCTCCTTCTCTCCACGATCTTCCTACAGGAAGTCACAACCATGTGACAGCCAGGAAATAGCATTAAAATGGCCGCGGCTCCTGTTCGTGAACCGAAGCGGAGTTCGTGAACCGGAGCATATTTTGATGAACTTTTCTGTTCGTGAACCGAATTGTTCGTGAACAGAAGCGTTCGTGAACCGAGGTACCATTGTACATTTAACACTGAGGACAAGCATTCAAATTATTATTTGTTGCCAATCTCTCTAGTAGACAACCATCTGTTGAATATGCCATAAATCTGGACTGTGCAGGGAGTTGAATCATCTCATTTACTATAGTCCGACCAAATTATTCTATAATTGTTTTGGATTTAGAAATTACTTTTTACTTGTTGGAGTTCAGAAGTTCAATCAAGTTGAGGAGAAATAAGACATAACTATCAAAAATGTATTTACCATTTTCAACAGAAAGTTGCCATTTATAGTCAAGCAAATTTAGCCAAATGAAATCGTTGTCTAAAATATGTTTGGCTAGTGTGTAAGTTAAAGCATCAACTCCCTCATGTTAATTGCCAAGATGCCTCAAGGGGATTATATATTAGATGAAGGAAGACTCTTAAAAGGATTTTAATATCTCTCAAGGGGAAAAGTTGCTAGCAAGACTCAGTGTGATTGTGCAATACAGATTCACATAGTTTGGAAGTGGGGAGCTGACATGCCTTTTTTAATCTTTTTTTAAAAAAATTGTTCAGTAGCTAAAATAGTTATAATTCTTGCAATATTTTAGCCAAGAACTTACATTTCAAATCAAGTTTGCTTTGATTGAAAAACTAAAAACCTATCCATTCCCCCTCCCATACCATTCCCCCCTTAAATTCAGCTTATATATATAACTACTGATTTAAAAAATATATTAAGCTTCACTGTAGATTCTAAAGCATAAACGCTGCATTATAGCCTGGCCTGACACATATGAAAGTATTTAGGATATTGGAATATATATCTTTACACAATTTAATTCTTCCCAGATCCTAAAAACATGCCACTTAAAACATCTCTACCAGGGGGAAAAGATGACTTCCTCAAAATGGAACTGCACAGACGTCCTGCAGAAGTGGGGTCGTTTTATTAGAGAAAGCATGGATTAAATGATTAGAATATTTTTAGATGCAATCAAAGGGTGGGCTGCTGGGGTTCAGGAGAACCTCTAAGATTCTGTGCAGTTTGGAGAACCCCCAAATCCCACTCCTGACTGGCCCCACCTACCCCTCCCCTCCCCTCCAAGGAGTCCTCATGTGGCCCGTTTTGGATGCAGTGCAGTGTGCACACAGAGGCTCAGGGAGGATGAAAACAGGCCTACCAGAAGTTGGGAAGGCTGAAAATGGGCCCATTGCCAGCCTCCAGAGGGGCTCCAGAGCCTGGGAAGGCCATTTTCACCCTCCCTTGAGAAAAGCCTCCGGAGCCTGAGGAGGGCGAAAACTCTCCCCCCGCCATGGTGCAGGAGGCTGACTAGGCCATGCCCACCATGGCTACACCCACCCAGCAACCAGACAGAGAATCCCTTGCTAAAAAAATTGAAGCCCATCCCTGGATGCAATATACAGAATGGTTGAAATCCTTGGAATTTGGGTGAAATGATGCTCTGCCAAAAATGCAGAGAATATGAAATCCCAACAGCGTTCAGTCTGTAAACTCTTTGTCCCTCATATGCATTCAATTCATCGAAAAAGTTCATTCTGAATTCAGACATCTTTGTTCTTGCATAGCCTTTGGGAGGAGGCTGGCAATAAATTAGATTTTCCTGCATAGGTTTTTTGGCCCAAGCTGGACTCTTGATACTACCAGTTTTGTAAGATAATCCAGGCAGGAAACATTACCCAGATGAAGTAATTCTACTTCACTGTATGGTCTCATTAACAGAATCTTGAAAGTCTGATAGTACTTCTCTTTTTCTGTGTCTGTTACAGTCCAGGAAACTAGGAAGGGTTCCTTCTGAATTGCTTGCTCTGCCCAAATTTCTGCTGTGGGCTACGCTGCTCGTTATCTGATCCTTCCCTTGGCTGCATCTCTTCCCAGGCTCTCAAGGCCATTCCCACATTGATGTCGTTGATATGTTATCCATTCAAGTCCTACTCTTAGTAGGCCAGGTCTATGGGCTAGGTCTCTCCACCATCTTCTGATCTTGCACTGCTTCTTTGAGGTGTTCTATGCTTTTGGTGTTATCATGTTCTTTGGAGGCCTGGCTTCCTTTTATGGCTAACTCTTCATAATTGCTTTCTCCAGTTAATTCCCCCACATGACATGGCCAAAATAAGTGGGGCACATTGTGATTTTTCCTTCAAGTAACATGTCTGGTGTTATGTGCTCCAGTACTTGCTTGTGTTCGCCTTTGCTACAGATACACAGTAAATATGCACTTGATATTGCTCTAAATATTATTTAAAAAGCCAGTGGATCTTTAAGAATTTGAATACAACACAGCTTATGTTTTCCAGTTTTTGCTCAAACCCACAAGCATTTAAATAGAAAAGATTCCTTCTGCACTTACATCATATTTCAGACTTAGCCTCTAATGGAATTTTCTAAAGACAAGCCACGGTAGAGCTCCAAAATACAGGGCATTATCATCAATATGCATTAAAATGAAGCTTAGTAAATATTTGTAATAAGACTCATTTATAGAACAGACTATTCAATGACTAAATAACCCTCATCATTTTTTCTTAAGGAATTGATTTACATATTTATGATCTTTATATGAGGGATGTATGAATTAAAATTACAGGATTAAACTCTGTTTTTAGATTTGTATGATCAACAAATTCAGTGATTTCTAATTTTTTTTAAAATAAAAATCAGCTTATCTAGCTCAGAGCATAATTTAGTGGAGAAAACACTTTGTTCAAATGTTGCACTAATAATCTTTGAAGCACATTATAGAGTTTATGTGTAAAGTATGGGTGACTGCAGGCAAGAATACAGGAATTTGTCTTCGCTGTTTTAAAATCCACAGCAGGACTATCACGATGAAGCCACATTTTCATTTTCATTTTTATTCCAAAGGAAGAAATACAAATGACAAAGGAAATGCCTTCTGGCTTATGCAAGTGTATCTAAAATCAATTATAACGTGAAAATAAAATAAAATAAAGATTTTCTGACTTGAAGAACATATTGAATGTGCTGTGTTAACAATAGCAATAAGCACTTAGACTTATATACCGCTTCACAGTGCTTTACAACCTTCTCTAAGTAGTTCACAGAGTCAACATATTGCCCCCAATCATCTGGCTCCTCATTTTACCAACTTCAGAAGGATAGAAATATGAGTCAATCTTGAGCCAGTGAGAATCGAACTGCCGAACTGTTGGCAGTCGACAGTCAGCAGAAGTAGCCTGCAGGACTGCATTCTAACCATCATGCCTCTGCAAAATTACAATATTTTAATTCAATAATATTCTTCATAGTTGTAATCAGCTGTATAAGACAGTGGTGAAATTCAACTTTTAAAATTTCTGGTTCTGTGGGCGTGGCTTGTGGGTGTGGCAGGGGAAGGATACTGCAAAATCCTCATTCCCTTCCCACTCCTAGGAGGAGGATATTGCAAAATCTCAATTCCCATCCCACTCTGGGGCCAGTCAGAGGTGTTATTTGCTGGTTCTTCGAACTACTCAAAATTTATGCTACTGGTTCTCCAGAACCTGCTGAGTTTTACCCCTGGTAAGTCCATGGCAGCAGCCTATGATCTAAAGGTTGTATGGATCTCCCTAGAACACTTCAGTAGAAACTTGCTACTAAAAGCACAATTTTTCAGCTTGCCTTCCCTTCCCCACATTTTGTACCTGAAACCCTCCAAAACCACAGAAGGGTCCTTGCAGCCACTGTGACGGCACCACATCCCTAATCAACATTTGGACCCCTCCTGCCTCCAAATTAAACTATAAATCCCACTTCCAACCCCCAAAAGGCTGCCTAGCTTTACAATTAGAGAAGAGAAACTAGCACAGATGGTACCACCTAAAATATGTAGCTTAGGCACCTGGGTGATGGAGCTAGAACTTATTACTGCCTTTTCTGGCACAATCTACAATAAACCGGGGCATCCCCAGAGGGAGTTTAAAAAAAAGTCAAGATGGATTATGTGACTGTCCAATCAAAGGCTCATCACTTTTTAATGTGTTGTGGCTGCCAGTTTGACTTTCACTCCATGAGACTCTCCTGTTAACAAATATCTACAAGAAAGGCTAAAAATTGGAGACAATAACGTCTTTGATGAGTAAATCATTATGCCAAAAAACTAGATGCAGTTTGCCTATCATAATTACAGTCATTGTAAATGAAGAGAGAATACTTTTACTAAACCTGATTTACCAATGGATTTTGATTTTCTTTTACCATCTTTGAAATTTTAATGTTTACAGAGATTCTCAGTCATCTAGGTCATTGTTGTCTCAAAGTCCTTCCATTCCCCCTGCATCCAATCACGACTGATGAAGCTTTTTGGATATGTTAGGATGTTAGAAGACCTTGTGTTTGGTTCTTGCTGTCTGTGGAGTCTTGTACTACAAAAATGTACAACGTTTTGCTTATATTGTGGCATTTTGGCAAGTTGGGTGGCTGTGTAAATCTTTCAAACTAGTTAATGAAAATAATAATTAAAGTAAATAAAATGAATATGTGTGTGTGTGTGTGTGTGTGTGTTAGGTTTTTGAGCTGATAAATAAATAAATAAGGGAGACTAGGTGTCTAGATCTGTCTAGATGGTCTCTGGTGATAAGCCGAAAGGCAGAAAAGGAAAGCAGTATGCTTCCTCCCTTAATTGGGGCTTACAAGAGTGTTGTGACACAAGCATATATTTATTTCCCCTGTCTCAGCTGATCAGGAGGAGAACCTGGTGGCTTAGTGGCTAAAACATCTGCCTAACATGTAATACAGCCCTGGTTCAAATCCCAGTAAGGGTATGCCCAGCTGATGAGAGCTAAAAAGCTCGAAATAGATCTATCCTAGTCTCCCTTATTTATTTATTTATCAGCTCAAAAACCTAACACACATTTTAAAAAAAGACACAACGAAACTAATAGCTTTCTGTCTAGATGGTCTCTGGTGATGAGCAAAAGGCAGAAAAGGAAAGCAGTATGCTTCCTCCCTTAATTGGAGCTTACCTATTTATATATATGACACAAGCATATAGATAGATAGATAGATAGATAGATAGATAGATAGATAGATAGATAGATAGATAGAGATATGATACAAAGAGATATAGAGGATATTCATAGATCTAGAGATACACACACATACAAAATCTCTCTCTCTCTCTCTCCCCCCCCCCAAAAAAAACCGGAGTCATTTCTAAGTCCAAACTTTAGACAAGATCATAAGAAAATGATACATATTCTTTACCAAACTGCTTTACAAGTCATAAACTTGCAAGTTGCACTAAATCTATTCATTAAAATTACTTTACTCATCTGACTAGGATTGATAAATTTGCAACAAGGATATTGTTAATTTTACAGAGGCATGCTCACGCTGGAAAATGGAAGAGCAGCGTTTCCAGTTTCTGGCACTGTCACAAGCACAAATCCCAGTTGTTTATTTGCACACGTGTGTGCCAGAAACCTGGAAGAACAACGGACCATGCTGCCTCTATGCTAGGCCCTTCAGGCATGTGTGCTATAGGTTCCCCATCATGGGTATATGATACGATACGATCGGCTCCAGTTGGTCAATTCTGTTTCCAAGTAGAAAAGAACAGGCATCAGTTGAAAAATTGGTCAACACCTAATAAAATATAATGTTCTTTATGCGTAAGCTGTCTTCTTCTTCTTCACTTCCCCTGCTGCCCCAAAAGAGAATTTTTCTGCCCTTGAAAATTGTCTCCCTATTTCATAGGATGCGATCAGTATTGCAACCGACTGGTAGCAGGTGATGAGTTCCTATAACATCAACTTTACAACTGCACTAAAACTTCTAGTACCAGTTACACTTAAGAATAATGGCTGGATGAAGGTACCTATTTAGATTCACCAGGGAAAGCTCAGAATTGGTTTGTAAACAGGACACGTGGCATTTTGGAGCATCCTTCTGTTTCTTAATGTGTTTTCCTCTTTGTTTTTTTTCCTTCCTCCCTGTCTTCCACTGCCCTTGCAATAGCTTTCAAGGTTTAATGGCTGATGATAACAAGAAGTAATTTTGTGTGGCTTACTGGCTTCTTGTGTGTGTGTGTGTGTGTGTTAATTTATGTTATTTAAGCAAAGTTTTTTTCTGGTTCAAAACTCTCTTCCACGCCCCCCCAAGGAATGTTTTTTTCTTCCTTTCGTCAAAAGTCAAAACAGATGGATGGAAAAACAAGCCACCAGGTTATTTTGAAAAGAGATGGAATGTCAGAAAACATTACCGGCACAACACAGGAAGCACTGAGGCAAGAATAGAGAGCTGTCAGCTCCACATCAAAACGGAAGCCTTTAATAGAAAAGCCACTGGTGATCGTACATCCCAGAGAGACTTAAATTGCTTTATTCAACAATGGCTGCCTGCTAATTGGGAAAGGCCTAATTGGGAAAGGCCTAAGCCTGAATCCTGAGCTAAATGGGTATCTGTATGAAGGGCTGGTAAGCAATTTAGATTCTTTCCCACTCTTAGGCTGGGCTTAACTAAAGGCAACAGATTATCCATTTGTTTAGAAGAGCCTTAGGAGGAGAGGCTGTTTGCAGAGTCTCCAGAAAACGTACAATGGAAGAGAATGGAATTGTGTGGGAAGCTTCTCTCTGAGATGAGGATGGGTGGATTCCTTCAAGGTAGGATCTATGTGTAAGACATTACCGTGCCCAGCTCAAAGGATTAGGTAAAGGTAAAGATTCCCCTCGGACATATGTGCTAGGCATTCCTTATTCTAGGGTGCGGTGCTCATCTCCATTTCAAAGCCAAAGAGCCAACACTGTCCAAAGATGTCTCCATGGTCATGTGACTGACATGACTAAATCCCGGAACACTGTTACCTTCCCACCAAAGGTGCTCCCTATTTTTCTACTTACATTTTTTATGTGCTTTCGAACTGCTAGGTTGGCAGAAGTTGGGACAAGTAATGGGTGCTCACTCTGCTACGCGGTGTTAGGGATTTGAACCCTAACTGACAAGCTCAGTGTCTTAGCCACTGAGCCACCGCATCTTTATTCTAAAATCAAGGTGAAAATGGGATTGGTTGTTGAGTCCAGCTTCATTTTTCATTGACTTGCCATAAATCTGAATATCAGAATTTCTGAGCCTTGCAGCTTTAAGATGGGTGGACTTCAATTCTATGAATTTGAAGTCCATACATCTTAAAGTTGCCAAGGTTGAGAAACACTGTATTGTACAATCACTTAAGATATATAGACCCAGATTGTGCGGGGCAACATTCTGACACTTGTAAACAGCTCAGAGGGGGATGTAAAACAGTGGTCACCAACCTTTGCAGTTTGATGGCCCAGCTGGAGAGGAGAATTGAGCATGTGAGTGGTGGGCCAGCATGCATGCAGGTATGCACCACACTTTTGTACATGTGAGTAGAGCTGCATGTGCACATGCATGCCAGGTTCTGAATAGGCCATGGCCTGGAGTGAGCCATGGCACAAGGGTTGGGGATCCCTGCTGTGAAGCACTATGGCAGGGGTGTCAATCTCAAGATCTGGCCCATGGAGTGCTTAGATCTGGCCTGTGGGCCTGCCCTGGAAACAGTGAAGGACCGCCCTGCAGTGCATCTGCCAGTGAAAGTAGAGCTTTGGAGAGCCATGTGTGGCCAACCCATGCTTCGTTTTTAGTCGCAACAGTTTTCTGTGGCCCTCTGCCAAAGAAAATGGAGCTCAGGGAGGCTGCATGTGGCCTGCCTGGGCTCATTTTTCAGCCACGACAGCCTCCTGCAGTCCTCTGCCAGTAAAAATGGAACCCACAGGCCACATGCAGCCTCTCCAAGCTCCCCTTTCACTGGCAGAGGGCTGCAGGAGGCCATGAGGGCCAAAAATGGAGCCTTGATGTGTGACCATGCCCATCCTGGCCACACACACACTCGACCCCCTTGAGGTCAAACAACACCATCATGGCACAAGTTGCCACACTTAAAACCCAAGGAAGTGAAACTGATGGAACAACAGCACAATGCTGCTTACAGAAGAGCCCATGGCCACCACGCTGTCATTCACTCCAATCCAATCCAAATCCAAATTTAATTTGTAGAACCGCTCCCTCTCCCCACAGGGACTCGGGGCGGTGCACAGGGAAAGTAAAAACAATAAATATACAAATATAAATACATAATATAAAAACAGATTAAATCTATTCCTGTGCTAAAACCCGTTAAACTAAAATACCCAGCAACTATAAATAAGTTTAAAACCCCATAGAAAGAGAGACTAGCCTAGGCCGGCCAAGCGGAAAAAGTGTGTTTTTAATTTCTGACGGAAGGAGCGGAGGTCCGTAGTCGTTCTAATATCGGGGGGAAGGTCGTTCCAGAGGGCCGGGCCCGCCACAGAGAGAGCCCTTCCCCTGGGCGTCACCCGCTGACACAGTCTAGTGGACGGCACCCGGAGAAGTCCCTCTCTGTGGGAGCGAATTGGCCGTGAGGATGTATGAGGCAGGATCCGATCCCGCAGGTAGCTAGGTCCCGAGCCATGGAGCGCTTTAAAGATGATAATTAACACCTTGAAGCGCACCCGGAAGACGACAGGCAGCCAGTGCAGCTCGCGCAAGAGCGGTGTTACATGGGTAAACCTAGCGGTTCCCATAATTGCTCGCGCGGCTGCGTTCTGGACTACTTGAAGTCTCCGGGTGCACCTCAAGGGGAGCCCCATGTAGAGAGAGTTACAATACTCCAGTCGGGATGTCACGAGCGCATGAGTGACTGTGCGAAGGGCGTCCCGATCCAATAGGGGGCGCAATTGGCGAACCAGGCGAACCTGGTAAAACGCCCTCCTGGCCACGGCTGTCACTTGATCTTCCATAGACAGCCGGGCATCCAGGAGGACACCCAAATTGCGCGCCCCATCCACAGGGGCAAGATGTTCGCCCCCTATGGCCAGCAATGGAGTGAGCTGGTTGAATCGGGCAGCCGGAAACCACAGCCACTCGGTCTTGGTCGGGTTGAGCCTGAGTCCGTTACTTCCCATTCACTACTAGATTCTTTCTTCCCATTGCAGAAACCAGTATTTAAACCTGATCATTGTCCTTGCTATATTGCTACATTCAGCCTCAACATTGCATTTCACTGTCCTTCCTAAGTTTGTTATATTCCATTTTATCACATTAAAATATATTTAGCAAGTGTATTTTAATTCTATCCATTCTTCCTTGAAGTTCACCCCATCTCAATTAATTTGGATGTTTATAGTATATAAAATAAAGTACCATAATGATTATTATAATAAAACAAAATAAAGATATGATATAAACTGTAAAACAGTCTTGCATGAAAGGTTCCCCAATCCATCTCTAGAGGCCATCTGGGAAAAACAAGTTTTTGCAACTTTCTGAACCTCCACTAAGAGTGGGGACATTTCTCACCTTGAAGGGAAATTGCTAGGGACATGGGAATACTCTGCATGACTATCTCTGAATATGGTAAATTATACAATTAAACCAAAACAAGAATTGTTTGCAAGGCTGTATAGCTGCCCATCTTAGCCACAAAATGCTAAGTACTTAACAGACAGGTACATAAAATAATGTCAAAAATAACATAATGTCAAAGTCACATCTTTTGATCAATTATGTGCCATCAAAAGTTGTTGTCAAACTGTGAGATGGCATCCACAGAGGGGAGCTGTTATGATGGACTATAGCGGTGATGACGAACCTATGGCACAAGTCCCATAGGTGGCACACAGCAAGCTCTCAGTGGGCACACGAGCCATCGCCCCAGTTCAGCTCTGCCATGCATGTGTGGGTGTGCCTCCTGCCAGCCAGCTGGTCATTGGGTTTCTGCTGTGCATGTGGGGGGGGGGGGCAAGGTGCATTGGGGGAGCATGCACATGTGGGGTGGAGGCACATGCAGGGGGCATGCATGCATGCATGCACGGGGCTGCATTGCATGCATGGGGGAAAGGGCGTGTGCAGGGCCATGTGCACATTCAAGGGGGCATGCATGCCTTGCATTTGGGGAGTTTCGATGCATGCTTTGGGCACTCAGTCCAGAAAAGGTAGCCATCACTGGACTATAGCAGCAATTTTCCAGAAAGGATGGAGAACATTTCCGAAAGGATGAGAGTGGGTGGGACATAAGAGTTTACACAGCCCGGAATTGGATAGGATACAGAGCAAGAGAGTAAAGATAGACACTCCTTAGAATCTCCCAGGGTATATCTGTTAGGATGAGAAGAGTAAGGGTTTAGTCTGGCAAGATCCTGACTATTGTGTGTAACCAAATAAAGAGCTAAGCTCAGGGTGAATTGCTCTTTGTCAATTCAGAGGTGAAGCCTGATATCTCAGCAACTAGATTTTCTCCATGACAATCTACCCCTAACTCGATCCTTCAGATTCTCTAATGGTCAAAGGCATAAGGCCACACATAATTAAAAATGCTTACAATCTGTCTAACCACACAAAACCAACACACATTCTGGGCTCCACTATCTTGATTTCCTGTCCCGAGAACCAAGGGAAAATCCAGATCTTCAGAAACTCATGGAAAGCCTAGAAGCTTGTGGGCCATCCAGGATTCAGGAGAAAAGGCAGGTGTCACTACAGAAACTGAATACAGACTGCCATTTTCCTGAATAGGCTTGAGAGATGTTAATTAGAGCAGGGGTCTGCAACCTTTGCAACTTTATGTCTGAAGGACTTCAGCTCCCAGACTTCTCCAGCCAGCTTTGCAAAGCTGGCTGGAGAAGTCTGGGAGCTGAAGTCCTTCAGACATAAAGTTGCAAAGGTTGCAGACCCCTGCATTAGAGGACATTGTTTCACAGAAAGGACCTGGAACATGCCCATCCTGCCACATCTTTAAAAAGTAAAAAATTGTCCCATGAAAACAACTTATGATGTATATAAAGGAACCTGCTTGGTATGTCACATTTCATAGGCAAAGATAGGTCTTCGGTAACTATGTTTTAGAAATATTCAGAGACATATGGAACCTACATGTCATCTTTCATATTAGGCAGTCCTCAGAATCCTGTATTTTAAATGAATAGAGAACAAACTATTTCATATTCTTATTTGACTGTAGGAAATTGTTCAAATTGTTGGAAATGTATTATGGGCAATTTCCAATTCAATTTCCACCCAGCACATTCCCAGTCAGTTCTTAAAGTCAAATAAGTGCACATGCCATTCAGTTCAGGCAGTTAAATATAGATTGATATTTATTTATTAAAATTAGCAAGCATCTAAAACATTTAATCTGCAAAAATAGGACAAAAGGGAGGCAAAGGAAAGAAAGAGACACGGACATTAGGGAAAATATATATCTAGCTCAAAACGCACTGAACTTTTCATAGCCCACTGGAAAGTGCACGATGAGTAAATAGCATTGTAAGTCCCAAATGAGATGAAATTTAACCCTTTTATATATAACTTTTATATACCTAAAAGAAGTAAAATAGAGGTGGAGAGTAAGACACACCCACCTGAAGGGGAAGGGGAAGAACATTATGATACGTGATAGCAATAGCAATAATACTGAGACTTACATACCGCTTCACAGTGCTTCTTCTCCAAGAGGTTTACTGAGTCAGCCTATTGACCCCAACAATCTGGGTCCTCATTTTACCCACTTCACAAGGATGGAAGGTTGAGTCAACCTTGAGCCTGGTGAGATTTGAACTCCTGAACAGCTGAAGTAGCCTGCAGTGCTGCACTCTAACCACTGTGCCACCTTGGCACATAGTGGTAACATGACACCACGAGTTTGTGACCCTTGGCCTACACCAGTGATGGCGAACCTATGGCACGAGTGCCACAGTTGGCACGCGGAACCATTTCTTAGGGCACACGAGGCGTTACCCTGTCAGCACTAGCGCACATGTGTGTGCTGGCCAGCTGATTTAGGCCTTCTTTTGAGGCTGTTTTTCGCCCTCTGGAGGCTTCAGGGAAGCTCCCGAAGCCTGTGGAGGTGGAGGGGAGGCTGTTTTCACCCTCCCCAGGCTCCTAGAAAACCTCTGGAGCCTGGGGAGGGCGAAAAAAGCATGCCAATAGCAGTGGGTCACACACATAGCATTATGGGTGTGGCACGCCCACATACGACCCCCCCCCGGCGCTCCCCCCGCTTTTGGCACGCGAGCTAAAAAAGGTTAGCCATCACTGGCCTACACCATTAAAATTTATCAGGCAGGCAGAGGAGGCATGATTGACAGGGAGGCCATATTGGAGTTGATTTCTGGTATTCTATTCTTCCCCTCTGAGATTAAATGTTTTTCTCTTACCCCAAAGAGAAAATTATACAAATCTTAAAATCATTTCCTATGGCTGGTTTTTTAAAAACCAGTATTGGAGATATGCTGCAACGACTGGGAAGTCTTAGATCCCATGAAATCCTTAGCCTTCCCCATTCTACTTGCTTTTTACTCTCCTACAATTCCCTTTTTCCAACCATGCATTTCTTGACCTTAGAGAGCATCAGTGGTGGGATTCAGCCAGTTCACACCTATGTGGGAGAACTGGTTGTTAACTTTCTAACAGTTCAGAGAACCGGTTGTTGGAAGAAATCTAATTTTGTTTTTTCCCACTTTACAGGACTAATCGTGTAAGGAAGGCAGGAAGGAAACATTCTGGTGTTGTTTCTAGCCTAATCTTTATCTCCCTGCTTACAGAAACTGCCTCTCCGGTTAACCCTTATTACATTGTAACAACTGAAGCAAAGTGCCCATCAACATGAATGATGTTGAATTGGCCATATCCACCCAGTCACAGGACCAACGAGCCATGCCTACCCAGCTGGTCATTAGGGCAGAGAACCAGTTGTTAAATTATTTAAATCCCACCACTGGAGAGCACCAAATATAGTGTAGAGGTCATCAGGAATGTGAGATGTACTCCAATCTCACCTTCACTCCAAGGAAAAAGCTATGTCTTCTGTTATTAAAACATGTTTGTTTGTATTTTTATAATAATCTCCCAAAAATGAGAATATTTTTGACAACCCTTCTGTTACATGCTAATTTCAAAGATGCAAACAAAATATTTCATGCTGTGAGTCTTCTAACCAGCTCTCCTGATGTAGCAGCTTGCAATCAAGCAATTCTGATCTTCCTTTCTAAATCTGATTACCACATAGGGAGTATTGAGTGGGAAATTACAGTAGGTGGAGGGAAAGGCTAGTTAATTCCTTTTCCAACTACCAGATTCAATAATGCCACCCAACCCTGGTTGAACCTTTAATTCCAGAACAAGCCAGAATTTGAACTACAAGGAGCTCTTGATTTGTTCTCCAATTGTAGATTTAAATCATTTGCAATCCCCTGAATGCAGATGTCACAATTAATAGCACTATCTTGAAGCACTAAATGTTCCATTTTTTTTCCCATAGAAGAGAAAGCAGACTGGAGAGTGAATTTAGGAGTGAGTTATCAAGTATAAAGAAATCATAGCATTTTATTACTCTGTTAGATTCTAGAAAACAGCAGAGAAGATCAACCAGGATGATTAGGGGACTGGAAACTAAAATATGTGAAGAATGGTTACAGAAACTGCGCATGGCTAGTCTAGTGAAGAGAAGGAACAGGGGAGACATAATAGCAGAGTTCCAATATTTGAGTGGCTGCCACAGAGAGGAGGGAGTCAAGCTATTTTCCAAAGCACCCAAAGGCCAGACAAGGAATAATGGATGGAAACTGACTAAGGAGAGATTCAACCTGGAAATAAGGAGAAATTTTCTGTCAGTGAGAACCAGTGGTGGGTTTCAAATTTTTTAGAACCTACTCTGTAGGTGTGGCCTATTTTGTGGGCGTGGCTTGGCAGTCATGTGACAGGGTGGGAGTGGCCACCTTTTAAAATGTGGTGAAACTGATTTAACAACGCTCTTGCTTAGCAACCAAAATTTTGGACTCAATTGTGATGATAAATTCTTTCTTTCTTTCTTTCTTTCTTTCTTTCTTTCTTTCTTTCTTTCTTTCTTTCTTTCTTTCTTTCTTTCCTTCCTTCCTTCCTTCCCTTCCCTTCCCTTCCTTCCTTCCTTCCTTCCTTTCTTTCTTTCCTTTCTTTCCTTTCTTCCTTCCTTTCCTTTCCTTCCCGTTGGGTCACTGGCAGTGGCGGGCTAGATTTACTTCCAGGTACGCCGGTGGAATACCCTCTCACCGGTTCTCTAAATTTCACCAACCGGCTCTTGCGAGTAGGTGCGAGCCTGCAGAAACCCACCACTGGTGAGAACAATCAATGAATGAAACAGCTTGCCTTCAGAAAGTTGTGGGAGCGTCATTACTTTCAAGAAGAGATTGGACTGTCATTTGTCAAAAATGCTGTAGGGTCTCCTGCTTGAGTGGGGGGGGGGTTGGACTAGATGACCTATAAGGTCCCTTCCAATTTGGTTAATCTGTTAATTATGCCTATTTTTCCCCATTTACTTCACACAACCTACATCGATTTTTCCGTTTTCCAAAATTCTCCAGTTTTTTTAACAATGTTCTTTTGCATTGCTCTTTCATTCTTTCAGCTGGAGTTGTAAAGGGAATGAACCTGGAAATTTCTAGGTAGATACAAATTTCTGAATGTTTTTTCTCTGATTTCACCAAGACCCCTCTAAAAAGGAAAGGAATATAGCCCAAATATGTTTAAGTTACAGAAATGCAATGCCTTTCCCACCCACCGCGTAAGGGTAAGTTGATCACCTCACCTTTTAGAATATTAATCTTTATTTATCAAAAAGGTATAAATCCTAAAAGTGTCATAAAAGTGAACCAATTTTTTTAGTAGAGTTGTCCACACATCAGTGCTATTCTATCTTTCATTCGCTCCCACAGAGAGGGACTTCTCCAGGTGCCGTCCACTAGACTATGTCAGCGGGCGACGCCCAGGGGAAGGGCCTTCTCTGTGGCGGGCCCAGCCCTCTGGAACGACCTTCCCCCCGATATTAGAACAACTACGGACCTCCGCTCCTTCCATCAAAAACTTAAAACATACTTTTTCTGCTTGGCCGGCCTAGGTTAGTCTCTACCTTTAGGGCGTTAGGGAATGTTAGTTTTAATGTGGGGATTTTAGTGCAGGGACAACCAAACTTAATTCGTTTTTATTCATTGTATTTATTTTTGTATGTATATTTTACAGTATTTTAATTTTTCCCTGTGCACCGCTCCGAGTCCCCTTGGGGAGAGGATGCGGTATATAAAATAATTTTATTATTATTATTATTATTATTATTATTATTATTATTATTATTATTATTATTATTATTATTAAAAGATGCTGTTTGAATTTCATGGTTTCTAACATTAACTTCCCTCTGATTTAAATATCACACAGTTGTGTTGCTACAATACATATTGTATGGAAGTTAGGGTTAGGGTTACTTGTTTGGAAGTTACTTACTGTATTTGTATCTTTTTTTAAATCAAAACAAAAGACTATTGTGTATATTTGGCATGAATATTATCTATTATCTATTCTTCCCCATCCTCTTAAAATAATAGCTTGGGCAGATTAAATTAACATTTGAAATTTATCTCTTAAAAAGATAGAGAGAGAAATTTTCAAATGTTAATAATTTCAAATAGTCATTAAACAGTTTTACATTTGCATATAGATAATTAGAAAATTAAAAGGAAACTAAATGCTTTTTAGACCCAAAGATATTTTAGGCCTAATAAACCATTTTACTGGGTGTACAGATTACAGCAAATGTAAAATGATAAATTCAGAGATATTATTATGACTATACAGGTAGTCCTGGAATTATGACCACAACCGGGACCAGAACTTCCATTGTTAAGCGAGTAGTTATTAAGTGGGTTGCACCCAATTTTACAACCTTTTTTTTTTTGCCACAATTGTTATGTTATCATCTGGTTGTTAAGTGAATCACATCCAGCTTCTCCCATTGACATTGCTTGTCGAAGCTTAGCTGGGAAGATTACAAATGGAGATCACATGACCTGGGGAAGGAAGGAAGGAAGGGAAAGAGGAAGGAAGGAGGAAGAAGGAAGGAAGGAAGGAAGGGAAAGAAAGAAAGAAAGAAAGAAAGAAAGAAAGAAAGAAAGAAAGAAAGAAAGAAAGAAAGAAAGAAAGAAAGAAAAATAGGGAACCTTTTCTTACTATTTATGACAACTGTCATAAATATATGATGGTGGCTAAATGTTAGCATTTTGCTCATATGACCACAGGAGCACTGCAACAGTTATAAGTGTGAGGACTGATCGTAATTCATTTTTTTTCAGGGCCATCATAAATTCAAACAGTTGCCACTAATTTTAATTCAACATATAAAAGCTCAATAATGATGATATACTTGGCTATGTTTGATGGACAATTACTAATTATATTTGTAATTGTAAAGATCAATGCACAAAAATTCGTGACCAAACGACATGCTACACAAAATTGAAACTGGCCGTATGTTTTATCTGTTTTTATGCTTAAAAATTAAAAAAAATATTCATTAAGAAATAAATAAATTGAAACAATTGCTAAACTAATGTTGTAAGATGAGGTCTACCCTTATTACTTCAATAGTTTCTATCTTTCATGGTGTTAGATTAGTCATTATGTTTCCTGCTCTGCACCACAAACCACAGTTCAGTTTAAGCCTTTACAAAACCTTTAAAGTGTCATTTTACCACTTCACAATCAAATATTAAATCTCAATATTAAAGTTTTAAATCCTCTTAAATTTAAATTAATGATTTTCCCTTACCAGTTCCTGCATTTCTGACACAGGACAAAGACAAGATCAAATACCTCAGTCTTTAAGATACCACAAGACACAAATGAGGTTTTTTTTCTTAATATGTAAGATGTTGGCTTGCTTATTTATTTTTTTAAAAAATGTTCTGTCTTTCTGCCCATACATTTTTCATCCCTATTTTTTTTTCTGGAATTCAGAAAGCTTTATTTATCCATTTGCTACTTTAAAAAAACAACCCTATTATTTTATTTATGTTCTTTCTTTATTTCTCATTTTGTTGGACATACTATAGAAAGATTGGCAATGAATAGACTTCTTATGAAAATTAGGGAGGGAGGGACAGGGAGAGAGAGAGAGAGAGAGGAAGGAAGGAAGGAAGGAAGGAAGGAAGGAAGGAAGGAAGGAAGGAAGGAAGGAAGGAAGGAAGGAAGGAAAGAACCTTTTCTTCCTATTTTGTTCACTTGCCTTAATATTACCTGTTTTTATCAAAAAAACAAAAATTAGTGTCACATTTACAGGTGTTGTCAATATTATTGAGGTAAAAAAAATGAATATATATGCTTCCCAAGGTGTTTCTGATTGCTGTTTTGTCTGAAGGAGTCCATCAAAGAGCCTTTGTCAAAGATAAAACTGGTCCTTCTTTTGAACTGAGACGCTGTTCCTCTAGAGGGCCAGTAAGTCTCTTCTTCCCTAGACAGCTCCTCCTAAGCCTTGCTATATAGTGGCTCCTTCCTTTTCTTTCTCTTTTATCTCTGGCATTTCTCCCCTTCAGGCCAGGCGGGTCCCAGCCCCCCCCTGTCCGATCTTCAGATTTGATGGATTGTCGCGATTAGCAAGAAGCAGCCAGAAAACACCAGAGAGACCTTTCAATACCTGCCAGCCCTTTGGCTTGGTAATTTTAGGTATTTGTTCTCCAGAGACCTCAGTTGGATTTTAATCTGTATATCAGGGTCAAATGCTTCAACGCTGTAACTATCTCTCCACTTGCCTTGGGCTGGTTGCAGATTATTGGGCCTCTGATTTACCCTTGGAGAATAACAGTGACCCGGTTCTCGAAGAGATCAAATAAGAATTGGCCGTTATAAATCACCGAGGAAGGAAAGATGGGGGGGGGGGGGAGCAGATTCTTCCAAGCCAACACACTTCCTGATGGCCTATGCAGAGCTGTTTGCATCGGAGGGAATATTCAAATCCTGAATCACATATAACTTGAGATCTATTTAGTGCCAGGATATAATTGGCTTTTATGTACGATGCCACCTCTGCAAAAGCCAATTTCATATTGGCTTCCACTTAAGCATCAGGCGTTGCTTAAGCATTCTTAATGGTGCCAGCCTTTCTTTCCTCGTTGTCTACTTGTCAGGCCACAAGAGCGGTTCTGTTTCCAAGCAGAGTGGATCTCCATTACGCAGATTTGAAGTGACTGCATAGTCACTCACTTAGCTGTGCCTTACTTGCCATCTAAACCTATTTAAATCACCAGAGTTTGCCCCCCCCTCTCTCTCTCTCTCTCTCTCTCTCTCTCTCTCTCTCTCTCTCTCTCTCTCTCTCTCTCTCTCTCTCTCTCTCTCTCTCTCTCTCTCTCTCCAGTCATTCAGATCGACACCTGAGATGCCATCACAAAATGTATGCCAGCAAAAATTCTAACTCTCAATTTATCCCAGATGGGTTGCGATTCCCAGCCCATATCTTCAGCAAACAACTGAAGATATGGACAACAAATTGCTTTGCCTAACTTCAACCTTTGTTACATGAAATAGAAAAAAAAGCAGAAAAATCTTCCAATTTTGTGGAAGATGTGCCTATTGCATACTGCTATCTATTGCATATGCATGTATCTATTAAATATACTTGTAAATGTACCCACAAATATGAAGTTTGCATTCATGTACTTGTCAATTGGTACCTCAAATTCCTCTTATTCAAAAGAATATGTATATGTATCAGAAGTGGTATTCAGCAGGTTCTGACCAGTTCTGGAGAACCAGTAGCAGAAATTTTGAGTAGTTTAGAGAGCCGGTAAATACCACCTCTGACTGGCCCTGCCCCCATCTACTGTATTCTCTGCCTCCCGAGTCCCAGCTGATGGGGAGGAAATGGGGATTTTGAAGTATCCTTTCCCTGGAGTGGGGAGGGAATGGAGATTTTACAGTATCCTTCACCTGTCATGCCCACCAAGCCACACCCACCAAGTGATACCACTCCCACCAAGTCATGCCCACAGAACTGGTAGTAAAATTTATTGAATCCCATTACTGATATGCATATATGTATGTATGATGTTCTTGTACAAGATATTAATATTTTTCTAAATTAAATAGTGATGTACAAAGGTATGTGGGTACATGGTTATTGTACATCTATTCCTCCAATAATTTGAAGTGTTTCAAAAACAGGGAGGGGGGGGGAGGAGAAATCTGCCAGTCTTAAGGATTAAAAAGAATTCTGCAAGATAGTTTATGGAAGGTAAATATGGATGTTTTACTACCAGCAGATCCATGCCAAGTCTGCCCATAACAAAAGTTTTGTCATGTAAATTTTAACAATTTATAAATTTAATTTATAATTTAATTTATATTTGTCATATAAATATAATAAATAAATACATACATTTAATATTTCTTGGGGGGGGAATCTAGAAAAGGTTCCCTGAAATTTTCCAGAAGTGGTTGTTGATTTTGCTTTCTAAAATGCACAAGGTGGCCAACAGATTCTCTATCTCATTTTAGTCTGTTTGTTTAAATAAGACATTGAACATATTCGGTTAATGGATTCTTATCTTGAACGTCTTGGAGTGCCTCTGTGATCCTCCAGAATTCCATTCTGGATTAAATGCCTGCCTTCTGATGTTTTGATAAGTTGTTATTTTTGTTGTATGAAACTCAGGGGGAAAAATGGATGTACAGTAGATGAATGGATTAGAGGCAGCCTTGGAAGAACAAGCAACCCTGCTGAATCATCAATATAGTCCAGCCTAGAGAGGCTGAAAGGAAATGATATCTACAAAGACACAGTCTTTTGCTAATCTCACCCACCTGTCATTGGAAAACTCGTAAAGAGATCACAGTCTCTCAGCAATTTGTGGTTTAATTAGAAATTGCCTGATTAAGAGGTTTCCAGGAAATACAAAACTATGCAGGTCCAAATACAAGCCATTTAAAGAGATATATACAGGATTTAAATGGGCATACAATTTTAGTTTAATTCAGTTTTAACTAAATTGGTACTTCTGGAAGTGCTAAAATTCTATTCCTGCCAAAGCAATTATCCTGCAGTTATACGAGATGGTAAAAATCTGTTCTGTCCAAGTAATCGTATTCTATGGTGTCTTGATCACAATTATTTATGACCCTCACATGGCCAGTAAGAATGTATTTGATCCAGAAGATTCCATCTTACACGAAGAAAGGGCAGGATGGTACATAATACACACATTTCCTATATGATCCAAGAAACTACAATTCAGTTGCATCATTCAGAATGTATTACAATACTCAAATACTTCCATATCCAAAGTTGCCCACTTTAGGAGTGACCACAACACCATATCATGCAGTACAGGGGTGAATCAGATATCCTTCACCTGAATATTGAATAAAATGTTCAATCCCAAATATATGCAATTATATTTATAGAACAAAACTAAGCTGATCTATTTTTCCCCTTACACAAGTAAAGGAAGAAGTAAACATTATATTTGGTGGGAAGAGAAGACAATATCGTGTCTGGGCTGGTGGGCGGAGCCTCCCACCATCGCCACTACTGATTCGCCCAATCCGGGCCGAACCAGCAGAAACTCATCTCTGGTACTATCTAATTCAGGGCTGTCAAGCTTGTGGCCCGCGGGCCAGATGCATCACACACTGGCCACAGCCCCGCCTGACTTAGTAAGGGGGGAAAAGTTGCAATATGTCACGTGATGCCATGACAATGCAAGTTTGACACCCCTGGTCTAATTTATGGTTTTAATTGTAATTGTATTTTTAATTCCCTGTGCCACGGCTCGAGTCCCTTCAGGGAGAGAGAGCGGGTTATAAATTAAAATTATTATTATTATTATTATTATTACACACATTTACATCTGAAAGAACTTAGCTTCAGTGCTAAGATCTTTGCCTCGATGATGTGCAACTCCTCCCTCTAAGTACAGCCCATTATAGTTGTAGGAAGTTCAATCCCATTCCCCATAAGGAAACCATCTAAACTGATTGAACAGACTGGGGAAATGCAATGTAAACTCTTTAATTTAACAACAGTAAACAGACTATTTAGCAGACTAAACCATTGTTTCAACTGGGAAGCCGAGACTTTAGTCCAAGCTAAATCCAAGAACATTAGGAAATTCTTGGAAATTTGGAACTCAGACAAATCAATCATAATTAGACACATAGAAAAAAGCTTTATTCGCACACCATTCAAAAGAGCCAATGAAAGAAGGAAACAAAAAGACCAGAACATGTTCCCTCCAGGAGCAAATACCCAGATAAGCAGTGATTAATACTAGACAAACAATCAAACAGAAATCAATAGAAATCAAGGAATTACCAAGGGAAAAGAAAACCACACTCCCATCCACACTAACACTGCAAACTACTAAATACAATCAGGAAACAAACCCCACACTCAACAGCAGTGATGATGTTACCTAGTTATGTGATGAAATGGCTGTAAGCAAAATATTAAGCTAGGAGACCACCAAGGTCTCCACTGAGAAAACAAATTCCTTACTATGTTAACCTTTTAAAGAGGGAGAATGAAAGCCTGCAAAACTAATAGTCTTGGCTAAATTTAATAGAGAAGAAAAGAAAAGAAAGCAAAATTAAACATCTTCTCATTACATTCAATGATCTTTCCAGTGACATGCAAATGGCCTTTTATATATAGATAAAAGATTTTGTCTAGAATTTAAACCAGAAATTTGAAGATTTGAACAGACAATTGAAGCTAATAATTTAAAAAAAAATTAAACCAGAGAATTAATAATCAGTTTGATAATAATCAGTTTGATCTGTTGCAATAAACAATTTGCAACAGATCTGCGAAAAGTTTGAGAATAAGAAAAAGTCTTCATAAAGAAATAAGCCACTTGCAGAAATAAGCCACTTGATATATGAATATTTCTAGTAACACCAATTAATCCCCAACCCATTTTATATTTAGTATAAATAATTACTCATGTTTGATAGGACAGGTGTTTGAAGATATTCGTTCTAGCAAGACTCATTCTGCAAATTTATTTTTTGTTTGGAATGTCTTAAGGCAGTTTTATATCTATGGCGAAATTAGTATTAATGCATCATGGGAAAAAATGTAAAAGCTGAAAAGTAGAGGGAAAAGTAAGGAAACTTTTGAAAACACATACAAGATGACCTACATCCGAATTGTAAAAAGCTTTTATTGGTGCCAAACAGAAACTTAATTCCCTTTATGTACTTGAAACAAGATATTCATTGAATCATATAAAGAAAAGATATGGAGATTGAAGGGAATAAGTAGTCTCTTGGCTGAAACAGTTACAACAATGTACCATTATCTTTATTATTAAGGACACCCAGTGTAAAGTATGTAATGATTATGGTTTAACAAGTCAACATTTTGAAAATTAATGTATTCTCGACTGTAAAAGATCAAGTCAAACATAACCAAAGAAATTAATCTTTTGAATAAAATAGTTCTCAGTGAGATGAAGCATGAGGCAAACGATTTCTTCAGCTGCATTCTTATTTTTCCAAGAAATTACAGTTTCCGTTGAAAGTATAAAAACAGGAAAAGCCTTTGTTCTGGATGGTTATCTCATTGAATGAAATAAGATGCATATTGATTTTTCCCCCACCCTATTATTATGAGAGATCTACAAAAAGCACTTCTTAAATAAATCTTTTTTCCAACGTCCTTCAGTAGGATTTTGGTAACTATGATTTTGAAGGATGAAAAAGAACCTCTGACTGCTTAAACTAAAATAATGATATAAAAGGGTTGACAGTGACCCTGGTAGGTAGACTGCAGGGAGTAATGCTTATGATCATTCATGCTGCACAAACTGGCTTTATAAATTATTACTGAGGGTCTGATAATTCTAAAGAACTAACTGACATTCTGGATGCGTATTCAGAAAATATGAACCTGTGTGGTGGTCTCCTTGGATATGGAAGAAACTTTAACTATGCATTTCTTTCTTCTTTTTTTAATTAGATTAATATGAGCGTTCTACTCAGAATCTGATACTTTGCTTATTTTGGTAATGTTATTAGAAGAAGATTAAACATCCATCCATAGATCCAATTAAATCTATCTATCTATCTATCTATCTATCTATCTATCTATCTATCTATCTATCTATCTATCTATCTATCTATCTATCTATCTATCTATCTATTTATCTATCTATCCATCCATCCATCCATCCATCCTCCCACCCACCCAGCCACCCACCCACCTATTTATCATCTATCTATTGCAAGACATCAAGAATATCTTTTTTTTTTAAATAATTTGATATTCAAAAACCTAACACTAACACATTGTAGCTTCCCATTTTTTTCCACATAAAATCCCTTTCCATGCATCCCTTCAGCCGATTCGCTCCCACAGAGAGGGACTTCTCCGGGTGCCATCCACTAGGCAATGCCAGCGGGTGACGCCCAGGGGAAGGGCCTTCTCTGTGGCAGGCCCTACCTTCTGGAACGACCTACCCCCCGAACCTAGATCCATCACGGACCTCCGCTCCTTCCACCAGCAATTAAAAACTTACCTTTTCCAACAGGCCGGCCTGGCCTAACCTACTGTACTTAGCCTTAGTTAGTAGAGAAATTTTTATATTGGGTTTTACGGTAATTTTAACGGGGAGATCTTAGCACAGGGTGTTAGTTTAATATAGTTTTAAATATTTATGTATTTATTGTGATATATTGTGTTTTTATATTTCCTGTGCACCACCCCGAGTCCCTTCGGGGAGAGGGGGCGGTTAATAAGTCGAATTAAAGTAAAGTAAAATAAAAAATGGGAAGCTACAAACCTACAATCAGGACTGGATTTGATTGCTAGTGGTCATTGTATGTCAATGATATATTATTTCTTATTGATAGTTTGTATTTCCTACACAAAAAAATATTGTGCACTAGTTAATAGTTTATTGGGTTATTCAATTGATGGATTAAATCTCATATGTTTTCTATAGCCTCTAATATAAACAGATAGAGGAAGGAAGGAAGGAAGGAAGGAAGGAAGGAAGGAAGGAAGGAAGGAAGGAAGGAAGGAAGGAAGGAGGGAAGGAAGATTTTACAATACTTCTGTAAATACATAAGAGAATAAAATGAATCATGCATATCACTTTAAGAAGAATGAATATGCTAAAGATATGATTGAACAGAAATGGACTTACATTTTCTGTAAGATATTTTTTCAAAGATTTATAACATCTCTATCAAAATATTTTCAGTACGTCTTCAAGCAATCCCACTGTTGCTGACTCTGCAAAGCAAGTAAATTAAAATTTCTAATTTAATTTGCTAAATAAGCTATTTTATTGCCTGTTGATATAGCAGCCAAGTTTCTGATTGTTTTCCCATAGTGGACAGAAGCTGCTCACTAGTCTGCAAATGAGGTAGTAAAATTGCCTATTGTTCCAAAGAGGTAATTATTCAAAATCAGTGCAATTTGTTTGCGAACCTTTCAAAGTCATTCAGAAAAGCAGCTAGGATTTTATAAATGCTTTAAACAAACAAACAGCTTTTCCATCTATGATGACTGCAACACTATACGGCTCAGCTGGGAGTAAGCTCCATTAAGATCAGTGGGGCTTAGTTCTAAGAAAGCATTTGTGGGATCACAATATAAATAAACTAAAAGACATACACAGGGGGAATCTAATTCTTTTGATGCGGAGAATATAACATGCAGAAACAGGCCTCCTTGTGGATATCAAACAGCTAAGTTGCATTTTTCATTGAGTGCACTGCTTCTCAATCATGGGAACTTTAAAAAATGTGTGGACTTCAACTCCCAGAATTCCCCAGCCAGCCTGGGAATTCTGTGTATATGAGAATGTTCACCTGTACATTGCAAGCAAGCAAAGAAGGGGAAGTATTTGTTGGTTGGATTCATTTCTTCCTTTCTGTGCAGTGACAAGTACACTGAGAGCCATTTTGGTGTAGTGGTAGGTGCTGATGCAGAAACCAGGAGACTGTGAGTTCTAGTCCTGCCTTAGGCAGAAAAACTAGCTGAGTAACTTTGTGCCAGTCACTGTCTCTCAGCCCAATCTATCTCACAGGAGTGAAGTGGGGTGGAAGAATTAAGGAGAATATAGAAGAAGAAAGAAATACCGATAGTCCTTGATTTACAACAGTTCATTTAGTGACTTTCAAAGTTACAACGGCACTGAAATAAGTGACTTATAGCCACTTTTCCCATTTATGACCATTGCAACATTCCCATGGTCACATGATCAGAATTTAGATGCTTGGCAACTGACTCATATTTATGATGGTCACAGTGTCCCCGGGGTCATGTGAACCCATTTTGCGACCGTCTGACAAGCAAAATCAATGGAGAATCCAGATTCACTTAACAACCATGCTACTAATTTAACAACTGCAGCGATTTACTTAACAACTGGGGCGAGGAAACTCATAAAGTGGAGCCAAACTCACTTAACAACTGTCTCGCTTTGCAACAAAAAATTTGAGCTCAATTGAAGTCGTATGTCGAGAACTACCTGTATTAGGTATGTTCTCCTCCTTGAATGACTTATAAAAGTAATAAAAGTGGGATAAAAAATTCAGTAATAAGTGTGTGTGTGTGTGTGTTTTATGTGTGTGCTTATTGTCAATGCTTATTTATTTATGCAGATATCTTCCCCAAATCATTTAAAGACGTTGGGTGGGGGGAGGGGGACCCATCCATCCATTCACAATCCATGTGACAGGTTTCAGCAGCTTGAAATCAACAAAGAAACAGTTTTTAAAAACCCACACAAACACTTTTCACTTCCTTAGAATGTGCTGTGGCTACCATCACACCACAACACAATCTGGGTCAATAAATAAACAATCAGACAATAAAACAGGGGTGAAATTCAGCAGGTTCTGACAGATTCTGAAGAACCGGTAGCGGAAATTTTGAGTAGTTCAGAGAACCAGCAAATACCACCTCTGGCTGGCCCCAGAGTGAGGTGGAAATGGGGTTTTTGCAGTATCCTTTCTCCAGGATTTGGGAGGGAATGGAGATTTTGCAATATCCTTTCCCTTCCACGCCCACCAAGCCACACCCACAGAACCGGTAGTAAAAAAAATGAATTTCACCACTGTGATAAAATCCTCATTAGGAGTATCATACAATGAGTAACATCAGTTTCCCTTCTTCTCTTGAGACTTCTTTCAACCTGCCTTTGCATATTCTATCCATCACATTAGAACTAGCTCGCAACCCTTCCTGTCTTTCATTTGCACTGATAGTCTTAGTGAAGGGATGGACACTATGCTTGTAGGGCAATAACCTACATCAGGAAAGTTTTGCATACACGTGAATGTTTCCATTGGACCGGAAACCTTAGGCTTCTACTTCAGACAACCAAAGTTAAGCAGGGAGACAATTTCACTTGCCACATTATTCTCACTAAGGAGAAGGCAGCCCACCATTCCTCCATGTAATAGATTGGGTCCATCTGTATTTAGCTAAAATGTCTATTGGTAAACTGATTGGTGGGATGTTTTTTTTTACAAAGACTGGGCTAATAATGGCATTGCACTGTTTAATAATATCTTTAATAATCACTTATCCTGTTATTTACTTAATTTTGTTTTTTTATTTTGAATAGACAAATACAATTCTTTTTATTAAAGGTGTCAAGCACCAGAGAAATAAGAAGATCCAGGCAGTTCAAATTAATCAAAAGATTTATTGCAAGCTTATGCTTTCTACAAGAACTACTAACAATCAAAGCAAATTGTCAATAGATACTATCTAGATCCGCGCCAGTCCGGCTTCCGGCCCGGGCATAGCACCGAGACGGCATTGGTCGCGTTGGTTGATGATCTCTGGAGGGCCAGAGATGGGGGTTGTTCCTCCATCCTGGTCCTATTAGACCTCTCGGCGGCTTTCGATACCATCGACCATGGTATCCTATTGCATCGGCTGGGGGGGTTGGGGGTGGGAGGCACCGTTTTACGGTGGTTCTCCTCCTACCTCTCTGGCCGATCGCAATTTGTGTTGACAGGGGGGCAGAGATCGACCGCGAGACCCCTCACATGTGGGGTGCCTCAGGGGTCGGTCCTCTCGCCCCTCCTGTTCAACACATACATGAAGCCGCTGGGTGAGATCATCCGTGGTTTTGGGGTAGAATACCATCTGTACGCTGATGACACCCAGCTGTACATTTCTACCCCAAACCACCCCAACGATGCCGTAGCGGTGATGTGCCAGTGCCTGGAAGCTGTACGGATCTGGATGGGAAGTAACGGACTCAAGCTCAACCCGACCAAGACCGAGTGGCTGTGGTTTCCGGCTGCCCGATTCAACCAGCTTACTCCATCGCTGGCCATAGGGGGCGAACATCTTGCCCCTGTGGATGGGGCGCGCAATTTGGGTGTACTCCTGGATGCCCGGCTGTCCATGGAAAATCAGGTGACAGCCGTGGCCAGGAGGGCGTTTTACCAGGTTCGCCTGGTTCGCCAATTGCCCCCCTATTGGATCGGGACGCCCTTCGCACAGTCACTCATGCTCTCGTGACATCCCGACTGGACTATTGTAACTCTCTCTACATGGGGCTGCCCCTGAGGTGCACCCGGAGGCTTCAGCTAGTCCAGAATGCAGCCGCGCGAGCAATTATGGGGACCGCAAGGTCTACCCATGTAACACCGCTCTTGCGCGAGCTGCACTGGCTGCCTGTCGTCTTCCGGGTGCGCTTCAAGGTGCTAGTCATCATCTTTAAAGTGCTCCATGGCTCGGGACCTAGCTATCTGCAGGATCGGATTCTGCCTCACACGTCCTCACGGCCGATTCGCTCCCACAGAGAGGGGCTTCTCCGGGTGCCGTCCACTAGACTATGTCAGCGGGCGACACCCAGGGGAAGGGCGCTCTCTGTGGCGGGCCCGGCCCTCTGGAACGACCTTCCCCCCGACATTAGGACAACTACGGA
Source organism: Rhabdophis nuchalis (assembly GCA_039707465.1). Taxonomy (NCBI): domain Eukaryota; kingdom Metazoa; phylum Chordata; class Lepidosauria; order Squamata; family Natricidae; genus Rhabdophis; species Rhabdophis nuchalis. The sequence goes on along the minus strand of CM077644.1, from coordinate 161,699,466 downwards.
CCTCCGCTCCTTCCGTCTTAAATTGAAAACTTACTTTTTCCGTCTGGCCGGCCTGGGATAGCCTCCTTGCCTTGGGATTTTATAGAATAGGTTTTAGTTAATTGGGATTTTAGCACAGGGTTTATTTAATTGGCTTTTAAATTTTGTTGTTTATTTATTGTTGTTATATATTGCTTTTATGCTACCTGTGCACCGCCCCGAGTCCCCGTGGGGAGAGGGGGCGGTATAGAAACAATAAAATTATTATTATTATTATTATTATTAAGAGTCGGAGGAATTCAAGGTGGGCTCGGCTTAGGTCTGCTGTAGGTGCAAAGGGACTAATGACATATTTGCCCCCCCCCCTCAGGCTCAAGCTGGTCATCTAACAGTAACAGAGTTGGGTGGGACCTTGGAGGTCATCTAGTCCAACCCCCTTGCTCACGCAGGAGATCTGTACTAGGGTTTCGAACTGCCAAACTGCTGATCTTTCTGAACAACAAGCTCAGTGTCTTAGCCACTGAGCCACTTAGAAATCTCCTACAAAAGATTTCCCATTAGTCAGTAATGATCTGGACATGTCCCCATTGTTTTCTTGGCAAGATTTTGAAAATGGTTTGCCATTGCCTCGTTCCTAAGCTTGAGGTAGAGTGTCTGGCTTAAGGTCATCCTGTTGGCTTTATGCCTTAGACGGGATAGAATTTACAAACCCCTCTTTTCAACTTGGTGTATTTAACCACTAAACAAAACAGGCTTTCTTATTGAAGGTTAGTAATTAATAAAAGAAAATTGAATGTTATATACTTAGTGAAGGGGAAAAGGAAATTGCAGAAAAACTGATGGATGGAGCAACTAATTTTCACTGGTCAATATACTGGTGAGGCAATTTTCCCCAAGTCACTTTTTGCAATTTTTTCCCCCCATCAGGGCATATGATATAATATTCCTATTTGAACATTTTGCATCACAAAAATCTCATTGTGATGTACTAATATGTTATAAAAAATTAAATTCTTATAATTTTTCCAATTTCGTTATCACAAAGTTTTTATTTGCTTTCCATGCTCATACTTGGGCTATACCTTGTGGGGAGGAGGAAGATGTGAGTCTTTGCAATGCTTGATTTATAACCTCATTGAAAATAGTTAGAATTGTCAGAATAGTTAAATCCATGTCACAGGGCTTACCAAAACAAAGTACTTTTCTGCCATAACTGAGAGCCCTCTGGCTCTAATCCATAGCCTGCCCTCTCGGTACAAAAACCAAGCTAGTTGTCTTCTTATTGACATATATCTGTAAAAGTAAATCATGCATTAAGCACAGCTTAATTTGTGGGAAATGGCTGGAACTGGGGATTAAGCAAACAGATAATGGACCTTTTAATTCTGGTTCATTGGTTTGAATAGGCCCAGGACACTTATAACTAGAGTTCTGCAGAAAGAATGCGTAGATGAGAAAACTCATCCAAGCAAAAGCTGCATTTGAGTTAAACAAATATGACTTTTCTTTTCCATCATCATGTGGTAAAAGACAAAAATATAGCAACTAATTTCCTCTGTTTCTTGATGTTCACACTGTATCATCGTTAAAGGATACCTAATGAAGAATGTGAAGGTTGGATCATAAGGAAGGCTGGGCGGCCAAGAATGGAGGTCTTTGAACTATGGTGCTGGAGAAGACTCCTGCGAGTCTCTTGGACTGCAAGGTGATCAAACTGGTCAGTCCTAGAGGAGATCATCCTTGACTGTTCTTTAGAAAGCCAGATCCTGAAGATGAAACTCAAATATTGTGGCCACCTAATGAGAAGGAAGGACTCACTGGAGAAGAGCCTAATGCTGGGAAAGATTGAGGGCAAAAGAAGAAGGGGCCAACAAAGAATGAGGTGGCTGGATGGAGTCACCAAAGCAGAATGTGTGAGCCTAAATGGACTCCAGAGGATGGTAGAGTACAGGAAGGCCTGGAGGAACATCATCCATGGGGTCGTGATGGGTTGGACATAACTTCGCAATTCACAACAACAACAATAAAGTATGCCACCAACAACAGCTTCAGTGAAAGAAAAAGAGTTATGAAAAGTTTATTGCAGGAACATCTATGTGGATGCTGCAGTTTTCTCATTGCTTGGTATACATGGAAGGTCTTAATAAACCCCCACCAGCAAGGTACAAGGCAGGTAGCTCTGATATAATACTTTCTTTCATCCCTTAGTTCTAAATGGCAGCTATTCATTTCTGTAGCTTTCTGGTGAGTTTCAATGCTCTGATGATACTCAACCTTCCTTACTGCAATGAATGATACACAGGACAGTTTTGAAGGTTAACAAGAAACTGGTCATTAATAACACAGCCAGGCAATGGAATTCGTTGATGGAAAATATCTTTCCTGGGTTTAAAAAGAAAGAAAGAAAAAGCCTCTTTGCTGTGTGTAATATGTTGGATTTGACATTTATGATATGGAATATCTAAATCAGGTGCCATATAAAGTGGCTTATCATCAGTCCATGGACCCCTTGGGGGTTGGTGGGTAGATTCAGATTCACAAATACAGTACCTTTTTGTAAGAAAACATTGGGGTGTCCCTGAACCTTTCTCATGAGAAGGAAATAATATTCAACAATTTAATTAATGACAAACTGAGAAGAGACATGTCATCATACTAATTTCTAAAACTGTTCATTGCTGAAACATGGTATGTTGTATTCCATGCTGGACATCTTGCCAGAGATGCTGAATTTCCCTATAATTAGTGCAAGCACTTTGACCAAGAAAGTATTTGTGGGCTTGGTAAAACAAAACAATATTAACACATAGGCAATGATAATGAAAATTGAAAAACCCATGTTGTGGGAAACTGCTTTCCAAGCTTAGTTATTTACTTGCATACATTTAATTACCTGACTAGGTTATATCATCAGGGGCTAGTGGATCAGTGGTGGGATTAAAAAAAATTACTACTGATTATGTGGGCGTGGCTTGGTAGGTATGGCATGGCTTGGTGGGCATGGCAGGGGAAGGATACTATAAAATCTCCATTCCCTCCCCATTCCAGGGGAAGGTTACTGCAAAACATCCATTCCCTCCCAATCAGCTGGAACTCAGGAGGCAGAAAATAGATGGGGCCAGTCAGAGGTGGCATTTGCCGGTTCTCTGAACTACTTAACATTTCTGCTACTGGTTCTCCAGAACCTGCTGAATACCACCTCTGTAGTGGATGTGGGGTTTGCTTCCTGTTTTCCTTGCCAGTTTTGATGGCAATTTTCTTATTGGTGGATCCTTGATTTGGATATTGTTTTCTGTTTGTTTGTCTGGTGTTAATTCCTGCTTATCTGGATGTTGGCTGCTGGAGAGGATATGTTTTGGTCTTCTCTTTTTTTAATTGTCTATTTGGAATAGTGTGTAAATATAGTTTACCTCAATGTGTCTATTGATGGGTGGTTTATCTGCAGATTAAGCTTCCAGGAATTCTTTAACCCCAATATCCTGATTTAACTGACAATTTGATTTATTCTAACAGTGGCAATGGTACAGTATCATTCACCATAGGAACATAGGAGAAGTCATGTGAGACACAACACTCTGCAATTATCAAACATCTTCCCTCTCCTTATTCTCCACTATCTGCTATCTTGATCTACCTAAATTGGTAGATCTTTCCTGAGAGATAGGATCTTGAAACCAGGCATAACTCTAAACAAATCTTGGGAAACCAGAAAAAAGGGTAACCCTAAAACAGCATGAGTTAAAAAGGCAGACCAATATCTAGTTTATATTCTGAAAGCTGTTTCAATGTCTAATTCTTTCACAGTTTTCAAAAATTCAAAATAGGACAAAGGCAAACACTTTTACTGAGTTCTATCCATACTTCCTTGCACTCTCACCCCTTGGCCATCTGCTAGCTGACTTTGGCTCAAATCTGCTAGGGTCACCGAGGACCAATACTTCAGCGAACAGATTCTCTTGAACAGAAGGTCTCTATGTCCTCCTTACCTTTTGTTGCGATAAAATAGTTTGCACCAAGAAAAACAACTGATCTGAGGGTTGAAGGAGGAGACCTCCACAGAGTTGGCTTCTCTTTTTCATCTCTCTCTCTCTCTCTCTCTCTCTCTCTCTCTCTCTCTCTCTCTCTCTCTCTCTCTCTCTCTCTCTCTCTCTCTCTCTCTCTCTCCTAATAAGTTGCTGCTTGCTGGTGTCTGTAGGCATGGCTACTCTGTTTATACCAGACAGAGTCCAATGCAAGTGATCCTTAAAATTAGGCTTGGCGACTAGGGGTGTCTTGACCATATGCCCCAACTATCGTGAAAGCACAACTGAGAAACTCAGACCCAGAAAGGAAGAGTGCATTGAGTTTGGAGCTATAGGTTTGATAACAGACAGTTGTTTGCTGAACAGCTGCAAAGAAACAGGTGGACAATGTGATATGTGGAAGAGGAGTGATGATTAGAAGTAGTTTAGTGCTTCCATTCTCCCAAAAGCCTCCTTCCCGATTCTTAGCTCCTTGCCAAGATTTCCAGTTTAAAAAAAAAAAAGGCACATTGCAGAAGAGGTTGCAGCTGACCATGGAAGAAGCGGCTGCACCGCCTTTCCCAACACTTCTCACACGAACATTGTTTTCTTCCCCGGTTTACAGTTCTTCAATAGTGACCTAGGATAGCCAAGTAGGCTGTGCCTATGTGCTGGCATCTACCTGAGACACAATGGATGGAAATGACAGAGGCATTTGATACCCAAATCACCCCAGATACTCAAATTAGACCCTGTAGGTAGTGCTGTGTAGTGATTGAGTAGGAATATTTTGTGTTGCTTTCTTATATTGAACTTTATTTCGCCATCGTACGATTTACACGTATGAAAACGGCATTAAAAACATTAACACTCTTCGCCAATCACAAACAAATATGTGAGGTAGAACTAAAGGCAGTGGTGGGATCTTTTTTCAAGAATCAAAGAGAAAAACACTCATACACACTTTAGTAATTGGTTCACATGAAAGAAGAACTTCTCAACTTGAACATTCTGATAAACAATGTTCTATGGACATTGAAACAGTGTTAAAATTAAATGAAGGTGTTCCAAGTTGAAATAGCTATGTACAAGGCCCATTTTGTAGGTAATACTTGCTCTCCTCCCCACACCCCTTGTGTTACTGTTGCTGTTGTTATTACAGGGAGACTTTCTAGTTCAGAGATAACTTCTGTGCTATATTTTCAGATGTTCCTTTCATACATCTTTGTAACAGCTGTTTGGTTTCATTTCCCCTTTATAGACTTTATTTATTTGTTTGTTTGTTTGTTTGTTTTGTTTTCTTGTATTTTTTTCTGAATGTCTTAAATATTACTTTTCTTTTTTATTACTGGAGGACATTTTAAAAAGATTTTATAGTGATCTTAGTATTTTATCATGACATCCAGCCCTCTCAATTCCTGGCAAATAGCTGGGGAAGAAATGGAAGTAGAGATAGATTTTATTTTCCTGGACTCCAAGATTACTGCAGACGGGGACTGCAGCCAAGAAATTAAAAGACGCTTACTCCTGGGGAGGAAAGCCATGGCAAATCTAGGCAGCATACTAAAAAGCAGAGACATCACCCTGCCAACAAAAGTGTGTATAGTCAAGGCTATGGTTTTTCCAGTTGCAATTAATGGCTGTGAAAGTTGGACCATAAGAAAGGCTGAACACCAAAGAATTGAGGCCTTTGAACTATGGTGCTGGAGAAAGACTCCTGCGAGTCCCTTGGACTGCAAGGCGATCAAACCAGTCAGTCCTAGAGAAGATCAACCCTGACTGCTCTTTAGAAGGCCAGATCCTGAAGATGAAACTCAAATACTTTGGCCACCTAATGAGAAGGAAGGACTCACTGGAGAAGAGCCTAATGCTGGGAAAGATTGAGGGCAAAAGAAGAAGGGGACGACAGAGAATGAGGTGGCTGGCTGGAGTCACCGAAGCAGTAGGCATGAGCTTAAACTGATTCCAGAGGATGGTAGAGGACAGGAAGGCCTGGAGGAAGGTTGTCTATGGGGTTGTGATGGGTGAGCCACAACTTCACAATTCACAACAACAACATTTTATTCTAATTCATTGGGCAGCAAAACATTGAAGGGTATGCTCACTTCTTACACTGTTTCTTTAAAAGCTGCTTAAGAAAAAGCCTTGCTCTAAAATCCTTCTGTGCTCCATCCCACACACATACTTTCTTCCCTTTTAATTTATTTTTTAAAAAATGTTCACATCTTCTGTTCTGTTCTTCGTGTTTGCAATCGCTGTGTTTGAACTCAATTTTTGTTTGCTCTGCAATTGTTGTTAAAGATATGACACCAAGTTCCTTCTCAGACCAGGTGCTCCAAAATCATTTTAGTCTGGCAGCGAGCTTTGCGTCTAGGTTTTCCCATTATGCAGCAACACATTTGTTACACAACATTCATGGCATCTGAATCGCCAACTAGTCTCACGAGTTCAAAGGCCAATGAAGTCATCAAGTCCTGGGAAGAGTTGAAAGGAGCTTCAATCTGCTCCTGTTTTCATGAAAGAGCAGTCATGGGCTTGAGCATGTAATGTTGGATCATATTTACAAATACCGTCTAAACATTGTCAATGGACAAGCAGCGGAGAGATAGTACAGAAACAGATGGCCATGTTTGCAGCTTTGGGATAGAATTTAGGCACATATTTGCCATCTGCCTGCACAGCATTTTCAGAAACTTAGCATTTAGGAAAGTTTATGGCACCAAAGCTTATGAGCAATAAGAGAGAGATTATGGAATTCTTGCATTCAATCAAACACTTTTTAAACAATGTATCTGTGAACGCACGGAAGAAACACAACCCACTATTGTTTCCTCCTTCAAGACATCCTGTCCCTGATTGTTTGAATCATCCTTCTTCCTCTTTTTTTTTTTTTCCTGAAGAGCAAAATATGCAAACTGTTCTTTTATGAGACTCAGTGGTTTTCGCGGGGCGTTGTGCAAAACTGCATACAAGTTAATGGAGCTCGTAGTGTTCACTGATGCTGGGATACCTGTTGTTTCATTTCTCCCACTATGTTTTAATAGATTTTGCTGCCTTCTTTTTCCCCCCTCATCTCTTTGATAAAGATGAAAAAGGTTTGCGGGAGATGAATCAGCCCAAAACCATCCAAAGAAAGACTTAGGTCAGTGATGGCTTTTTGTCATTGTGTGCCGAAAGTGCGCGTGTGACAGCAAACACACTTATGTGCCTGAACCCAAAATGCAATGTGCGCTTGACACTCCCCTGTGTGCTCCGCCCCTCTGTGCATGCATGTGTGACTCCTCCTGTGCTCCCCCCACCTTCCGCGCATGCACACATGAGCCCCCCCATCCCGTTTTGGACCTAGTAGGCTTCCCTGGAGTCTCCTGTGACCAAAAACAGGCTGTGGGGTGCACACCATTCCCCTGCACCCTGTTTTGAACCTGGCACACCTCCCTGCAGCCACCTGGAACCAAAAACAGACCACAGGGGGAGTGCCGCATCCCCCTGTGATCCCTCCACCCCCACACATGTGTACATGCCCCCTGCGTGTGCACGGCAGAGACCTGAAAATTGGCTGGCTAGCAGGAGGCACATGCACATTTGCAGTAGAGATGAGCTGGGATGACAGATTGCATGCCCACAAAGAGGGCTTTGCATGGCACCTGCATCACGCATGGCCATAGGTTCACCATCACGGCCCTAGATGTTAAGCTAATGGGCTAGGACTGAAAAGTTATAAATTCAAGAATACCCTCAATTTTTGAAATTCCCCAGGTGGAGGTTAAGACAGTTAGTGTCACTTTCAACTCCACTGCTGATAAAATGAGGTGTGATCCTTGGTAAGCCACATTTAACTCTTGAAGGAGACTGTGACACAGGGGTGTCAAACTTGACTTCATAGAGGGCCACATTAGGATTGTGTTTGACGTCCGGGGGGGCTGTGGGAGGGGTTGTGACTTCTCAATCATGCAGGTTATACAGAGAGTTAAGCGAAAAGATGGGGGAGAGGCACAATGAGTCAGTGGTTAAAGATACTGAGCTTGTCAACTGGAAAGCATGACAGCCCAGGTTGGAGACTCAAGTGTTGCATGAGTTCTCAAGTGTTGCATGTGCCCCAGCTCTTGCACATCTAGCTGTTCGAAAGCATGCAAATCAAGGAGATAAATAGGTACTAGGTAAAAATGTTCCATGCGCTTCAACCAGGGGTGGATTCACTTAGCTTTCCTACCGGTTCACAAATGTGCATGTGTGCGTGTGTGCTAAGCCTTCCATGCATGCACTTTTGGTGAAAAAGGGTCTAAATGGGATGCCATAGAGCTTGGGCGGTTGGGCGGGGCTACCCATGATTTCCGCTACTGGTTCAGGCAAACCGGTCTGAACCGGTAGAATACCGCCTCTGGACTCAGAATATAGTCAGGCTGGCCACATGACCATGGAAGTGTCTTCGGACAATGCTGGCTGCCTTAGCTAAGAACGGAGATGAGCTCTGCCCCTTAGAGTTGGACTCAACTGGACAGGGGAAACATTTACGTTTATAGCAACAGCAGTAGTGCTTAGATTTATATACCGCTTCATAATACCTCACAGCCCTGTCTAAGCAGTTTACAAAGTCAGCATTCATGCCCCAACAATCTGGGTCCTCATTTTATCCCCCTCGGAAGGATGGAAGGCTGAGTCAACCTGGAGCTGGTCAGGATCAAACTGCTGGCAGTGGAAGGCAGAGTTAACCTTCAATATTGCATTCTAACCACTATAGCTCCTTTACCTTAAGCTAGAAGAATTCAGCAAGGAAGAGTAGAAAAATATTCAAATATAAGTATAGAGGAGCTCTTAACTAGCGACAAGAACCATTTTGAAGTTTTATTTCTACCAAAGGAAGTATTAGAAAGTACTGATTGAAAAGGTGTCCACATTTTTGTCCTGCTGTATTCCCTGTTCCCTTATTTTGAACTTGTAAACAAGCCACAGAGAAATAGAATGCATTCGGATTGTGCTTAATTTTGTTCCATGCAGAGACAGTGTCAGTTTTGTTTACTTGGGGATTTACTGAAACATACTATCTGAGTAAATGTCTCCATAAACTGTAACACATCCCTTTAATTCCTAGGAAACCAAAGCTAGATTAATCCAATCCTAAATACACACAGATTCAGTTCCATTGGAAGTATATTTGGATGTTCTAATCATGCTAGATTGTGCAATAGAATTAACACATACATCAAAGACCATTTATGTTCATCTTTTTCAATATTTTTAAAAAAATATATGGGGGAGGGAGATTAAAAAGTCTGAAAAGTGTGTAAGAAACTAAACTATTCATTTAAAGAAGTCAGCAGTTTTTCTTTGCCCTGCCCTCCTCCAAAATATTTTCTAATTAGGAATTTTACATTAAAAACACACACCAGAGAACGAAAGCAGGATGATCCACAATTTTGTTTTTCTGTGCTTGAACAAGTTCAATTAAGAACTGGGTACACAACGAAATGTTTCTAAAGATTCTGTATTATTTGCTAGAACAGGGTTTTTCAAAATGGCTTCCATGATGGGATTTTGTAAAAGGCTAAGAGCAAAACAAAACAAAAACATTTTTAAAGTAGCTGATGTACTGTCACTAAAGCTTTGCCTCTTGACCACAGAGTTCCAGCTTTTATTTTTATAACAAACAGATTGCATGGCCTGAAAAAAAAAAGTTTGTGTTAGGGAATATTGCATATAAAACAACATAGTTTCAATAGTTTTCAACAGCAAATAAAATATAACCCTTTAGACAAGAATGCTGCTATGCTAAAAATAATAATACTATCTGGTTTGGTCTAATTACCAGATACTCCCAGGTAACATTGCTCATGCACAGGCTGCACTGGCTGCCTGTGGCCTTTCGGGTGCGTTTCAAGGTGTTGGTTATCATCTTTAAAGCGCTCCATGGCACAGGACCTAGTTATTTGTGGGATCGTATCCTGCCCCATACATCCTTTCGGCCGATTCGCTCTCACAGAGAGGGACTTCTCTGGGTGCCGTCCACTAGGCAATGCCAGCGGGCGACGCCCAGGGGAAGGGCCTTCTCTGTGATGGGCCCGAACCTTTGGAATGACCTTCCCCCTGATATTAGAACGACCACGGACCTCCGCTCCTTCCACCAGAAACTCAAAACCCACCTGTTTCATCTAGCCGACCTGGCCTAACTTCATGCCCGCCCCAGTCTGTAATTTTTAATTATTTTATTCGGTTTTATGGGTCTAGTTTTAATTTTTATAAATTTATACAGAGGACTATTTAATTCGATTTTAGTTTATATGTATTGTTATAGTTTTGATAATTTCAATTCTACCTGTACACCGCCCCGGGTCCCTTCGGGGAGAGGGTGCAGTTAATAAATCCGAATTTGATTGATTTGATTGATTGATTGAGAGGGGGCGGTCTAGAAATCTAATTAAATAAATAATAAATAAATAATGGTGAAGGTAGCAGCCTAGAAATCAGGAGATAATGTGCCGATCTCTGTTTCAAAACCAAAGAGCCAGCGCTGTCCGAAGACATCTCCGTGATCATGTGGTCGGCATGACTAAACACCGAAGGCACATGGAACTTTGTTACCTTCCCACCAAAGGTGGTCGCTATTTTACTATTTGTATTTTTACATGCTTTTGAACTGCTAGGTTGGTAGAAGCTGGGACAAGTCACTCCATTACACTACACTAGGGATTTGAACTGCCTAACTGCCAACCTTTCTGATTGACAAGCACAGCAACTGAGCCACCATGACATTATGACTATTTGGAGCCTTTCCACAACATGATTATTTGACCCCTACGCCAATTCACTGTGGCCAACTCACTGCAGCCAAGTCGCCATGGCCAACTTGCCACAATACGACTCACCATGAGACACGAGTTAGACTAAAAGTGAGGAATCTATATAAATAAAAATATAACAAGAGTTTGTTCAACACCGCTAATCTCCGAAAGTACTGCACTGATCGCTTCCAAATTTTTACACAACGTTCCTTTCAAATACGGCACCAATGATACATATAGATTGTGTAGATATCACACCTGAAGGCTCACGGAATGCTGTTCCACCATAGTGGTCCCTATTTTTCTACTTTCATTTTTACATGCTTTTGAACTGCTAGGTTGGCAGAAGCTGGGACAAATAACGGGAGCTCACTCCATTACTCAGCACTAGGGATTCAAACCACCAAACTGCCAACCTTTCTGATCGACAAGCTCAGCGTCTTAGCCTCTGAGCCAACGCATCCCCTACCTTAAGCTAGGGTGTGATAAAAATAAAATAAAGAAGGTACCATCCATATTTCTGGGGGAAGGTTCTTTCTTTTCTTTCTTTTCTTTTTTTGCATTTGTATACTGCCCTATCTCCCTAACGGGACTCAGGGCGGTGCACAGGAAGTAGTAAAAGCAGCAACAATAAATACAGTAAAAATAGTATAAGAATAGATTAAATTTAACACCCCGTGCTAAAATTAGATTTAAAACCCTTACTAAAAACTCTAAAAACTATGCCAGGCCGGCCGCATGAAACAAGTGTGTTTTTAATGTCTGGCGGAAGAGGCGCAGGTCCGTGATTGTACGAAGGTCAGGGGGGGCAGGTCATTCCAGAGGGCAGGGCCTGCCACAGAGAAGGCTCTTCCCCTGGGGGCCGCCAGCTGGCATTGTCCGGCAGACGGCACCCTGAGGAGGCGCTCCCTGTGGGAACGGACAGGTTGAAGGGAGGTATGTGGTAGGAGGTGGTCCCGCAAGGTTGTCGTGTGTGTGTGTGTGTGTGTGTGTGTGTAACCACAACAGACAAGGCACGCTTCCTTAGTCCCATGAGATGGCAATGTTTAATAGGTTGCCTGTCTCACCTGCTTAGAAAGAAAAAAAGGTTTCCCACTTCTTGGTGGCCTATTAATATGTTGTGCACAGAACTTTTGCTCTGGCAGTTTAAGAAAACAGAATGAAAAAGAAGACAACTCTGCATTAGAATATATCTCCAGAAAGTCCAGCCATGTAAAACAAGCCTCAGAGGCCAATGTGGTTAAGTGGCAACATAAATAACCATATTGGTGATAACTAGAAAGCTTTTTAACAGCATAAGCAATCTGGTAAGGAGGAAAATGGAAAGCTCCATGAAGCTAAGTAATAGGAAAGAAAGAGATGGTTATTTTCATTAGCTACCAGGAGCTTTAGGGAGTGACTTGATTGGGGTGCTAAATAAAAGGTAGGCTGGGAAAAAATATCCTAATGTAAATACGACTGGGGGCAGAGGGTGGTTGATAAATGTGCCACAAAGCCAGCATTCAGACGCTATAGATCACACTCCTGAATATTTTGCAAGGGAATAAAGTCCACTGCACATAATGCGGCTTGATCTGAATTAGCAAGGAATGGGAGAATATTTTAATCAGTTTGCTTTCTAATGTAAACACTGAGTCTAGAAATTCCAAACCTGTCTCTATAAAAATGTCTTTCTGTCTGTGTCTCTGTCTGTCTGTCTGTCTGTCTGTCTGTCTCTGTCTCTCTCATCAATCTATCTCTCCAGCCATCCTTTATCATCTATCCTTATCATCTCTCTTCTGTCATCTAATAATAATAAATAATAAATTTTAATTTACAACCCGCTCTCTCTCCCCGAAGGGACTCGAGGCGGGGCACAGGGAATTTAAAATACATATAAAATCACAAACATAATCCAATATAAAATAAAATTAAACTAACCCTGCGCTAAAATCCCATTATTAAAACTAGAAATTAATCGTAAAAACCCTAAAAACAGTTGATTATCCTAGGCCGGCCAAGCAGAAAAAGTGTGTTTTTAATTTTTGACGGAAGCAGCGGAGGTCCGTAGTTGTTCTAATTTCGGGGGGAAGGACGTTCCAGAGGGTCGGGCCCGCCACAGAGAAGGCCCTTCCCCTGGGCGTCACCCGCTGTCATAGCCTAGTGGACGGCACCCGGAGGAGTCCCTCTCTGTGGGAGCGAATCGGCCGCAGGGATGTATGGGGCAGGATCCGATCCCGCAGATAGCTAGGTCCCGTGCCTGTCTGTCTGTCTGTCTGTCTGTCTGTCTGTCTGTCTGTCTGTCTGTCTGTCTGTCTGTCTGTCTGTCTGTCTGTCTGTCTGTCTGTCTGTCTGTCTGTCTGTCTATCTATCTATCTATCTATCTATCTATCTATCTATCTATCTATCTATCTATCTATCTATCTATCTATCTTGCACACACACCCCAAACACACAAACACAAATACATAGAGAGAAAGTTACATGTCAAGATTCAGTTGCTGGATGTTCTGGTGCAGTTTAATTCAACCACCCCTAACATACATTTGTGCAAAACAACAACAACAGCCCAAGAGATGTGGAAAATTGCCTCCAAATCCATGATATTTAGTAAAAATTCTTATGAACATTAGGTATACATGCAAAACATCTCCTTGATTGGAGAAGTTGCTCTAAGATAAAAAAAATCCTCTTTCTCAGCAATGAAACTGCAAGGTGAGTATAACTTTATTTATTCAAAACTTGCAAAGACACGCAGTAGCACTCAAGCAGCATCTACCTTTGCAAGCCACAATCCATCAGATGAAAAGAAGGAAGCTGTTCTTAGCACGGTAAAGCTCTCCCAAATAGTTCCATGGTCAGATCAGTCCAAAGCCAGTTCACATTCATTCATCAGATGCATAAATATGCATCCTGGGAGCCATGCTAAAGATAAAGGTTCCCTTTGCACATATATGCTAGTCGTTCCTGATTCTAAGGGGTGACGCTCATCTCCATTTCAAAGCCGAAAAGCCAGCGCTGTCCAAAGACGTCTCCATGGTCATGTGGCTGGCATGACTAAACACTGAAGGCGCACAGAACTCTGCTACCTTCCCACCAAAGGTGGTCCCTATTTTTCTATTTGTATTTTTACATGCTTTCGAACTGCTAGGTTGGCAGACGCTGGGACAAGTCACTCCATTACACTACACTAGGGATTTGAATTGCCGAACTGCCAACCTTTCTGATTGACAAGCTCAGCATCTTAGCCACTGAGCCACCGCGACAACATGACTATTTGGAGCCTTTCCACAACATGATTATTTGACCCCTACACCAATTCACTGTGGCCAACTCATGGCAGCCAACTCGCCATGGCCAACTTGCCACAGTATGACTCACTGTAGGACAAGAGTTAGACCAGGGGTTTCCAAACTTGGCAACTTTAAGACTTGTGGACTTCAGGACTTGTGGAGTGAAGTCCACAAGTCTTAAAATTGCCAAGTTTGGGAACCCCTGAGTTAGACTAATATTGAGGAATTAGTAGAATAAAATCACTAAAGAAAGGATGCAAAAGGAGGGACAAAGTGAAATGTAAATGACAAATACATTTCTAAAATGAGTCAATAATAGAAATAGTGAAAGAATACTATGAAAAGTTATATGATACAGAAAATCAATCTATGGAAAAAATTACGCAATGCATGGAAGCCAACCTAGAAAATTTTAGAACTATACTAAATAACGAAAAGTAACAATGTGGAAACTAACGATGAAAAGACGGAACAATGACAATGACAATGACAAAAATTAAAATAGTGGTTTCATTATTTTAAACAATTAAACTGAATTGAATTGTCCTGCAGCCAGTTATCCCATGGCAAGTTGGTCGTAGCGAGTTATCCCACAGTGAGGTGGCCATGGCAAATTGGCTGTTGCGAATTAGCTGTTGAAAATCATTTCATTCCAGTCTCACTTTTCCCCCCCTCAACCATTGTTGAGGACTACCTGTATTAGTATTCTTGAAGGACTAATTCATGGGTATCCAACCTTTTGGTTGCCTGGTCCACACTGAGTGAAGAGGAATTGTCTTCCTCTTCACTCAGTGTATATATATATATATATATGCTGGCATAGCTGGCTTCGGGGATTTTCCCGTGTATGAGGCATAGAAAAGTTGTTGCAACGTTTCGACAAGATCTCACTTGTCATCATCAGGCAGGCTGATGATGACAAGTGAGATCTTGTCGAAACGTTGCAACAACTTTTCTATGCCTTATACACGGGAAAATCCCCGAAGCCAGCTATGCCAGCATATATATAACAATATATATGTAACAATATATCCACTTCATCAATAAAGTCCTGTAGAAAGGATGATGTAATCAGGGAAACTGGTTAGCTCAAGGCATAGAGAAGCCTGCTTCGAATGCTGGAGAGCACCAGTTCAAATCCCTGTAGGGAAGTATGGCCAGCTGACGAGGGCTAAGGAGCCCGAAATGGATCCATCCTGGTCTCTTAATTAATTATTATTATTAATCATCCCTTAAAGAAATTTAACACATATCTAAAAAGACAGCAGCAATTTAATAGGTCTCTGTCTGGATGGTCTCTAGGTTGAGTCGAAGGACAGAGAAGGATGACAAGTTTGTCTCCTCCCTTAAATAGGCCTTAACAGGAAGCTGTAACAATATATCCACTTCATCAATAAAGTCCTGTAGAAAGGATGATGTAATCAGGGAAACTGGTTAGCTCAAGGCATAGAGAAGCCTGCTTCGAATGCTGGAGAGCACCAGTTCAAATCCCTGTAGGGAAGTATGGCCAGCTGACGAGGGCTAAGGAGCCCGAAATGGATCCATCCTGGTCTCTTAATTAATTATTAATCATTCCTTTAAAAAAAACAAACATTTAACACATATCTAAAAAAGACAGCAGCAATTTAATAGGTCTCTGTCTGGATGATCTCAAAGAGGAGTCGAAAGACAGAGAAGGATGACAAGTTTGTCTCCTCCCTTAAACAGGCCTAGCAGGAAGCTGTAACATAGTATCTTCATCTATAAAGTCCTGTGGAAAGGATGATGTAATCAGGGAAGCTGGTTAGCTCAAGGCATAGAGAAGCCTGCTTCGAATGCTGGAGAGCACCAGTTCAAATCCCTGTAGGAAAGTATGGCCAGCTGACGAGGACTAAGTCGTCCGAAATGGATCCATCCTGGTCTCTTAATTAATTATTAATCATTCCTTTAAAAAAATAAAAATAAACATTTAACATATATATATATATATATATATATATATATATATGCTAGTTTTTATGAGCTGATCAATAAATTTTAAATTTGAGAGACCAAGATAGATCTATTTCGAGCTTATTAGCTCTCATCAGTTGGCCACACACCACTGGGATTCGAACCGGGGCTGTAATGAATCCAAGGCAGAAGCCTAGCACTCCAGCCTAATCAGTTCTACCCTGTTTCATCAGCTAATCCAGGAGTATTTAGTATAGATAATTGTTTCCACAACTTCCTGTAAGGGCCCCATTAGGGAGGGAAACAGCATGTCTCCTCCCTTAAATGGGGCCCTTACAGGAAGTTGTGGAAACAATTATCTATCTATCTATCTATCTATCTATCTATCTATCTATCTATCTATCTATCTATCTATCTGAGAGAATATTTTTTTACAGCTCCTGTTTTTAGGCCCATTTTTAAGGGAGGAGACAAACTTGTCATCCTTCTCTGCCCTTCGACTCAACCTAGAGATCATCCAGACAGAGACCTATAATAATTAATTAAGAGACCAGGATGGATTCATTTTGGGCTTTTTAGCACTCTTCAGCTGGCCATACTTCTTCTACAGGGATTTGAACCGGCACTTTCCAGCACATGAGGCAGGCCTCTCTATGCCTTGAGCTAACCAGCTTCCCTGATTACATCATCCTTTTTACAGGACTCATATTGATGAGAGAATATTTTTTTACAGCTCCTGTTTTTAGGCCCATTTTTAAAAAACAGGAGCTGTAAAAAAATATTCTCTCATCAATATGAGTCCTGTAAAAAGGATGATGTAATCAGGAAGCTGGTTAGCTCAAGGCATAGAGAGGCCTGCCTCATGTGCTGGAAAGTGCCGGTTCAAATCCCTGTAGAAGAAGTATGGCCAGCTGAAGAGTGCTAAAAAGCTCAAAATGGATCCATCCTGGTCTCTTAATTAATTATTAATCATCCCTTAAAAAAAAATAAAAAAATTTAACATATATCTAAAAAGACAGCAGCAATTTAATAGGTCTCTGTCTGGATGGTCTCTAGGTTGAGTCGAAGGGCAGAGAAGGTTGACAAGTTTGTCTCCTCCCTTAAATAGGCCTAACAGGAAGCTGTAACAAAATATCCACTTCATCAATAAAGTCCTGTAGAAAGGATGATGTAATCAGGGAAGCTGGTTAGCTCAAGGCATAGGGAAGCCTGCTTCGAATGCTGGAAAGCACCAGTTCAAATCCCTGTAGAGAAGTATGGCCAGCTGACGAGGGCTAAGGAGCCCGAAATGGATCCATCCTGGTCTCTTAATTAATTATTAATCATCCCTTAAAAAAAAAATTTAACATATATCTAAAAAGACAGCAGCAATTTAATAGGTCTCTGTCTGGATGGTCTCTAGGTTGAGTCGAAGGGCAGAGAAGGTTGACAAGTTTGTCTCCTCCCTTAAATAGGCCTAATAGGAAGCTGTAACAAAATATCCACTTCATAGGCATGACTGAGTAGCCAACGCAAACAACTGGGAAATCTTTTGTTACGAATCAGAATGGGACAAGCCCCAGTCTGTCTTGACCCACACTGTATTCTCTTGGGGGGGGGGCTAATTTTCTAGGGAATGAACTTCATAAGAACCAATTTGGTGTTGGTGGTTATGGTTATTTTGAAAGGCGGTGGGTATGGCACTGTATCTGCCGTAAAATACTCGGAGGACAGATACGTTTGCAATCAGAACTTCAGGCTGGCCCAGTTAATTCCTCTCCACCGGCTTCAGTTCAGTGCAGAAGGTATTGCTTGCCTCACTGCCTCAGGATTTGAGAAGCCATGCTTGGTTGCTTCCCTGATTAGCAAAGATGGGGGAACTACGTGAGAGAGTGGTTAGGTGCACTTGCTTTGTGCAAAATGCAAATGAAAGCCGCTTTTATCCCCCCATGTTTTAAAAAAAGAGGATTTAAAATGATTGCAAGCTATAATTCCTATAATTTAGCATCTGGTGCTTCTTCTTTTTTTCCCCCTTTTTCCTTTTTAGCAGAGCTTTGTATATTAATATGGAGAAGAGTCAAAACTACTTACCTCATATTGTGCTCATTTTTGTCAAGTGTCAAAACAGTGTTTGTGTTGGCTCAATTGTTCTTCTTTCCAGCATCGTTGTACTCCATTTGGGAGGCACCTCCTCTCTCTAACTCGCTGTTTAATTCTGTGAGTTGTAATCTAGTGGAAAGCCATCAACAAGCTCACAACACTTTATCAGCTCAGCTGAGATCGCAGAAGGTGTTGCAAACCAAATTGTGTGGGTTACCGTGCAGACGATAAAAGGATCGTAGCAGCTGATGGATCTCATATATTTCTAAATGAATTTGAAATAATGCAGATGGTAAGTGAGAGGATAATGTTGTTGTTGCTGCTGTTGTTGTTGCCCTTTGTTAGCCTGTGCCAAATAGGATGTTAGCCTGTGCCAAATCAGCTATCAACACAAGTGGGGATTAGGAAATAGGGCTGGGCACAGCCTCACATAGAGTTGGTGAAATAGATGTATCAGCGTGCTCTGAAGCATCAGGGAATTGTGAAGGGCCTTGAAGATTTGATTTTTTTTGTGGTTCTGCAATTGGTATGACCATGTACAATGATGTAACTTTATATCCATATATTACTGATATGAAGCGAGAGTTGAATAGTGTGGGGTCTCTGGTATTGGCATAACCAGCTGGCCAGTGGGATGTACTTCCTTATACTTGCTACTGAGCTTTTTAAACTTTACTTTTGGCATTCATGTTCCCAGTTCTCAATGTAAATCTCACCAGTCATAACAGTTCCCACTTTGCTTGTGCTGAGTGAATATCAGTGCGAGCTGCACTGGCTGCCTGTCGTCTTCCGGGTGCGCTTCAAGGTATTAGTCATCATTTTTAAAGCGCTCCATAGCTCGGGACTATCGGATCCTGCCTCATACATCCTCACGGCCGATTCGCTCCCACAGAGAGGGACTTCTCCGGGTGCCGTCCGCTAGACTCTGTCAGCGGGCGACGCCCAGGGGAAGGGCTCTCTCTGTGGCGGACCCAGCCCTCTGGAACGACCTTCCCCCCGACATTAGAACGACCACGGACTTCCGCTCCTTCCGTCTAAAACTAAAAACACATCTTTTCTGCTTGGCCGGCCTAGGGTAGTCTCTCTCTATGGGGTTTTAGTTGTTTTAACTGGGAATTTTAGTATTTCAATGGGGTATTTTAGCACAGGTATATGTTTAATTTGTTTTTAATGTGTTTGTATATTTATTGTTTTAGTTTTCCCTGTGCACCGCTCCGAGTCCCTGTGGGGAGAGGAGCGGTCAACAAATTAAAAATTATTATTATTATTACTATTATTACTATTATTATTATTATTATTATTATTATTATTATTATTATTATTATTATTATTATTATATCACATTTCTGCATAGAACTTAGACTACAGCTCCATTTTCAGCAGTCTAACCAGTTAGGTACTTCTGCTAATCAAGGACCAGCAAGCCACAACCCTGAAAGAACCACATCCTGAGTGATGAGAAGGCCTCATAGGATAGCCAGATTTGTCACAGTGGGCAATAACAGGTGCATCCAGTGGTGGGATTCAAATAATTTAACAAACGGTTCTCTGCCCTAATGATTTCTTCTAACACCCAGTTCACCAGACTGCTCAGAAACTTAGTAACCAGGTCTCCTGAAGTGGTGTGAACTGGCTGAATCCCACCACTAGGTGAATTCCTTTGAAGCCCTGTTTCTACTGCAGAGGCTTTTTGCAAAGGGTTGCCAAAGCCTACAATACTCAATCACCTTGCTGATGAGTCGCGCCCTTGCGGCCTCTCTTGCGGCGATGAACCACCCAGGCTCCCTGGTTTACTGAGGAGCTTCGGGGGATGAAGCGCCACAAGAGACGCCTAGAGAGCAGATGGAGATCCTCTCGCTCCGAAGCCGACCGAACACTAGTGAGAACCCATATTAGGGCTTAATTAGTGGCGATAAGGGTGGCCAAACGTGAGTATTGTGCCACCCTAATTGCATCCGCAGATAACCGCCCTGCCGCCCTGTTTGGGGTGACCCACTCCCTCCTTCACCAGAGGCCGCGAGAAGCCCCTCTACAAGGGCGAGCTTTGGGATTTATCTGCAGGAGAAAATCACTCGGATTCGGAATGAGCTACCCTCCATCGACAGTGGTCCTGTGGGATTGTCCGAGACTAGTCTTGAGGTTCCATCTTGGGAGGAGTTTGACTTTGTTACCACCGAGGATATGGACAGGTTGTCAAGGAAACTTAGAGCGACCACATGTTTATTGGACCCGTGTCCCTCCTGGCTTGTACTGGCATCCTGGGAGATGACACGAGGCTGGCTCCAGGGCATTGTCAACGCATCTTTGAGTGAGGGGTCCGTACCTGCCATCTTGAAAGAGGCGGTAGTGAGGCCCCTCCTCAAGAAGCTGTCCCTGGACCCAGCTTTATTAGAGAACTATCGTCCGGTCTCCAACCTTCACTTTTTGGTGAAGGTTGTTGAGAGTGTGGTAGCCCAACAGTTTCCGCGACACCTGGAGGAAGTTGATTATCTAGACCCGCGCCAGTCCGGCTTCCGACCCGGTCACAGTACCGAGACGGCATTGGTCGCGTTGGTTGATGATCTCTGGAGGGCGCGGGATAGAGGTTATTCCTCTATCCTAGTCCTGTTAGACCTCTCGGCGGCTTTTGATACCATCGACCATGGTATCCTATTGCACCGACTGGGGGGGTTGGGGCTGGGAGACACCATTCTGCGGTGGTTCTCGTCCTACCTCTCTGGTCGGTCGCAATATGTGTTGACAGGAGGGCAGAGGTCGACCTCGAGACCCCTCTTATGTGGGGTTCCTCAGGGGTCGGTCCTCTCGCCTCTCTTGTTTAACACATATATGAAGCCGCTGGGTGAGATCATCCGTGGTTTTGGGGTGGAGTACCATCTGTACGCTGACGACACTCAGCTGTACATATCCACCCCAGACCACCCCAACAATGCCGTCGAAGTGCTGTCCCGGTGTTTGGAAGCCATACGGATCTGGATGGGTGGTAACAAACTCAAGCTCAACCCTGCCAAGACTGAATGGCTGTGGTTTCCGGCACCCCTGTTCAGCCAGATTACTCCAACTCTGGCCATTGGGGGCGAAACACTGGCCCCCGTGGAGAGGGCGCGCAATTTGGGTGTCCTCCTGGATTCCCGGCTGTCCTTGGAGGACCATGTGGCGGCCGTGGCCAGGGGGGCGTTTCATCAGGTACGCCTGATGCGCCAATTGCGCCCCTTACTGGACCGGGCTGCCCTTCGCACAGTCACTCAAGCTCTCGTGACGTCCCGTCTCGACTACTGTAATGCTCTCTACATGGGGCTTCCCTTGAGGTGCACTCGAAAGCTACAGCTAGTCCAAAACGCAGCCGCGCGGGTAATTACGGGAGCCACCAGAAGCTCCCATATAACACCAATCCTGCGCGAGCTGAATTGGCTTCCTGTGGTCTTTCGGGTGCGCTTCAAGGTTTTGACGACCATCTTTAAAGCGCTCCATGGCTCGGGGCCTAGTTATATGCGAGACCCTCTCCTGCCCCATACATCCCTTAGACCGATACGCTCCCATAGAGAGGGCCTTCTCAGGGTGCCATCGGCCAGACAATGCCGACTGGCGACACCCAGGGGAAGAGCCTTCTCTGTGGCGGGCCCTGCCCTTTGGAACGACCTACCCCCTGAACTCCGGACCATCACCGACCTCCGCCTCTTCCGCCAATGTCTAAAGACATACTTTTTTCATCAAACCTCCCATGGGGACTTTTAGAAAAGTTTTAAATTGGGTTTTAAATAATTGGTTTTAGCATAGGATTGGGATTATTTAATATATATTTTAAATTATTTATTCATTTTCTATTTTGTATATCTTTTTAAATTTCCTGCACCACCCTGGGTCCTCTGTGGAGAAGGGCGGGATATAAATGTAATAAAAATAAAATAAAGTAAAAAAAATAAAATGAGAAAGCAGGCCTGGAGGGCCGTGGGCAGCCTTCTGGGCCACTGGAGGCCTTGTCAAACCTTTTGCTGACAAGGAAGGAGGGAGCAGGCAAAGAAACAGGCTGGAGAGGAGATAGAGCTTCATAAGGTAAGTCACCAGGTACAGCCAGATGGAGGGAGAAACAATTAGGGTGCCTGCAGGGGAGGGAGAATGAGGTATCTGTGGGTCGGGAAGGCATTGGTGGTCTAAAGTGGGTGGCCTGTTCCATCACTATGCCCCCCCATGGCCTTCCCCACCCCGAGATATCTCATGTCCACTTAACAAGCCATGCATTTGCCCATGCATTAAATTAGCAAATATGTGGGCGAAAGCAGGGAGTGATCTTGTTCAAGGTACGAGATTCACTCCTGTGAATTCTCGAGTTCCAGATAGAATGGGCAGGCTCCATTACATTCATAACTTGAGGACTACCTGTATAACATTCCATAAGTAATGTTTTTTTTCAAGGAAATTGTGATATAGAAGAGCACTTCTTCTGGATACAACACTCCATCTTGTTATCAAACTTGATAACAATCTTGATAAGTTAGTTGTCAATAAATTGAAAGCTATCATTTTTTCCACAGACAAGCCAGGAGTGAGATAAGATGGAGGAAAAGGGGTAAAGGAAAGTCAGTCACAATGTTGGTGAAACGGAAGATTCCCTCTCTTGTCTATTGGTGGCACAGCAATTAGAAGGCAGCATTACAGGCAAACTCTGCCCATAGCCTGGAGTTTAATCTTATTTTATTTTATTTAGTTAGTTAGTTGGTCCAGCATATACAAGATAACAGGTATAAGTATAAACATGGACATGAGCACATGGAATGAGTACAAAAAACCGGGGACAGTAGGACAGGGACGGTAGGCACACTGGTGCGCTTATGCATACCCCCTTACAGACCTTTTAGGAATGGTGTGAGGTCCACGGTAGACAGTTTAAGGTGTGGGGGGTTAGAGGAAGTAACAATGGAGTCAGGTAGAGCATTCCAGGATCTTGATGAGGCTCATGGTGGACTCAGCCTTCCATCCTTCCAAGGTTGATAAAATGTGGACCCAGATTGTTGGGGGCAATATGCAAATAACGCTGACATTGTAAACCACCCAGAGAGTTCTGCAAAGCACTATGGGGTGGTGTATAAGACTAAGTGCTGCTGTTATTCCAAAGGACTAACATATTAACTACATGTTTGTAGCTACATGTTTGTAGCTAACCACAGTACAGAAAGTTTTGGAAAATGAGATCGTCCAGATTACCATCTTTTTGCTATTTCTCCCCACACCCTCCATTATTTCCTCTCTTGAGCAATGAATTGAAGAAAGTTGCCATCAATTAGAATCTCAGTTTATGGTGCAGCATTTGCAAGCAACATTTGCAAGCCCCAGCAAATTTTCAGGAGAAACTCAGCTGCCGTGAGACTCACCACATGTCTTTCGGAAGCAAAACAACCACCACACTACTGGGATGAGAAAACAGATTTTAACTAAATATAACAAGTGCTCTGATGGAATACAAATCAAGCTTCGTCTAATCCAGCACTTTGTCTCCGATGGTTACAGGGCATGCAAAAAGGCCAAGAAACCAGACCCATTTGTAATTAATCCATTTCCCCCCCAGATTAATTATTGGACAGGCTGTAGATGTCCAGGTAAATAATTTAGTTTTGCTGGGATTGATTATAGGTCAGACTGCAGAAGTAAGAGCAAATATCTGACTATCACTATAACCTGTCTTTACAAGGAGATTAGGCAACACATATAGGTTATCTAATTTTCTCTTCCCAATATATTATTATTATTAACCTGAGAGACAGTTACATGCTCAATGATCTTCAGTAAGCTTCATGGCAGAAAAGGAGGTGGATCAAAGTGCTAACAATGAAACTCCATGGCTGTATCAATCTAGTCATCAAAGCAAGGAAAGTAAATGCTTCAGTGGTGTCTACAGACTGGCGGCCTCTTCTTGAACTGGAGAAAACCTGTCTAACAGTAGCAGGAACAGATTTATCAAGTCATTGCATCAGCAGCCTCTTCAAAACCTCTGGCATGACTTATGCATTCAGCTTAACTGCTAGATGAGTATTTATTTCCCAACTTTACCAACCTTAAGAAGTATGGACTTCAACTCCCAGAATTCCCCAGCCAACCAACTGTGGTTGAGAAACACTGTGCTAGAGAATATCACACTGCCTTTATGTTGAATCACCCCACAATTAGCATGGTGGAAAGATACATTTCATAATCTAGTCAGTGTCAAGATTTGTGTCACTCATGATGGAAAAATGAAGGGCCATTCCCTTAACCAGGAATCTCTTAGTTTGATAATTTCTAATTGACTTTCGTTACCTCTTTTGGTTGCTTATCAATTAGCTATTAAAAGACTTACATTTGTTACTCTACATTTTTTTCAGCAAAATACCATCACTGATTACAGTTTTGGGCCAATCAGTATTTTCATTTGGAAGAAATTCAGTGATGATTATAAGGGTTCAAAATATTTCTCATCACGAAAATTGAATCACCTCAAACCAAGTCCTCTGGAGAAATATTTTCTTAGTGATTCAGCATTAGGAATTCTTATCAGATACTAGCTAATAACCCGGCATTGTCCAAATATTTATTTTTAGGGGCAAAATGTCCAGACCAAATGTAATTTCTAATGTTGGATTTTCTCCCTTACCAGAGGGAGCTGACTTGTGGAGTACTGTGAAGTCGTTACCATGGCAATCCACTGTGCTGTGCAATAGCATAATAGAAGCCATTTTAAGGCACAACAGGCTGTATCTTAACAGAACACAAACACTGAGGGGTATATGTATATGTATATGTATGTGTACATGTACATGTACATGTACATACATACATACATACATACATACATACATACATACATACAAATGAATCTTTCCTGAAACCACAAGAGGATCCACGTTTGAGATTGTAATTGTAATTGTATTCAAATTTGTATACCGCCCTTTCTCCCTTACGGGACTCAGGGCGGTGAACAGGCAATGATAAAAAGCAATAATAAAAACATCAATATAAATACCTATGCTAAAAATAAATTAAATACTAAGCCTGCTCTAAAATGCACAATAAAAACCCCAATTAAAAAAAACCCAGATTAAAAGCTACACCAGGCCGGCCGTACGAAAAAGATGGGTTCTTCAGGGCTCAGCGGAACAGGTGCAGGTCCGTAGCTGTGCGGAGGTCAGGGGGCATGTCGTTCCAGAGGCCAGGAGCTGCCACAGAGAAGGCTCTCCCCCTAGGGGTCGCCAGCTGACATTGACTGGCTGACGGCACCCTGAGGACACTCTATCTGTGGGAGCGGACTGGTCGAAGGGAGGTATTTGGTAGGAGGCGGTCTTGCAAGTACCTAGGTCCCTTGCCATGGAGCACTTTAAAGGTTGTTACTAGCACCTTGAAGCGCACCCGGAAAGCCACAGGCAGCCAGTGCAGCTCGCGCAGGAGAGGTGTTACATGGGAATATCTTGAGACTCCCAAAATCCCCCACGCGGTCACATTCTGAACTAGCTGGAGCCTCCGGGTGCACCTCAAGGGAAGCCCCATGTAGAGAGCATTACCGTAGTCCAGGCGGGAGATGATGAGGGCTTGAGTGACCGTGCGTAAAGTGTCACGGTCCAGAAAGGGGCGCAACTGGCGTATCAGATGAACCTGATAAAAAGCCCCCCTGGCCACGGCTGTCACATGATTGTCCAAGGACAGCCGAGTATCCAGGAGGACACCCAAGTTGCGGGCCCTCTCCACGGGGGCTAATGATACGCCCCCGATAGCCAGAGATGGAACCAACTGGCTATACCGTGACACCGGAAACCACAGCCACTCGGTATTGGACGGGTTGAGTCGAAACCTGTTCCTCCCCATCCAGACTCGCACGGCCTCCTGACACCGGGACATCACTTCCGCGGCATCGTTGGGGTGGTCTGGGGTGGAGATGTACAGCTGGGTGTCATCCACGTACTGATGGAATTCCACCCCGAAACCACGGATGATCTCACCCATTGGCTTCATATAGATGTTGAACAGGAGAGGCGAGAGGACCGACCCCTGTGGCACCCCACAAGTGAGGCGCCTTGACGTCGACCTCTGCCCTCCTGCCAACATGAATTACGACCGGTCGGAGATGTAGGAGAAGAACCACCGTAAAACGGTGCCTCCCAACCCCAACCCCTCCAACTGGTGCAACAGGATACCATGGTCGATGGTATCGAAAGCCGCTGAGAGATCTAACAGGACCAGGATAGAGGAACAACCTGTATCCCGAGCCCTCCAGAGATCATCAACCAACGCGACCAATGCCGTTTCTGTGCTGTACCCAGGCCGGAAGCCAGACTGGCGCGAGTCTAGATAGACAGCTTCATCCAGGTGCTGAGGGAACTGTCGTGCCACCACACTCTCAACAACCTTCGCAAGAAAGCGAAGGTTGGAGACAGGACGGTAATTGGCCAAAACAGCCGGGTCCAGGTAGGACTTCTTGAGGAGGGGCCTCACCACCGCCTCTTTCAAGGCGGCCGATAGAAACCCCTCACGCAAAGAAGCGTTGACAATTCCCTGGAGCCAGCCTCGTGTAACCTCCCGGGTGGCCAGTACCAACCAGGAGGGACACAGGTCCAGTAAACATGTGGTGGAGTTCAGTCACCCCAGTATCCTGTCCATGTCCTCGGGAGTCACAGGAGCGAACTCTTCCCAAATAATGGTCTCAAGACCTGCCTCCGTCAGCCCGTCTGGAGTAATCCAATTGGAGCCTAACCCATCCCGGATCTGATTGATTTTATCATGCAGATAACACTCAAATTCCTCTGCACGACCCTGCAGAGGGGGATCCCGTGCCCCCTGATGAAGGAGGGAGCGGGACATCCTAAACAGGGCGGCAGGGCGGTTATCTGCAGACGCGATAAGAGCGGAGAAATAGCTCCATTTCACCACTTTTATCGCCACTAGGTAGGTCCTTAATGGGACTTTACCAGTGTCCGGTCAGATTTGGAGCAGGTGGTCCTACAAACGCCCTCTAGGCATCTCTTCCGACACTTCATCCCCTCAGCTCCTTGGACAACCAGGGAGCCAAGGTAGATCGGCGTCGGGTGAGTGGCCGCAAGGGCACGACCCGGTGCAGGGCCCCCATGGTCGCACTATTCCAGGCAACCACTAGGTCCTCAGTCGAGTCGCGGGTCATGGTCTCAGGTATTGCCCCAAGAAAGAGAATATATTGGAGTCCTCCTCTAAAACCGGTCAAGTCCTAATAAGTATATGTTAATTTTTTCTGTGATTTAGTGAGGTTTTTTTTTTACTATAGGTCTTGCTAATAAAGGCTGAAAAGAACTTTTTTTATGTCTCTGCATTAAAAGAGAGGTTTCAGGGAACATGGACTTTACTCTTGCCCAAGTGTTTTAAGTAAGTCAGAAACTCAATTTCACATAGGTTCTTCTCTCTACTAAAATAGCTAAAGTGGATTTTCACATAATTGCAAGGCTTTTATCAATGGATGATCAGTGACGGGGAAAGATTTGATTGACAATATCTCCCAAATGTCCATGGTGCAAGTAGCAGAGCATTCAGACTCTAAAATGTTTCTTCCTTAAGGAAAGGATCAAAGCCTGCTAAACTGTTCTAAATATAAACAGATTAACACAAATTCTTTAATAGATCAAGACAAGTAACCAGATTAGCTTGAAAGCTTAAATAATTATTCTGTTCAGGCTAGGATTTCAGCTCAGTGAAAAGGAAAAAAGCAGAGAGAGAAAGCTATGGCATAAAGATCACATTATCTTCTAGATCTGAGCAAATCTTCAATGGTGTGGTTCACTTTGATGAAGGTTCAAGAGAAACACTCCCTTGGAGCTGCATTATAAACCACCATGGCCAATTTATGTTTTCAGAGCCACACAGCCATGTGTCACTTCATTTGTTCTGCTTTTCAAAATTTTCATGAGTATGGCAGAGGAAGGTCCACTCCAGCTCACTCAGCAAGTTTTTGCCGAAAAGGAAAGGAAAACGCTGACTTGCTATCTCAGATACAACTCACTAAACTCTGATAAGCCCTACAAGAAGACACATTCCCTGTCTTCTCTAGCATACCCTAATAGAAAAATAACTTAATTTTCAACAACCTGGCAAGCCATGTGCATCCCACAATTGCACCAACTTTCAGCAGTCATGAAACACCAGGTTTTAGACATGTGTGATTATACTTCAGTGACTTCTACACAAATACACATGAACGACAGGTTTGCAAACCTTCACAAAGCAAATGATGCGCATTTAAATATAAAGATCGATGTTCATTAAGGATGTGTAAAATAGCATGTCTCTACTTCAGGGAGGCCCTAAAATCTGCGTGTGATATTTTACTTCAAGATTCTCTGGTTCAGGGAAACCATGAAATAGGCTGATGTGTTTACTGGTCATTATTAAAATGATTAAATGAAATTGATTGACAAAATCAGAAATGAGGAGGTGATAAGCTGCCTGGGAAAGCCAAGGGAAATCATCAAAACCATTAAAAAGCAAAAGTTAGAATATTTCAGACATGTGATGCGACACTCGGAAATACTTCACTTAATCCTCCAGGGAAAGACTGAAGGCCAACAAGGTTCAGGCAGAAGAAGAACATCATGGCTTCAAAATCTAAGGAACTTATTTGGACACAACTCAGCAGTACTTTTTTGTGTGGCTGTTGATAAAAATAGGACCGCTAACATGATCACCAAAGTCCAATGACAGACATGGCACAAGAAGAAGAAATGAAATGAAAGATTTACCACCTTCTCTTTGCTTATTTTGGGATATTCAAAATCTTCAGGTAGTTCTCGACTTACGACCACAATTGAGCCCAAAATTCCTGTGGTTAAGTGATATATTTGTTAAGTGAGTTTTGACCCATTTTACAAAATTTCTTGCCACAGTTATTAAGCGAATCACTGCAATTGTTCAGTAACACAGTTGTTAAGTGAATCTGGTTTCACCATTGAGTTGACTTGAGTCAGAAAGTTGCAAAAGATGATCACATGACCCTGGGACTCTGCAATCAAGTGGTGGGTTCCTACCAGTTTGGACCAGTTCAGTTGGACCAGTAGTGTTTTGCTGGCTTGGGTCGCTGCTGATTCCAGCAACCCAGGCCTGCCATGTTCCTGAACTGGTTCTCTGGGTGGCACCATAGGCACCACCATCTTGTTTTTTGCTTCTGCGCATGTGCAGAACAATTTTTATTGCACTGTGCATGCGCATGCAAGGCGTGGCCATGAGCGAACCAGCAGTAGTGACTGCCAGAACCCACCTCGGCTGCAATCGTTATAAATATGAGCCAGTTGCCAAGTATCTGGTTTTTTGTCACATGACCTTAGAGATGCTGCAATGATTGTAAATGTGAAAAATGGTCATAAGTCACTTTAAGTCGAGGGCTACCTCTATACACATTTTGGGTTAGATCTTAAGTTGTTCCTTTATTCAGGTGAAAGGAGAAAAGTGTTATTAAGTTCCCTGCCCATCTACAAGCATCATGCTCTCCCCACAACCCCAAATCCCAGGAATATATTTAGCTGGAGTGAACTCCAAGAGGAAAGAAGGAAGAGATGGGAAATTTCTGTTCTATGGGTTATTTTCTATGGACATCTTTTTCATTTACTTAGCATTAAGTTTTAAATTCAAGTGGTTGTGATTTATATTCAGTATCAGCATAACATGACATTTATAATTGCTCCCTCAATCACAACTTTAGAGGGTTAATATTCATGCAAAACTGCCTGCCTTGTAATAATTTGGGTTCCTTGCTACTATAGCATTTTAGCATTACAACCAGGAAGAATTGGAAGCTAGTTTCTGACATCATGGGACTAATTTATTTCCCTATGCTTCATCTTTTTTTCCCTTCTTCCTTTAGGGATGTTCCTGTAATTTTGCTCTGCTGAATTTTCAATGTTTTACAGTTCTGAATTATCTCAACTTGTTTCCTGCAGCAGAATGAGAAAAAAAAAAGGAACACTCCATTTTTTAATGGCACCGTTTTATTCAAGGGCTTGTGGTTCAACAGATTAGTTCAATTCTTAGCTCTTTGCAGTTTCACTTGTGCTCGTAGGTAAATAAATAAATACCTCTACACCTGGATGAAGATGCCATCTTCAGATTATTCTGTGTATCCAGGTATGTTTGTACACAGCTAATTTAAAATGTGTCACCTGAGCAGCAAAGGACAGAAAGATAAGATTGCCACTAAAATTGAGTCAAGGGATCTGTTTGGCTTTATCAATGTGTGGGAATCCATCAGTAACCTGCGGTAAATGGCATACTCCACTTATGGCTAGTACAGGTAGTCTTCGACTTACAACCACAACTGAGTCCAAAATTCCTGTTGTTAACTGGGACATTTAAGTGGGTTTTGCCTCATTTTACCATCTTTCTTGCCTCCGCTGCTAAATGAATCACTGCAGTTGATAAATATGAAAATATTGAGAATTAGGGATTTATAAGACGACTGTAAGACGACTGTGTATAAGACCTATTAGCTTGGGATGAATTTGACTAAAACTGGAGGAGGCATTAAACTCCTCAGTCTTTGTTCAATGTTTATGTGAATTATTGTTCAATAGAAATTTATTTTAAGGGAAAATATATATATTAAGTTTGGATCGTTGAAACGCCATCCTCAGAACCCATCAGAGAAAATAAACAAGCAAAGGCAACAACGGAAAGAGGAGAGACGAGGAGGGAAAGGAAGAAAGGGTAAAGTAGAGAAAGTAAGGGTGGGGAATTAAGAGTAGGAGAGAGGATAAGAAAGAAGAGAGGAGAGAAAGAGAGAGGAAAGAGAGGGGGGAAAGGGAGAAGAGAGGAAAAATGAGAGGAGGAAACAAGAAGGCAGGGAAGGGAGCTTGAGAAAGTAGGAGTGAGGCTGTTGCAAAATAAGATGGAGACACGGGGTGGCAAGAAAGCGATCCAAACTGTATCATACAGTATATATGTAAGAATGTGTATAGAGATTAATGATGAATAGATAAATGTTAAATAGTATTTATAAGAATGTATATCAATGAATGTTTTTGAAATGGGAAAAATAATAATAATAAAAAAGACGATAAATATGAAGTCATAAATATGAACAGACAAGCATCTGAATTTTGATCATATGATCATGGACATGCTGCAAAGGTCGTAACGGTGAGGCATGGTCATAAGTCACCTTTTTCACTGCCATTGTAACTTGAACAGTCACCAAACAATCTGTTATAAGCAGGAGTGGGTTCTGGCTGCTACTGCTACTCCCGATTCTCTCAGGGATCTGCTGCGGGTGCACACACACTTGATTCGCTCTGCATGTTCATGCACAGTACTAAAAATGCTTCTGCGCATGTGCAGAAGCAAACAACAAGATGGCAGCACTTATGGCGCTGCCAAGAGAACTGGTTCGCGGGCATGGCAGGCCGAATTATTACCTACTCAGCCGAACTGGGCCAAACCAGTAAAAACCAACCTCTGCTCCCTTCTTTGCAGCCCTGCCATGCTTCCCTGCCTTCCATGCACCTTCCGCTTGCCTGCCTTCACAAGCTGGCCAAGGGGTTGCCGGGAAGACCATGTGGAAGGCATGGAAGCATGGCAGGGCTGCGGGCCACGGGGAAGGGGGCAGGGACAGCTAGCTAAGCTGCAACTCTCAGGCTTATCTGGCCAAACTGCAGAGCAGAGACTGCCCAGGGCATGGTGGGGTGAACAAGTGGCAACTGGGGGACCAGTTCAGGGATATGGCCAGCCAGCGGTCATTACCAGTTCTGCGACCCAGGCCGGCAAACCAGTACAGGTTCTGCCGAACCAGTCTGAACTGGTAGGAACCCACCTCTGGTTATAAATCGAGGACTAACTATAGCATATTCCAACTTCTGAATTAACATTAGAACAAAGATAAGAGTTGCAACAAATGGTTGCTAAGCTGGTTGATATTATTTTTCTTTTTGCTCTTTCAAGGCATTCTCACAATAGTCAATATTCCATGATCTCCAATTTGGGAGTAATTTCTTCCCCGATGACATTTTTGCAGCTCTTTGAAATAATATTTCTCTCTTATTCAGGGATCGCTGCTGTTTTAGTCACATGAGGATTAGTTCTCAGATGTAGTGTTTCATATCCATATATCTATACACATACAAGATATAAAATGCACACAATATATTAATATTGGTAGTACTGAAGAGCATAATACAAGGCATGTCACTGGAAGAAGAAAAAAACCCACAAAACTGCATCTCACTTATTTTGACCATGTCATGCGAGCGAATTCACTGGAGGAAGCAATTATGTTGGGAACAGTTAGTGGTAAAAGGAAACCAGGCTGCCAAAAAACACAATGAGTGAACACCATCAATGCTGACACCAGCCAAAGCACAGACAAACTCAAGTACTGCAAGATCAGAAGATGTGGAGAGACCCGGCCCATAGAATTTCCAAGTGTTGGAATGACTGAATGGATAACATCGTCATCATTACTGCTAACTTGTAAGTTTTCATATTTTTTTTATATTGAAAAAGTTTTATTGGTTTTACATTTTTTAACAGGATAGGGTAATGGTTACAAAGAAATTTTGAGAGCATTCACGTCAGAGTCGTCGGACCTTCCGAGACCTCAAAATACACATTAAAAAAGTTAACATAGAAAACATTTTCCATACCACTACAAGATGGAAGCAAGTACATTTACCTAAATTCTCCCTTCCATGCTGTCAGACATTTACAAAAAGTCCGGATAGAAATATTATACAAAATTGTTCAAGAAAAATCAAGGCAAAGTTATTTTTTTGATCTAAGTCTTTTGGCTATTGTATCTTCTTTCTCTCCTCCCTGGCCCCCCGCGGGCGGGGCCGTGACCCCCTCCGTCCCCCCTGGATCTTCCCCCAGGGCAGAGGAATATTTTTTAAGAAAGGCTTCCGCCTCAGCAACTGTTTTAATCCTCACTCTTCCTCCTTCCCAGAACACCAGCATCCCTTCAGGTGTCATCCACTTGAACCAAATCCCGTGATCAAACAAGGTTTTAGACAAGAAGGAAAATTTCCTTCTTGAATCTCTAATTTTTCTAGGGATCTGCTTCAAGATAGTGACCATTTCTCGTTGATAAATTAACGGTTTCTCTCTCTGCGCTTTCAGGATTTCCTCTCTGGTTGACCTTCTAACAAATTTCACATGTATCTCTCTAGGCACTTCATTCATCTTGGCATATGCAGAATTAATTCTATAGGCTAGGTCAATGTCCCCCCTGATCTCATCTTTGGGTTTTTGTAAATAGTCTGCTAAAATTGTACTCATAAGATCAGGTAGGCATTCACCAGATTCCTCAAGAACATTCTGAAATCTCAAAAAATATGTCATTCTTTCCATATCTATCCTAGACACATGCCCATTTATTTCCCCCACCTCATTAGAAACATTTTTAATCTCTCCCTTAGCCCCCTCCAGCCCCCCCTCCAATTCCTCGGTCTTCTGTGTATTCTCCAACACTTGCTTCCGGGTATCCAATAGTTCCTTTTTAAAAGTACTATTTTCAGCCCTCTGGGCCTTTATTTCTGATATCAAAGTTTGCATAGAGGTTTCAAGAGAAGCCATCCTTTGTTCCAAATTTACAAGTGCTGCTTCTTGTGCCATGGTTAAAAGTTAGAGTCACTGCCACCAAGATGGCGTTTTCCGGGTGGGGCTGGTGGGGCAGATCAGGAGCTCAGTTCAATTCAGGGCTGTGAAGTTGCAAACAATTCAGAAACCAAAAGAGACACAATTTCCCAAATCAGCAAATAGTAATAACGAAGGTATTCCAGAGAAGAAGTCACAAATCCATCAAAAAATTTTTTTTTTCAAAAATCCAGAGAGAGTCCTGCTTTCAAAGAGACGCTGGAAATTTTCCTTAGTTAAAATAGTCAGGCAGGGACAAAGAGAAGCCGCTTCCACCGCCCATCTAGCCAGAGGGAGAGAGTAGCAAAAAAAAGAAATTTTTTAAGCTCAGCCAGACCTAGAAACAATGTTGCAGAAAGTCACAATCCACTTTCCCTTGTTAAAGACCGTCCGGAGTGAAAGTTTCCGCTTTCTCTTTGCAGAGAAGCCATCTTAGCGTGCCGCTTAAATCCGAGGGGTTTTTTTTTAAAATTAAACACCCCCCTCCCAGTCCGTTCAGCCTGGCTGGCAGCAAGGAAAAAAAGGTGTTCTTTTAAACTCACTCCCTCTCGCAGCTGAAGCCTCGGCGATCCGCCCGACCTCTCCGTTCAGCCCTCTCCATTAAAGCGAATGGCACCGACAGCCGTTGGAGAAGGAAAAAAACCCCGCTGGCATGTTCCTCTCCTCCTAGGTCGCAGAGAGGAGCGCCCTCCCCACCGCCGTGACGAGGGCCGCTCCCTCTGAGCCGACCCTACGGGAAACCTCCGGTAACCGGAGAGTTTCGCCCCCCTGGGGGGGCAGAAAAGGCAACAAAGCGGCGAGCGAGCCCTAGGCTCGCCCGTCTCCGCTGGAGCCGGATACCGTTTTCATTTTTTTTAAACCCTTTTTTAACCTGTGTTTTTATTCAGGTATTTATATTGTTATACTAGCTCAGGGATGTCCAAACTTGGGAACTATAAGACTTGTGGACTTCAACTCCCAGAATTCTGGGAGTTGAAGTCCACAAGTCTTAAAGTTCCCAAGTTTGGACATCCCTCTACTAGCTGATAATCCGGCATTGCCCAAATATTTGTTTATAGGGGGCAAATGTCCGGACCAAATGTAATTTCTAATGTTGGATTTTCTCCCTTACCTGAGGAAGCCCCTTTGTGAAGTACTGTGAAGCCATTACCATGGCAACTCCACTGTGCTGTACAATAGAAGCCAGTATGGCACAACAGGCTGTATTTTAAGAGATCACACACCCCAAGGGGTGTTAGGGGTGTCTTACCCCCAAAGGAGTTTTCTCCAGAGGGTAAGTCATCTGTGTAGCAAGTTTGGTTGAACACACACACACACACACACACAGCCATTTTTTAAATATAGATTTTAAATTTCCAAATATCATAAACTAGGAAAACAGCCCAGAATCACTTAGGTGTGATGGGTGGTACAGAAATTTAATAAATCTATATAAATAAAAACGTAACAAGAATTTGTTCAAAACCGCTAATCTCCGAAAGTACTGCACCGATTGCTTCCAAATTTTCACACAATGTTCCTTTGAAATACAGCACCAAGGATATATATAGATTGTGTAGATGTCACACCTGTTCCAGGTACACGCAATGGAAATGTAAAAAATTGTAAAAAAGATAGGTAGATGGATACAGAGAGAGCAGTGGGCCACAGGTATTATGTCATCCTTTATGACATAAAATACTCTGAGGGAGAAATGCGGTAGATAGGTAGGTAGGTAGGTAGGTAGGTAGGTAGGTAGGTAAGTAGAGGGATAGAGAGAGGGAGAAATACAGGAGGTAGGTAGGTAGGTAGGTAGAGGGATAGAGAGACGGAGAGGGAGACATACAGTAGGTAGGTAGGTAGGTAGGTAGGTAGGTAGGTAGGTAGGTAGGTAGGTAGAGGGATAGAGAGAGGGTGGGAAACTCCACCCTCGGGTTGTGTCCCTCCTGACTGGGCCACAGCAACGCGTGGCCGGGAACGGCTAGTAAATAAATATACAGACAAAAATATACACCTACTATCTGAATAACTACAGACAGAGAATTCAGGACCGACCAAAGTATAGACTGAGGAGGCAATGGAAGGAAGTGTGTATATACATATGTTGCTATTTCAGCATTATTACACAGGAAAAGAAAAAGAAATCCAACATGTAGAGAACAAAATCCAATATCCCTTCTTTACAAAATAAAACTTCAGGTTGCCTTTTATTTAGGGGAAAAGAGAGATTGCTGAGCTGGGCCATAAATAATAAGGTCTAAAGTTAAAGGATTCCCCTGTCCAATCATGTCCAACGCTAGGTGATGGTGCTCATCTGCGTTTCTTAATCAAGGGATCCAGCCTTATTCAAAGATATGTCCGGAGTCATGTGACCAGTATGACTATATGCTGAGGTGCATGGAACACTGTAACTTTCCCACCGAAGTGGTACCTATTTATCTACTCGCATTTGCCTGCTTTGGAACGGTTAGGCTGGCAGGAGCTGGAGCAAGAACAGAAGCTCTCACCCATCCTGTGGCGCTCGGGTCTCAAACTTGAGCTGTCAGCTTTCCAGCTGACAAGCTCAGCATCTTTAACCGCTAACTTGTAAAAAGTATCACGGGAGGGTGAGATATTGAGAGTTCTTCCTAACCTCATAATTTGAACACTTGGAATCATTCTATATAGTCATTTGGCAAAAGGTTTGACTAGATGGAAGAAAACCAATCTGCATAACAGCTATGGCTGGTGCTGAGTTTTACGAGCTTTCAGTGTCAGCTTAAGATGTGCCCATTCATTCACAGTTTTGGTTCAAGCCATGCTGCTCTGCCTTCTGTTCTGTGATGTCCTATTAAAGAAGGGCTTTAATGGCGTTAAATATTTTAAATATAGTAGTAAATGTTGCTATTGTTATTATTAGTCGTAAATTGCTTCTAACGTATTGCTTAACAAGTTAATTATAATTTGACCATATAATACTTTAATTATCAATAAACTGTTTAATTTTTTATGTTTTTAAGAATGAATATGCAATGAACTGAGAGAGAGAGGGAGAGAAGCATATGTAGAGAAGTAAAGAGACAGATCCTCCCAGCTGGCTGACTTGAGTTCCATGCAGGCAAGAAAATGAAACTGGACTTATCCGTCACTATATTGCTGTTCACCTGCATTAGGTTTCTGATCACTTCTGCCTATCAAATAAATGATTGTACAAAGCTATAGATTTACAATACAATACAATAGCAGAGTTGAAAGGGACCTTGGAGGTCATCTAATCCAACTCCCTGCCCAGGCAGGAAGCCCTATATCATTTCAGACAAATGGCTATCCAACATCTTCTTAAAGACTTCCAGGGTTGGGGCATTCACAACTTCTGGAGGCAAGCTGTTTCACTGGTTAATTGTTCTAACTGTCAGGAAATTTCTCCTCAGTTCTAAGTTGCTTCTCTCCTTGATTAGTTTCCACCCATTGCTTCTTGTCCTGCCCCCAGGTGCCTTGGAGAATAGTTTGACTCCCTCTTCTTTGTGGCAACCCCTGAGATATTGGAACACTGCTATCATTTCTCCCCTAGTCCTTCTTTTCATTAAACTAGACATACCCAGTTCCTGCAAACGTTCTTCATATGTTTTCGTCTCCAGTCCCCT
Organism: Rhabdophis nuchalis; assembly: GCA_039707465.1. Taxonomy (NCBI): domain Eukaryota; kingdom Metazoa; phylum Chordata; class Lepidosauria; order Squamata; family Natricidae; genus Rhabdophis; species Rhabdophis nuchalis. The sequence goes on along the minus strand of CM077644.1, from coordinate 161,662,228 downwards.
AATCATCTTTGTTGCTCTTCTCTGCACTCTTTCTAGAGTCTCCACATCTTTTCTACATCGTGGTGACCAAAACTGAATGCAGTATTCCAAGTGTGGCCTTACCAAGGCCTTATAAAGTGGTATTAACACTTCACGTGATCTTGATTCTATCCCTCTGTTTATGCAGCCTAGAACTGTGTTGGCTTTTTTGGCAGCTGCTGCACACTGCTGGCTCATATTTAAATGGTTGTCCATTAGGACTCCAAGATCCCTTTCACAGTTACTGCTATTGAGCAAGGTACCACCTATACTGTACCTGTGCATTTCATTTTTGTTGCTTAAATGTAGAACCTTACTCTGTTTGCCATTTAATTTCATTTTACTAGACAGTGCCCAATGTTCAAGTTTGTCAAGATCCTTCTGTATCTTAAGCCTATCTTCTGGAGTGTTGGCTATTCCTGCCAGATTGATGTTGTCTGCAAATTTGATGAGTTCCCCATTTATTCCCTCGTCCAAATCATTGATGAAGATGTTGAAGAGTACTGGGCCTAAAACAGAGCCTTGGGGGACTCCACTGCATACTTCCTTCTATGTAGATGCAGTTCCATTGAGGACTACACGTTGAGTGCGGTTGGTCAGCCAGTTACGAATCTATCTGGTGGTGATGCTGTCTAACCCACATTCTTGTACTTTATCTAGTAGTAGGTTATGGTTTACCTTGTCAAATGCCTTGCTGAAGTCCAAGTAAACTATATTGACGGCAAATTATTCTGCATAACACCAGAGGGCAGGATGAGAAACAATAGTTGAAAACAAATGAAAGATAGAAGCAACCTGGAATTAAGGAGAAACTTCCTAACAGTAAGGGCAATTAACTAGTGGAAGAGTTTACCTTCAGAAATCATGGGCACTCCATCACTGGAGGTTTTTAAGAAGAGACTGGACAATCATTTGTCTGAGATGGTATAGGTTCTCCTGCTTGAGCTTGCGGCTGGACTAGAAGACCTCCAAGGTCCTGTCCTATCCTATCCTATCCTATCCTCTACTCTACTCTTCCATTCCATTCCATTCTGTTCTATTTCTGGGGTATCCAGCCTTGACTATTTTAAGATTTGTGGGCTGGCCAAGGAATTCTGGGAGTTGAAGTTCACAAGCTTCAAAGTTGCCAAGGTTGGGCATCTTTGATACATATCCTTATTCAGAAAAGCTACCTAAGTGGTTCAAGGAATTGAAAATGACTTGAAGGCAAATCTTCAATAAAAAAACAAAGTTAGGACTTGTCTTGATATATTCATAAATGCAAGCTTTCATTTAATATTGTTACCCTCTTAGGAGGTGGAATGCCCCTTGTAAATTAAATTATTCTGTTGTTATTACATTTTTCTGTGCCTTTTCAAAACTATTTCGTTCTTTGTGAAAACTTAATCTAGCCTGGCTTGTATTTTTATGCATCTGGAAATAATTATCTCTTTCTTGTTTTAGCGGTCTGAGCAAAACCCACACCTCTTAACATTTGTAACCTCTAATATTAATTCCTAAAAAAATAAACACAACACAGGGCTCACTGGAGCTTTCAGGTTGCTATGTACCAGTGGAAAAGTCACTCGTAACAAAAAAAAGTGCCTTGGAGCTTTAAATCAACAGCGAAAACACAACAGTTCACCAAAGAATCTATTGCTGTTTGCAAACCTGCCATAAATTCTTAATACTCACTGAAAATATCACGGCAGGCTTTGGATACCTTGTCTAAGTCAAATAAATTTTCCACTCCTTAAGTGCTCTTATTTTCCAAAATGCCTCTCTATAGTGTAAGTTCTGTCTTTCTGTTGAACTTTATATAAAGTGATTTACCTATAATTGGATACTTCAGCACAACTCCCATTCCTCTGTTCGGTTAAGAATAACTTTTTCCTTATAGCAATGGGATAGAGTTCTTTGCTTCCCCCTTTGGAGCTTGGTGTTATCTTTGGATTTTACAGGATATTTTTTTAATACATATTTGTATTTGCTCTTTTTATACCTTTGCTTTTTTAGCTCTTGAAATATCAGCGGATAGTGAATGGGTTGTTAAGAATCAATGTGGTCAGACACAGGGGTGGTATTCACTTACCTTCCCTACTGGTTCACAGTTGTGAGTGTGTGTGTGTGTGTCTTTCAATTATTCCCGAGTCCAAGATCAAGAGGCTGAACCACTGGCTTATTTTTATATTAGAACTACTTCCCCTCCTACAAAGGTCCATGGCTAAGTTTTGGGAATTCCCAGAATGATGAAGTACATGCAAATCAGAGAAATTTATAAGAAAAGAGGTTTATAGCCATAGCACTTAGACTTACATACCACTTCATGGTGCTTTACAGCCCTCTCTAAGCATTATAGAGAGTCAACATATTGCCCCTAACAATCTGAATCCTCATTTTACTGACCTGGAAGGCTGAGTCAACCTTTATCCTGGAGAGATTTGAACTGCCAAATGGCAGTGCTATATATAGTGGTTTTTTTTAAAAAAAAAATCTCGTTTCTTTTTAACAAAGTTGTTTGCAATTGTGTTGTTGTAAAATTCGAGTTGCAAATTTGAGGTAACTCATTTGCAAACTTCCGATTGCATTTTTCTAGTCTAGCCTTCCTCCCAAACTAGAGTTGTAGAGATAGACTTAATGTATTCCACCAACAACCATACAATTTGGGGTTGGTTTGTTTTTTAGCATTTCTAAGAATATAAATGTTCTGATTCTGGAAGCCTGTACCTGTCCCTTTCTCTCCCCCCCCCACCTCCTTAAGTCGCTGAGACTGTAAGTCACTTTCATTGCACTACAAAAGAAAACAATCAATCACCAAGAGAACTACAAAGAGACATTTCACATCACAACATCCTTACAATAGTCTTGATACCTCTGCCTGTCTTATTATCAATGGATGACACCCATTGGAGGCTTGCAGTATAATTACAAGCTGAGTTGCAGAAGGCTTGTTAGAAGATCACAGAGCAGTTTGGGGATATTGTTTTCATCTCCCCACCATTGTAGATATCAGGCCTACAAGGCAGATCAGACTAGGAAACCAATGTTATGTAGGTCAGTACTACTTTTATTATAACCTAGTTATATGCGAGACCGTCTCCTGCCCCATACATCCCTTTGTCCGATCTGCTCCCACAGAGAGGGCCTTCTCAGGGTGCCGTCGGCCGGGCAATGCCGGTTGGCGACACCCAGGGGAAAGGCCTTCTCTGTGGCGGGCCCTACCCTTTGGAACGACTTACCCCCTGAACTACGTACCATCTCAGACCTCCGCCTCTTCCGCCAGTGTCTTAAGACACACCTTTTCCATCAAGCCGGCCTAGCGTAACCTCCCGTTGTGACCACTCTTAGATAGTTTTAATTTGGGGGATTTTATATGATTTTAACACAGAGTGGGGATTTAATAGTTTTTTAAATTTTGTATTTTGTTATATTTGTTATGTTTTTAAATTTCCTGTGCGCCACCCTGGGTCCTTTTTGGAGAAAGTGCGGGGTATAAATTTGAATAAAATAAAAAATAAAAATATTACTTGTATTGTAAAGGGGATAAAGGATGGAAGCAGTGTTGTGCCACTATACAAAAAAACCACTTTTCCAATTCTTTTTGTATCTATGTCATGACATCAAGCACACAAACAGAAAGGAGGGGCAGATCCAGTGGTGGGATTCAGCCAGTTCGCAGCACTTCGGGAGAACCGTTTGTTAACTTTCTGAGCAGTTTGGTGAACTGGTTGTTGGAAGAAATCATTAGGGCAGAGAACCGGTTGTTAAATTATTTGAATCCCACCACTGGTCAGATCTACTTGGGTGCGTTGACATTCTGCTTCTCAGTTCGGCAGAACAAAATAAAGTTTGCAGGTTGCAGAAAGTTAAGTGAGAAGATTATGTTTAGATTGTAGGGAGGCAGAACAATTGAAGGATCTTATTTTAATGAGCAAGGAAAGAGACATCAGCATTGCCTGTAGTTCCTTGTTTCTCATCACGCGACCCAGATGTGAAATAAATTACATAAAAGCATAACATAGCAATACACAAAGTAAGTAATGCATATTTCATATCAAATAGAACAGGGCTGAGGAACCTGTAGTTCTTCGATTGTTACCTAGCCAGCTGTCATGCCCAAGGCAGCATTAGAACTCACAATCTCCGGGTTTCTAGCCTGATCCCTTAAACCAGAATTCCCCAACGTTTCCAGCTTTTGGGACTGGCAGGGGAGAGAGAGAGAATGGTTCACCCAAAGGGATGGCACTCACCCAAATGGAGCACATGCACTTGCACTCGCCCACTTCTCACCCAAGTGAGGATGCATGTGCACATGTGTGCACTTGTCAACTGCTTCCATGGCCCAGTTACAAACCCTTCACATCCCACTAGTAAGCTACGGCCCACAGGTTGGGGAACCCTGTTTTAACCACTAGATCAGGGGTGTCAAACTCAATTTCATTGAGGGCCACATCAATGTTGTGTTTGAACTTGGGAGGGCAAGGGGTATGCCAGCATGGGCATGGCCAGCTCAACATCACTCATGTTAGGGGCGCCTGTGGTGGCCCAAGCGCTCTGCCTGTGAAAATGGACTCCTTAGCCGCATTTCTGGCTGTCACGGCCTCCTGCAACCTTCTACCAGTGGAAATGGACCTCGGGAGGGTTGCATGCAGCCCTTCTGAGCTTTGTTTTCACTGGCAGAGGCACTGCGGGTCTGTCTTCACTGTTTCCAGTGCAGCCCCACAGACCAGATCTAAGCACCCCGTGGGATGGATCTGGTCCCTGGCCTTGATTTTGACCCCCCTGCACTAGACCAAACTGGTTCTCATGTATATGAGAATGTATATGGCTGGAATATTACAAGACATTCATAGATGAAAACATCCCAAAACAAAATATGATTCAAGGAAGAGTGAAATATTTCAAAGTAATCGTCAACCTGTAAAAATAAAATAAATAGCAACAAGATTGATGCTATTTCACTGTAATATTCTTTAAAAATAACGTCAAGAGGGACACAACCCTTTTCCTGTTGCAATCCCCACGCTTAAATTCATCATTGCCACTGAATATAGAGGCCCAAGCCTCCGCTAAATGTGCGAAAGGGAAAACCGAAACGGAGATATATGGGTCCCCTCGTGTAATCTGCAGTATAAGATATTAGCTTTATGAATTCTGTCCCTTGCATGTTTAAAGGAATTCCCACGGTGACCTTTATTCCATTAAACAGGGCAAGTATTACAGCCTGGAACAGGTGGTACATTAAGGTCTTTGATCATACTATAAACCACTTCTCAGTTGCATAAGAGACTATTGGAAATGTAATGAAAATGTAATGAAGGCAAAATTCTCACTTACCAAATGGTGCTGTGTGCAGCAGAGCTAATTGGATGGTAATATAAAATATTGTAAAAACAAAGCAATGGTGTCATAGGGGGAAATGCCAATATCTTCCTAAGCCAAAAATGAAGGAATAAATGAAAAGGGCCAACTGCTAACCAGCCAAGTCCTTTAAAGCTCGGAGATGGGACTAGTCCCTATGATTCTTTGTTAAGAGTGGAGTGAACAATATACAAGTCACAGTCTGCATCTAAACTTCGAAATGTATTTTATATTTATAGTATATATATATATATATAAACACACACACACACACTTTGTTCCACAACACCCTGTTAGGCCCCAATTAAGGGAGGAGACATACTGTTTCCTTGTCTGCCTTTCGGCTCATCACCAGCGACCATCTAGACAGAAAGCCATGAGTTCCGTTGTGTAATTTTTTTTATATGTGTATTACGTTTTTGAGCTGATAAATAAATAAGTCAGGGAGCCTAGGATAGATCTATTTCGAGCTTTTTAGCTCTCATCAGCTAGCCATACCCTTACTGGGATAACAGGGTGTTGTGGTATATACTTATCCTCCTGTCTCAGCTGAGCAGGAAGAGAACCTGGTGGCTCAAGTGGTAAGGCATTTGCCCTAATAGTTAATACAGCCCCAGTTCGAATCCCAGTAAGGGTATGGCTAGCTGATGAGAGCTAAAAAGCTCAAAATAGATCTATACTAGTCTCCCTGACTTATTTATTTATCAGCTCAAAAACGTAACACACACACACACACATATATATACTTGTTCCACAACAAGTTTATTTATTGATCAGCTCAAAAAACGTAACACACACACAAACACACACACACACACACACACACACACACACACATATATATATACATACACATATATATATATATATATATATATATATATATATATATATATATATATATATATATATATATATATATATATATATATATATATATATACATACATACATACACACACACACACATATACATACATACATACTCGTAGATTTTCACGGGTGTAGATATGCTGGTCTTGTTGTATTCGGGTGCTTTCCCGTGTAAGAATGAGATTGTCTTTGCAACGTTCGGCAAGATCTCACAGTCCAAACCTGAAGATGGCAAGTGAGATCTTGCCAAAATGTTGCAAAGACAATCTCATTCTTACACAGGAAAACACCCAAATACAACAAGACCAGCATATATATACATATGTACCATATTTTTCGGAGTATAAGACGCACCCAGGTTTTGAAGAGGCAATTTTTTAAAAAAAGTAGGTGGGTAGATAGAGGGATAGAGAGGGAGAGAAAGAGAGAGAAATACAGTAGGTAGGTAGGGAGAGAGAGAGTAGGTAGGTGGTAGGTAGGTAGGTAGGTAGGTAGAGCGGGAGAGAGAGAGAGAGAGAGAAATTCAGTAGGTAGATAGATAGGGAGACAGAGTGTGTAGTTAGGTAGGTAGTTAGTTAGGTAGGTAGATAAAGGGATAGGGAGAGAGAGAGAAATACAGTAGGTAGGTAAGTAGGGAGAGAGAGAGTGTAGATAGGTAGGTAGGTAGAGGGATAGAGAGAGAAAAATAGAGAGAGAGAGAAATACAGTAGATAGGTAGGTAGAGAGAGAGTAGGTAGGTAAGTAGGTAGATAGGTAGGTAGATGTTTCCAGGTATATTTACCCATGTGCTGGAGAAGGAAATCACTGACCACCTTTGGAACAAATCTTTGTTTCTGCAGGCACAGGACTTGACCAACGTAATTCTCATTAATCACTCTAATTAAACAGTTTTCCAAAAGAGAAAAAAAACCCTTTTTGCACTGTTCAAACCTCCCCTAAATGGTCCATTTTTTGCGATAAGGGCCCGTTTGGGCTTGCAGAGTGCTCCTGGGGGGGGGGGCAAAAGGAGGAAAAACGGCCCATTTTTTGTGTGAAAACGGGCTGTTTTGGGTAAAAAAAATAGCATGCATAGCCTTATGGTGGCTTATAGAGTGCTGCTGGGGGCTGGGGGCTGGTGGGGGGCAAAAACGCCCTGTTTTTTGCTAATTTCTGCTCTCCCCAGCCCCCAGGAGCTCTCTGGAAGCCTTCATAAGGGTATGCGCACGGCCATTTTGGTGAAGGGGCGGGGTTTCAGTAGGCAAAACAATGCTGTATTCGATGTATAAGATGCACCCAGATTTTCAGCCTCTTTTTAGAGGAGAAAAGGTGCATCATATACTCCGAAAAATACGGTATACACACACACACACACACACACACACACACACACACACACACACAAATATTATTGATTTTACGTGATAGTCTATCTGAACATTGACTCGGCATGGCTAACAATATAGTTAGTTCAAAACAGAACACAGAACAATATCGCAATATGACAAAAAGCATAATAAAATTTCAGGAAACTACAGTGTTAAGTAAAAGTTTTGATGTTCCCAAATATATTTTAGGATATAATGAACTGGCAGTCCTATGCACATGAGTTAGCATTGCCTATTCAACGTAGCATCCCCTAATTTGATAAAATTAAAAAAAGATTGTGCTACATGCTGTAGTCATATCCCACTGCAAGATAACTCCTTACACTCTTTAAGAATTACATCAGTTAATCAAAGATGCGTTCATTTGCATAAATTCAAAGGATGTACCCACAGCTGCGGTTGTCAATGGCAAAACTTTTTGTTTTCAAAAAGTATCAAAGGGAAGTCCAAGAAGCTAAGATGGCAGCCAAACTATACATTAAACACCCTGCTCTTTTCTAAAGTGTTACACATACTCCCTTTATATATTATTATTTATTATTTTTTAGCTTTTGATGTACAGATAGTCCTCAGCTTACAACAGTTCATTTAGTGACTGTCTGAAGTTACAACAGCAGTGAAAAAAGTGACGTGATCATTTTTCACATTTATGACTCTTATGATGGCATCCCTGTGGTCATGGGATCAAAATTGAGATGCTTGGTGACTGATTCATATTTATGACAGTTGCAGTGTCCTGGCGTCATGTGATCAGCTTTTGCAACCTTCTGACAAGCAAAGTTAATTGGGAAGCCAGATTTACTTAACATTTAATTTAATTTAATTTAATTTAATTTAATTTAATTTAATTTAATTTAATTTAATTTAATTTAATTTAATTAATTTAATTTAATTTAATTTAATTTAATTTAATTTAATTTAATTTAATTTAATTTAATTTAATTTAATTTAATTTAATTTAATTATTTAATTTAATTTAATTTAATTTAATTTAATTTAATTTAATTTAATTTAATTTAATTTAATTTAATTTAATTTAATTTAATTTAATTTAATTTAATTTAATTTAATTTAATTTAATTTAATTTAATTTAATTTAATTTAATTTAATTTAATTTAATTCAATTCAATTCAATTCAATTTAATTTAATTTAAAATTTCTACACCGCCCTATCTCCCTGGTGGGGACTCAGGGCGGTGCACAGAAGAGATAAAAAACAAGCAATAACATATAATACAGGATAAAATTAAATTAAATTAGGTAAATCTGTGCTAAAATCGTTAAAAACTATTAAAAACTATTTAAAACCTTATCTTAAAATTGATGATTCACTTGACCTGTACCTTAGATCAGTGGTGGGTTTCAAAATTTTTTAGAACCTCTTCTGTAAGTGTGGCCTGTTTTGTGGGAGTGACTTGCTGGCCATGTGACCAGGTGGGAGTGGCTTGCCAGCCATGTGATTGGTGGGAGTGGCTTGGCAGTCATGTGACTGGGTGGGCATGGCCAACTTGTAAAATGTGGTGAAGCTCACTTAACAACGCTCTTGCTTAGCAACCAAAATGTTGGCTCAGAAACTCTGGCATGTGAAGCACGCAAGTCTTAAAGCTGATAAGTTACAAGACCCTTCCACTCCTAACCCTTTAGAAAAAAAACCCTAGGGGTGTTCAAACTTGACAGCTTTAAGACTTGTCGACTTCAACTCCCAGAATTCCTCCTCTCACTGATGAAGATCTTGATGATGTGCGGACGGGTGGGGGGAGGGAGGGAGCTGGAACCAGTTCTAAATGGCACTGTAGATTTGTGGAACCTCTTCTATAGAAGAGGTTAGAACTGGCAGGAACCCACCCCTGCCTTAGATACTTTTAAAGTGCTGACCTTTGGTGACTTTCTTCCTCCTCATGCTGGTCTTTAACATTAATAAAAAGGTGATTGTTTGATTGACTGATCCTCCCTGCAAGATTGCTGGTTGAAGCATTAACTAATCCTCCTCCTCCTGGGTCTGTATCTTTCTAGCCTGATGCCTACTGGATGAAGATCCTTTGGCAACACGTCTGCAGCACTGTGCCAAAACCATTCCACTCACACTAAGCTGGAGTTAAACCCACCAACTCCGAACTAACACCAATAGAGCTATTTTTATTGTTTACTTAGGAAACCAACCCTGATTTGCCCTCTTCCGATGATTTTTGCCTCAAAAAAACAGCAGAAATTTGGACACAAAGATAGTTGGACACAATAGCTAGTTCACTTATCAATTATGAAGGTGCAAATACAATATATCGGAATAAACATTCGGAGGGAACGATTTTCTCATTTGCAAAAGTTGGAAACAGCCACAAGCACAAGAATGTCAGTGGATCAGTGCTCAAAACGTTCCTCCAATAACATTTTGCATTGAAAACCAGCGACGACAAGAGCTACTGAGCTCACAAACAAATTACAGAAATAAGAGAGAGGCTGCAATAAAATCACTCACAATGTATTTCATTTATACACGGATCCACCATAAAGCGGATAGATGATAGCCCCAGAAACAAAACTCTGATGGACATAAAACACGATGGATAACTTTATCCTATTACACTACGATTCTCATAATTTTACCATAGCATACTATGCTATAAGCCCAAGTATAGTTTTAGTTATGGGGAGCACCAGGACACTGAGAAGTGGGTTGAAATGCAAAACAGCTTCTGGGAGAGAAGAAACTCAATTAGCAGCTTGAGCAATCTGCCTTCTCTTCAAAGGTTTATAGATAAGTTACTTTGGGTTTGTACGGCCATTTAGTTTGAGGGTTTCAAAAAAAGAGCCACAAAATGCTCTTGAACTTGAAATTGTCACTTCAATAACTTTATAGTAATTAGAGCATTTTCCCCCTTGCCCGTCCACCTAATCCTTTGTAAAATTCAATTTTATGCATGACAGTTTTATTATTGAGAGCTAAAACAAAAAAAAAAGAGATGCCTTTGAGTGGAGTTTGATTCTTGGTGATTACTTGGATATTATTGATGCCATTTTCCTGGCAACAACGGCCAGAGTTGGAATTCCTTTATTCTGTGAGTGGGTTTTTTTCTATTTTCTATTTCAGTTTAGACTACAGTTCTGGCATTTGCAGCTTGTGTCCCATCCAAATAATCACCAGCTTAACTTTAAAAAAAAAAGCCACTCTGATCAGAAATGGTCAGATTTGGCCACCTCCTATGGCAGGGATGTCCAAACTTGGGAACTTTAAGACTTGTGGACTTCAACTCCCAGAATTCTGGGAGTTGAAGTCCACAAGTCTTAAAGTTCCCAAGTTTGGACATCCCTGTCCTATGGAGAGCTACCAAAGCTCATATTGGTATTTCAAGCCACTTAAGCAATCAAGACCGCACAGAAAACCCAAGCTGGGTTTACACCCAATAATTAAAATTTAATTATTTAAAATCAGCATAGGAATTTCAGCCATCTTTTCTCCCCACACACCCCACAACTCAAGTTGCAATCCGGGTCTGCCATTCATACTTTGGCTTCCTTGATCAAAATTGCACCTCTCGTGTTTCTTTCGTTCTGTTTCTTGTCTTCTTTCTCAAATGCTGCCTCTAAGTGTTACTTTTTGCAATCCAAGGGGGCAGGGGGTAGACCCTCCCAGGAGCATGCTGGGATGATGTTCCAAAAGGAAATCTTATTTTAATTCTGAAGTTATGCTTTCTATACCAGGGGTGTGTTTTAAAGAAGCAACTGAGTTCAGAGCTGAAGAAGCTTCTTGGATGAGAAGTGAAACGTTTCCAAAGCAAAACCAGAAAGTCCAACTCCTGCTTCAAAAAGTACCTTTGGGATAACCATTTAATCATGCGGCCACATGACCATGGAAACATCTTCAGACAGCGCTGGCTCTTTGGCTTTGAAATGGAGATGAGCACCACCCCCTAGAGTTGGGAACAACTAGCACCTGTGCGCAAGGGGAACCTTTACCTAGATCAGCGGTATGGATAGATGCATTGTTTGAGTCTTTTCATTCCTGTTTCTGGAAGTCACCCTTTGGAATAGCTTCCAGGTACTTGGAACATGGATCGTGGCATAGTTCCGTAGATCCTTCATCCACTTAGTAAATTGCAGGGTTTTTTTTTATTCAGCTTTCCTCATGACTTGTCAAGGCGTCTCTTTTTTAGCCTTCGTGGCACAGGTCACTAAGTTCTGGACTGTTAAAATCTGTTTCAGACACAAAACGTCTAGGAAGCCTTTAAGTCATTCGCTACCTTTCAGTTTAGCTTCCTTCATAGATCTGATGCCAAGATATAAGTCTGAAAACATGCATATATTCTCCTCTGGAGCTCACAGGGATGAAAAAAAATAATGAAATCAGCCTTAAATACCGAGATCAGCAAAAGCCAGAAAAGAGAAGGCAAAATAGACGATATTATTGCGTGCCTGGGCTCATTTTGCCGAATCCGTCTTGCTTTATTGGAAGCTTCTTAATTGATGAATGAGGACTTTATCAAGCCTGGCAGGAGTCGTTATGTCTGTGATTTTCCTTGAAATGCATCTGTCATGCAGCTCAAAATTGAATAGCCAGTTTTGGGCCTAACCAGAGACATGGCACTGACTTAAGGCACTCAGAAAGGAATGAATGATTAATGTACTTTATAGACAGGGTAGCGCTTCCACTGTCTCGCATGCTTTTTGTATGTAATCTCCAGTGGTTCAACTTCAGATGGATCTAATGAAAAAGGACTGGATGTTTTCCACCTTCCTTTCCGAGCATGCTGTACAATTTATCCACTGACAAAATGTGCTAATGAAATGTCACCTTGGACAGCTTGCTAAAGGATTGATGGGCCGAAAGTTTTGCACTTTATTTAACTTTTGCAGGAAAAATGAATAAGTCCTCCAAACTCGGTATGATATAGAGATCCATTATGGCTTGTAAGTTGGGAAGGAGGTGCTGAGCCGGGATCAGGAAGGGGAAAGACTGCAAATGATTACGAGGGAAACTGAATCAATTAAATACAAAGGCCAGGTGGGGGGGGGGGGTTAATGGGGCCTTCAATTTAAATCACAAGACTTTTGTGTAAAAGGAACTGCCTGGCCACTGGAGCCAATATTTGCAGGACTCAAGACGGTCATAACATATTTTGATGCCATAGCCCAGAAAGAAAGCTCTTTATCAGAACATGCTGGCTTCACGGTTTGTGCAATGAATTGCTTTGTTGTTGCTGTTTTTAAATTCTTATATAATAAGTGAGCATCCAATTTGAAAAAAATAAATGCTGATGTAGGAGAAAGATGCTATCTTTGTCCTTACCTGTCATTTCCCTATAGAAAATCCCCTCCCCCCACGCCCGATTCTTTCCAATATTATAAACAGAAAAGACATGGGTTATTTTATATTTGCAAATTCCCATGAATGATGGCTATTCTCTTTCCGGAGCATTGGATCCATGACTACAAAACTATCAGATAATTTACACGTTTTGCATTGAAATTTTGAAAACGGAAACAATGAACAAATAAATATATGTTCCTGGTTGCATGTGTGGAAAAAATGCTACTGATGGTAGAAATAATATGCCCACGTGTGTAATATTAAAGGGAAGTGCTTTAAAAACTTAAGACTTTTAGAAAAGTGCACACAAAATGGGTGTAATATGAAAAATGTGCATACAAAGGTATGTTGGACTTTTATTTTTGTTTTATGAGTTGAGAGTACCTCAAGTGTTGAGAGTACCTCAAGTGACAAGCTGGATGAAATCAGGTACTTTCTTCCCTAATTCCTTTGCAAAATCATGCAACCAGAGGTGGTATTCAGCAGGTTCTGACCAATTCTGGAGAACCGCTATTGGAAGTTTTGAGTAGTTTGGAGAACCAGTAAATACCACTTCTGACTGGCCCAGCCCCCATCTATTCTCTGCCTCCCAAGTCCCAGATGATTGGGAGAGAATGAGGATTTTCCAGTAACCTTCCCCTGGAGTGGGGAAGGAATGGAGATTTTACAGTATCCTTCCCCTGCCATGCCCACCAAGCCACACCTACAGAACCGGTAGTTAAAAAAAAAAGAGAATCCCACTACTACATGCAACTCATTCATCTCAGACTAAATGCAAATCAAAACTTCTTTTGTTATCACATTTTTCATTAATAGTAAAGTTGCAATGCAGCTTTCTGAAATTCAACATGAGAATACATGCAGAAATGGAAAGATAGCAACACATGGGGATAGCTTAGATTCACATGTGAATGTGAATGAGGCCAAAGATTCCTTATTGTTTTACACATTTTCCCCTAGCATAAAAGTGTGACAACGTTGGCTTTTTAGCTGACAATTAAGGTTTCTAAAAGTTTTTGTTGTTATTCATTTTGTAAGGTAGCCTTGTTTCTTCTCGTGTTTTTGTGTTAAAGAAGCAACATTTCTAGTGTTTACTGCAGTCCCAAGGCTCTGATTATCTTCCCTTCCCATAGAACAGGGGTCTCCAACCTTTGCAACTTTAAGTCTGAAGGACTTCAGCAAAGCTGGCTGGAGAATTCTGGGAGCTGAAGTCCTTCAGACTTAAAGTTGCAAAGGTTGGAGACCCCTGTCATAGAACATAGAATAGTAGAGTTGGAGGGGACCTTGAAGTTCTATTAGTCCAACCCCCTGTTCTATACCATTTCAGACAAATGTTTGTTCAGTCACTTTTTTGAAAGAGTGATGAAACACCCACAATTTCTGAAGGCAGGCTATTCCGTTGGTTGATTGTTTTCACCATTAACAAACCTATCCTTTTAGTTCTAGGGTTCCTTTTTTTCCCCTTGGTTAGTTTACATCCAGTTTCTTATCTTGCCTTTTTGTGCTTTGAAAAATAATTTGACCCCATCATCTTTGTTGGAGCCCCTAAAACAGGGGTGAAATCCAGCAGGTTCTGACAGGTTCTGGCGAACCTGTAGCAGAAATTTTGAGTAGTTCAGAGAACTGGCAAATACCACCTCTGGCTGGCCCCAGAGTGGGGTGGGAATGGAGATTTTGCAGTATCCTTCCCCTGCCATGCCCACCAAGCTACGCCCACCAAGCCATGCCCACAGAACTGGTAGTAAAACAAAATTGAATTTCACCACTGTCTTCAAATATTGGAAGAGTGCTATCATATCTCTCACTACTTCCTGGAAGATAACGGAAAAGGCATCTTTGCAGGGGCTATCCAAGAAGTGCAATGGAATCAAGACACAGAAAACCATGGAGCTCTTTAAAACAAAACAGATATAAATTAAAGGAGTCAGTGGAGAGTCTGGTGATAGTAGCATCAAACCCATCAATGACAAAGGGGGTAACACCCTCTTGTTGGAGGACATGAAAGACACCAGCTCAAGATTACATTATTTTTGGCAAGCAGGTGTCCGTGGGGAATCAGTGTTGCCCTTTCAATCCAGAATGAATCCAATCCTTTGGTTAACTGCCTCTGACACAAACGTGGACCCTCTTGTTATGTTGTGTTGAGGACGACTGAAAACAACATTTCCAGAGCCTATTATCTTCCACTATGTTAGACTTCCATTCCCAGAATCTCTAGCTAATGCAGCCATTGGGTAGGAATTCTAGAAGCTTCCTTCCAAATATAGCTGGTGTCATCTTTTACATTTGGGCCTTCAGGCCTGCCAAATTTTCTAATTGTAGGAAAATGGTAGGGGGGATTATATGGAGTATGGGTAATATATAATCAAAATAACATTATTTCCTCAGAGACCCAAGGCTACCTTACCCTGCATCTGTGATGAGATGACTGGGAGGCATCTCCAGTTTTGGATGGTGCCTGATTGGACCTTGTAATGGACATGTGGGTGCTTGGCAGGGACTTGAATTTCCATTTGGGTGGGGGAAACCTGGAAACGTTCAGATTCGAGTTTTCCCAGATGTGCCAATATGACATCTCTAATAAAATGGAACCTTGCGGAAACTCAAGCTTCACAGTTTTCTTTCATTGAGGGTGTTACTCGGAACCCTGACATTAACCTGAATCTGACAGCTGGAGAGCATAAGGTCAGCAAAATATGGCTTAGAGAAAAAACTATCACATATCTTAAATGTCCAGGAAAAGGTTTTGTCTTGTTTTGTTTTTCCTCCAGTGGACCTTAGTGTATACCTTGCAGGTGTTAGGAATTATGTACTACACAAATTCAGGTTCTCAGGTGAGCAGAGACACTGCCAAACAGGAGTTTCTAGGCAGGAGATTTACACATTTGTGCCTGTAGGTCAGATGTTTTGCAAAAATACCAAATACGTGAAGTTATTTTGTTAAGTCTTAAGGAATTAAATGTAGGACAAATGACTAACAGAATAACAGAGATGAAGGGGACCTTGGAGGTCTTCTAGTCCAGGGGTCCCCAACCCCTCGTCCGCGGACCGGTTCCGGTCCGTGGCTTGATAGGAACCGGGCCGCAGGGCCGGAGAGGAGAAGGAGGGAGGACGGGACAGCCCCCTGGGCAGAGCACGCACCGGGGGCGGGAAAGCGCAGGTGCAGCCGCTCACGCCATTGGGAGCCCTAGAGGGACGAGTGAGCTGACTCACCACCACCTCACGTGTGCATGCGCCGCCTGTTTCTCCCTCCCCCCGCTCCTCCTCTACGCCGGCTGGTCCACGGAATTTTCTTTAAAATGAAACCGATCCCTGGTGCAAAAAAGGTTGGGGACCCCTGTTCTAGTCCAACCCTCAGCCCAGGCAGGAGACCCTATACCATTTTATACAAATGATTGTCCAATCTCTTCTTAAAAAGCTCCAGTGTTGGAGCACCCACAACGTCTGGAGGCAAGTCCTTCCACTGATTAATTGTTCTTACTGTCAGGAAATTCCTCCTTAGTTCTTGGTTGGTTCTCTCCTTAATTAGTTTCCATCCTTTGCTTCTTGTCCTGCCTTCAGGTGCTTTGGAGAATATCTTGATCCCCTCCACTTTATTCTTTATTCTTTGTCCTTGGAAAATACCAGAGAGGAATGTGTCCTCATTTTCCCGATCCCAAATAGTTTCTGCCAATAAAGTTTTACTAATTTAAAGCTGATGGGATGAGAAGTTGAACCAGCGCTCCTGCTGGGGCTGAAATTACTTTTTCAAGAAGACTGGCTTTTTCAAACTAAGTACAGCCCATGGCATTTACTGTATGTTTTCAATGACCATTACACATTGGAAAAAGGAGGGGGAGGGAAACTACTGTGTGCTAAAAATGCAGAGACTTAAATCTCACAGGTAACCCATTTGTATCTGATGCATCATGTTAGAGAGCCGATAGAAGGCCACATAACAGAAGGCAGCTTCAGTTTCGGCCTTTAAGGACTAGCAAACCCGCCCCCCCTAAGATATGAGCCTTCATAAGCTAAAATTCCCCTCTAGCACTTATTCCTTTTTCTGCCTTCTCCACCCTCCACTCCCCTAAATTGCATCAAATTCAGAATCACTCCTATTCTACAAGTAGCTTATAAGTGCCAGGAATCACACTTTTAATTTTAGGTTTCATGAAGGCTGAATATTCGAGCCACAATGCCAGCTTGAACTCTACCTTCCCCAACACACATTATGGGAAATACCAATATGAGATCTTCTACTCTATTTAATAAAATTTGTTGTTGATTTTTTTTTAATGCTGGGTATTCTTGGTGGGTGAGTACCAGGGAGAAAATTTGCAGCATCCCAGCATAACATAAACCCCACCCCTTACAAATGTATGTAGCCTCCCAGAATCACTGGGAGTTGGATGGCATTTAGATTTAATTATTATTGTTATTATGGTTGGTCAGAGTCAGCCAGGTGTTCAGAGTGGATTTGGCATTATTACAACATACACAAAAATGTAAAATCACAGGTACCAGCTTTTTAGTTGGTGGGAGTCTTTATATACCGCAATGAATCGTCATAGTATATGCGTGGGTCCAAGCAGTATGGCCGTTCATAACTGAAATTTTATCAATGTGCAGATTTCCGAAATGGTGTCCATCATTTTATATTATGGTTGACTCATCCTTCCATCCTTCCAAGGTGGGTAAAATGAGGGCCCAGATTGTTGGTGGCAATATGCTGACTCTGTAAACAGCTGAGAGAGCGTTATAAAAGTCTAAGTCAGGGGTCTCCAACCTTTGCAACTTTAAGTCTGAAGGACTTCAGCTCCCAGAATTCTCCAGCCAGCAAAGCTGGCTGGAGAAGTCTGGGAGCTGAAGTCCTTCAGACTTAAAGTTGCAAAGGTTGGAGACTCCTGGTCTAAGTGTTAAAGCGTTATAAAAGTCTAAGTGTTATTACTATTGCTATTATGTACCAGTGTGCCAATTATTATTGTGCAGCACCATACTGTGCAACACCATACTGAAAGCCTGAAAAAGGAACTTGTGTTGTGACACATTTCTTTATTTTGCCATCATCATGGCTGCAGTGAAGCTTATATTTATCATAATAACAGAATGAGAAAATGGGAAGAAAACTAAAAGGAAGTTTACAAACAATTGACGCCATTCAAATGCATGAGTTAAAAAGAAAAACAAGTCACATTATACAGTAGTGTCTCCCTCCGTTGACTCATCCCCTGTCAAGTCTAGATTTGATTAGAACATAAACACTGTAAGGGCTTCCAATCATGAGAAAAATGGAAACCATGGTGCTATTTTGTCCTTTTGAAAATAGCCATTCCTGTCTAGCTGCACTACTGTTCAGGAGGTTGCTTCAGCAACTTCCAATTATGCTGTATATACAACTTCACCACTGTCTATAATTACCTAAAGCCTTTATGAAGAAATTCTTAGTTGCTAGAAAATTTTTTGTTTCCCAAAAAGTTCATCATCATTATTGATTTATGTCCTTCAAGAGTTGAAAACCAGCAGCTAAACTTTCCTACCTGATGGAAACCTTTGAGATGTGATGGGAATTGCAGTCACAACAGTTTTGGAGAACACCAAGTTAGGACAGACTTGGATTACAAGGTAAGAAAACAGTAAGTGCTAGAACAGTGATGGCTAACCTTTTTTGGCTCGCGTGCCAAAAGTGGGGGGAGTGCAGGGAGGTCGTGCATGGGTGTGCCACACCCATAATACTATGTGCGTGACCCCCTGCTTTTGGCGCACTTTTTTCTCCCTCCCCAGGCTTCAGAGACTTTCTAGGAGACTGGGGAGGGTGAAAACAGCCTCCCCTCTCCACCTCCAGGGGCTTCAGGAGCTTCCCTGAAGCCTCCAGAGGGCGAAAAATGGCCTCATAAGAAGGCCTAAAACAGCTGGCCAGCGCACACATGTGTGCTGGAGCTGACAGGGCAATGCCTCGCGTGCCCTAAGAAATGGTTCCGCGTGCCACCTGTGGCACCCGTGCCATAGGTTTGCCATCACTGGGCTAGAACTTGTCATACGTAAGAATGGTATGCAGGGGTGGGTTCTGGCAGGCACTACTGCCGGTTAGCTCATGGGCGCACTGCATGTGCGTGCATGCACATACACAGTGTAATAAAAATTGTTCTGCGCATGTGCAGAAACAAAAAACATCTGGAGAATTGGTTCAGAGGCGTGGCAAGCCTGGGCCACTGCCGGTTCCAGAAACCCAGACCACCAAACCACTACTGCTCTGAACCGTTAGGAACCCACCACTGATAGTATTGTGCCCAAAGTGTTGGTCTAGATCAGGGGTATCAAACTCAAGGCCCAGCAGCCAGATCCAGCCCATGGAGTACTTAGATCTGGCCTGCAGGGCTGCCGTGGAAACAGCAAAGGACCAGCCTGTGATGCTTCTGCCAGCAAAAATGGACCCCAGGAGGCCACATGCAGCCCTCCCAACTCTGTTTTCACTGGCAGAGGGTTGCAGGAGGCCTTGGCAGCTGAAAAGGGAGGTTGGGAGCTTGTTTTCCTGGCAGAGCACTCAGGCCACTACAGGTGCCCCTGACACAAATGATGTTGAGCTGGCCATGTCCACCCTGGCCACGCCCACACCAGCCCCAGGAGATCAAACACAACCCTGATGCAGCCCTCAATGAAATCGAGTTTGACACCCCTGATCTAGACCAAGGTCCAAGCTCATCCTCATCCTCTGAAATGCCATTGACTCTTCTCAGGTCAACTTACTTCACAGGAGTGTTGTTTTTGTACAAAAATTGGTAGATGAAGAAACAGAGAGTAAAGGAAAGGTGAGATTGAAATCAAAGAAATAAATAAAGCTAACCTGGGATAGCAGTTACATTCAGGATTTGAAAACCAGTAAGGCAGGAGAGGTATAGTTATTAATATGATTGGATGACTTTCAATGCCAAGGCCATACCAGGAGAATATCATGTGTACAACTTATACTATAAGCCATCTCTCTGGACAGAATGGCCTAAATAACCTAGTACTATAACGTGACCCAACTGCTTATGATAGGATGATATAATAATAATAATAATAATAATAATAATAATAATAATAATAATAATAATAATAATAATAATAATAATAATAATAATAATAATAATAATAATAACCTTTATTGTCATTGTAATAAGATTGTAATAAAATTACAATGAAATTGGTTATGTATATATATTATATATATTTATTATAAAAGGAAAGGGGTCAAATATGTAGAAGGGCACCTTCAGGTGGGCTCAAAAGACCCAAGATAGAGAGCACAGCAGAACAGTATAAGTCTTGTCCTGTATATATGTGCGTGCATGCAATATTGCACATATATACAAAAGGGTGAAGCTTCTGTCTGTTCTCACATACACATTCTATGTTGCAGGTGCTGCTGGATATAGAATTTACTTTCTTTGGGCCACACTTTCTTACTTACTAAGGATATGACAGTTTCTAGGGGGAAGAAAGAACATCTAACCATATCTATCCTAACTGCAATATCCCATTTATGTTATTTTTGGGCTGATACGATTACATTTCTCCTTTCTGCAGGCCTTTACAACTGTGTTCAGTGATGTGGAATGAGATCCCTAAAGAACACAACACAGCGACTTTGAGCAAATTTGATTAGAACCTCTTAAGGTAGACAAGGAATACTATGCCCTGCAGATACTGTTTTCTATAACTCCCACGAATTCTTTTCAGTGAATAGAAGTTGATAAAATTCAAGGCACAGTACTATATTTCCTATCTTCCTCTTACAGGAAGTGCTGGATGAAAGTTTATCAATGTGGGTGATTATACATACACAGGGAGATACATAAACCGTCTAAAAATCTATATCATCTATGTCCATAAACTTTATTAAAATTCTATACATAAAATAAAACATGAAAACATCACATAAATATACAGTATATACAAACATAAAAACTTGCAGATATAAAACTAAACATCTACATTAAAAAAAACTATAGTCCATTTCCACCTCTTATTTTCTCATGGATTCATTAACCATTTTTTATTCTTTTATACTGTTATAATTGTTATTTACATTTTATCATCATCTCCCCTTATACACCTTATTTTTCAGAGTACATGACAAACCTTTTTCCCCTCAAAAAAAAAAAGGCTGAAAATCTAAATGCATCTTATACACTGAATACAGCATTTTTTTGCCTCCCTGAACCCCACCCCCTTCACCAAAATGGCCCTGCAGACCCTGTAGGAGGCTTTCAGAGTGCTCCTGGGGGCTGGGGAGGGCAAAAATGAGTGAAAAATGCCTCCTCCAGCTGCCAGGAGCACTCTATAAGCCTCCTAAAGGCTATTCATGCAATTTTTTGGGACAAAAAATGGCCCTGTTTTTTGTGAAAATTGGGCCACTGTTTGCTTGTTTTTTCGGGGACCCCCACCCCCAGGAGCACTCTACAAGTCTCCTAAAGGCTATTCATGCCCCCTTTTTTAAAAAAACGGGTCCCTTTTCATGAAAAATGGGCCATTTTGGGGCGGTCTACAGAGTGCAAAACTTTTTTAAAAAGAATTTGCCTCTTCAAAACCATGGTGCGTCTTATACTCTGGTGCGTCTTATACTTTGAAAAGTACAGTAATCTATAAAAACCTTTTATCATCAAGCTGTTTTTCTTCAGTTTTGTAAAATAATCCATAAATGGGCTCAAGTCTTTAATAAAAACCTCTGCAGATTTCCGTCTCATTAGTTTTGCGAACTCTACCAAGTCTATATGTTAATTATCCAGTCTTCAACATTTGAAACTTCCTTATTTTTCCATTTCTGCTCATACAATAATATTTCTACAACAAGACACCGTGTTTTTTACCGATTTCATTGGAAAAGGGTGATTATTTTCACCAATGTCCTATGTCATTTTCGGACCAAAATATTCTGGCTATTTCACAAGTTCCCTGCATGTTTCATATCTTTTGATCTCACCAATCCACCAGGAGATTCAAACCTGAATATTAAATACAACTGGGATAAGAATATCAACATCCCAGAAACAGGTATGGAGAAGTCAAACAATTAAAAACAACAGCAGTATAATTCAGCCCCATATTGATTAGCCCCAGAAGGCTAATCAAGGGACATAATAATAGTAGAATAGGTAGAATTGCTGGAACATAATAATAACTTGCTATTTCGCTTCTGTAGGAATTGCTTTGCTCCTGTAAGAATTGCAATTGTCTCTGCCATTTGCTTCTACCAGTGATCTAACTCCTGATATCTTGGGGTTGTTTTTTTTTTTTTTATAACTCAGTGTCTGGAATGGAATATATCATAGTTTGGCAGGGTTGCACTGGGCAAATGACTCTGTTGCTAAGCACTCAGCCAACCTGTTCCTTGCTGCACAGCCAATGCAGAACTGCAATGAAGGCATGGGCCAGGACACCAGAACTGAATACTAAGCTGTTGTCTCGAAAGGTATAAAAGGGCACTATACTTTCTCTAAGGTGTGGCCTTCCTTACATGCACCTTGTCTGTATATTCATGGAATGGTCTATCCAGCCTTTTGCTTTGATCAAAATAAACGCTGATTCTTTCTAAAGCTTCCACTTAAGTTCTTCTTTTGGCTCATTGTTGACTTAAGCATATAGCTGAACCTTACATCCTCTAAAGAGGCACTGATGCCAAGCAAGAAGTCACCCAACAGTATTAATAGCTGGATTTCTTTACTCAGACACTGCTGTTCAAAAAACAGGAAGAAAGAATGGAGTTTGGTCAAATAGTCTCTACAATCCATGCTGTGGGTCTTCATACAAACATACAGCATTGATGTTCATAAACACAGAGGGACTTTGTATTTATTGTTATATGCACTGAATCTCATTTGCACAAGAACTGTTTCACAAGGGAAAAATTCCCTGACACCTAACTGTACATATAAAGTTCTCTTTTTTGCAAAGCATTGTAGATCTCCAGAAGAATTATCTAAGTCAACTGAGCATAGTTGAGATGGGTATGAATGTTGTCTTCTACCCATGTTGATATATAAGTTTTTTCTACATTAGTATTAGTTTATTAATTGATTAGTCTTACAAATACACGGACACACACGGACACACACGCACACACACATTCCAAGGTAGAACAGATAAAAGAAAATACAGTAATAAGATACATATGGGATATATACAAAGCATCAACATTCAAGTAAATACATCATCAAACAGTTTATCTGTTTGATGTAATATGTTCTTAAGTCAACTACTTTAATTATACACTTAGCAGTTCTGCTCACAATGTATACATTTGAGCCTGTGGGAAATAGAACAATCTGTGATTCAGATGCCAGTAGGCTGTTCTTTCAAGTAGGGGAAGTTCTTTCAAGTAGGGGAAGTTAAACATCTAAGCCTAAGAGGGTTGATGGTCAACAAAACATGGCTAATATCTTTGACGGCTTGGACACCACATTTACACATTCTCTTATGATATGGCAGGTGATGAAAGTGCTTCTATTAACCATGGACTCCAACAACTCCGATCTGGCTCTAAAGTAGGACCTTCTTGAGAATTGTGTCAAAGAGGGAGAGAATGAGAGATAAGAGACAGATTGCATGTATACACACAGAAATATTCATTCATTCATACACATACACACACACATACAGGAGGAGAGCCAGTGGCTAATACATCTGCCTAATATGTAATACAGTCCCAGTTCAAATCCCAGTAAGGGTATGACTAGCTGATGAGAGCTAAATAGCTTGAAATAGATCTATACTAGTCTCCCTTATTTATTTATTTATCAGCACAAATGCTATGTGTTTGTGTGTGTGTTGTGTGTGTGTGTTTACATGTGTCTGTGATATGCACACACAGACATATATACACACCCACAAACAATACATAAGTGTTCCGCTTCTAAAAATTCAGCACAGTTCTTTCCTTTCCCACTCTGACTTTGTTTGCCTTTCGTTGTTTTAAGGCTAATTATTTGAAGCTTTCCACTTTTAACTTACAGTATTTTACTCAATACACTCATTCTGCAAAGACATGACTTGTTGCCTTTGCATATTATTAAATCATTCCTGAATGTTTCCTATGTTCATGCTGTCAAATGTATAGCCCAGTGAATGGTTCATTACTGCAAGGCAGGGAAAGGAATAGAAAAATTAATAAAAATAAAAGATAGCTTAAGGAAAGGATCCTTTTCCTTGCCATAACTTGAAACACCATGTAAGCAAAATCAGGGTCAAACTGAAATGTTTTTTTTTAATAGGAAGCTTAATGCCATGTCTCTTTGGATATCCTCAAGATCATCACAGCCAGGTGGCTAGGAGAGACAGTGGGGAGCATCCTTGGCAGGAAGAAAAATAGCACTGCGTGTTCACCTTTACTTAAAAAGAGAATAGATTCCACCAAAGCACCAGCAGTTTATATGTATGGCTTATAAATGAGGTCATCTGTCTAAAACCGTATTCCAAAATTTCTTAGGCCTACCTATGAAGCAATTGAGTTCAAGCAGCAGTATACAAATAACACTGATTTAACAGTGTTGGGTGAGCAATATTTGCAATGCCACAGGAGGACGACTCTTGTTGTAAATGATGGATGTCCTTCTGATGTTAACCCGGAGGCTAATACTAAGCATCCAATGGAGCATACTGGGCCATTTATTGTCAAAAGGGCCTTAGTATGGAATCCAGTTGTCTTCCTTCCACCCTTGATTTCTTTTGCCACAATGTTGTTGAGACTCTAGAAAAAATACAGAGAAGAGCAACAAAGAGGATTAGGAGACGGACAGCTACGACATAAGAATTGTTGCAGGAATTGGGCATGCCTAGTTTAATAAAAAGAAGGAATAGTGGTGACATGATAGCAGTATTCCAATATCTAAGGGGCTGCCATAAAGAAGAAAGAGTCAACCTATTTTCCAAAGCATCTGAAGGCAGAAGAAGAAGCAACGGATGGAAGCTAATCAAGGAGAGAACCAACCCAGAACTGAGGAGAAATTTCCTGACCGAACAATTAATCAGTGGAAGACTTTGCCTTCAGAAGTTGCGGAATCTCCAACACTAGAGGTTTTTAAGAAGAGGTTGGACAACCACTTGTCGGAAATGGCACAGGCTCTCCTACTTGAGCAGGGGTTTGGGCTAGAAGACCTCGAAAGCTCGCCCTCAAGCTTACTTTTTTGACCAAGCCCGTTGGACACGTCTGGTCCCTTCCCTTCCCCTATCACTCAGCTTGCATTATCCCATTTTGTCTTGTTTTCTCTTCCCTTGCAAGGGAACATTATTGGAAAAAAATGTTTTCTATGAGCATCATCATTGTGGCCATGTTTATTGTTGGGACCTTGCCTTGAGGATACCTTGGGTCAGACCTGCAAACCATCTTTTCTTTTGGCCTTTAGGCCTGCCACACTTTCTACTGTGCGAGAATGGGAGGGAGGATTGTACAGATATGTAGCCGTAATAATATTCTTTCTCAGAAAGTCAAAGTCGCTTTTGTTCCTGCATCTGGGCAGATGTGGATGGGAGAAATCTGTCTTTGTGGCAGTGAAGGATTTGGACCATGTGATAGACTTGTGGGTGCTGGGGCAAGATCTTGAACTTTCAACTGGGTGGGAAAACTTGGAAACGTTCAGATTCAGGTTTTCCCAGATGTGCCAACATGACATTCCTAATAAAGTAGAAATTGAGGAAACTCAAACCTTGGAGTTTTATTTCATTGGGGGTGTTTTTTGGAACCCTGGAAACAAGATTTATTCAGTGCTCCTTTTAAGGGCAAAAATGGGAGACAAGATACCTCTTGTTGCTAGAGAGTACAGCTCCAGTTACTCCCCACAAACCAGGGTCCTTTGGCATGTTCTTTAGCTTCTTTAATTCCAAGAATTAAAATTTCACTTATAGAGCATCCCTCCTTCTGAAAGGAAGTAAAGGATTTATGTAGACCAGCTTTCAAATCCATCTTCCTTGATTAGCCTTTTAATTCCTGCCATGACCCGATTGTTTATCTCTACCTGGTTATAAGATAAATGTTGCAGGGCAGAAAAACACTTTAAGATCAGTTTTAAAAGGTGGAGGAAGGGAGACCAGATTCTGAATGAAGCTTATCCCTCCCTTTTTTTTCATGATGTTAAAATGACCTTGTGCTACTAGAATAGAAGGGTGAAAAATGACTCTCTTGCACTGGAAAGCCTTGGAAAAGATTGCCACATGCTGTGAAGCGTTATACCTAGATTAGAATCATACAAGCCATGTGGCATTCTGTGGAAGCAAAGGTTGGGCTTTGAACTAGCAAGATAGATAAAGTATTGATGCTTTTGAACTTCGGGTTGGGGAAAAGACTCCTGAGAAAAGACTGTGGATAGCTGAGAAAACAAGCTAATGTATCATTGAATAAGTCAACTCAGAGTTTTCTACCAAGGCACAAATGACTGAAATTATTCGACTTTGGGCATATTCTGCAAAAAGCTCTGAATTCACCACTCTCTGAAAAAGAGAGTGATGAATGCACCATCGGGAGACTTGAAAGAACAGGTTGGAGAAAAATTGTCATAGATAAGATCTGTCTATGGGGTCTCTATGGGGATGCAGTAGCTCAGTGGCTAAGATGCTGAGCTTGTCAATCGAAAGGTTGGCAGTTCAGCAGTTTAAATCCCTAGCACCACGTAGCACGCTCCCGGTACTTGACCCAGTGTCTGCCAACCTAGCAATTCGAAAGCACATAAAAAATGGCAAGTAGAAAAATAGGAACCACCTTTGGTGGGAAGGTAACAGCATTCCGTGTGCCTTTGCCATTGAGTCATGCTGACCACATGACCAGAGAGACTTCTTTGGACAGTGCTGACTCTTCGGTTTTGAAATGGAGATCAGCACCACCCCCTGGAGTTGGGAACAATGAGTACATATGGGCGTGGGGAACCTTTACCTTTACATGGTCTCTAGGTATTAAAAAATGACAAAATGGCACACTATCACATAATCAGAGCACTATATCTCCGCCAATTAAATCCAACATAGCAGAAAGAAAATTCCTCTGATTTCAGAAAAGATTTGCTTCTAGTAACCATCTAGTAACCGTCCATCAACATCCTTGAACTCATTGGACATATATAAAGTTGTGCTGTCAGTTGAATTCAGGCTCTGAGCCCTGAAGGACAAGCAGCCTTTTCAATTGTTCCCAGAAACTGATTGGTAAGCAATGTAGCTCCTTAAATGAAACTACTATATTTGTACAACTGTATTCTGGGGAAATTATGAGCATCTTCAAGGAGAGTCCCATGTAGAACACTTTGCAATAATCCAAATTGTGCTATATCAGCTATGTTTCTAATCCTCTAGTATTGAGACCAATTCAAGAGACAAATTACTTATAGACCGATAGGATACATGTACCAGAAAAGAGATGGAAATGACTGAATAAATAAAGAGCACCTTGAGACCAGAAGGAATATGAATTTGTATCGTGATAAATAGGTACCGTGTGATTGGCTACAATCGTTTTGGCAGCCATTTTGTGAGAATGACTGTAAGATATTCCCAGATTCAAAACTTGACAAGCAGCCTTACTTAAAAGTAAGTATTGCTGCTTTATATCAATTTAATGGTTAGGTGAATCAATTAAAT
This sequence comes from Rhabdophis nuchalis, assembly GCA_039707465.1. Classification (NCBI taxonomy): domain Eukaryota; kingdom Metazoa; phylum Chordata; class Lepidosauria; order Squamata; family Natricidae; genus Rhabdophis; species Rhabdophis nuchalis. The sequence goes on along the minus strand of CM077644.1, from coordinate 161,634,750 downwards.
CACTTTTATTTTTAAAAGTGCTGCCAAATAATCAATAAGTAGTTCTTAAAAGTGGCAAGCACCATTTTTAAGACATATTAAAGAGAACTTTCTTTCTGACCCATATTTACATTAAATAAAACCTGAAAGTACGTAGCTTGCTTGAGAAACATTGCTTTTATCCATAGTCAGAGTTTTGTGTATTTAATTGAAAGCTATTTTAACTGCAACTGATGCATTTATCAATTAGGATGTCTTTAATTAGGTTATAGCCAAAAGGTTTGTCTACACGCACCTGTCTACATCATATCAGTTATAAGATGCCTTTTAATTTTATTTTTCTTAAATGTTGAAAGAAGGAATGATAAAATGATGTTGAAAAACTATGCATGCTAATCATATTGTCACTCAAAAACACCAAGACATGATCCTTTCTTTTTTATTTTTTGTTGAAATCACCTATTAATTATTAGATCCACAGAGATATGAAACTTCTTGATCCATCAAATCCTTGCAATACGGAATCTATCAAGGTAAAAGGGAGAGAAAATGTGATGAATAGGTTTTACTGTATATTGCAAGCTTCCAACAAGTTCTCTTTTTCCTAATATGTGTTAGAAAACATGGCAAGCAAAACATAAAAAATCATAGACCACGTTCATCCTTGGCGAATTGATTTTGATGTCAGTGGAGTTGATCTCAAAATTATAATTGGCCTGCTGCTTTAAAATAGATTGTATTTTATGTGTAAAATTAAAGCAGAGGAACATTTTAATATATACCTCCTGAGCCAGCCAATAGTATATCAAGGTTTAATTTGTTGTAGTTCATGTACATAATAAAACATTGAGCAGACCCTGCTGAGAAGTACATACAGGGCACTTACTGAAGAAAATTAACTATGACAAATCAAAGTTACAAATGAAATATGGAATACGGTTTGTTCTTTGAAATAAATTCCATGTCTAATAACTGAAAACGGCGTCTCTGGAAAAAGAGCATATTTATTAAGAATTAAGAACACATATTTCTAGAGCAGTGATGGCGGACCTTTTTCGTCTCGGGTGACAAAAGCACAGATGCTCGTGCTATTGTGCATGCTCGTGTGCCCACCCCCATAATTTAATTCCTCCCATGTCGTGCCCCCTGAGAATACATGTGTGACACCCCCTGCTGTCTAGCACATATACATACGGCTTTTTTGAAGCCTGGGGAGGGCAAAAATGGCCTCCTCAGAGGCCGGAAACAGCCTGTTTTCTGACTTCTGGTGGGCCCGGTAGATCTATTTTTCGCCCTCCCAAGGCTCCAGAAGCTTTCTAGGAGCCTGGGTTGGGTGAAAAAAGGCCCTACACAAACTGGAAGTTCAGGAATGGACCTCTAGGTTGCCAGTTGGGCCATTTTTCTCCCTCTGGAGGCTTCAGGAGGGCCAAAAATGGCCAAAAATCAAGGCCGAAAATCAGCTGGCCAGCATGCTCATGTGTGCTGGAGCTGACAGGGCAACTCCTTGCGTGCCCTCAGAAATGGCTTCGCCTGCCACCTGTGGCACCCGTGCCATAGGTTCGCCATCATGGTTCTAGAGGATTATCAGCAAGTACTCTCAAAATGTTATGTTATGTTATGTTATGTTATGTTACGTTACGTTACGTTACGTTATGTTATGTTATGTTATGTTATGTTATGTTATGTTATGTTATGTTACCTTACCTTACCTTACCTTACCTTACCTTATCTTCAGGGAAAACTTACTATACTATATTGTACTGTACTCTACTGTACCGTACAGTACCCTACCACTCCACTCCACTCTACACCACATCACATCTCATCACATCACGTCACATCACATCACACACCACACGATACCCATACTAATATTAATAGTATACTACTATCTCTCTCTATAGTGATTTGTAGAACTACATGGGCAAATGAGAAAGGACATTCAAAGAATTTCTAGTCAATACCCAATCAAAAACATTAATACAATCAGCCTGAATTAATTTTAGAGGTGTGCAAACTGTTCAAAAGAGCATTTCACCTTCAGAATTACTGTTGTATAATCACTAATGTACATTTATGGACGTATCCCACTGACCTCGAAAGGATTTCAAGGTGACCAGCCTGAGTATCAGTAGGGTACTTTTAAGAGAACATTGGAAAAGACATTACTGTATATTAGAACACAGAACGCAGAACAATAGAGCTGGAAGGGACCTTGGAGATCTTTTAGTCCACCACCCTTGCTTGAGCAGGGAGATCCTCTACCATTTCATATAAATGATTGTCCAGTCTGTTTTTGAAAGCCTCCAGTGATGGAGCACCCACAACCAATAGAACAATTGTTCTATTGGTTGGTTGTTAGTGCTTCTCCTCTTGCTTAGTTTCCATCCATCCATTTTTTCTCATCCACAGTGAGCATTTTCCCCCCTGAATGAATTGCACAGACTCACTGGTCTTTCTACATTTGAGGCATACATGACCATTAACATTATTAATAGTTCACCCTTCTCTCCATTAGCTTATAACAAATGATAGTTATTAGCACTGAGCAGAACCTGGATTCATACAACTGATTTGAAGGTGATTTGATTCAATCTCCAAATTTAATTGCTTTTCTGAATCATCACACCATCTTCAAATCAACTCAGTTTGATGCTTTTGAATTAGGTTGATTTGAATCAACCTGGTTTTGAAATCAGAGTAGCGCCTATCCATATACAGTATACCCTACTTCTGGGGTCATTGTGATTAGAAATAAGGCTATTAGCAGGTAGGATTAGGTTGCAGACCTTACATGGCAGAGTTGCGCAAGGAAGGAGATGTACTGAAATGAGATTCCCAAGGACAGTAGATTATGGAGTAGATTATGCTGCCCTGTTGCCAGTATGCAAGATTTACATTTTTGGTTCCAGCCAACTTATGCATACAGAAATAGCAAAGGGGTATCATTTTGTCCTTTATTTCTGGCAGCAATTTTTTTGGGATGAGTCCTCATCTTGATGGACCTCTGACCTCAGAGCGTGGGCTGGCAGATGGGCCCTCTGGAGCACTGTACCGGGGTGCACTGATTGTAACTCATCACTGCTATATATATAATATGTATGCATGTGTGTGTGTGTGTGTGTGTGTGTGTGTGTGTGTGTATACTTTGTTCCACAACACCCTGTTAAGCCCCAATTAAAGGAGGAAGCATACTGCTCTCTTTTTCTGCCTTTCGGCTCATCACCAGAGACCATCTAGACAGAAATCCATGAGTTCCATTGTGTAATTTTTTTATAGGTGTTACATTTTTGAGCTGATCAATTCGAATCCCGGTAAGGGTATGGCTAGCTGATGAGAGCTAAAAAGCTCGAAATAAATCTATACTAGTCTCCCTGACTTATTTATTGATCAGCTCAAAAACGTAACACACATATAAAAAAAAAAAATTACACAACGGAATTCTTGGCTTTTTGTCTAGATGGTCTCTGGTGATGAGCCGAAAGGCAGAAAAGGAAAAGCAGTGTGCTCCCTTAATTGGGGCCTTAACAGGGTGTTGTGTGTGTGTGTGTGTGTGTGTGTGTGTATACACACACGCATACACACACGCGCGCTGATCTTGTTGTATTCAGATCTTTTCCTGTGTAAGATTGAGATTGTCTTGGCAATGTTTCAGTGAGGTCACCCTTGGCATCTTCAGGCTGGCGTCTGTGGTTTCTCAGCTGCTGTCTTGCCTGAAGATAGCGAGGGAGATCTTGCCGAAACATTGCCAAGACAATCTCAATCTTACATGGGAAAAGACCCGAACACTACAAGACCAGCATACCTACACCTGTGAAAATCTACAAAAACATATATATGGTTCAGCTGATCAAGGAGGAGAACCTGTGGCCTAGTGGCAATTACAACTGCCTCACATGTAATACTTCACAGGTTTGAATCCCAGTAAGGGTATGGCCAGCTGATGAGAGCTAAATAGGTTGAAATAGATCTATACTAGTCTCCCTTATTTATTTATTTATTTATCAGCACAAAATGTAACATGTGTGTGTGTGTGTGTGTGTGTGTGTGTGTGTACATACATGTATACCATGTTTCCTTGAAAATAAGCACTTTGAACCCCGAAATAAGCACTTGGTCTTATTAGGACAACTACGGACCTCCGCTCCTTCCGTTTAAAATTAAAGACACATCTTTTTCGCCTGGCCGGCCTTGGGTAGTCTCTTTTAAGGTTAAGGGTTTTAAAGGGGGAATTTTAGTTTATGGGTTTTTAGCGCAGGATTAATTTAATTCATTTTTAATTTTGTATTTTGTCTGTGGTTTTAATTGTATTTTTAAGTGCCTGTGCCCCGCCTCGAGTCCCTTTGGGGAGAGAGAGCGGGATATAAAATTAAAAATTATTATTATTATTATTATTATTGGGGAAGTCTTATTACTTTTGAGTTGCAGGAGGCAGTGAGCATGGTCACTTTATGGCTGCTGCTATGTTGCAATATTTTTGGGAAGGGCTTATTTTGGGGGCAGGGCTTATTTTAGCTCATGGACTCAAAAGCCCAGTTGGGCTAATTATCTGGGGAGGTCTTATTTTGGGGAAAACAGGGTACATACATACATACATACATACATACATACATACATACATACATACATACGCATATATGTATATGCATTTCACAATCTATATAAATAAAAATGTAACAAGAGTTTGTTCAAAACCGCTAATCTTCTAAAGTACTGCACCGATCACTTCCAAATTTTCACACAACTTTCCTTTCAAGTACGGGACCAATGACATATATAGATTGTGTAGATGTCACACCTGTGCCAGGTACATGCAACGGAAATGTAAAAAATTGTAAAAAAGGTAGGTAGATGGATACAGAGAGAGCAGTGGGCCACAGGTATTATGTCATCCTTTATGACATAAAATACTCTGTCCATAAGATTCAAGGAGAAATACAGCAGGTAGGTAGGTAGGCAGCTATAGGGATAGAGAGAGGGAGGGAGAAATGTAGTAGGTAGGTAGGTAGGTAGAGGGATAGAGAGAAAGAGGGAGAAATACAGTAGGTAGGTAGGTAGGTAGGTAGGTAGGTAGGTAGGTAGGTAGGTAGGTAGGCAGCTATAGGGATAGAGAGAGGGAGGGAGAAATGCGGTAGGTAGATAGGTAGGTAGGTAGGTAGGTAGGTAGGTAGGTAGGCAGGGAGAGGGAGAGGGGGAGAAATACAGTAGGTAGGTAGGTTGGGGGTTATACAGTGGTTGTGTGTACATGTTTGTGTTTGCAGGTGTAGATCTACACACAGACTGGGCCACAGCAAGTCGTGGCCAGGAACGGCTAGTGTAATTTATAAAAATGGTTTCTCTCAGGACAGAGACAGAATTTCAATTTTCCTGATAGTGAAAGATAATACTTTATGAACCTGGTTTTTTAAATTTCTGCTTTATTCACTATAACACACTGAATCCTATAAAAAAAGGAAAAATATAAACAAAATAGTAAATAAATGTATTCTTTGGTACACCAACCTTTGCCTAATATTATTAATTATAGGATAAGCTCATGTTCTAAAAACATACAGAATTTTTAAACAGCTGGATTTTTCACAAGAGTCCTTCCTGGGCATCTTATTCAGTGAAATAGTTTAGTTTTTGATCTCTAACTCATATGCATTGCTGTTTCTGTAGACCTCCTACCATAGCTGGAGGTCTGAAGAAATTAAGTCAGGAACCCTTTTTACATGAAGCTGAAAAAGAGCTGCAGTGGCACGGTGGTTAGAATGCAGTACTGCAGGCTACTTTTGCTGACTGCCGGCTGCCTGCAATTTGGCAGTTCAAATCTCACCGGGCTCAAGGTTGACTCAGTCTTCCATCCTTCCGAGGTCAGTAAAATGAGGACTCAGATTGTTGGAGGCAAGAGGCTGACTCTGTAAACTGCTTAGAGAGGGCTATAAGGCACTGTGAAGGGGTATATAAGTCTAAGTGCTATTGCTATTGATAAATTACTATTGATTATTTATTGATTTCTAGAATACAAACTTAAATGTCTTGTTCTGGAGGAACCCATAAAAAAATCCCTATCTCAGTTAATAATGGTAATTGGGACTGGAATTTCTATGACTATGTGATGCAGTCATGAAATGTGACATCGTTAAGTGACACAATTGTAAAGCATGACATCACATGACTGTCCCACTTAGCTGTTCTGACACTTCTGGTTGCCATCCTTAAGTGCAACCTCACGTGATTGGCACCCTCCTGCTGGCTTCCCCATTGAGTTCACTTGTCAGAAGACAGAAGTGAAGGTTACAAATCGTGGTTATGTACAATGTTATGTACAAATGGTGGTTATGTACAATGCTACAGCACTGCAATTGTGAACCAGTCTACCAGCCCCTGAATCATGATCCCATGACTGTGGGAATGTTGTGACAGCTAGAACTTTGATGACCTGTTGTCCCAGCACTGTCATCACTTTGAACAATTGCTAAACAAGTGTCTAGGACAACCTGTAGTTTGAAGTTAGTTTCATATGGTCTTGCATGAAAAATAAAAGAATGTGGCTTTATTTATTTATTTAGTTAGTTAGTTAGTTAATTCAATTTATAAACCGCACCAATCTCCGTCAAGACGGACTCTGAGCGGTGCACAGGACATTAAAATCTACAATAATAAATAACATATATACAAAAGTTAAAAAGAAATTAAATAATAAACCTGTGCTAAAATTCCCATTAAAACCTATCTAATTTAGCTGAGGCTCTATCGTTCCTAAATTTAAATTCTATGCCAGTCCAGCTTGCTGAAAAAGATGTGCCTTAAGTGAACGGTGGAAGAGGGGAAGGTCCATGATAGTGCGAAGTTCGGGGGGGAGGTCGTTCCAGAGGGCAGGCCCTGCCACAGAGAAGGCCCTACTCCTGGGCGTCGCCAGCTGGCATTGACCGGCAGTCGGCACCCTGAAGAGGCCCTCTCTATATTAAATACCATAGAGAACGCCTTATAAGAGCTGCAATTATCTAGCAGTGAAGGTACAGTTCAAAAGCTGAGGCATGGACCATTAACTCATAGAGCTTGAATGTGTCTTATTCTTCCACATAGACTACCCTAATAATATTCTTAGCATGTGAAAACTATCAGGACATCAATAATTGTGGATTTTATTGGCATGGGAATTGGCTAAAAGAATCATTTCAGGGTGCTCGCAGAAGAGATCAATATCTGATTGCTGATCTAAGTTATTTTTCAACATTTGAATTCTCTCGTTAAAAAAAATCCTCAAGAAAAAGGCAAGAAGGAAAACACTTGAGCAACATACCAATAGATTTTTATTTGTGATTTTTTCTATTGTTTTACACACCTTTCCCTCTTCCTTCTTATCTTAATGTTTAATTTTTTTAGTTAGATCACATTGAACTGATACAGTATGTACATATAAATTTTATTCTTCTAAAGTTTAATATAGTAATAATAAATAATAAATGTGCATCTTTTAATCAAGTATTTTACAATGATTTTATCCATTTTCTTGGTTCTTGTTTTAATTCCAAGTTCAGTACTTTTGTTACTTTATTTCTCTGCTGATTTTCTAATGCGCTCTGAGCCAAAAAGTATAAAAATATTATTAATAAATAGCCATTCAGTTAATCTAGGATCACTTATGAGATTTAGGTCTGCCTAATTTATCAAATGTTCCCTCTTCAATTTCTCATTTTATTTAGAAAAAGAGAGAGAGGGATATGGAATCCTTTGGAATTAGGACAAATATCCTGTAACATAAAAGCAATATAGGATTTGTTCTGAAGATTACAAGGAATGTATAATAAATACTGTTTCATATCTGTTATGTTACCTTACTGCTGAAAATGATTCAAACAGTTACTTCCAACCAAGTTAACATTAACAAAGATGTTAAACAGAAGGTGAAAAACTAATATTGTCTATATTCGTGATTGTGTAGCTAAGAATATCAGGCTTCCTCACGCCCAGATGTCAAAACTCTGGCAAATTTCCAGATTGGCACAAAAGCATGAGTAATATTCATGATCTACCTTGTAGAAATGTTTCGAAGAGAACTGCAGTCCTTTAAAACTCACGGAGTACGTTAGTGACAGGTTATTTTGATTGGAGTTTAAATGATTTTTAAACAGAACAGTAATCAACAAAACATTGGAAAGGAGGAGGGAAAAAAAGAACATAAGGACAAAAAAGCTGCATAAAACAGAAATAGGCACAAAAGAAAAATAAACATTTGGGAGTATGTATAAATATATTGGTAATTTCACAGAGTGATACCTGGTTTTATTCAATCCTGCTTAAGTAAGTAAGTAAAAAGTCATCCAGAGACCCCCATATAGTTTTCTTCATGGTAACTACTGTAATGCTCTCTACATGGGGCTTCCCTTGAGGTGCACCCGGAGACTGCAGCTGGTGCAGAATGCGGCCGCGCGGGGGATCTTGGGAGCCTCACGGCATTCCCATGTAACACCACTCCTGCGCGAGCTGCACTGGCTACCTGTAGCTTTCCGGGTGTGCTTCAAGGTGCTGATAACCATCTTTAAAACGCTCCATGGCACGGGGCCTAGTTATTTGCGGGACCGCTTCCTACCATATACATTCCTTCGGCCGATTCCCTCCCACAGAGGGCCTTCTCCAGGTGCCGTCTGCCGGGCAGTGCCAGTTGGCGACCCCCAGGGGAAGGGCCTTCTCTGTGGCGGGTCCAGCCCTCTGGAACGACCTACCCCCCGAACTCTGGACCACCACGGACCTTCGCCTCTTCTGCCAACGTCTTAAGATTCATTTCTTTCACCTAGCCGGCCTAGCTTAAACCCCGAGACCATTCTCATAGACTGAGTTTTAATTGATTTTAATTTTTGGGAATTTTTAGTTGTATTTTTAGCACAGGGTATCTCAAATTTAATCAGATTTTAATATTTGTAATTGCACTTATTTGTATGTCTATATTTTAACTCCCTGTGCACCGCCCTGAGTCCCTTCTGGAAGATAGGTGCGGTATAAAAATCAAATCAAATAAAAAAAATACTGTATGGAAGCAATTTTGCTATTGCCTTCTGGGGTCGCTTGTTGGTTTTCCAGTCTACCCAACTGCCTGCTGTATGAGAAGCTATCTTATGCAAATCCTGAACCTTCCTATCCAGGTGTGGGTTGCTGCTGGCATTATTGCCACTTTGGCGTGCAAATTTTTTTGTGCGCACACGCCAAACATGCGCTCCACAAGCGTGTGCATTTGCACCTAAAGATGCGCACAACGTTAGAAAAGGAAAGAAAAATTACATTTTTGCAATGAAGATTCTTCTGCGCATGTGCAGAACTGGAAATCAAGATGGCACTGTTGCTGATAGAACTGGTTTGGGGGTGTGGCAGGACAAGTTACTACCTATTAGGCTGAATCAGTCCGAACAGGTAGAAACCCACCTCTGTTACTATCCTAGATCAACTGCAGAACCCAAACAAGATCAATCAGGTGGTACCACCTGCTAAGAACTATATTCAAACTTTGGATTTTAAAAAATTATTTGTAGAAATAAAATTTATTAGTCTCTCTCTCTATAATTTTACAGATATAATTAAAAGATAAGATTGTTTAAATATAATTATGAAAGCACCTTTGAGGCTCATTTCTGCTCTGTTAATTTTTCAGCCAATAAATTGTTCACTCCTAGATTGGCTGGCCAGCCCTCTATACATTATCCTTATTTGGGCATACCTAATTATTTGGAAAAATCAGCTTGCAGCCCATGTGTCTGTATGTTCAATTTCGTAGTGTAGCCACAGCCATCTGCTATCTCCTCATACTTAAACAGCCATATCATGCTTTAGAGCTTTTTCTGGAACCAACATCCACCAGAATTATACTTAGAATCTGGATTCTCACTATTTTAAAAGACTAGAAAAATAATTTCCTTTAACAGATTTTAATATTAATTCTTAATGCAAGAATGAATTGAATTATTGTAAATTAAAGTGAATTTAATTTATCATAAATAAATTGACTACTGTAATGCTCTCTACATGGGGCTCCCCTTGAGGTGCACTCGAAGGTTACAGCTAGTTCAGAATGTGGCCGCGCGGGTGATTATGGGAGCCTCTAGGCATTCCCACATAACACCCCTCCTGCACGAGCTGCACTGGCTGCCTGTGGCCTTTCGGGTGCGCTTCAAGGTTTTGACGACCATCTTCAAAGCGCTCCATGGCTCGGGGCCTAGTTACATGCGAGACCGTCTTCTGCCGTCGGCCGGCAATGCCGGTTGGCGATACCCAGGGGAAGGGCCTTCTCTGTGGCTGGCCCCACCCTCTGGAATGACTTGCCCCCCAAACTGCGCACCATCTCAGACCTCCGCCTCTTCCGCCAGTGTCTTAACATGCACCTTTTCCAAAAAGCCGGCCTAGCATAACCTCCCGTTTTGACTGTTTTTAGATAGATTTTAATTTGGGGGATTTTATACTATTTTAGCACAGGGCATGGATTTAATAGCTTTTTAAAATTTGTATTTTTGTTATATTTGTATTGTTTTAAATTTCCTGTGCGCCGCCCTGGGTCCTTTTTGGAGAAGGTGTGGGGTATAAATTTGAATAAAATAAAAAATAAAATAAATAAAATAAATGCAATGCAATGCAATGCAATATAATATGGAAGGGAGGGACATTTTGAGAATCCAGCTGAACACAACTTTAGTTAAAGCATCTTTCCCTTATAGAAAAATGTAAATATTTGAGGTTCTATTTAGATGTAAAAGTGATGAAGGCGGAAGGGATTTCCATGCCCTGAGTCTGGGGGGGGGGGTGTTACTGCTGGTTCGCAACCTGTGTGCAATGTGCGCTGTGCATGCATGCTCTCCTCAGTGTAAATTGTTCTGTGCACATGCGCAGAACAATTTACAGTGAACTATGCATGCACAGTCACCAAAATTCAAAATGGTGTCAGCCAAGCGACAGTGAGGAAACTGGTTCGGGAGCATGTCAGGCGTGGGTCACAGCCGGTTCTCTGACCCAGGCCTCAATTCCACTACCAGTTCAGCCGAACCAGGCTGAACTGGCAGCAACCCACCTCTGCCTTGAATTATTTATAAAAATAATAAAGGTGGGATATCAATAAATAATTATATAAAATGAAGTCAGAATGGATGCTTATAGCTAAGAAAATAAATGACTGCATTACGTATTTCCACCTATCTCTTGAAAGTAAAAACCAGTGTTTCTTCATATGTTATAGCTATTATATTTGTGCTACAAAAATCCAGATGACCAGTAGATGGTAGCCAAGATGTCTTGAGAATATTATGGCTTTCCTACCAAGATCACCGCAGATGGGGACTGCATCCAAGAAATTAAAAGACACTTGCTCCTGGGGAAGAAAGCTATGGCAAATCTAGGCAGCATACTAAAAAGCAGAGACATCACCCTGACAACAAGTGTGTATAGTCAAGGCTATGGTTTTCCCAGTTGCAATGTATGGCTTTGAAAGTTGGACCATAAAGAAGGCTGAGTGCCAAAGAATTGAGGCCTTTGAAGTCTGGTGCTGGAGAAGACTCCTGCGAGTCCCTTGGACTGCAAGGTAATCAAACCGGTCAGTCCTAGAGGAGATCAACCCTGACTGCTCTTTAGAAGGCCAGTTCCTGAAGATGAAACTCAAATACTTTGGCTACGTAATGAGAAGGAAGAACTCACTGGAGAAGAGTCTATTGCTGGGAAAGATTGAGAGCAAAAGAAAAAGGGGACAACAGATAATGAGGTGGCTGGATGGAGTCACCGAAGCAGTCGGCGTGTGCTGAAATGGACTCCAGAGGATGGTAGAGGACAGGAAAGCCTGGAGGAACATTGTCCATGGGGTCGCAATGGGTTGGATACGACTTCACAACTAACAACAATAACCATCCCGTAATCATTCCAATTTTTGAAGCTCAAATATGGTAGCCTACAGAAAGTACCTAACTGTGGTTTAGAGCTTGGTGAAGGATACTGATTATGAGGTCCTTCCTAAGGTAAGAATGCATTCTTCCTGTATATGTTGTTCATTTTCCTCTGCATTTGCTGGCAAAATATTGCATTCTTTTTTCCCCCCTTGTGAGCTGTCTATATGATTAGCATATTAAAGAGACTTCAGTGAACAAAGGTGTGGCACAACAAATTAACAGGCCTAAGGGAAATGTTAATTAAATGTAATGTGAAAGGATTTTGCAGCTGGAATATTGGTTAGCTGTTTGTGCAGGTGATCAGCAAACAACAGGAGAGCAAAAAATAGTAATTCAGATTTTACTTTTCAAAACGACACTTAAGGATATGACAGTCCCTGAAGGATGATGATGATGCTTGATGATGATGATGATGATAAGGAATAGCTTGGCTTGTTAAAACTCATATCAAAGCAAAGGTGAATTTTATAATTCCATCATTTTCCTCATTACTAGATTAAAATCTGAGCAATATTTTTACATTTTTGTTTAGATTATACTGGACAACATTCCCTCCCCACCCCCAAAAAAAGTATTGCTTCCTGATAAACCTTTGGTGATTCTGGCAGACCTTTTCAAATGGAACATGAATATAATTTCAGAATGACTGTTTCAAATAGGAATCTTGAGAAATATGAAGTTAACTTTTAATGATAATCACTTAAAGTTTCCGATAAATTCAATCGGTCTAAAAGTGTTTTGCTGCTGATTTTCATTGGTACTCAGTGTCCAATGCATCTAACAATAGTCAGTTTACCTTTGATAGATTCCAGTTGCCCTGATACTATTTTTCCACTTTGGGAATGTCCTGATGAAACCTTTTACCATGGTCATTACTGACTGCACCTGGATTTTCAGGAAAGAAATTCAAACATGAGTGCAGAAAATGAATGTTCAGTGACATATTTGAACATCATAGTCTTGTGTGCGGTAAGAAGTTTGTCACCCATGTGAGTGTTAATTTGGCACTATGTAATTGCCAAGAAAATTCTCAACCACCTCATTGCTTTCCAGGTAATTTTCTCTGGCGCCATTAACAGATCTTCAAACCCTTATCACTCATGACATGTCTGATCTGTGGACTAACAGGAATGACTTCCTTAATGGTGGCATCAGTTATCCTTGGAACCTTTGCCCTTCCTTATTCATTGCTTTCACAAAATTTTTCATCAGTCCAAGTTTTATGTGAAGCTTAGTTCTCCAACTCTAGATAGAGAAGTAGTGTTTACCGTTCAATCACAGCTTTTTTCCGAACGCCATCACTCTGCTAAACAAGTAATTCCCTCACCACTATCAAGCCATTACTAAGGCTGTATTACTATTACTGTTAGTCTTCTCATTGTTCCTATTACTCATCTCCTCCCACTTATGACTGCAAGACTGTAACTTTGTGGCTTGTATCGTTATGATTGATATTGATTGTTTCCTGATTGCTTATTTGTACCCTATGATCAGAGGTAGGTTGCTACCGGTTTGGCCCGGTTCGGGCGAATTGGTAATGGCTTGGAGCAGCTGAGAGCAAACCGGTACAGTGGCTCTTTTGACCTGCCCGTGTTCTATACCTGTTTTTATGGCAAAAAACAAATTGTACACACACACACACACACAGTGTGATGCACCTGTGTGAGCCCTGACAATCAGTTGGTTGTCACAGGGTTTGGTTAATTGCACACACATGCGTGAACGGAACGTGCTCACACACAATCAGTGAACTGATAGTGAAAGTAAGTGCAACCCACCACTGCCTATGACTATCATATAGTGTTGTACCTTATGATTCTTGACTAATGTATCTTGTCTTTTTATGTACACTGAGAGCTTATGCACCAAAGACAAATTCCTTGGGTGTCCAATCACACTTGGCCAATAAAGAATTCTGTTAAGTGGGTTCAAAGGATGAGTCCAGGCTGGTAAGATTCAACGTATATTTATTGCAAGAATAGGCAACTAAAACTATGTACAGCAAAAAGCGCGCATTCTCTGTCTGACAGCTATTTATAGTCGAGCTGTCAGACAGAGAACCAATCAGCGCGTCTCCTGCTCTCGGCTGCAGCCAGTCGCGTCTTAGCCAATCAGACGCGACTGGCTGTTGCTGGGGATTTTAAAGAAGTGTCAGTATGCAACACTCCTTCCCCCCTGGCGAGTACGCATGCGGGCCCATTAGCATACGTACTCGCCGAGGTAGGCGGGGCGACGCCGGACCCGCCCAGAACGCCTCAGAGTCCCAGCAGAAGTCGAAGGAGGAGGACGTGCCCGTTGTAGCTCCTCCCTGACGGGGGTGTAGCTCCGGGCTGCGTCACTGCGGCCTGCGACTTTGCCGGAAGCCTGCGAATCGGGTAGGTGAAGGCGAGGGGGCGTGCCGTTTGGGGTGGAGCCGAGTTCGGGTTCCTGGGAGGCAGGAACGGGGTAGGCCAGGCCTGGTTGTGTGAAGGCTTGATGAGGAGCGCTGGTCTGCGCGTTGGGTCTTGTTTTGTTGTTGTTGGATCGTCGGCTGGTGGGCGCACCCGGAGGAGCTGTTCGGATGCCGACGGCCCGAGTGTCATCCGGGGGTGATGTTGATGTTTGGTGGAGAGGTCGCCCGGATGGTAGGCTGGTACTGCCTGAGGGTAGTCCTGCTCGGATGGGTGGCAGTGTTGGAGGTCGGCGGGCCCGGTTGATGGGTTGGCTCTTGCAGGGCTGGAGACGGAGGGCGGCGCCTCAGTTGATCCAGGTGGCGCCGCCACTCGGATCCATCTGGCAGTCCAAATGGTCGTCCAGAGGTAGGGGTGCAGCATCTAGGAGTTCAGTCATCGCGAAGCAGTCGGCTTCGGGTTGCGGCCGGCGAGCCGGGCGGCGTTGGCCGTAAGTCGAGGTCGGCGCGGTTGGAGCTGTCATCGAGCGAGGCGCTGGCGGTGGAGGCTGGGCGGGCAATGCGGCCCGGCAGACGCGGGCGATGTGGCCCTTGCTATTGCACCTGCGGCAGACCGTGGCCTTTAAGGGGCAGTCGGCCCTGGGGTGGGAGCCGCCGCACCCGATGCAGGCCGTGGCCGGTTGGCGGGACGGCTGGTTTCTGGCGCGGCCTCGGTTAGTGGCCTGCAGGCGCGCCACCTGGTTGTAGGCCTCGAAATCGTCGAGAGGGTCGAGGGGAGCCAGGTCGTCAACGAGGCAGGCCCGCGGGGATGACAGAGGCTGTGAGGCCTGTCCACGGCACATTTCGGCGGCGGAAGCTTCAGCAAGTTCCGCTGCTCTGGCCTCCTCGACCGCCTGTTCGAGGGTGATCTCCGAACGGCCCAGCATGCGCCGCCGGAGCTTGATGTCTTTCACCCCACAGACAAATTGCTCCACTAGGGATTCGTCCAGAAAGGGAGCGGGGAACTCACATAGCATGGCAGAGGCCCGCAAGGCCTGTAGGAAGTTGGCGATTGACTAGGTAGGCTATTGGCGGCACTGACGAAAGGCGAAGCGGCGCGAAATTTTGGAGGGAGCCGGGCGAAATGGGCCTTTAGGCGGGCAAGCAGAGTGTCCCATGGCATGTCATAAACGGCCACCGACGCGGCGATGGTTGTCCCAATGGTGCCTTTTCAAAAAACAACTGGCCAGTTGTCTTTTGAAAAAAGCCACCTTTGGAGTCCTCCTCGAGGTAATCATCTCATCATTCCTCCAATGATGATGGGCTTCTGTCCAACAGTTGGTCACCAGAACTTTTTATCCAAGCTAAGGAAAACTAATTTACAGTTAGGATGGGGAGAATATTTTAGAACAGTGGTTTCCCCCCCCTCCCTTTACAGCTCACTGGCCCAGCAAGGAGAGGGAAAGGGTAACGGAGCTATGCATGCTCATGAATTAATGATGGATCCCAAACCATCAAATCAGGGATAAGAAAGAAATTATACAACAGCGGAGTTTGGTTTAGATGGTTACTTCCAGAGGGAATGCTGATCTTCTGGGAGGGGAACAGGATTAGAATTAAGATAGTAAATGAGGCAGAAGCCTTTATTAAAAAACATTTCTCCCTTCTAGGATCCGATCTCTGCGAGATCGGATCCTGCCCCACACATCCTCACGACCGATTCGCTCCCACAGAGAGGGGCTTCTCCGGGTGCCGTCCACTAGACTTTGTCAGCGGGCGACGCCCAGGGGAAGGGCGCTCTCTGTGGCGGGCCCGGCCCTCTGGAACGACCTTCCCCCTGATATTAGAACGACCACCGACCTCCGCTCCTTCCGTGTAAAATTGAAGACCCATCTCTTTCGACTGGCCGGCCTTGAATAGTTCTCTCTGTCTTTTAATTATAAATTTTAAATGGGTTTTTAATTTATGTTTTTAGCACGGGTAGATTTATTTAATTCGATTTTAAGAAATATTTGTATTATTGTATATTGTTTTTAATTATGCCTGTGCACCGCCCCGGGTCCCTGTGGGGAGAGGGTGCGGTTAATAAATCCCAATTTATTATTATTATTATTATTATAAAGATAGTGTGGGCGGTGAAAAGAGCAGCAAAACACAAGATATGGGAAGAGAAGGGACTATACCTCCACCTGGGGAAAAGGAAGAGGGAGCAATATCAACAAGGCTCAGGTCACAAAAGTAATTGTATTTGTAATATTTTTGGAAATGGCAAAGAAAGAAAGGATTGAACACATGGTTGATATAAAATAAGAACTCTGTATATGCTTATCCTTTGTATGTTGCACTTAAAATTGTAAACCTGTGGGATGTGAGGGGGTTTCTACTGCCAGCATGGGAGCTACCAAAATTTTCTATATACCCAAATACACTTTTTCCTATAAATGTCATAAAACCAATAAAAAATTTACAAGAAAAAAAATCAGAGATAGGAAGACAATACAACATCCAGCAATTATAACTCTTTATCTTTTGCTCTTATCATTGCTTATTCCCTCTGGGCTGGTAGTAGACGGGAGAGGACACACAAGATCAGAAGGTTTCAGGGACCGGTGAGTCTCTATTCAGGCATGGACATGACACGTTTCACAAGTGGGCTCAACAACATTCATGAACAGCAGGTAGTGTGAGGTGAAAATCTCGAAGCCAGAGGAATGCAAATGATTTCTAGTGACTGGACAAATTGTTTTAGGTGCCCTGCATATTTTTGTACTCCTCCATCAGTGATAAAGATAAAATTAATTATGCAAAATGAACAAAAATCTGCTTGATTTGCATAATTTATGCAAGCAGCAAGATTCCACTTGCTCAGTGGAGAATTTGGATTTTCTTTTTTACTGTTTATTTTAGTTTTACAAGCCTGTAGATAGATCATAAAAAGACAATCAAGGCAGACCATCTGGTGCAAAGAGAAAAGGAAAAAGAAGAGGAGGAGAAAGGCAATTCAAAAACCAATATTTTCAGTTCTGGTGTTAAACTGAA